>JAUTXW010001380.1:452500-1070000 GCA_030620095.1 Kuschelorhynchus macadamiae
CCATTTGGGGCCTAGGCCTATTTGATGATATAATAAATTCTACCATATTTTGATTTTTAGTAAATCAAGCATGTCTTGACAGGGGCATTCTTTTTGTTTTGTAGGTAAAGTGTCCCTTCAGCATAAAATACCGAAATATTTTATTAATAAAAGTTGCTAATAATTAAAAATTATACATGCTTACTAAATTTCATAACCATCAGCCTACTTTGACTTTTTTACTTTTTTTTTGTGAAAAACAACTTATGAATATTTTTTATGACATGATTTTGAATACATTTATTAGGAAAAAAATCTTTCGGAAATTACTTTTGATGACCAAATTGAATTTATTAAATTAATAATAACGATTGATCCTAAAAAAACAAAATTATTCAATTTCAAAATATTTCTCAATATTTTTCCTAAACTGCTTATACAAATTTCTAATTTCTTCAATGGTTAATGTATTATAAGCATCTTGGATTCTTTGTTTTAAAAAGTCCCTGTCATTTGGTGATGACTCCGAATAGACAATTTGTTTGACTAGACTCCATAAATAGAAATCAGAAATAGTTACATTAGGAGACCTTGAAGCGGGTCGTTTCTTCTAATCTATCGGTTCGAAAAAGTTGCATTTCGCTACTCTGTCACTCGATCTGTTCAGTGTACTGGGCAGCCGTGCGTCGTGTTGATAATAAAGACTTATTCTTTGTTTAATTGGCAAGTGTTCTAAATATTCTTCAAAAAATCGTTCCAAAATTTGAATAAACGTTTCTTTCCAATAAAGTCATAGGATATGCCACACCATATGAACACAAGGAATTGCATATACTCCTTCTGTTTGGAAAGGAATAATGTCCTTTGGCGATCGAAAATATTCTCCAATTTTCTTGTGTGTTGAAGATTGTACATATGTTGGACCAGCGAATTAACCTTGCAATTTTGTCCGTGGTTCCGTGTATAAATGGAAAAACTACACTTCCTGTCGATAATTCTTTGTTCCTGTAGTGATGTCTATATCGGAGAGACTGGACGATCCATATCGACCAGGCTTAAGGAACATGAAATATGTATCTGAAAGAAACAAATTGTATATTCTGCTGTATCTGAACACCAGCATTCGACTGGACATGTCATAAATGTAAAAGAAACGAAAATTTTTGCATCGGTTTCGGGATTCTATAAACGGAAAATTAGAAAAACTATTGAAATTTATAAGCATCCAAACAATTTTAATAGATATACGGGCTTCAGTCTACATCATACGTAGAAAGGGATCGTTACACCGAGTCACGGTTCGATAAACACAGGTCGACTATAAATAGCCGGCCTGGGTCAGTATCTCGGCCTCTCACGTCGGAGGCTCGGGTTCGATTCCTGGGTATATCAATAGCCTTTTTGATGGAGATGACATCCCATGGACAAACTCGATAAAATATCTAGGGCTGATAATGGATAAGGGGTTAACATGGAAACCCCATATTGAGGTAACAAGAGCAAAGACAAATAAGGCTATGGCTAGGCTATACCCTCTTCTGAACTGAAGCCCCATGGCTCTTCGTACAAAGCTGACCATGATAAAAATGATCGCAAGTACTTAAGGATCGCGGTAAACGCACCTTGGTACGTAAGAAATGCCCAGATCCAGCGGGACCTGGACTGGGAGCCTTTCCAGACAACAATCAGGAAGAAAGCCATGAAAGGCATAGAGCGGGCAGCAGCACACCCATTTGAAGAACTCAGGATGCTAGTGGACTATGACCCTCAGGAGGAGCGGCGGGTACACCGGGTCTACTACCGTAGGCCCCGCGATCACACACCATTACACTGACAATACACACATTTCTCTGTTTTCAGACAACTCTCCTATATTGACCGCGACAATATAGAAGAGGTGCGATACACATCCGGATGTGTACGAGCTGACACACCTAAGATAGCGATGACTTATGGTTTATTAAGGCCCTAGGCCCGTTAAACCGGTAGTACCTATCATTGAGTTAGTATTTAAATACTAACTATACATGTTTTAATTGTAGAAAATAAATATCTTGAGAAAGCTCAATATAATGAGCGAAACGTCGATTAAATTATAGTTTTACTTCGCAATGAGTTAACCTATGCCCAAGAAAATAATTAACATATATATATATATATATATATATATATATATATATATATATATATATTTATATATTTATATATATTTATATATTTATATATATTTATATATATATATATATATATATATATATATATATATATTCATATATTTAAATATATATATATATATTCATTTATTTAATATATATATATATATATATATATATATATATATATATATATATTGTTAATTATTTTCTTGGGCATAGGTTAACTCATTGCGAAGTAAAACTATAATTTAATCGACGTTTCGCTCATTATATTGAGCTTTCTCAAGATATTTATTTTCTACAATTAAAACATGTATAGTTAGTATTTAAATACTAACTCAATGATAGGTACTACCGGTTTAACGGGCCTGGGGCCTTAATAAACCATAAGTCATCGCTATCTTAGGTGTGTCAGCTCGTATACATCCGGATGTGTATCGCACCTCTTCTATATTGTCGCGGTCAATATAGGAGAGTTGTCTGAAAACAGAGAAATGTGTGTATTGTCAGTGTAATGGTGTGTGCTCGCGGGGCCTACGGTAGTAGACCCGATGTACCCGCCGCTCCTCCTGAGGGTCATAGTCCACTAGCATCCTGAGTTCTTCAAATGGGTGTGCTGCTGCCCGCTCTATGCCTTTCATGGCTTTCTTCCTGATTGTTGTCTGGAAAGGCTCCCAGTCCAGGTCCCGCTGGATCTGGGCATTTCTTACGTACCAAGGTGCGTTTACCGCGGTCCTTAAGTACTTGCGATCATTTTTATCATGGTCAGCTTTGTACGAAGAGCCATGGGGCTTCAGTTCAGAAGAGGGTATAGCCTAGCCATAGCCTTATTTGTCTTTGCTCTTGTTACCTCAATATGGGGTTTCCATGTTAACCCCTTATCCATTATCAGCCCTAGATATTTTATCGAGTTTGTCCATGGGATGTCATCTCCATCAAAAAGGCTATTGATATACCCAGGAATCGAACCCGAGCCTCCGACGTGAGAGGCCGAGATACTGACCCAGGCCGGCTATTTATAGTCGACCTGTGTTTATCGAACCGTGACTCGGTGTAACGATCCCTTTCTACGTATGATGTAGACTGAAGCCCGTATATCTATTAAAATTGTTTGGATGCTTATAAATTTCAATAGTTTTTCTAATTTTCCGTTTATAGAATCCCGAAACCGATGCAAAAATTTTCGTTTCTTTTACATTTATGACATGTCCAGTCGAATGCTGGTGTTCAGATACAGCAGAATATACAATTTGTTTCTTTCAGATACATATTTCATGTTCCTTAAGCCTGGTCGATATGGATCGTCCAGTCTCTCCGATATAGACATCACCACAGGAACAAAGAATTATCGACAGGAAGTGTAGTTTTTCCATTTATACACGGAACCACGGACAAGATTGCAAGGTTAATTCGCTGGTCCAACATATGTACAATCTTCAACACACAAGAAAATTGGAGAATATTTGCGATCGCCAAAGGACATTATTCCTTTCCAAACAGAAGGAGTATATGCAATTCCTTGTGTTCATATGGTGTGGCATATCCTATGACTTTATTGGAAAGAAACATTTATTCAAATTTTGGAACGATTTTTTGAAGAATATTTAGAACACTTGCCAATTAAACAAAGAATAAGTCTTTATTATCAACACGTCTTTATTATCAACACGACGCACGGCTGCCCAGTACACTGAACAGATCGAGTGACAGAGTAGCGAAATGCAACTTTTTCGAACCGATAGATTAGAAGAAACGACCCGCTTCAAGGTCTCCTAATGTAACTATTTCTGATTTCTATTTATGGAGTCTAGTCAAACAAATTGTCTATTCGGAGTCATTACCAAATGACAGGGACTTTTTAAAACAAAGAATCCAATACATTAACCATTGAAGAAATTAGAAATTTGTATAAGCAGTTTAGGAAAAATATTGAGAAATATTTTGAAATTGAATAATTTTGTTTTTTTAGGATCAATCGTTATTATTAATTTAATAAATTCAATTTGGTCATCAAAAGTAATTTCCGAAAGATTTTTTTCCTAATAAATGTATTCAAAATCATGTCATAAAAAATATTCATAAGTTGTTTTTCACAAAAAAAAAGTAAAAAAGTCAAAGTAGGCTGATGGTTATGAAATTTAGTAAGCATGTATAATTTTTAATTATTAGCAACTTTTATTAATAAAATATTTCGGTATTTTATGCTGAAGGGGCACTTTACCTACAAAACACAAAGAATGCCCCTGTCAAGACATGCTTGATTTACTAAAAATCAAAATATGGTAGAATTTATTATATCATCAAATAGGCCTAGGCCCCAAATGGTCAGATTTCAACTCGAAATTTCAATTCATTCAATTTATTTATCCTGGTACCCACAGTATATTGTTTCAATCGGGAGATTATAAGTATGCCAATAAAAAATAATAAATAATGTGTTCAATTTAAAAAACACAAAATAGTGTTTTTTAACAGATTTGCGATATAGATTCTTTTTTTCTGATAAAATGGCGTTTCAGATAAAATCCTACAATTGTTACATTTAAAGTTGTACAATTAATTTGAAACGTGGGTTTTTGATTTTTAGAGGATAAATTCTAGTTTATGTACAATTATCATGAACATTATCAGCTTTTCAAAAAACATTGTTAAATTTTTTTCGAAGAATTAATCGTTTCAAAGACATAGACTAAATTATGTCTGGATAGAAATTGGGCACATCAATATAAAATTATATATGACATTGACACACAAAGAAAAAAATCGGTAAATGCGCCTTTAACCAAAACTTCCTTCGTAGACAATTCCACTACGTACAGTTAAAACAGCATAGGCGCCGGATTTTAAAATTTTTATGAGTTGCTAACGAAAGCGCTTAAATTTTAGAAAATTAAATAACATTATTTAGAATTAATATACACTGTGGTCCAAATTAAATTGGAACCTTAAGTATATTAAACTATTTAAAGTCAAGATTGGTGTGTCCTGAAATTTCAAAAATGTACAAAAAACGAGCAAAAAACAGGAATAATAAAATAATAGTACATTTATTTATTACACTCGAGAAAAATGAACTTTAAATTATTTTATTATAAACAGTAGATAACATCTACCATTTATAAAAACTGATGGTGGAGATGGCCACCTTAATTTTCTACAACCGCTTGTAGCTTTCGGCGCCATAAGTCAATAGAATTTGTTAATATTTCTTGGTGAAGATTTTGCCAGCACATTATTATTCATTCTTTTAATCCCTGAACAGTGTTAACCACCACATCTTCGTAAACCATTCTTTCCAGAACACTCCATACTGTATAATCCACTGGATTAAGATCCGGACTGTTTGGGGGCCAAGACTGGGGTTCTATAAATTCTGGGAAGTTCTCTCGCAAATATCTAATGGTACTGTTGGAGGTATGTGCAGGTGCTCCGTTTGTTGGAATGTATAGTTATCACAAATATATTCGATTTCCGGTAACATATGAGACAAAATTTCTCATTGGTAAACTTCAGAGGTTACGTTGTTATCTACAAAAATGATGCTGGTGCCTTCATGGAATCTCCCACGGAAACCATCACCAATTCCGAAAAATGCACCCTTTCAACTAGCAACCGATTTAAAGGAATATTTCTCTTTTTCATATAAGCGGCAAAATATACTCGGTTACTTTGAGGATGTTTTGGTTGTCGAAGAGTGAATACCCACTGAACCATTAGTTAAGCACAAATGCTTTAAAAAATAACTAATTGTACTAAGATTACAATTTTTTCGTGGAAACATAGCCACTAACTTTTTAACTCCATAATTAAATGTTTCTCTATCTAAAGAACTTTATCAACAATTTATCTTCTAAACTAAGAACGGGCATTATTATAAATTTAATCAAGGGTCCCTTGATTTTTAGTTGAACTTTTGTACCACACAGTTTAATATGTTAATGCTTAAAAAGCCATCACGCAATATCTAAAACAACGAGAATTAGTAGAAATTCAGTAAGAAGAATAATAAATAATAAACAATGATATAAAAAAATTAATAAGGAATTATTTAAAGCGAAAACCTTTTAAAAAGGTTGTCATTGATGTTATTTACTTTTCATTATTAAATAATTTAAAGTTCAATTTTCTCGAGTCTAATAAATAAAAATGTATTATTATTTTATAATTCCTATTTTTTGCTCTTCTTTCTGACATTTTTGAAATTTCAAAACAACCTAATTTAGCAAATACAAACTTATAGATTTTTTTAGCCCATTAAATAGCTCTCGCATGCGACTTAAATTAAAAAATTAACTATTAAAAATTTAATTCAATCAAAATCCTCAAGTTGCTGGTCATTATCCGAAAAGCAATGAACCATTTTAACAAGAAATCGTAGAAATATTGGAATCACCTGCAACGACTTTAAAATCAACGTTTTAGAAAAAATCGATTTTTTGCGCACCCTGTACAAAGAAATATGTGGAGAAATCAGAGTTAACTCAGAAATGATTCAACTAAAACATATCAAAAAATCTTTAAAATCGGTCAAAAAATAAGAAAAATAACAAAGTCAAAAAAAGGTTCCAATTTAATTTAGACCACAGTGTAATTGGGTAATGGTGACCTTTTTAGTCGTTGACTTATTTATTTACATAACGGCCCTAAACTTGGCGCTTATATAACACAGGTTACATATTCATATAATTATTTGATAATAACTTTACACGATTCCTATAAATTGTAATTTATGTCATTTGTTTAGTTATTACCGAACAACTATATGGATTCATAAAACATGTGATCTCTTTGTAGGCAAATTCGGACCAAGGGAAGTTGTAGGTAAAGGTGAATTTCCCCTTTTTACTTCCCTCGTAAAAGGGATATAAACTCGTGAAAAAATCACTTCACCAAAATTTTTTTATATCTTTACGTTTCAGGGTCCCTAGACACAGAAAAACATGTTTTCTCAGTTCCGACGGCCTGTATGTCGGTTCGCAGCATAGCTAAAAAACTACTTACCCAATTGGCTTCAAATTTTGGCCAAAAATTAAAGGTCGTATGGAGATGACATGGTATCATTTTGATAAAAAACCCAATAAGCAAAACAAAATGGTGGCCTAGTTAAATGTTAAAAAAAATATTTCTAAAAAACTGCTTATCCAATTTATATAAAATTTTGCACAAAAATCAAAAATTAGGAAGTAACCGGTAAAATTTTGTTACTGATGCAACTTGGCGTAACAACAGGGGGGCTTAATAAAATATTTAAAAATTCAGTCTAAATAACGACTTAATGAACTGATTTCAAATTGTGTACCATAACTATTTGCAGTATAGAGAAGATTAGTAAAACTGAGGTACTAATTCAAGAGGGCGGAACAAAATGACGGCCAAATAAAATATTTGTAATTGTGGAAAAAATCATCACAAGTTTTACATATTTTCAGGTTTTAGAATCCCTAGATGCCAAAAAATATGTTTTATCAACTCCGTCTGTCCGTCTATCGGTTTGTCTTTCCGTTTAACAGTTCGCGGGATAGCTTAAACACTGCTCATCAGAATGACCTCAAATTTTAATCAAAAATTAAGGGCCATGTGGGGATGATCTGGTAATATTTTGGTAAAAATCCAATATGCCAGAATAAGATGGCGGCCTATTGAAACGTTAAAGAAATTATTACCAGAAAACTAATTTTCCAATTTCCTCAAATTTTGCAAAAAAATCAAGTGTTCCATAGGAATGAACTGGTAATATTTTTGTATGAATATAAGACACCAAAACAAAATGGCGCCCTAATAAAATATTTTAAAAATCGGCTCGAAAAAACTACGTATTAGATCAATTTCAAATTTTGTGTAAGCATTAAATATGATATAGAGATAAACTGATGAAGATGGCGGAACAAAATGGCGGCCAAATAATTTTTACTACCCTCGTAAAAGGAAAAATGAGGGCTTATATAGGGATGACCTGGTAACATTTTGGTAAAAAAATAAAATGGCGGCCTAGTGAAAATCATTATTAAAAAACTACTCGTCCAATTTATCTCAAATTTTGCACAAAATTAAGTATAATGTAGGTAGGAATCAACTCGTATGGTCAATGAGTCGAAAAAATCCCTCATCCTTCGGGATTTTTCTGCTTTTGACTTGACTTTTGAAATTTTGTTTGCATTTCTTTTATTACTACTGAAAAACAATTAAAAGTTACTTTCAGTTTTACAGTTACTTGCGATTTTACCGTGTATTCTATATACTATCGTATTTAACCTAAAATTAGTATTTGAACGATATATCACAAATGATGTTCGTAAGAGTTCTCTTCCTAGTACCTACATCTTTAAATTCAGTCTCCTCGGATTACCAACAGTGGGCAGTCTTTGTTTGGTTTGGGAGAATGCCTTTTTTTGTGTTTGCCATGGTTAGTTACATAGAGGTAGGGTTAGGAGTTCAAACGCGATAAATATTATAGCAGGTATCAGTTAGTTCTAGTGTAGACACTTTCTGACATAACAGTGTAGTGTATATACTTGAAAATCATATAATATAATATAGTGAGGTACGATTTCTGCTAGAACTTCTGCTTCGAGACATAATTCAGTCTATATAAACGATTGGTTCTACCAATTATAATTTTAAAAACTACATTTTTCTTTATAAGTATTTTCCTCTCAAACTTAACAGTTAATAAAAAATTTTCCTTCAACCCCTAAAAACAGAAACCTGCCGCTCAAACTAAGAGTACTTTTCCTTATATGCTTAGGACATCAAAATAAAGCTTGGTCGGATTTTTATCAAGTTTTGCCTTTTTTGTGTCTAAATTTACTGGACTATGTGTGTATAGTATGTTACGTATGAAGAATCAGTGTTAATGGAAATCCGGGAACAATAGATTCTTCATGAGATTTAATATTCCGCTCGGATTGAAAACGTGACAAATTTGAATAATTCCGCCAAACCCGCATATGTACAGGGTAAGTCAGAAAATATGTTTGAAGTACGTGACACATCTGGATCTTTAATTTAATAATACAAGGCTTCTGTCTGTTTTACATTCCTTCTTTAAAGAATACTAGTTTAAAAATGTCAAATCGGCACAAAAAAAATGTCTAATGTTATTAACAAATTAACATTTTAAAAAATGAAGTTTAGTCTTTTGTAAACAACTCGGAAACGTTTAACATTTAAGTAGTCCTGACTCACTCTATCTCTAGAATCAATAATATTAATTTAGTTTTGAGGTTTGCGCGGCGAGCATTAAGACGGTACGATGCCCCAAAACCTGCCGTAACAAGTAAAAAAAAATTATTAAGTAATATAAAAAAATTAAAAAGAACTATGAAATTATCTAGACTATTAAAGGAACAATCTCATTTTTTAGAATTTCCTTTATATTCCAAACTGGATAATTGAAAAACAAAAGCCACTAAAATGATTTTGCTTCATAGAGACTTTATCACAACTATGCTATATGAGATTATGTCATTCCGATGTTTTTAATTGTTATAATCTATTATTTATTATTAATTGCAGCTAACAATTTATAGTTATAGAGTATAGTCATGATACAGTCTCCACGAAGCGAAATAATTTTAGTGAGTTTAACAATTATCTGACTTGGAAAATAAACGAAAAATCTAAAAAAAATTGTTAATTACCTAAAAATACGTTCATTTTATGAAAAATCAATGAAAACATTTTTTTT
This sequence comes from Kuschelorhynchus macadamiae, assembly GCA_030620095.1. NCBI lineage: Eukaryota > Metazoa > Arthropoda > Insecta > Coleoptera > Curculionidae > Kuschelorhynchus > Kuschelorhynchus macadamiae. The sequence goes on from JAUTXW010001380.1 coordinate 462,323, forward strand.
AGAGGGATATTGTTTTTTCAAGTGTCTAGGTCAGGCATGGGCAACCTTTGCTTCGCTGAGGGCGTAATTTCGAGACTTAATCAGGTTGCGAGCCGTAGGTAAGAAATAAGTAGGTAGTAGTGAATAAAAAAGCGATACAAATTCACAATTTTTTTATTTATTAATTATAATAGCATATAAACAAATTAACAAAAACAGATAGAAAAATTAAATGAAAACTAATGAGAGACCTGAGTTTGAAGCTGAGAAACAAGATGATCAATATTGGGATCAATATCACTAGTACATAAGCACAAAGTGTTTTCTGAATTAACATCTGTAAGCCAAGTACGATGCTTATTTTTATTAATTTTCATGATTGAAAAAAGCTGCTCACATTTATAAGTGCTAACACATCATCAAATTTAGACTTCAAATACGAGTCTTCTTGACTCTCGATCAACTCCATTTGTAGGTGAAGCGGAGCTTTTTCCACATTACACTTACCAGGATTTGCATAAATATTGAAAGTGCTCATTTTCTTAAAATTGGAAAACCGATCAGTGAATTGCTCTGACAGTAGTTTCAGCTCTTTAGCATAGCGACCGTATTCAATGTTTTCGTAACTGGATAATGTTAAAAAATGAAAACAGTTTTGCTTCTCATTTGTGTTTCCCACAAGCGAATTATTTTTTGAGATGACTTTACAACTGATTTACCAATTGCCCTTGTTTTTGAAGCTTCAAGTTCAGGTCGTTTAAGTGTCCTGTGATGCCTACCAGGATTGCCAAAAGGTTTTCTCTTTCATTTCCATAAAATCAGCTTTTTTTTCTAAGGTGTAAAATCTTTTTAGCATTTTACCTTTGCTCAGCCACCTTACTTCGCAATAGTATGTCACATCATCGTGTTCTGAAGAGAATTCATCCAAAAATGCTTTAAAATGGCGATGGTTAAGACCGCGAGATCTAATGAAATTGATGGTACTTACTACCGCATCCGTAACGTTCTTCAGTCGAATGGACTTAGAGCACAAGTTTTGTTATTAAACCACATTCTTGCACATTCATAGCGGTTACTCTTTCTATCAGAATTCTGATAAAACCTTTTTGTGAACCAACCATTGAAGGAGCACCATTTGTGCACACTCCAATTAATTTATACCACTGCAAACCGTATTGCTCAAAAGTACTGTGCACCTCGGCACAAATTCTTCATCGACACCATGACACCGTATAAAAATCAAATCATAAAATCCAAAGCAATTGAAAATGCTTGAAAACCAGTCAATCTATCACTCAAGGTTTTTTTTTTGATATCACTCGCCATCATATCTATACATCGAAAAACAGTACGTCTCGATAAGCTCACTTTCTCAAAATCTTTCTTCTTTTCTGGGCACAAAAGTTCTGCAACATCTACTAGGTAGTCTTTAACAAACTCTCCCTTAGAAAATGACTTCGATGTTTTCGCTATTTTGGAACTAACTATAAAACTAGCTTTAACAACTGTTTCCCTAAATCGGTAGTGAGTTTTTTAAATGTATCCTTTCTTAACTGGCCTGAAAGAAAATTATATTGTGCGAAATGTCTGCTGCAGTAATGCCACTTCATATTGTATTCTTTTAAAACAGAAATTGGTTCACTGCACAACAAACACATAGGTTTACCATTGTGCATGATAAAAAAAAGTTCATAAGTCCATTTGTTTTCTAATTGATGACATTCTGTGTCCACTTTCCGCTTTTTTAAACCAGACATGTTGATAGATTTTTTTCTTGTGAGCTAAAGTTGCTTGAATATTTCCCGTTTCTTTTATTATCGGTTGTTAAGAAGTAATGAGTTGGCACGCGCGCTGAGCAGTTTATATATTACCCGCAATAAACAACTAGAATACTCTCGAATCGAGAGTCTCGATGTACGCGAATATGTGATGCAAGCACTCAGAGCTGACATAATGCATCGCTCGGAGTGCTTCAAGGTCATCGGGCGGCCCGAATGTTTATCTCTTTGTCCCTTTGTAACGATTATTTCTGACTCGATTTGTGGAATTCCTCTGCGTATGCTTAATAAAATGATTTATCGATTTTAGTCTTTATGATTTGAAGAAAACAGTTTTAAGTTGATTGATAGTAATTACAAATAAACTATGTGTACTAAATCTTTTATTTTTTGGCGCGTTAATTGATATTTTTGAATTTCTCGCGGGCCGGATCCGCCTCGGGGGCCGGGGGTTGCCCATATATGGTCTAGGTAATACCAAGTTTTTTTTTTATTTTGAAATTAATATTTAATAGTATAAAATATATGGTTTTTAATATTATATACTAAATAATAGAGATAGAGTTCCGGGAGTCCAGACTTTTTTATTTGAAATTTTTTCCTTTTTAAAAATCAAAAATAATTTAAATGTTAATAGTTTCCGAGTTATTTGCAAAAAATAAACTCCTTTTTTTTAAGTCTTAATTTGTTAATAACTTTTGAAATTGTTTATGTACGAGTTTCAAACTTTGCACATTTTTTCGACGTCATTCCGAATCCAATGACCACTCACTGAATTTTTACTAGCAGTAGCAAGAATGAACACTATTTTGAGTTTAAGAACTAGAATAATATAACTGTTTGGCATATTCGTATTTTTTTTTATAATTAATGGTTGGTTGATATGCCAGAATATTTTAGTCCCCCTCTATCAAAGTTTGGTTTTGCTACTGGCAATATTGAAAATTTGTATACTACATGGAGAAACTGCAATGATACTTTTAGTAGGAAAATCTTCTACAGATACTTAATCTACATTTCGATTAATTTCAAACAAATAATGAAAAAGAAAATAATAATAACGCGAGAATACCCTTTTAATATAATTTAGATTTTCGTTGAATGAATTATCGGAGGCCACCCTATAAGCACTAAGCAGCATTCATTGTTAAATTTCACAATAGTAATTGCTCTTAGACGAAAAATGAACTTTGAACCCGGTTCATCTAAGGACATGCCACACGTAAGCAAGCTGCTTACGCACGTTGCAAGGAAACCGCATTTCAAATAAACAATTTTACTTTTATCGCACGAAATTTTCGGCATTTTACTAATTTTGTGTTGATTGCTTCTAATTGCACTCGTTTACGCAACGATTTATTTTATCAAGAAGTTCGGCGATATTCTTTTAAGAATCAGTGCTAAAAATAGTCCGGTAAAAAAGAAAACGAACATTAACTTAAAATTAAAATCAACCGATATGGTTTCTTTTAAATAATTATGTGCATTTTAATAATTTTTAATTTGCAAAAATTTTTTTGGTATATTTCAGGCATCAAGGAAATATTATTAACGACATTGGACCTTTGTGTAATCCTTTTACTACCACAAAGTGGGAAGCAGAGCTGAAATAGGTACTGTTTAGATACAAGATACATGTTACTTTTTTAAAAGTATCTTAGATACTTTCACAAAGATACATTTATTCAAAAAGTAACTAAGTTCCTAGTAACTATAAGTTACTTTTCAAAAAGCTAGTAGTTACTCCAAAAAGATAGGTACTTTGTTTTTTGAGCTTAACATAGGTAGTATATCTATATTAAACACGTTATTAGGTACGTTATTAGATACTATGACACTTTAACAACAGAGCACTTATCAAGACATCAAAAACCTATTAGGGAAAATAAATTATCAATAAAATATACGGCTGACGCAGCTACATTAATATAATAAAATGCACGTAACAAAAATATACATTAAAACTCGTAAAAGTAATGCAGCCGCATATGAGAAAAACTAATTTAAACTAAATTTTATATTACACTCCAGGCGTGGTTTAAAAAATCATGTGAAAGATGGAAAAATTTAAAAACTAATGGTTTCATGATTAGGTTTAGATGGTCACGAAAAACATATTAAAAATTCTCCCACCCCTGATGAAAGCACGACTCCATAAGAAGTTGGTTTTTGTGCAATATTTTGTTTTCTCTTTGTCATACCGATAAATATGACAAAATAAAAACGTGTGTGTCAATAAAAAAACTACGTATTAAGTTTACTTAAAATTATGCCTAGAAATCAAGTTTGACATAGGTAGAAACTGGTAAAATATTGGTAGGTATCCAATATGGTGAAACAAAATGGCGCCCAATAAAAATTATTGAAAATTGATATTTGTTTTTCCAAATGACTATGTACCAAACTAGAGTGGGCCACACTCCACTATTCCTAATAAAAGGAAAGATTCACATCGAGGGAAGTTCCAAGTAAAGGAAATTTACCGATTTTTTGTTAGTTTTTCAAGGTTTTTGTAGGGACCCTGAAACGTAATGATCTGAAAAAATCGCGAAGGATTTTAGTCAAATTATAATAGCTTGCTATATTTGCTTCTGATATCGAAGTAAAAATGGTAGAAGGGGTAGTAATAAAAATTTGGTGAAATGGAACGTTCGGAAAATGATCGACGTCAAATCGTAAGCGCCACAAAGAGTAAGAGCCGACTTTTTAACATCATTTCCGAGAATACGGTTGCCGCGTGAGTTCATGTTTTTTTAGGATTTACACGATCAAGTTGACTATACTACGAAATATGTAACTATAACTAAGCTACTCTTTTGTTACTAAAGTTACTTTTTGTAACTAAAGTTACATTTTGTAACGAAAGAAACTTTTCAAAAGTAACCGTTACAAGATACTCAAAAAAAGTATCTAGTTACAAGATACTTTTTTCATAATTAAAAAATAACTAAGTTACTGCAGAGCAACTTAGTTACTTTAATGTAACTTAGATATTAGATACTACCAGCTCTGGTGGAGAGCATTCCTTTCAACCAAATAAAACCCTTTTGTGCGAGCTTGACTAAAAAAGGTTCGTTCATTTATTTTTCCCAAACTGTATAGGTAATTGTAGCAAATAGTGATACATGATACAATTAGTGTTTTCGAATAAATATATTAAAAAGCGATGCGCAAAAGTAAGCCCTTAAGCATTGGATTTCCTTAAGTTAAGAAAAAAAACATTTTGTACAACAAAACATTAGAAAAAGTTGTCACTTGGTCGTATATGTCATTTGCGATATAAGTATTAATTTATTAAAGCTTGAAAATCCCAATGTAGTCATTGTTTCGAAGCATTTGGCTTTGGGCAGTTAGTCGATGAACTATCCTATCTGTATATCTAATAAAGAAATTATTAAATGTTCAAAGGTTAGCGATGTCTAGAGCATTTCAGATCATAAGTTGGTATATTGTGCGCCTAACATAAATAAGTAAATAATATTTTATTGCAAGTATAAAAACCAATACAAATGGTGGTTGTGCTGCAGAGCGTGTTTTAACAACCACCAGAAAAGCATACAATTATATATTACAAACTAATATGGGATTTAAAAAATTCCGTGTGATGTCTAGGTATATCAATAATTTGCCTATACCTTGTTTGGACCTTGTGCAAAAAAAGAAAAACGTGACAACGCCGCCTTACGCCCTACTCTGACGAACGAGCAACGAAGAGAGACATTCAATGTCAGCTGTTTTTAAAAGCAAGTTTGTAAAATGTTATTCTCATACATTTATTAAATTACTAAATTAAAAAGTCAAGACAGTGTTTTAACAATAAATCACAAAATAAGATGTTCTCAAAGTCAAGAGTTGTAGAAAAACCTCTATACCGAACTTGTATTAACTTGGTGAATTTCGCCCCGCCTCACCAAAGCGTAGTTAAGGTATGATAATCTGCCAAGATGTACTGTCTTGTAGATTAAGCAACTCATGTGCGAAAACCTCCTCTGACCCGTATTACAGCCATATGTCTCAGCGACATGCTGACTGACATGATCTCTTCGCGTCAGACCATTAATATATCTAATACCAAACTTGTTACTTATAGGTATTTTGAAAATTTTGTTCATACATTATTTTATAACGCATTAACAGCACTGTCATTTAATGATATATTTTATATATAAAGTACTGCGCAACTCTGCTGTAAGTCTGGTCTTCTGGCGTGGACCTAAGAAATCATTTTTTGGCAGTGTATATATATATGTTCATACAGGGTGTTTCTTAATTGAATGCCGATAATTCCAAATGTGATTATTTGACCAGTTTTAGGTATAAAAGTTCATATAATCATATATCCAAAAATGCCTATTTTCAAGATACAGAGTGGCAAAGTTTTTTCAATTTATGTTCTACATTTTTAAAAGTAATTGAATGCGATTTGGAACACGTATTACCTTATGCATTACCTGTAAGACACTATCATTGGCTTTCAAATGCCAATGATACTGTCTTATAGGTATTACAGAAGGTTTAAAAAAGATTTAAAACTGTCTAGAGCATCGGATTTTATTAAAAAAAGTCAGTGTAGTTGCAAAAATAAACTTGGGAAGGGTAGAAGGGGTCGTGACCCCAAAAAAATATCACCCTGTAGATTTTTCCAAATGTCAATGATACTGTCTTATAGTTATTACAAATAATACATGTTCTAATTTGCGTATTACAAATAATACATGTTCTAATTATCTTTAAAAATGTAGAAGATAAATTGAAAATACTAAAAAAAAATGTTTACCACTCCTGCATCTTGAAAAATAGGCATTTTTGGATATATGTTTATATGAACTTTTATACTTAGAATAGGGCAAAGAATCACATCCTGATTTATCTCGGCATTCAATTAAGAGACACCCTGTATATACTGCATAGATATATTTATCATTTGGGTACGATATGGTTGATGACACTGATGCAAAAAAATAAGGCAATGTAAGATTTAAACATAAGTAACTGCCGAGATCCAACCTAACCCAGCATTAAATCCAACAATACTATACATTTAATGGTTCAATATTATTCTCCATTTATTGTTTTCTTTAAATCTCACATTGTCAGTATTTTCCTCAAGGGCAGCTACTTTCCAGATAGATATTGGAAAACATCAGTCATTCATCCCATTCCGAAAGTGAGCAATCCGGATTCTCGTGCGAACTTGCGTCCTATAAGTCTACTTTCGGTTGTATCCAAAATTTTAGAATTTCTTAGATCCTATACACAGAAATTAATCAGTTGGTTAGTAATAATAAAATAATTTCTAAAGAACAGTTCGGTTTTAGGAAGAAATTTGGAACGGTGACCACTCTTTCTGGAGTTTCGGATACGATTGATGGGGTTTGGAAGATGGCAAAATATCAGCTCTGATAATGTTAGATTTTTTAAAGAAATTTGATCCCACGAACCATAACCTGCTTTGCTCAAAATTCAAATACTCTGGGTCACTTATTTATAATATATATACCTCTGACATTCTTATCAGTTCTATCAGGCCTACGCGGATGATACTCAGACAAGCTGCAGTTTTTTACCAGTGAGCATCACAAAGGTGAGATTATATTCAACGAGAGGCTAAAAAATATAAATAGTTTCAGGAAAGGAAGATTTACTTCTAAAAATTCATAAACCTGTAGTTATGTTTTTTGAAGAGAAAGAAATACACAACATTGATAAAGTCGCACAGATTCGCATTACAGGAGTTTGTGTGGCCGTTAAAAGTATGGCAACCATTGGGTGCTTTAACCGATAAAAAAATTAAAATTCTGTTTCTGGTTTATAGCGAGTGCTTGCAAAATAAAAGACAGGCTCAAACACTCTACGCAGAGCGATACCCCAACAGAAACCAACCCTGCTATGCCTATTTTCCGTGGCTAGTACAATATTTGAAAACAGTTCCCCAGAATGAAAATGAAGGAAAGTTCATTATTAGTGAAGAAGCTGTAATAAACGCATGTGTGAATGCTGATACAAGTATTTCTACTCGCCAAATTGAAAGTAAGGTTGGAAGTAACAGAGAAAGTGCAAGGAACATTTTGAAGAAACATAAGTACAAGCCCTACAAATACCAAATCCACCAACACTTGGGTGTTAATGACTTTGCTCGGCGAGTTGAATATTGCCGATGGTTTATGGAAAATTCTAAAGAAAATAATAACTTTAATAGATTAATATTATTTTCGGATGAGTCCCGCTTCACGAATCTGGGAATGTTCAACAGGAACAACGTAAGATATTGGGCAAATGAAAACCAACATTTATTTGTTTCTAAGAACGCTTGGGTGTTAATGTATAGCTAGGTGTTTTAGGAACGAGAATTGTGACCCCAATATTTTTTAATGCCCTTACAGCACAAACTTATTTGAACTTTCTAGAAACAACAAATACCGATTTTTTCGATAATTTACCTCTTGCAGAAAATTCCAACATCTACTTTCAACAAGATGGTTCACCGGCCTATAATGCTCGAATTTGTATAAATTATTTAAATGACAGATTTGGCCTACTCCGTTTTTCCATAAAATATAAATAAGTGGGAATTATGGCACATTTTTAAGTGGGTTTATTTGAAAAACTATACATTTTAGACATAGATTATGTTATACAAAAGTTGTTTAGAATTGTTTAGAGAGTTCAAAAAACAGATAAGAAAAGATATACAGGGTGTTGTATTTAAAATAACGAAGTCGCGGTCCTTTCCAGGGAAACCGAAAACGATATTCAATTGTTTTTATGTTACAAATGTTCACAATATTCAACCCTATCAACATACCAAATTCCATATTTGTATCTCTAGCCGCTGTCAAATGGCACTCTGGGTAGTAGTTTCATTGTAACCCGGTATATGTACGTTCGATATAGGAATAGTTAATTACAACGTTGTAAGAGCAAGCCCCTGCTCATACAATGGTTAAACTAAATCTCTTCTTGGCTGGTTTGCAGATTCGTGTTTTTTTTTTTTTTTTTTACTTTCCTTGTACAAAATATCAAAAAATCATTATTAAGGAACTACTTATCCAACTGACTTGAAATTTTGCTTAAAAATGAAAGTGTGAACGGGGAATAGACTGGTCAAATTTAAAATCACAATAATAAATAAAAAAAATTAAAAAAAAAATAAATTACAGTTTAGTCAATTCAAGAATAAACTCTTGTAAACAGCTTCCATAATTTTAAAAAATCATACAAACTAAGATGATAGCTTAAACTAAGCATATAGACTTAAAAAAAGACATTACAATAATTACATAATGCTAAAAAAAATTACGTAAACGGTTAAAATTACAGTAATGTACTAACAAATTGGGCAAATTACTAATATAACAATAAATTGGGCAATCACAAGCGGTTGTCATAAAATTCCTGCAAACTATAAAATGATTTTTCTATTAAAATATGTTCTAAAGAATTTCTAAATAATTTAATTCTTGTTATTTGTTTTATACCTAGTGGAAGGTGATTATACATATTAAGCCCCTCAAAGAAAAACTAACTAATGAGCACTAACTTAGGAATAGGTAAGGGCATGTTATCACAGTTTCTTTTTTCATACTGAAGACCCATTTGTATTCCCCTAAATCTCTTGAGAATAAGGGATGCAAATTCCAGTATCAATAAGCAAGGTAAGGTAAGGATTTTTTTGTTGATAAAACAAAGGCCTGCAATGATCTCTAAACATGACCTGACATATATAGCGAATTGCTCTCTTTTGCAAAATAAAAACTGAATTAAATTAAATAGTGACTTTTCACCCAACTGAAGTAAACATTTCTAGCCATGTCACTTCCCAGCTCATTCGAAACTATGCTGACTGCATAGCAACCAGATGCCAACTTGGCATTAAGTGCCAGAATGTGGTCACTAAATTTTAGCTTGTCATCAATCCAGACATGCAATAATAATAATAATAAAAACAGACTTATTATTGTGGTGTTTCTAAAAGGCATTTTAAATTTTAATAGTTTCGCGGAATAGATACCCTATTAAATCCAATTTTTGTTTCCTGGTGAAGAAGGCATTTCTGCCTTCGTTAGGTTTGCTACCAAAAAGTAATACTTGTATAATTTTTCGATTAGTCCAAGCATTCCATCACAAAGAACTTACTAAAATTGTCCACTAAGCAAGGTAACAAAATATTTCTTGATTTCTACAGATGAAGTTGTCCAAAAGGCTGTAATTAGGTTTTTTCTAGAAACGTAATAAACACCTTGGTGTAACCTCAGAGATCTTTGACCGGCAAATTCTTGCAATGTTTGACCCTATTTTGAACAAATTTAAAAGTTTAGGACAATTGCTCAAACAGTTTCAAGTTTTGTTGGTGCTGGTCCAACGTCATCAATTCAGGGGAAGTCCCTCTAGGTGACATTATGGCCTACTTTGTAAGAATATGCTCAGGCGAGAGCCTAGTATGAGTGATATTTCCCAGTAGGATATACAAATGTCTCATGAGAACTAGGTGATATGGTACTAATGAACCATCTCCTCTACTACATAGTTCAATTAACGTTGTGTATATTACAGGCATCTTTAAATAGATTTTGATATTTTAATAAAAAGGACTAGTTCTTTAATAGAAAACTAATATGATCAATTATTGAGGTTATTTCTTTTACAATATCAACATAAACAACCATTTGGTTAATAATAGCTAAAAACTTAAAATTTTAATAACATAATTGCCTGTTGACTCCTCGGAAGAAAGCAATTTATCTAAATTGCTCCATTGTAGTTCTAATATAAGGCACACCTCTTTTTTTTTGTCACGTTTTAAATAACCTAAATAAGCGAAGGTCTTCACATTATAGAGTACATATTACCATACATAAAAGTACTTTGTTAAACTATTTAAATTTGGATTTGTACTTTGTGAAAAACATTACATGTTTAGAATGGAATTGTTAATTTAATTATATTAATTATGTATTTATTAATGTATGTGAAAACTCTTACAGAAATACAGCAACAAAGTAAGCTGATAGCGTACTTCAATAAATATATGTGTTATATTGTAATGTTTGATATATTTTCCTAAATCGATTTACACAGCTACGTGTAAAGTTGGCTTCCAGGATACTTAAGTAATCCACAGAAACAATTAGTACTACTTAATACTAATTCACTTGCAAACTAAAAACAGAACTTTCAAACTCGCATCAATTTATTCATTTGTACCATTGCTAAAAGTGCCAAGTTAGGAGGCTAGGTCCAAAAATATTTAGACCAGGGGTCGTACTTGCCAATATGTCACTTTTTGTGTCTTCCAACTATGGTGGCCATATGTACTCATTTTAATAGTAGTACGTACTTACTTTTAGACATTGTCCGTATGCCGTTTAAAATCTTTGCAAGTGCATGTTTGTTTTTAAAAGCAAACTCGGTCTTTGTTTTCAATTTCTTCTAGTGTTCATTCATATAGTCATATAAGATAAGTTTGAACATCGACGAGTAAGACTAACAATGACCTGGTGACATAAAAAAATATTTAAATATAGTACAAGCTAATCCTAGACTAAGTTTTTCATCGTTAATTTTGAGTAAAGGTGGCAAACCTAAAAAATACAAACAATGTTTTGATAGTCGTTGACTCGAACGGAGAGGACAGCAGGTCTATTTTGGATAAAATTTTAAATGGCGATATGTATTGTTTTTGTAATAGGTTATTACTTCTTTTTTTTAACTAATTTATGTGCTAATTTAACAAAAACGTCCAGATAATTATTTTGGCGGGTACCTCCGATATTTTAAAAGATACAAATCTTAATCTGGTTTCTACAAAGGACACATGGGAGGCCGGAGAGGGGGCAAGAGAGGACGCTTGCTTTCCCCTGGAAAATGTAAATATTGTACATTAAATATGTTTTGTGGTAAAAAATTGGTTTGCCCCCCTCCCCGGACAAAATCTAATTTCCTTCTGCCCATGCTTTAGGAGTGTTACATTTATATATGCTTTTTTTTGACATTGTTACCCCTCTGTAAATGATTCTGCGGACACCCATGAAAAACATATTGGCGCATTTGTTCTTTACTAAAATAGGACGACTTATTTTAAGCAAGCTGATGTATAATTTTAACTGTAATTTATTTCGAGCAAAAAGATCTTTTGAGCATGTTGTTTATATCTAGACCAATAAAATCATTTTATCCGATGTAATTCAATATTTTTCACAAATTTGGAAAAAATCATTTAGCAAAAACTACTTTCCTATGTCTGTAAAAATATTTTCAGTCTATCAGTTGATAGCAATTTAAGGGTTGTTCCAATTGTTGACGTAGACTCGACAAACTATCAAAATTCAAATAGTTTTGAGCCCATCTAGGGTTTCAAAACTTTCTGAAAATAGTAACTCTTCGGCTGTTGATTTTATAGTTATTAATAATCAGAGTGAATATGTTAATTTTAGTGTGGAAAAAAGCAAGCGATTGTCAAACTAGCACAATGCCTAATTTAAATCAATTAAATGTAGAATGTAGAGTTTGTAATTTTTTTCGTTCCTAAGAAGACATTTAAAAGAGCGCTGTGCTTATATCACCAGAAAATCCAATGCTTGGCTATTAAAATTTTTGATTTGGATAATGCCTTAAGTAGAGAAAATAATTGTTATTTTTTTGATTTTGTCCGAGCATTGGTTAGCTTCTGAATGATTATAACAGATTAAATTTTATAATTTTAGTTTATGTTGTTCTTTTTGTAGAAGTAAATACCGACATAGTCGAGCCGCAATTTTTAAGAACGATGATTTATCATGTAAAATTGGAGACATTGATGTGATCAGTTTTGAATTAAACGTATTTTTGAATGTGCCGGTGATATTGTTGATGATTGTAAACTTATTTTAGTAATGATTTATAGGCTAGGTAATGGTAATTTCATTTTTTGTCAATCTTAACCTGATGTACTTTATTTATAGAGCAACTTTGGTGGTTGTCGGTGATTTCAATTAGAATTTTCCTGTTTCTAGTCTTAATTTGTTTTTGCTTAGTGAATATATAGGGAAAAACTTGAAATCCATTTACACCAATTAAACAACGAAAAATATTGTAAAATAAATCGAGAGCCATACTGATTTACAAAAGAAAGCAGCAAAAAAAATGTTACTGGATTCTATTATGGCGATATCAAATTGTCCGACAAATTTGTTGCCAATAATTATAACAAGTATTTTACTGTTTCAAATAGTGATGCAAAAATTGATTATAACTTTATAAGTGGCCACCTGCCTTTTTTTGGTAATGTTTATTTTATACCGCCGCTATGTAGTGCAGTTGTAATAACTCGCAGCAAGCATCTGGTTTCGATAGTGTATCTAATGTTCTTCTGAGGAAGTGTAAATATCTTTTATGTGACGTATCCTTTGCAATCAATATGTTAACAGAAATAGTAATTCCCCTTTGTAAAAATGATGATCCAAATTCGACTCTAATTATAGGGTTGTCAGCCTTAGTTCCTAGTATTTCTAAGGTTTTCGAGTTGCATTTAGGGATTCATTATTACCATTTTTCACAAAAAAAAATCAGTTGATGAACCCTTTTCAATACAGGTTTAGAAGTTCTAAAAGCAGTGAAACGTCGCTGTATGATTTTTAGGTGGAAATCGTTGACGCAGCTGACAAAAGATTATGTGTTTTGGGATTATTTATTAATTTTTCTCAGGCATTCGACGTGGTTGATCATAAAATTCTTGTCGCTAAATTGTTTAGATACGGAATGCGAGGAACGCTCTTAAATATATTAGTATCTTATCTGAAAGGTCGAAGTTAATTTGAACCTAATAATAATGAAAAAAGTGATCCTTCCCTTATGAAATGTGATGTATCACAAGAGTCGATCCTTGGTCCTTTTTTGTTCTCAATTTATTCCAATGACCTTATAAATTATATACAACAATTTTCATCTAGTGTAAATGTTGTTTGTTATGCAAATTATACCAATCTTTTGGTCGCTGAGAAATGTATCGCCATGTTGAAAAATAAAACTGAGCTTGCATATGAAAGAATTCTTGAAAGGTTTGGAAAGAACTCTCTAAATTTGAATTGGGATAAAAACAAATTTATTTTATTTTTAAATAATAGGGCCGATCAGGAAAAACCCACTTCTTTTCGATATTTCTACTTATCCATCATTGCCATCTCGTTTGAGTATTACGTTCGATGACTGTTTATGTTGGAGTGATAATGTGGACAAGTTTAGCACTAAACTAAGGGATAATTGCTACTGGGTGTAAATTCTCAAGCCTCTCGAGCTTATTACAGACATTTACGGATCTTTTTTGTTTGATGTTGTATTTTTATCTGTGCTCTTTTCTATTACTGTAGTTATTATTATATATGTTTTTCTTTGACAGGCTGACTGTCTCTTCAGTTACTGTATGTCCATTTGTACTTACTTTTAAACTGAGAAAATAAAAAGATTTTATTTTTTAACATATTCTGACGATTTTCTCGAAACTTTTTAAAAATGGAAGTGAAAACCTTGATGTTGGGTATAAAAATTATATTAAAAAAATATCAAAGGCTTTCGGTTCACCTAGACTAGTGTTTCTAAAACTGGGTTCCGCGGACCCCTGGGGTTCCATCAATATCTACTAGGGGTTCCACAAAATCAATTATTCTACAGAAAAGGACCTTGCCTTACAAGGAATGAAGTAAAGGTGTTTAGTGCTAGCGAAAAATTATCTTTATTAAAAGAAAATTACTGATTTAAATAAGTTGTATAGGTGGCCAAGGTATTCTTTTGCAAAAATTTAAAAAAATTACAAGACAGCATTTACAAAATAACAGTGAATCGTTTCAACAGCATTTACTCAATGCAAGTTAAAAAAAATTTCAAAATAAATTATCATTTGTTATGAATGAGAAACTCTTTCCTTGTTAATCCAAAAATATAAAAACTTTTTTGAATTTACTTTCGATTTTTACTTTCACCAACCTATAAAAAAACGTTAGTGGCAGAATTTTGGTGCGGTTGAAAAACCAATATCCACAAATAGCAGAAAAAGCTATGTTGCTTATTGGTATTGGAGACTGTGGTTCGAAGGATATAGTAAAAATGTATGAGTTTTTCCTGTTACAGAGGATCCTTTTAGAGTTACTTGCAAATTTTTATTTTCAACATAGGTCGGGTTCCATGCATATGTTTCAATTTCGAAAAAGGGTTCCATGTATTATTATATACAGGTTGTTAAATTATTACCACAGGTTAAAAGGCTTCTGAAGGTTCCGAGTCATCAGTCAAGAAAAATAAACAGCACCAACATTAAAAACAAACAGAAAACACACAAGTTCATACATTACGCTGATGGTCGTTGTAGGCCTGTAAGTAGTGGACATCGGCCGTTGAACGGAATAATTTAAATAATTATGTCGAAGTACTGACTTGTCGTTTTATAACAAAATTCGCAAAAATAGGTTTAAGAGAATAAGTAGACTTAACTTGTGTATTTAAAAAATTGGGATTTTTCTAGAAATTTCTACTGATTTCTAGATCTTCGAAAAGATTAAATTTGAATGCCCTTGAGTTTGATGTTGTGTATAATTTTAGAGTTTTTAGGATCGAAATGGCGAATGTTATATTTAATATGATTATCAAAGGCAGAAGTGCAAGGTCTGTTAAGATGTTCTTTAATTCTGATCTCTAGGGATTTGCAAGTTATATCGACATATGAAGCATCACAAGAGTCGTAGCAGAGTTTACATACTCCACTTTTTTATGTTTTCAACAGAGCTTTTGTTGTAAATTAACAACGAAGACAATGTGTTAACCGTATTTTTTTGTTTTTAGTTAACAACCATGACCGTATTGAAACCATCAAAAAAAGTAGAGAATATCAACTCATCTCTCAGCAACTCATATGTCGGCATGACTTGCAGACTCTTAGAGGTCAGAATCAAAGAACACCTTAACAGACCTTCCACTTCTGCCTTTGGTTTTCATATTAAATATAACAATCATAATTTTTCTCCTTCTAAAAACTCTAAACATTTCGATTAAACGGACACATCAACGATTAAAAGTTGATTAACTGGGGCGATTAATAGCGTATCTGAAGGACCGTCTATGAAATATAATTGGTTTTTGATATGACTAGATACACTAGGTCCAGATAAGAACAGAGTTGAGTTGAGAGAAGAGTTGAGTAGATTCCAGAAAATACAGTACTATTCGATTAAGGTTTATATACGGTAACCCATGCCGGCCTTGTGGGATTTTGGATCTGATTAAAATAAAAATCTGTTTAGATTAAATAACAAACATTTAGTAGTGTGTCGTTCCTGTTTTTGTGTGTATATATATATATATATATATATATTAAAAATTCTACAATGTTGCCGCTAAGATGAAAATATCGTTTTAATGTGGAGTTACAAAACGACTTTGTGTTTATGGAACTCAAATCGAGCACAGCAGTATTGTTTACTGCAAAAGTGAAATAAATATTTCGAATAGTGGTCGAAGTGATATCAAAGTCGTTTAGAAAAAAAAATATAAGCTAGTAGCAAACGCATAAATCATAAGTAACAAATTGCAGTTGCTCTTTTTAAGTCCTCACAACTCCTAAACTCTGAAACATTTATTTGCAAAAGAATCACAGCAACGGTTGGAAGTACGTAATACTATGCAAAGTACCAAATTTATTAGTATTATTATTAACACAGGCAACGCAGAAAATGTCCATTGGTTGATGAACTACATAATACTTAAAAAACTCTCTAAAAAGCGGAAAAAAATTAATTTTTTATACAGTAGTTCGACTGCGGTTTTTACCTAATTGCAAGCGGACGGAGCCAATTAATCCCCTGTTGCCAGTAAGTTTATTTATTATAACTTGGTACTAAGCCGGAGTTTCCCCTGTTTGAGTGTTGGAAGTGTCAATACAGTCATTTAAGTACCAGGTAACCGAATATAGCCAAATTATTATTTTGTTCCCTATATACTTCAATCGTCAGAAGATTGCATATATTATTTTTTTAATAAACCTAACAGGTATAGAACTTTGAAAATTAGGGTACGGTTCTCACTCATTTTCCATTATAAAGTAACGGCTGCCAACAAAGTAGATTGTAAAATAGACTTTACTACATACACTGATGGAAAAGTGCAGTAGAACAAGCAGAATTATTTCAAAGCCACAATCTTTCCATATATACAGACTCTTCGAGCTTTATATTTCCTTGCAGTCTCTGAAATACACCGGTTTGAACATGTAATGATTATTTATTTGTAAATGTTGAATTATCGTAGTTTCTCTAACGGATACCTCTTGGCCCAAATGGCGATAATGGGATAAATTGATTTCTTGTCGACATGTTCGCTTTTAGTTTACTTTGATATCTTAAATACTTCTCAAGTTCAGAGCTTCTTAGTATCATAAAATCAGTATAATTTCTGCCATAAAAGTGCCTTGAGGCATAAATAGGAAAAAGAAAATAAAAATTAAACAAGCAGTGGGATAATAATAAAAATATATAGAAAAAAATGGAAATAAAGCTCTCCAACTTTGAAATCAAAAAAGATATTAAAGTAAACTAAAATATTAAATACTAATACAGAAAAACCACGTGAAAATCGACAAGCAAATCACCACTTTATGTCTAACCCGGTTTATTTTGAAGGCTTCTAAGAAATAAAAAGCTAAAAGATTCCATATTGTGGCTTTGAAAATACCCAAGAATCATTAAAATCAGTGGATTAGTTTAAAAGATATACTTTCCCAAACATTAGTCAAATTCTGCTTGTGACCGTCAGTGTATTTATTTGTAGCAATGCTACACCGAACAAAAGGAAAATAACATTTTCAACACTGACTTGAATGTTCTTTTAAAAACTTTAAAGCAATAAATAAAATACATTACAGTTTTCAAGCGACATTTAATAGCTACTTGCGTATCGAGTGAAAAATAGTTATAAAAAATGTTATTTCAGAGCGGGTTTCACATAAGATTTTTTTCTAATTTTGACCATATAAAGATAATTTAAAAATATAACAGAAAACCCATGAGAATTATATAATTTAATGATGTAACGAACTATTCATCATCAGTTACGAAAAATAAGACGATTAAAAACGTCAAGCAGTTTTGAAAAGTAATATATGTCAAACTTGTTCGAATAACAGTTTTACTTTTAATAGAACATTTACTTTTAGTTTAGTTTGTGTTCTAGTATTATTTTAACCTATTAGAAAAAGTCGGATGAATAAAGTACATTTTTGGCTGTACAAAAAAATATTATAAATATCAAAACAACAGTTATATTTCTTTAATTTAAAAATGATCTTAGTATATTTTATACAATATTAACACCCATTT
Organism: Kuschelorhynchus macadamiae; assembly: GCA_030620095.1. Classification (NCBI taxonomy): domain Eukaryota; kingdom Metazoa; phylum Arthropoda; class Insecta; order Coleoptera; family Curculionidae; genus Kuschelorhynchus; species Kuschelorhynchus macadamiae. The sequence goes on from JAUTXW010001380.1 coordinate 480,417, forward strand.
AACGCAAATGCTATTCTGCTTCAACCAATAAATTACATTATTAATTTTAAAATATTTACTCCCCCCACTACATTCTCCTGGGTGTTCCGAGACTTTGTTTATCCATTGTATTAAGCATTATAATTTGACATTTCTTTCCGTTCCATCGAGCTCCCAAAAACCGTTCTTGTATTTAACGTACAAAACTCTTGAAAGAAATATTTATTGGTTGTTTCATTTTTTTTTTGTAGGTGTAACTACAAAGTACAAAAATTGCTAATTAAGACCTTTATCCACAAATTCCCTCGTACAGAATTCCACCACTTACAATAAACAGTCTATGTATGCATATAATTATTTGGTAATAACTTTATATAAATTCTATACTTGTAATTCATTTCAATTTTTTTTAGTTTCTTATTTATTTATTAATAATATTATTTGTATTGTTATTAATATTTATTTTTCATAACATTATTTACGTAGGCTACAAGAAATAAATTATGTCCTTTATTACTCTCAATCCAGACTCAAATTTTAGTTAAGCCAATTATTAAAAGAAATCATATGATGCGGACTTACTTGTCACACTGTATGTAACAAGTTTCACTTAAAAGACCATCATAGTCCAACTTTATTACTTGAGGAAAAAGATACGAAAAAAACACTTGAGCCACACTTAAAAACATTTCATTAGGCCGCTATCTTGTTCCGCCATAATTTTATTAGTGTATCCCCAAATCGCACTTTATTTTTGCGCAAATTTTCGATTTCATAATAATTTTTTTTACAATTTGTAATGCTGTCATTTTGTTCCGCGATGTTATATTTTTTCCAAAATAGAACCTCCAAAATAGAACCACCAAAATATGAAGTCAATCAGATAAGTAGTTTTTGAGCTATGTCGCATACAGACAGAACGACAGTAAAACTCTTGCTTGATCTACATTTTATTTTAATCTAATACATTTTCGCCTAGTTAACCGAATGTGAGCAAATTGTAATTAAACTATCACTGCACTGTTATTAATAGAATCGTTGGTTGGAGAATTTAATTACTTCCATAGACTACTTTGGTTTTCTCAGTTCTATTTTTATTAAAAACTAAATAACAACTGAACAAATAACCCCATTAAAAAACAGTTTACATTAAATTGTAGAAACTGGATAAAATTTGCATTAAGTTAAAAAAAATGAAAAAAAATTTTCAATCGATAGCGATATGCGTGATATATGATTATACAATTAAAAAAAGAATCAACTTTTTCCTTTACCATTTTTTAAAATATTGGGAAAAAGTGCGGTTTTCTACCATTATTTGAAAACAATTTAGGTAGGATAAATCACGTGATAAACTTTTTTATTATTGGGCATTATTTCCCAAGTAAAAATTATTTGCAGACTCAAATTTTACTTAAGTCTATTATTAAAAAAAAAACATATGTTGCGGACTTTACCGCTCACACTGTATATAACAAATTTCACTTACAAGACAGCCATCATAATCCAACTTTAGTTACTTGAGGAAAAAGTACACATATGAAAAAAAACACTTGACTCACACTTAAAAACGACAAAGCAAAAACTATTTACGACCACCGAAAAAAATCGGATTATTTGTCCGAATCTGTCGTCACCGTTTCCCGAAAACACATCGTGGTCTCAGCCACAGGAACCGCATAAAATCTAAAATCGTTTTCTTAACTTCCTGCACTAAAAGTGACTTATCTATAAGATAAGCCCTAATTTGTAACGCATTAATATCGTGTTAGACAAGCTTAGTACCGCAAGAAAGTGGTACCCTTGCCTTCTTATCAGACTTGAGACGTTTGGAAAATAATTTTGGATCATTTACGAGCTTTGGGACTTTATGACTTGGGGTCTTATTACTCTGTTGCAGTGGCGGAGGTCTAATCATAGTTATATTTCAAATTCAGTCGTATTTTGCAATGTAAATAGTACGTCTATGCCTAGCAAGTAACTATGAAATTAAAAAAAATAGATTCAATTCAATATTGTCAAATTCAATTCAAGACAATATCTTATTGTATTTCAAAACTTATCCCAGAAACTTTCTCCAGTTTTTTATTGCCAAATGGCACCAATCTGAATTTTTGCATTGTTTTAATCACTTTACTATTAGACCACCCCGGTATAAAGTTTTAAAAAATAAAAAACTGACTTCCAAAAAAGCACTAAAAAGTAAAAAGTAATATTTTATTCCATCTTGAAAATTTGATTTTATGAAGTCGGCGTCAATTTTTTTAAATTAGTTAATCACAAAAAAAACATTTATATGTTGAGTGTCTATTATACGACGAGTATAATGTCTATTTACTGTCTTTATTAGTTTGACGGCGACTTCATAAGGCCAAATGTTAAAGATGGAATTTTTTTTCCTTTCTAGTTCTAGTTATACAAAGTTTTATTGCAAAGGTAAACTTTAAAGTTTTCGAGCTCTAAGCATAGGTTACAATTTTGGACGTCCCTAATACACAGGTAGCTACTGTGTTATGTTAATATGCCATTGCTTATTACATTTTGCCAGAATCATGGTAGAAAAATTATATAAAAAGCGCCATCTATGCATGTTCATCAAATCAGCAATACACATTTTCAAAAATTAAAATGATTAGGAAACTTGAACTTCCAGCCATTAAAAACCCAGAAACCCATATGAGACACAATATTTTTATATTAACCCCATTTTCCCCTCAGTCCTCTCCCCCGCTAAACATTTCACTTACTGATGCAAGAAATGTTTTGTGCCAAGAATAAATAAAACATTTACCACAAATAAATTTTGATAGCTACGACATTTTTTCAGTTATCATCCAATTAGATCATAAAACATTTTTATCAAAATCAAGTTACGCCTTCAGAAGTTGCAACTGCTGTTGCTTGTTCACTGACGTTTATAATGTGAATACTTCTGTGTTAAAGTCAGTAGTTAATCATTTACGATCATCTACTGACTATGATTTTTTAATACATGTTTTCAAGCTGGTGTTTTTCCTGACGGTTTTAATTTGTCGAAAGTCGAACTGTTATTGAAGGCTGGAGATGTTGGTGTTCCTGACAAGTACATGAACGGAAGCATATATTCAGAACGTAGAGATTAATAAAATATCGAACACATTCAGCGGATGTTGGTCTTTATAATGGTCTACCGCAAGCATGTAAAGAATTAAGCGCCATAGCTTTAAAAACCAAACTAAAGGCGTTTCTTATGAAAAAGTGCTTCTATTCCATTCAGGAATACCTACAAGAGGCGCCTACTACAACCATTTGGCTCTGAATTTTCACACCCGCTTAATTTCCTTTTATTTTGTTTTACGCGTTGTTCTTTCATATATATATATATATATATATATATATATATATATATATATATATATATATATATATAAATTCAGTATTCAGATCTCGTGGAATAAATTACTGTTTATAGGATTTATATTAAGTTATTACCACATATAAATAGAATAGAAATGAAATATTCGTTCATTCGTTGATTTCCCATTCGTTTATTCAAAAATAAATTTACGAACTGAACAGTGAGTAGCGGGCTTAAGAATTGACCGACAAATGAATATCAATTTAGTATAAAAATCGGTATTATGTCTAATAAACAGTGCTAAGATTTAACTCATAGTAAATGGTGAATGTAGGTTGTATACCTAGAAAACCGTCTATGGTTTAGCTACCAGCTCATAGATGGCAGAATAGATACGTTTTTTTACATAAAAACAAAAGAGGCCTAACCTGGGTTAACCAAAATCACAATGCGAATTAAAACATTATAATTTACGAAATTATTAATATAATATAATAATAATTATAAATAAATAAACCTCGAAATAAACTCTGTTTATATTCCGTTCAACTAAATTATTACAGGGATTTCTGACCAATAGGAGCCTTGACATTCACAAATTCACAAATAAATTTAGAAATGTAGACACCTGGACAGACAGGCAAGTGAAATTAGATAGAAGAATATAAAATAAAAATTCCCATAAATAAAATAAGCTCACCTTTGTAGCTCATACAATGGCAGCATTTCTTTTTCGCCTTGGTCCTCTGCTGGTTTCTATAGAGCTAGATAAAAATAAATACGTATTACTTATAATTTTCGTGTAATACAACAATAACTATTTTATAGTAGGGCAAGCCATATATACTTACTGGCGTAAGGAATTGTTAATAAGAAGGAATTTTATAGGAGCATCTTAACAATGTCATTATGATGGATTAATTTAAAGTAAACAATTTGACCAAAATCGCTGGTTGAAAAAATTAATTTTTATGATTTGTCATTAAATTTTTCTCGTATACTATGGCTATGGTCAATAAGTCAATTATATGCGTTTTCAAACAAAAATATACAGGTGCTATTTCGTTCTGGGTTGCGACTTTCTTAACTATCCCGAACTATTTACTACAAAGTCGAATTCTTCATTCTGATCTGTTCTGTACCTTTTTTGGTCTCTTAGATTTTTTTATCACCAGTCATATTTCATGAGAAAATAGAAATAATCAAAAAAATTCAAAAACTGAGAAAACTGACGCCGTTGGCTTTGTTTATTAATAATTTTATTCCTCGGCACTGACTTTGCAATTATTTTATTAATTTCATACTCAGCAGCGTCTTCAGCATTAGAATTCATTATTTTATTTCAAAATTTACATCTAATAAAATTATATTTGTCAAAGATGACAACAAAGTTGGTAAAAATATTGCCGCTGTAATAAAATATTAAGAAATTATTAATTTCTATTCGGACACATTGAGTCACGTGACACATGCATTATATTCTCTAATATAATATAACAAGTGAAAAATCGAGCTGCAAATGTACTGCTCCAACTCCACGAGTAATATCTTCAATAATTGTATCATATTCGGCCAGGGAATGAAAGTTTTCAGCAACCTCTCCCCAGCGATTGCAGTTCATTATTTTACTTCCAAATTATAAAATAACAACGAATAAAATTAATAAAAACTCTCTACTTCGCTTAGCAACGGACCACAAGGTGAGAAAAATATTGTCGCTGTTATAAAATGTAACTAAAGAAATTATCCCTTTTTACGGAACAACATTAAGTCACGTGACACATGAATTATATTCCCTATTATATATTTTTGCATTTAAGCAACAGCATTCAGTTTAAATTTTTGACAGCTCTTTGAAATCGAAAAAATAGTATAACACTCTAATCACTATTCCATTGTATTGTGCAACAAGGGAACGTATTTTTGCAGATTTCAAAAAAATAGTTTAAGCTCTCCCTGTATCTCAATAAGGATCTGGTTTACTGTACCGATACTTGTCTCATGTAAGCGGGCCACTAGATTTTATTCTTTTATTGTTTAGCTAGAATAAAATTCAAACACCAAATTTTTGTAGTTTTTTCCGGTTTATGAGAATATATAAAGATAATAAAACCATTAAAACCGACTTCAAAAAAATTGCACTAAAAAGCGTATTATATTACCTGTAAGATGAGATTTTGCCAACAGAACAAAATATTGGAGGGGAACATCCTCCAACTCCGCTCCAGTGTACGTTCTTGCCAACATGCGTCATATTCAAAATAGCAATACATGAATAGACATTTTGCTAACTAACTAAACGGAGACTAATATCGAGGACATCTAAGGGACCAAAAAGTTACAGAACAGAATAAGGAAATTTTAAGATATAAAAATGTCTAGTGACTTGCCAATAAAAAGTTCGGGCGGATTAAAGGGATCGGAAAAAAACAACACCCTTCAGAAACTTATTAGATCGCTTTGTTTACATTTACAAATTTACAAGGTGTACCCATGTGAGCTGGCCAGTTACGATTATCCGCTTATACAATGTGTCCCAGGATAGGTGAACAAAGTAGTTAAAATTTAAGGCTTTACAATCTAGAACCGCTTGATTAAGAAGTGATTTCAGTCATATTTTCATTTTTGAAAAATCAAGCAAGACTTGACAGGATCGATATTTTTTATTTTGTATGCAGGTAAACTCCTTTTTCTGTAGAAGATATCGAAAAGAAAGAGTTGTATAAAATTGAATATTAGACCTACATTTTGAAGAAATGTCATTCCTTGTAAGTTTCGCCACAGGTGGCTATATACTGTTCCGTGATAGTAAAGTATTAAGTCCGGTGAAGATTTCGGATTCTCTCATGGTAACCACAAATGTCGGTTTTGCTCCTGTTGGTGACTATGATGTGGTTTTGTTATATTAGGTTTTGGCTCTAGTTGTACTCGTCTCTCAACTAGTTGACTATATTGATAAAGTCTTTAAGACACAAAACACGTATCTATAGCAAGCCAAATTTCAATGTGCTTTAGCGATCGTCCCAAAAAAAATTCCTTTTCTACTATGTAATAGTTTCTGCCGCGTTATTTTTTTTCTACATTCGATTTAATTACTCTTGGGTTATGAGTTTCGCCACAGGGGGCTATATGCTGCTCCATGGTAATAAAGTATCAAGAATTGTACAGTGGGTTCAAAACGCTGCATAGGCTCTCTATAAAAGGTATTTTAAATCTTTTTATAGAAAATTTTATTTAAAAATTTCGATAGCCTACCAGCGTAGTTACTCACATTTTCCTCCCTGTCTATTCCTGGCGGTGATATTTCCTGCTGTCTTTCTGGTAATACTTCGGACGTACTGATGAGTTCCTTTCTTTCTACCTCCTTTTCTCCTTCATTTTCTCTCTGGGAGGCGCGAGCCGGTAGTTTAAATGATAATTACTTGTTATTCCCGAACCTGAAGGTCTTGAAGAACTGTGTTGCCAAGCCTTTTTCTTAAAGTCAGCACTGGCCTTTTTTATAACTTCGTTCGTTTTTCATTGTTTCAGGAAATTTTGTATTAAATAACAAGTCATCAGTTTCCAAGTTGTCTACGAGTTTCTTGCATTCCGGATTTAAATGTGGTATTATTTTAAATCTACGGTGAATTGAAAGGCCCTGATGGGCGTTAGTAAATAATTGGCAGGTTTCTGCCAATAATCTGATGCTATCGGCTTGCTCTTTATTAGGCATTATAACCTCGATAACTGTCCCTACTGCTGATAGACCGTGAGCTAATTGTAGTTAAACCTTTTTTTAAGAGGCTGTTCCAGCGAACAACGATTTTGCTCATGCAAGTCTTTTCCTACATTGTCCCCCGAGTCTGGTCTTAAGCCTAAAGCGTTAAAGTCTTGTTTAGATTGTTCATTGTTTGCTGGTATTTCTGTATCACGTACTGTGACCTCTGGATCAGGTACTGAACCTCTGAAATGTCTGGATTGTCAGAAGTTGTCTCATACTCTAAAAAAATATAGCTACTTAAAGTCGGCTGATTAAGATTCTACTCAAATGAAATCGCCCGATCTCATATTTTATAATTGTTTATATTTAGACTTTAGGAGCAACGCACGTTACCCTAAAACCTCTTCTTTATATTTTGTAAGAACGACATGAAAAAACGCACGCTTTTTCTATCTTCTAGGGATTATCGCACGATATCCTAACCTCCAATTTTCTCCTAATTTTCTGACAATCCGAATAATCTTCAGAGGAAGAATCACTAGACTCACAAAGCTTGTTTAAGTTTTCTTGCAATTCGCGAAATTGCTTTTTTAGCCTTTTTAGTCTTTTTATTTCACAATGCTTGTCCGTCTAATGATTACACAAGCAGCAGACGACCCGGGCCTGAGGTCAGAAAGAAAAAAATTGTGAGTCATGTTTGAGTACGTTTATTCGGAAACTACATAGTAATGATATCAAGGGCAAGCGAAGAAAAATTGTGCATCGGGAAGGGAACAAGTAGTCTTACCATATGTAAAAGGCACAACAGACAGGATTAGAAAACCACGGAGTATACAGATTCCGTGCCAAGACTGTGAAAAGTTGTACGTGGGGCAAACTAACAGGCGAATATCAGCAAGAGTAGAAGAGCATTATCCCATTACACAAGGAGATTTCCCTGGTAGCAGGCAAATTATCCGGCAGGTTACATAAAAAAAGGAGTTCCAGTGACGGCAATAGAAGTAATCGCCTCACCTATAAGAAAAGGAACGCTTAAACACTATACAGCTTGTTATAAAAGATTCTGACAATTTTGTGCTGATAATAACAGGGGTCTCTGTGTTTACAGTCTAGAAACGTATCTAGCTTTTTTATCCGATAATTTAAATAAAGGATTTTTATTTTCTGTTATAAATTCCTATAGGTCAGCTCTTAACTTAATCTTTAGCCCTATAAGCAATAATGATTTAAAAGTAATTAAACGTTTTGTGAAGGGAGTGTCTAATATTCGACCGCCAGAGTCTAAATATAAATTCACTACATATAAATATAGTATAGATATAAATACCTAGGTACACTATATTCTCTTGAAGCGTTAGATTTAGAATACGCTACTTATAGGCTAGTCACTCTTATGGCACTGACATAAGCCAGCAGAGTTCAGACTCTTTTCTCTAATTAAAGTTTTAAACATATATATGTATGTGTATGTGTATATGTATGTATGTATATGTGTATATATATATATATATATATATAAATATATCGGTAGAAAGAATTGAGATTAAAATACCAGATAGGATAAAAACATCTGCTCCAGGAAGGGTCTAACCACTACTTATTTCTCCACTTTTTAAGGCTAGACAAGAACTTTGCGTGGCGTCCACTATCGAGGACTACATTAAAAAAACGAATTTTGCAATAGTGAAGAAAAATGAATACTCACCCACAAAAAACCTTATCGTCCAGCATCATCATAGACAATAAGCAGATCGATTAAAAAGACGTTACACTTAAGTGGTGTAGACACGTCCATTTTTTCAGCCCATAGTGTAAGCCACGTTACAACCTTGGGTCGGTGTAAACATAGAAATGATTAAAAATACAGCAGGTTGGAACACTTTCTTTAGGTTTTATAATAGACAGGTAGAAGAGCCTCACTATAAATTTGCTAGTGCAATTATTGAATTAGGATCTAATAAATCTTAGTATTCTACTATTAATATCGGTACTTCGTTATTTAGGATTTATCTATGGATCATATAAATTCTGTTAATTAGGACCTATCATTTACATAGCCCGTAGATATAAACTCAGGAATTACTTGTTAAAAATTGTAGTATTTACATTTATTGTTATAATTAATTATAACAATATATAGTTACCAAAAAAAAGAAAAAATCGCCTTTGACTTTGAACATCTACATAGTAATTATGTCAATGACAAGCGAAGGAAAATTTAAAAATTAATCGACTTACCTGAAGGAAGATTAATCATAATTTTCCGAGCTTGTCCGAAGATATAATTACCCAACCCCCCCCCCCCCCTATATACTCTCAGATCGTAGGCAATTTTTTAGGCACTCCAACGGAATGATTACACAAACAAAAGATGGATTTTAAACGTAAACAGTTCTTGCTGATGAGTAAGCTTATTCGGAAACTACATAGTAATTATATCTTCGGACAAGCTCGGAAAATTATGATTAATCTTCCTTCAGGTAAGTCGATAATCTTTGTGTGCCTGTGCATTAATAGCTTTCTCTATAGTGTGATTTGTATAGCCATTTTTCTTTAAAGCACTAGATATTATATTAAGTTCGTATGTATATATATATATATATATATATATATATATATATATATATATATATATATATATATATATATATATATATATATATATATATATATATATATATATATATATATATATATATATATATATATATATATATATATATATATATATATATATATATATATATATATATATATATATATATATATATATATATATATATATATATATATATATATATATATATACAGTGTGTATCAGCCAAATGGAATAAATTCGATAATAAATAAATGGGGGCGTGTTCGGAAAAACGCTTGGACCCGTCGATTGGTATTTTTAGTTGCTCATTTTCTCCAATAAAAACTTTTTATACAGGGTGAGTCCTGTAACAGTGGTCAATGCCAACTTTCTTATTTCAAATGCAACACCCCAGATATTATTTAATTTTTGGATTCTTTAGGAGATTCTAAACATATTTTATGTTCAATGTCCTATACCTATCTTCAACTATTTCGGCAATATTAAGTGTTTTCAAATTTATTGCAAAAATTAAGATAAAAAAAATAAAATTATTTATTTCTTCACAATGTATAAATAAAAGTAAAAAGTTGATTTAGGAACTGCTGAATATGCTCGCCGCGAACGTCTTGGCAAATTCCTAATCTTAAATAGAAATTTCTTCTAACGTTATTTAGCATCTCAGGCGTGACCGATCTAATCGCAAGCGTTATTCGTCTTCTTAAGTCAGCTAAGTCGAGGGGTTTAGTTTTGTATACAATATTTTTAATATGTCCCCATAAGAAAAAGTCTAATGGCGTCAGATCAGGGGATCGCGCTGGCCATTCTATCGATCCTCGTCTCCCTATCCACCGATTTGGAAATATTCCGTTGAGGTACTGCCGGACATTAATTTGGTAATGGGGCGGTGCTCCATCTTGCTAAAACCATATCATATTCGCTGGAACTTGTGGGTTTGCTGGATCCGGATACAAATTTGTCAAAGTTGGCACGACATTATTTTGGAGCAGTGCTAAATAATTATCGTTATTCAAATTGCCGGCAATGAAAAAGGGGCCTATGATATGATCCCTAACAATTCCTGCCCAAACATTAACCTTTTCAGGATATTGAGTATGTTCTTCGCTGATCCAGTGAGGATTTTCCCTAGACCAATAGCGGCAATTTTGACGATTTACATGACCGTGAAGTGTAAAGGTGCACTCATCCGAAAACAAAACATGTTCTAATTGAATAACATTGTTATCTAACATAGCCATCATTTGCTCACAAAAATAAGTTCTCCTATCATAATCGTCTTCCATAAGCTCCTGAGTTGGTATCACTTTATAGGGATGCATTTTATTTTCTTTTAATGTTCGAATAATCGACGAATGGCTAATATCGAACATTGCGGCGGCTTGTCGACTAGAAATATGTGGGTTTTCCTCAAACTCAAGCATAATATCCAATTTAGTATCATCATTTATTGAATTGGCAGCTGCTTTTTTTATCTGCCTCACATGTCCAAGCTCGCGAAACTGCTTTTCTATTTTACTAATTGTCCCTTGGGATATATGCGGCAAATTTGGAAATTTTTCATGAAATAAGCGAGCAACTTCCATTTGTGTTCGTGTGTTATCTCCATAACCAATCATTTGTAGAATTGTTATTTTATGCATTTCTGTTAAATGAACCATTTTTCTGATATTAGGTGTTATGCAGTTAACGAAATTCAAAAGACTATGACACTGACACTGACAACTACTGTCTTGCAAAGAGAAAGGCCAGGCATTTTACACAAAAGTAAACAAAACTTAAAAGTAAACAAAACTGGCTTTTTTTGTTCCATATCAATAAAAAGGAACGCTAAAATGGTTTTTGCTTACATTCTTAATATGAAGACCTAAATGGTAAATAAGTATTGAGTGTGTTGTAGCGAATTTTTGTAATCAAATAAATAGTTCAGTAACCAGAGCTACTTTCATGAATAATAATAAATTCGAAATAAATAAAATAAAAATAAATTTGAAAACACTTAATATTGGCGAAATAGTTGAAGATAGGTATAGGACATTGAACATAAAATATGTTTAGAATCTCCTAAAGAATCCAAAAATTAAATAATATCCGGGGTGTTGCATTTGAAATAAGAAAGTTGGCATTGACCACTGTTACAGGACACACCCTGTATAAAAAGTTTTTGGAGAAAATCAGCAACTAAAAATACCAATCGACGGGTCCAAGCGTTTTTCCGAACACGCCCCCATTTATTTATTATCGAATTTATTCCATTTGGCTGATACACACTGTATATATATATATATATATATATATATATATATATATATATATATATATATATGTATATATATAGAGCATGTAACTTTTTGTGTAATGGGTTTTTTCACCTAAGAGGTGACTGGTGTCGAAAGTAGATTTGTGTCATTTCTGACATACAAAAGTCCATTTACTTTTATTAGTAGAGTTTATAAAAGTATGAATTTTTAACTGATACCGAGAGAATAGAAATTATCTGTTGGCAAAATTTTGAGGAAATTTGAAGTAACGGGACCTGTGAAGGATGCTTCATGATCCCAAAACCGCCACTGACGAAAATAAGGCATTGAATATTTAGTGAGCATTACCGAAAATCCCCCATCTTTTAGCTGGAAAACTATGGTATGTGAAGCGACTTTTGAAGGAGGAAAAATGTCATCCTTAGAGAATAACCCTGGTTTAGGAACTATCGGATGGTGATTTTGATAGGCGTTTGCAATTCTGCGAGACCATGATGGAAATCTGTAATAGAAATAAACATTTCTTGTACAGGATTTTCCCGTATATTTTTCCACCCACCTAGAGAGTTTATTTGAATGTTGTAAATACAAAAGTTGTTGTGTTTTTTATGAAGATTTAGGGTATTATGTCATTAGTGCGAAAATATTATTCGAAATGTCAAATTTTGAGAGGTTGTCAGTTTTTTTTAATGAGATACCCTGTATATTAAATCATATTCTTAAAGATCTTTTTTTTCTAATTTCAAATATATATACTTTTAATATATTCTGTCAATTAGTTTTGGATATATAAGCGTTTAAACATTAAAGAAATGGTAAGGTAATTTGCGCTAAAACATAGTGAGCCATGGTCAAGACAATTGCTATGAACGACGCCTTTTTGACGTTTACCGGTCAGATGTATCTATTTACGAGCATTTTTAATATCTAATACGTTGGACGATGGGTTATTCGGAACAAGAGAAACTCGACATGATTATTTTATTTACATGGTAAAATGCATCGATAGCTCGTAACGAATATCATAGACGGTTTCCAGATAGACCAACACCGGCTCGTAGCATAATATTATACATCGTCAAACAATTGAATGAAAGAAAAACACTTAAGCGAAAAGTTAGAATAGTGGAAAGAAACAATATTATAAAAAATCAATAATATAAAGTAGGTAAATAATAATATTAGCTTAAAGAACTAAGTTTTGGTTTTCTATATAGCCTCCTTGGTTTATAATGCATTTCTGAATATTTCTTCTAAATTTTCTATCTATGGATGTGTAGATAAAACGAGGTGATTGGGTGTTTAAATCTTCGATTGTTTGGACTATATTTTGCTCTAAAGCTTGGATGGTTCTTGGCCTATTGTAGTATATGTGGTTTTATCTTGTTTTTCAGATAACCACACAAAAATATGTCCAATGGAGAGAGATCGGGACTGTTTGCTGGCCATCTTAATGGTCCATCTCTTCCGATCCAAAATGGATATCTGTCATTTAAAAAATTGGTGACCGGCTGGACATTACGAGGAGAGGCACCATCTTGTTGCCATATCAAATTAAGAATTAATCGGTAGTTGTTCTAAATGCCCCTCGATTTCGTTTTCTAATAACTCCTGATACCATTGTCCGGGTAAATTCCCATTTAAAAATATAAGTCCAATATCATGATTGTTAAGAAGGCCACACGAAACATGTAGGGATCTTCTTCCCTGAATTTTAACCGCCTGAAGAACTCGCGGCTTTTTTTTTGACCAAAAATGCTTATTTTTCCGGTTAAACATGCCTACAGTGGTAAATGTTGCCTCGTCAGTGAAAATTATGTTTGAAAGATTTAGTTGGTTCGTCATAACACGTCTTTCTATTTTTTGGCAGAAGTGTAATCGGTCTATTTTATTTTGATCGGTTAATTCTTGAGTAGGTAAAAACTTATATGGCTTATATTTATAATGTTTTAGAACTGAGTGGATTTTATGCCATGATTTGTTAAAAAAAGTGGCTGCATCGGGAATTGAGTACTCAGGATTTTCTAAAACAAGAATAAATAAGATAAATAAATTATTTTAATACTAAAGTTTCAAAATTACCTTCAAAATATAACAAAATATTTAAATCTTCTTCAGCGTTTATTTCCACTATTCTAACTTTTCGTTTAAGTGTTTTTCTTTCATTTAATTGTTTAGCGATGTTTAATATAGTCCTACAAGTCGGTGTTGGTTTATCTGGAAACCGTCTATCATATTCGTTACGAGCTATCGATGCATTTTGACCATGTAAATAAAATAATTCTATCATGTCGAGTTTCTCTTCTTCGGGATAACCCATCCTCCGACGTATTAGATATTAAAAATGCTCGTAAATAATTACTTCTGACCGGTAAATGTCAAAAAGGCGTCGGTCATTGCAATTGTCTTGACCATGGCTCACTATATTTTAGCGCTAATTACCTTACTGTTTCTTTAATATTTAAACGCTTATATTATATATATTATATCCAAAACTAATTGACAGAATATATTAAAAGTATATATATTTGAAATTAGAAAAAAAAAATTTCAATAATGTGATTTAATATACAGGGTGTTTCATTTAAAAAAACTGACGACCTGTCAAAATTTGACATTTCCAATAATATTTTCGCACTTATGATATAATATTCTAAATCTTCATAAAAAAAACCCAACAACTTTTGTATTTACGACATTTCCGTATCTATTCAAATAAACTCTCTAGGTGGGTGGAATAATATACGGGAAAACCCTGTACGAAATAATGTTTTCGGATGAGTCGAGTTTTTCTTTAAACGGAACTGGTAATCACCATAATTGCCTAAATTGGATTAAAGAAAATCCTCATTGGGTACGGGAACATCATACACATTGCCCACAAAAAATATCAATGTTTGGGTCGGCATAATAAGTCGGAAGATAATTGGTCCATTTTTCATAGAAAAAAAATTAAACGGTAGAAAGATATTTGCAACTTTTGAGGAATTACGTCGTCCCAGCTTTGGCAGAAATATTTCCCAGTCCTCGTAAGTCACTTTTCTTGCCACATACAATAAAAAATATCAATATTGCTTTCTTTTAATTAATAACGGAGTGCCCAACAATAGAATATAACTTCAACAGGATGGTGCATCTACGCATTTGAGATGAACCATTTTTTGAGAGGTGGACAGCTAAGAGGGTAGGATTGAATAGCCACCTCGGTCTCTCGACCTCACCCCTCGATTATTTTTTTGTGAGAACACTTAAAAAATGTAGTCTACAAAACCAAACCATTTGATTTGGAGGATCTAAAAGAACGAATAGAAAATGAATGCAGAAAAATCGAGGAATCAGCTGTCTTCAAAATATTCTAAATGCTTTTCCACAATATCTAAAGATAGCTTATGCCAAGAAGTAAACGGACGGCATTTTAAACATTTGATATAATTTTTCTCCTGTTATGATGTTTGAATTAACTTTTTTCATCGTTGCCTTTATTTTTATCTTTTGTATTTTTGAAATATTCCATAAAGATTATATAACATTAGATATTCAAAGGCTTATCTTCTTCAATAGTTGTTTTGTGACGGTCGGACAGTACAGCTTCCTTCACATGTGCCCTTATTTACAAATTTCCCTAAAACACCAGATCTTGTTATTAGATTAAGGTATTTATCATTAAAAATATTTCAATCAATTTATATTTTTTATTAATAAACCCTGGATATCGTGGCACCCATGCTAGAGTTGGACTGGTTATTTAGTAGAATTAAATAAAATAAAATAAATTAAACAGAATAGAAAATATTAATATTGTCCCATTACTGTTATAATGTTTGTGGATCTAAGTATACTGTAAGCTAAATTTACATAATATACAGTGATCGGTAAAATGTTCGCATTCTATGATTTCTTACTATTATTAGTAAATTAGAAAATGCCACACAACTAAAAGTTAGTACATACATTTCTTTTGACATCCATATTTTGGAACAAATATACAGAATGCGAAAAATGTAAAATTCTATCGATAAAATGAAAAATCATCAAAATAGAAAATCTCAGTCAAATTAAGATTATAAACATGCAAACAAGTTTAATTAAGCTTTTTCATATTACAAAAAGACATGTTTCTATCATATCATCACAAAAACTGTACCTCGTACTAGAAAAAAAAACTTTGTTAAGCGTTTTTGTCTGGAATTTAGATACGATACATTGATAGTAGGTATATTGTTGAGTGCAGTGACAATCATTAAGTTTTTTAGAAGTTATAATGTGAAATTGCTTGTAATAAAAGCCTAAAGTAGTACGAAATCTTTCACGGCTGGAGTCAATTTGTCTTTTGATCTTGTGCAGTGAAGATCCCTGAAGATGCCTCGTGCAATCGCAGGCGAAACGTCGGAAAGTAATTTCAATTTGACACGGTCTAAACTTAAGAACTATGATTTCTTAAAAGTCTAAAATATTTTTCGTTAGCGTATCCTACACTATTTTTTGTCTCATGTAATGTTTTTTTAATCACATTTTTTTCAGTTAAAGCAAGGTTTTGAAACTGGAGGAAACTAATAGACTAATTTAGTACGACTTGCATCTAGTAACCTTAAGGAGTAATGGCCGGTCAAGAAAACAAATGAATGCATGCGGTCACAAATTCTTACTAACGTGAGATTACGTTCCATCTTAGTTGAATTACCTATCAAGATATGCCGAACTCTCTGTAATTTTTTTTGCATTTCTCTTCCTAAAACCAAATATGTATCATGCTTATTAACTATTTATCCAAGTTGAAAGTGTCTCAGAATAATCAGTGTGTTAAAGAGAGATAACTCTATAGACATGTGATACATCTTTGTTTCAAGTTTACGTGTCCATAGACAATATTTTAACGCATATTTTATATTAGGAGGTTAGAAGCTTCAATAAAATTCTAAAAAAGCAGATACCTATTTAAAAAATTAGGTCGATATTGAACTTTCGAAAACGAAACGAACCACCTGATAAAGCCAGCATAGTGGCAATAAGGATTTGAATTTTATTTTGTAATATCTCTTCAAACTAGGACTGAAGGAAAAAAAATAAGAAGGAAAATGACGATATTTGTTTTTTTACAAATAATCTTCGGAAGAAGTTGTAATTTTTCAATTTTGTCGATGGCTTGTTGTTGGACATTAAATTGCTAAAATTTTCCCAGCTGTAACCGACTTCGTATTTCTTACGGATTTCGAAATGGCAATTATATCCCAACACATCAAATTTGTCTAACGCCCTGTATGTTTTAAATATATTTTTTTAAATCTGCAAGTTTTATAAAAAAAATTCAATTTAAATGAATTTTTGTTAGTGCATTCATTTTCTATTCGTTGTTTTCAAACTTTTAAATTACTTCTCATAAAATGTTTCATCTAAAAATTCCCGAACTTCTCGCCCGTAATGCGGTGGAGCCATCCTAAATAATAAACCTACTATCGATGTATCGTATCCAAATTCCAGATGAAAACGCTTAAAAAAGTTTTTTTTTCTGGTACAAGGTACAGTTTTTGTGTTATTGTTCATAAATGGAAAAATGATAGAAACCTGTCTTTTTTGTAATATGAAAAATATATAAATAAAATATCCAAAGCCTTATCTTCGTCAGTGACTGTTTTGGGACGGCCAGATCGTGAAGCAGCTTTCACATGTCTCATTACTTCAAATTTCCTCAAAATTTTGCGAAATGTTATTGGATTCCGGGTGGAATATTAATCATTAAAAATATTGCAAACTTCTTGCTGTGTGCGTCATCTATCGCCATAACCCATAACCATTAGAATTGATCTTCTCTCGGTATCAGTTAAAAAAGTCATATTTTTATTAACTCTACTAATAAAACTCAATGGATTTTTAAATGTCAGAAATGACACGAAACTACTTTCGACACCAGTCACCGCTGAAAAAATAACACTCTTTATTGTTTAAATATTTCTGTTTGATCGCGAATATTTCGAAAACTATGAAGTTTACTTTAAAGTACGTTCAATAAAGAGTATTCAGAATGTTTCTCACAATCCAAATATCTAATAAAATCTAGAGTATTCAATAAGAAAAACAAAAGTTGTTATCAGATTTTGAATAACTGTAGACTTAACAACATCGTGGATATCACTAACGGATCCGCCTTAAGTTCGAACCTAGGCCTACCAATTAAAAAAAAAAAAAAAAAATATATATATATATATATATATATATATATATATATATATATACACATATATACATAAGTTATTTCTCACAACTTAATGGCAGATATGAAAATTTGATAAAAAGAAACCATTTAAATGAGTAAATCAAAATTATCAAAAGCTAAATCAATGTCCACGCCGTCATTAATACAGGCAAGAAATAAAAACAAAACAATGGTAGAAACTTCTTGAATCTTTGTCTATATCTAAGATTTTTTTGGTCATTTGTACTAAATTGATTGCTATATTGGTTTCCGATATATAGGGTGTCTTTAATAGTAGAATAGTGATTTTTGATCATTTGTCTTAATTCATATCTTAATATAAATCAAAATAATTGCTTATTGGAAAAAAAAATCATTATTCTACTAAAATAATACGCTATATCTCCAGTATAGTAATCAATATGGTGCAAACAACAAAAAATCGGAAAATTCACTTTTTACTTGATAAGCAATTATTTTCCCAACTGCATATTCTGATAGATCGGAAAAAACAACGTAGGATAGGTCAACGAAAAGCGGATAAACTTATGTGGCGCGCTTACATGAAACACCCTATGCTTACAAAAAAAAAAACGAAAGAAATATATTAACATTTTAACGCATCCTCAATAACAACTTTTTCATCATCATTTTTATGAAATAAAAGATAAAATTGTATAGTTATAATTGAAGAAATATGTATTAATAGAAAATGAACTATACTATTCTTGGGTAAACTGTCTATTCGTCCCCCACTAAGGCGAACAGCCCCTTATTTTCAATATGCGTTCTCCATTTAAAAATGTCCTCCAAAGCGTCCCCCATTGCCATTTGTAGTCTTTGTTTTCAAATTAGAACCAAACATTACTAAATTATAGTAAAAATACTCAAGTATATGAAACATGGCCTTCTTTTAGTCATCCGTTGATAATAGTTGGTTCTTGTTACCAGAGACGGACCGAAGAGAGAAGAACTAAAAATATTCAGAATATGTTATTGAGGTGGACGTCCCCACCACCCCCCCCCTATATGTCCGTCCCTGCTTGTTACCTTAATATAAAAGTAATCATCTTTTTTTTGCCATCATTTATTTTTGGTCCATATAGAGTTTAATATTATTATTGTTCCCTATTGACAGCTTCGAAATTTGGTATTATTACTGTCCCCTATTGGCTCAAAAATCTAGTTATTATTGGGTCATACGAAAAAAGCCACCAAAATGCCTTTGCTTACTTTCGTGAACTAAAAAACAAACATCAGAAAAATAGTAAAAACACCTGCTACTTTTCGTGCATCGTGTAAAAAGCCGAACTTACCCTTTTAGCTAAATAGCCGTATATCTAAAATGCTGGGATTAATCGTTCATCGCAAGCGAAGCACCACACAGTCTAAGACACCGGAAAATATGAGCGGAAACAATACCAATAATTAGCCTATCATATTTTCGCACACAAACAACTCGTACTTACGTCTTTTTCACTTAATTAATAAACGTTTTAATGTCAAATCAATACGGGAAAATGCAAACACTGAATGGTTGTCAATATTTCTATCCAGTTCGAAGTGACGGATATATACTAATGTAACTACGTATTTTCAGAAATGCAAACTACTCGTTGGGTAAATAACGTAATCGAGAATAAGAAAAATAATCTATCCGAAGAAAGGTGTCAATATTCTTATCGTAAGAATATACATACATGTTGATGTACTATTTGAGTATCGAATGCTCTAAATAAATATTGGCAAGCTGTAAAATTCTAACTAGACATAAAACACCGGGCTTGGTATTGGTCTGAAAAAACTTTCTAGGATTACGATGATATCATATTTTATACACAACATGTTTTTTTTATTTTATTAAAAAGTATTTTACTTGATAGGACATTAAACGTTTAAGGCACTATGGATATTATAAATTGATAACGCTTTATTAGCCTTATAACACCCTTCATGCCTTCATAATTATGAATGGTTAGTATGAGTAACATTAATTTTCTAGAAAGTGATCATTATTGTCAACAAATATACTAAAAGCTGTCATAATATCAATTATTTATTTAGCAACCGTTCGAAAATTATTTTTCTCCAAGGGGCAACGTCAAGGAGGGACAAGTGCCCCATCGTGTTCCCCGCCTGTTGACTACGCCTACGGGCCCAAACGCAGATACTTTGTATAACTGGCCAATAGGAAATTAAGAAAATATTAAAGCCTTAAGACTTCAATATTAAATTTAAATATAATGGTTTAAATTCTATAAAATAAATTTTATTTAATTAATTTTTATTTTAATATGTTGTTCTTTTTAGTATTAGTCATATAAATAATAACTGACAGCTTATAGATAGCTAAATAAAATGATTGCTTTTGTAAGATTGATTCGCGCACTTCTTATATGTCAGTCATTAAAATGTTCTTATCGGATATATCTACAGTGTAGACCAAGAAGTGTGCAACATATGGAATACTTTTTTATTTTTGATTTCTCAGAAAATATTATTCTTGGTAAAAGTTAGTGCATCAAAAAATACTGTATCAGTAATAGTTAGTTTTAGTAAAAGTCGGTAAACAGAGTAGGTAAAAAATGTTAAACATCACCCAGCACAAATTCAAGCTGTGGACAATACCAAAATATCTAGATCCGTGCGATTATCTGAAACACAGACGAGACAAAACGAACTTAATATAATATCTAGTGTTTAAAAAAATGGCTACACAAATCGAAACATAAAGAGAGCTATTAATGCACAGGATCCCCGAACTACGAACAACAAAAATTATGAACAAGAAAGGCAACAAGTAGTTTTACCATATGTAAAAGGCACAACAGACAGGATCGGAAGAATTCTTAGAAAACACAACATACAAATAATACACCAGCCACAAACGACTATAGGTAACTTAGTACTTGAAAACCCAAAAGACCAAATCAAGTTAGGAAAACCACGGAGTATACAGCGTTCCGTGCCAGGACTATGAAAAGATGTACGTGGGGCAAACTAACAGGCGAATATCAGCAAAAGTAGAAGAGCATAAACTCAGCATCAGAAACAAACAAACAACCTCAGCTCTATTCTGATACCATCAGAAAACAACAACAAAATAAATTTCGATGGGTGTGGGGAAATTGCCAAAAAGATCATTAAAAGACCAGAATAATCCGAGAAACCATAGAAATTGAAAAACCAGGTCATTTAAATAAAAGGGACGAATCATTAAAACTACCAACAGTATGAAAGACAATAATCGACAAGCGCAATTAGCGCAACAACAACAGCAACATCTGGAAAACATAACGATCAACGGCTGCTCAGATATAACCTTCGGCCCCGGGTGGGGGTATAAAGGAAGCGTCGGAGTCGCTAACACGTCAGTCTCTATTTGGACGTGAGAAAGAAAGGTTCGAAAATGCCAAATGTTATTTTGGCGAAATATCAGCAAAACTGATCTTTTCAGAACGACAGTAGTGAAGTAGGGACAATGTATTTATCCATCCATAAAGGACTAAGAATCAACATATATATATATATATATATATATATATATATATATATATATATATATATTTATATAGAGAGAGAGAGATTATATAAATCCGCCGAAAGTTGTAAATGAAATTTTGAAGTGTATATAAGTTGACACATCATTGATGTTGAACGATTTTATTCTTCATCCACAATGTTTTTTTTTTATATTAGTATAATTTGTAATTCTAAATTCTTGTACAGATAACATAACATACTAATTTTGAACGTTTGAAAAAGTAATGCTGTTCGGCTTACCTTGATCTATTTAAGGCAATTCACAAACATTATAACATTAATATTTAAAATTCATAAATAGAAGTAAGTAACAGAACACTCATATATTACTATACATTTAAAACGGTACTGTCTATATTTCATTTTTAATAAAATTTATAAAATATGATTTTTTAAATTTTAAACAGTTATGACTAATCTACGTTTTTGGGTAAGTTGTTTTTTTATTTTGTAAATAATATAATTATGTATATATGAGGTTTAGTGTTCCTTGTTTTAGATTTTGAAAAGGACCAAATTGAAGTCAAAACGTCAATCCAAAAAATATTAAAAATAAGTATATATATATATATATATATATATATATATATATATATATATATATATATATATATATATATATACATATAGACATTAATTGTATTTGCAATAAATTTTTATAACCACAACTACACAACAAAATAATTATTGGCTTTTCCCAATTGCAATAAGTCAACAGATCCGCACTCAAAAAAATGTATGAAGATAATAAAAATGTGTGTTTTTTGCATCTTAATTTTAGTTGGTATGAATATATTGATTATGATTGGAGCACTTTCATCCCGATAGCTATTTATTAAATTAAGTAAAAAAATCCAATATATCTTAAATCTAAGGATTCACCTAAAAATATGTTAAAAATAAATAATAAAAAACAGTTTTTCTTACAAAATAAATAAAAAGCAGCGAAGAATAAAAATTAACACAAAACAATATTAACTAACCCAAATCCCCATATGGTTAATGATTAGATTTCATATAAGCGAATGTTTTGTAATTGTGGTTTTTTTTAACCAAATAATATTAAACAGCATTAGTGGGACACTTTTGAGATTATCATTGGCCAAAATTGACATTATCATCGAACTTATTGTCATTCAAACGTGTTAGCCAAAAATTTTGAGAAATGCCGGGAGTTACAAAATGCTACAGCAGTTTTTAAAAATGTATGCGAAGATACAAATAACATTTTCGACTCTGTTGCTACATGCACTCTTAAATTACAGGCTATTCTCCAAATAATCAAAAATGTAAATACACTGAGATATCTCTTTTATAAATGTTCCTGCTAAAAACTCACTCACTAAAAAAAATCAACGAATATTCTTGCAAATTCAGCTATGGCTTGAAAGAGAAATTTCACCAGAAGAATGGAAGTGGAAATATGAATGTGGAATACTGAGGCTCGAAACAATGTTCATTTAAAACGATATTTTGCACATGCAAAACAGGATATGGATCACCAAGTGAATGTCAAAAAAGTTGATTATATTGCTCTGTAGCATGCTCAGAATGCACTGGAAATGTATATTTAAGTGTTTCAGATACCATAAAAATGAAGTTGACGATTATGATAAGGTACATGAATGAATGAAATTTTTTCTATTTTTAAAATTAAATAACAAAATTTTATTTTATGTATATCTTATCTCTTCTATATACCTTTGATACGAAATGAATATTATTTTAAACATTTTATATACTGGCCTCGTCTGTCGCAAGTTGAGTCCAGAGTGAGACGGGGATAAAGGATGGAGCTAGTTACGGCCGGCAAAAAGTTGACCTTGATCTTTTAGGAATCAAAACTTTACGGTTTTCATGATCAGAATTCTCGATATTTGTTAAAATTAACTGAACTTGTTTAGGCACTATTATTTGTTGTTGAAGTTTTATGTCTTCCTTGTTTTAGTTGATTTTCGTGTTTTTCTTTTTTGTGATTTTACTCTTAGTGTATAGGCTTTTACGTTCATAAAATGATTGATTCTTATTCAGCCATAAATTGTACTTATATATGTTATTTTGACCCTGTATTAAACAAAGAAAATTGTCTTAAGGTATTTTGTAAATCTTGTAAGCCATCAAACTACAAATTTAATGTTCGTAAAAATAATATCCTTAAGAACCATCTGTTTCTCATTCCTTCTGTTCTTGATTTTGTATCACATTTAGAAAAACCTGTTAAAAAGTGATTAACCTGTTAAAACGGAAAACTGTAACTAAAGTTCCTTTAAAAGCAAGTAATATAGATATAGATATATGAAATCATATGTTACAGAACACTCGAAATGTAATAAGTGTTGGTAAAAAAAAGTACAGAAGTATTTTTTTAGAAGCACAGAGATATCTAAGAAAATGAATATGATTATGACGGGACCATCCAAGGAAAGAAAATATGACTTACGTACAAATGAAAATTTTAAAGACCAAACATGTCTGTAGATGGTAGGTGGTGTTGGATTAAAGTTAAATTAAATGTATCTATTTTTTTTTATTTATTGACCTAGAAGACCAACTTCTTTTTTGGAGAAAGAATTTAAAGATTTCAAATGGGACAGTTTGCAAATACAAAAACTTAAATACACTTAGAATGTAATATGCAGGGTGTCAATTAAGTACTTGTACAAACTTTAAGGGGTGATTCTTTGACTAATTTTAGGATGAAAAGTTTATATGATATATACATATATGTATATATATATATATATATATATATATATATATATATATATATATATATATATATATATATATATATATATATATATATATATATATATATATATATATATATATATATATATATATATATATTGTCTTTTTAAACATCTTTATTGGGCGTCAGTTGGTTCCTCCATATTGACTTCGTCCCAAAAATTTCTACCTACTCGACGTTTGAAAAAAATTATGAAAAATAAACAGTTATTACATTTATTTTTTTAGACTAAATTAGATAAATCGTTTTCTAGTCATAATTTTTTTAACATTTCACTAAGCCGCCATTTTGTTCCGCCATATTGAATTTTTTTTAAGTCATCGGGTAAGTATTTTGTTAGCTATGCCGCAAACAGACAGACTGATAGACCGACGGAATTGAAAAAAAATTTACGAGGGAAGTAAAAAGAGCGCATAATTTTATATTTAAGAAAATATTTTGCCATATGTCTAGAACTTCTATATCTCAGAATCTAATCATAAAATTAAGCTGAGTCTATGAAAACTCTTTTTTAAGAGGCGTACCAAAATTTTATCAACAACGGTGAGCTAAAAGCATATAGTTAATTTTTTGTTCTCAAATATTTTCTTTGAAATCCCTAGCTAAAATCAGGTAAGTTCGGTTCTGTATAGGTAAAATAAACATATCGCCAAATATTTCCAATTCCAGATAGGTACTTTCAAGAGCGTTATGTCAACAGCGAGATAACAGATTAAAGTGAGTGGTCCCACAAAAGATGAGATTGTATTGTATATTACATGCGTCACGTTGAGTACTCGAAAATAAAAATGAAAAAATCAATTAGCTTGAGAGCAAAAGGATTGAGGTTCGGGATGTGTGAGCTGGATTACATTTGCTACTGAAAACTGGAAATATTTGGTAAGTGTTTCTGTTTTTCGTGAATGTATATGTCTGTGTTTCCAGTTAGTTCAAATATTCTTGATGTTTCGACATAAACGTTTCATGTTGAGAACAAATATTTTATCCACTGTTGCCATTCTTGTTGATCCGGAATTTTTGTGAACTGCAAAAAGTCATATAGTGTGGGTGACTCATTAAAGTCACTGTACCAATTCTCACAAAATAAATGATGAAATCGCGTGTGAGAACTTCCCCTAATCTGTTGATAGACAGCTGGATTTTTTTCAAAATACATTCATTAATTGAGACGACAGAACAGCCACAGACTCAGTCACCTCTTTGCAAAAAGGGTACAACTTAGCATACTGCTATTATAAATAATATGTTTCCTTCGCTGACAGTGCCAATTCAGAATTTACTCATTTTATATTGCGTTTTTTACTTGAATGTTTCGTGCAATTGACAATAAGTTAAACGACCTAGCTAAGCTCAATCGTTATTTATGGAGTAAGAGTGTAAAGTAAGGGTTATATATTGCCATTCTAAGCGAGAAATTACACAAAAATGTGTTTCTACAATCGCTTTTGCTGTTTCATTGAAAAAAAGTCAGTACAATAAATGTTGGGTTTTTTAACAATTTTTTTATAATTGATACGAACAGATATTCAACAATATACATAACAAAAATTCATTTTAAATATGCTCAAAAATATTTATGGAGTATTATTATAGGTATTATTTATAATGTTAAAGATGAATTTACAATTTTCACAAATTCTGAAGTTGAACCTCTTATTCTAAATTTTATTTTATAAAATGTTGACAATAACGTATAATTTTTTGAAACATTGTTTTTCCCATTACTATTCGAAATCGTCGACATGGAGACCTCCGGCTTGCACAGATATGTTTGTCTTTTAAAGATCCTTATGTAAAGTTAAGCTCCATATAAAAAAATCTTAAACACATAAAAAAGTTCATTTGTTAGTATAAATGCAACTGTGAACTTATAAACTTTTTAACTTGGTTAAATCTATCATTTATCGCCGGATTCGAACGGCATTATTTATTATTATTATTACTAATTGGTATTACCTCTTACCCATTAAATGTATCTTAGGTTTAATATAATTATGTAGAATTAAAAATGTATATGGAACAAATGGAAACATAAAATATCTAGATTAATTTAAGTTTGTTGTCTGAAATGGACGAACAGATTAGAAGATAATTTCCACAAATGTTTGTACACGGAGACGAACATAGATGGGGGGTACCCAAATAATGAAAATATTTTATTCTTATGGTAAAATTTCATCTAATTGTTATTATAATATGTTGACCTTTAACGTATATTTTAAAAAAGGGTTTACTTGTCTTGAATATTTTAATAGTATTTTTGCAGAAAAATGTTAACCGTGTTAGAAAATCTCCGATTATTAATTAAATTGTCCTATGTAAAAAGGAAAATTACTCTTGAAATTAGGCAGCTTAAAACGTTTTTTGAGATATACAAAAGAGGAAGTCTTCCCTCAATTATATAATGAATATAATGATATAATGAATGTTGCTTTATAGTGTTAAACGAAGGTTTAAACTCAGTGATGTGTCTTGAATGCGGAAAAGATATAAAAGATAATTTCGTCCTGCCGTAATGTCAAAAATTACAGCTGCATAGGCCAAATGTAAACACCATAAATGGAAAAGGTGCAATATATATATATATGTATAGGTTCTTAAGATGAAGTTCTGAAAATGAGCCTTCGGGGTACCAAATTTTAAAATCTCATATTTTTGTAAGTTTTGAAGATACAATCTTCATATTTTGCAGACGATCGGTAAATAATCTTAGGTTTCTATTTTTTTTATTGAATTTTGAAATTTATGAAAATATCGTATCTATTTGCTTAAATGTTTACATGTTCCAATGGTGAGCCATGGAAAAACAATTGAGATCCAATATCCAATATGACAGATGATTAGTATGCGTTATTTATCGAAAGCTGTCAGTGATAAACTAAATCTTCTAAATCGAAATGGAAGAGTACTCAAACGCTGATATTCTCAATCTATTTTATATTCATGGAGAATGTTATACAATTTTGGAGAGAACGTGTCTTGTGTTTAATGAACGCCACCCTGATTTACCGCCAATGAACAAGTCAAAATTCAAGAGGATTGAAACGAACTTTTTGCGTTTTGAGGAGGTTAAAGTTATAAAAAATGTTCCGAAACCAGTGACAAATGCCGAGGATAGCGCAATAAACACATTAGCTTATTTCCACGCAAACCCGCAAAGTTCAATACCGTCTGCAGGAAACGATTTGGGAATTTCATCTTCATCTGTCCAAAGAATCTTGAGCGAACATCATATGCACCGTTATTCCTTCCAAAACGTGCAAGCCTTGAGACCTGGTGGTGACGTCGTCTGCAGGAAACGATTTGGGAATTTCATCTTCATCTGTCCAAAGAATCTTGAGCGAACATCATATGCACCGTTATTCCTTCCAAAACGTGCAAGCCTTGAGACCTGGTGGTGACGTCCGACGAGTAGAATTTTGCGAATTCATGTTTTTGAAAATTCAAGAGGACCCTCAATTCCTTTCAAAAATATTTTGGACCGATGAAGCGAAATTTTCTAGAGAAGGAATAACAAATAGAAGAAACGAACATTTCTGGGCAGCAGAAAATCCGAACGCTTTACGCGAAACGCGTTCTCAAGAGAGGTTTAGCTTCAATGTTTTCGGTATAGTATTAAATGATCAGGTGCGGTACTGTATTTATGAAGACAATTTAAACAGTGATGAGTATTTCGAAATTCTACGAGGGACGGTTTCTGAATTTATAGACGAAATTCCTATTGGTGAGCTGCAAAATTATTGGTATCAGTTAGATGGGGCACCAGCGCATAATTCCGCTGCAGTTTATCTCCAATTATCTCGAATTTTTGAAGATCGCTGGATTGGTCCCAATGGCCCTTGGAGATGGCCCCCGCGATCGCCTGATTTAACACCCCTAGACTTTATTAACCAACAAGATTTACTGGACAGGATACGAACAGCTTTTGCCGAATTAGAAAACGGACAAATTCAACGGGCCACAGCAACTGTACAAAGAAGAATTGAAATATGTCTTCAAATGAACGGACAGCATATAGAACATTTGTTATAATTCAATTTTATTATTTTATTTATTTATTGTTGATTGTTAGATTGCTATAATTTTTAAGTTCACTAAAACAAGTTTAGAACAGTCTCGACCTTAGTAGATATGGTTAAAAATAATGTAAACAATTTATTACATTTTTTATAACTTTAACTTTTCCGAAACGAAAAAATTTCGTTTCAATCCTCTTTAATTTTCTTTGGTTCATTGGTGATAAATGAGGATGTTTTTCATTAAAAACATGGCACGTTCTCTCCAATATTTTGTAACATTCTCCGCGAATATAAAATAAATTGAGAATATCAGCTTTTGAGTGTTAATTTATTTTAATTTAAAAGTTTCAAATCAGCTGTCATGTTGAATAGAAAAGCACAACAATTGTTTTTCCATGGCTTACTACGGGAAGGTGTAAGCATTTAGCAAATACATATGATAGTTTAATAAAAACCTGATTATTTCGAAAATGGTTACGAATAGGTATAGGGAACCTTAATACAGTTCGATAGAAAATTAAATTCTACATTTGATAGTGCATAAAGTTATAGGGTGTCCCATTTAAAAAAACGGACTTTAGCGGCTTTGAAAATGTGAATGTTTGCCGCTGAATTTAGGACACCCTGTATAAAAATAGACAAATTCAATAAAAAAAATAGAAACCTAAGATTATTTACCGATCGTCTGCAAAATATGAAGATTATATCTTCAAAACTTACAAAAATATGAGATTTTAAAATTTGGTACCCCGAAGGCTCATTTTTAGTTCAAGGTCAAGTATCTTAAGAACGCTTGAACCTAGGTATAGGACATGCTACATAAAATAGCATTAAAATTCTCCGTAGAATCCAAAAATATCATAAAATACAGGGTGTTCTATTTAAAATAAGCAAATTGATACCAACTTCCGGTTAAACCGGAAGTGACAGGAAGTTGAAAATATTTCAAAAAAGAAGTACCCCTTGACCTTACCTTAATCCCAAAATTTGAAATTTTTATCTAAATGG
This sequence comes from Kuschelorhynchus macadamiae, assembly GCA_030620095.1. Classification (NCBI taxonomy): domain Eukaryota; kingdom Metazoa; phylum Arthropoda; class Insecta; order Coleoptera; family Curculionidae; genus Kuschelorhynchus; species Kuschelorhynchus macadamiae. The sequence continues at coordinate 509,802 of JAUTXW010001380.1, forward strand.
CATCATCAAAAACTTTTATTGAACGGGTTGCGTGAATAACCCTGTATAAATATAAATATATATATATATATATATATATATATATATATATATATATATATATATATATATATATATATTTTTTTTTTCATATTGATATATTCATACCGCCGTTGGTCGTTGTTTATGTATTCCGGATGTTGTTGCGCTAAGTGACGTAAGTAGTGAGTAATTGATTTTTATAATTTTAGATTTATCGATTATTGTATTCCATACTATTGGTAGTTTTAATGATTCGTCCCTTTTATTCAACTCACCTTTTTTTTTAATTTCTTTGGCTTCTCGTATTATTCTGGTCTTATAATGTTAATACTGGCAATCTACTACATCCATCGAAATTTATTTTGTGGTCGGTTTCCGATGATGTAGGAATACAGCTGAGGTTATTTGTTTGTTTCTGATGCTCAGTTTATGCTCTTCCATTCTAGCTGATATTTGCCTGTTGATTTGCCCCACGTACATCTTTTCACAGTCCTGGCACAGAATGCTGTCTACTCCGTGGGTTTCCAGTTCGATTTTATCTTTTGGATTACGAAGTAGTTTACCTATAGTTGTGGGTAGTTTGTGAATTATTTGTATGTTGCGTTTCCTAGGAATTCTTCAGATTCTCTCTGGTTTACATATGCTAATACTACATGTTTCTTTCCCGGTTCATAATTTTTGTTGTTCGTTATTCGGGAAACTTGTGCATTAATAGCTTTCTCTATGGTGCGATTTGTGTAGCCATTTTTCTTTAAAGCACTAGATAATATATTAAGTTCGTTTTGTCTTGTCTGTGTGATATTAGGGTACTGCCCACAGCTTGAATTTGTGTGGGGTGATGATGTGATCTTACATTTAAATATCTGCCTGTATGTGTTGGTTATCTATACGCGGTGTATTTGAAATGTCCGTTATGCAATTTGGTGAGCAGAACCTCTAAAAATGAAAGTTTGTTGTTTTCCTCTAACTCTGGAGTAAATTGTATTCTGTGGCGGATTGAATTTACCTGACTCAAAAATGGTTGGAGCTCTGTATGACCATGTTGCCATAAAATAAATATGTCATCCATATAACGAATCCATAATTTTGGTTTTACACTTGCTTTCTCAAGAGCTTTGTTCCCGAAGTACATCATAAATAAATTCGCGACTACTGGTCACAGAACTCCATTGGAGCACCATCTATTTGTTTATATATTTGCCCGTTGAATGAAAAATAAGTATTTTTAAGGCAGTGCTCCAAGGGTTGTATTATATGTGCCTGGAAATCCTCGTTCATAACGATCCTGTCCTATGCTTCGTTGATGGGAACACTGGGATACAATGATTTGACGTCTAGGCTTGCTATGATATCGTCTTTTTCAAGAACGATGTCTCGCCTAATTCGAATGAAATGCTCCGACTTTTTTACAAATGAATCAGCTTTTTAGACAACTGGTTGCATAATTTCAGCAAGATGTTTTGCCAGTTTTTGTAGCGGCGAATTAACAGCACTAACAATAGGTCTGATGGGCGCCCCCTGGTTTGTGTATTTTTGATAAACCATAGAGTTTAGGACATCTGCTCGACTTTTCCCGTGGTATGATTTTTTTGTTGAATTTCGGGGTTTATTAGTGAGCTTTTTATTTTATTTTTAGTTGTTTTTGTAGGTATGTAGTCGGTCCCTTGGAACAGGCTTATAACAATTGTCTTGTAGGATTTCCTGCATTTTTTGTATATATATATATATATATATATATATATATATATATATATATATATATATATATATATATTTATATATATTTATATATATGTTATATTCACTTTTCCAAATTTCACTTTTTAAAAAAAATATTTTATTAATACTTAAAAACACTACTTTATAATTTCAAAAATTAAACTAACATTCTAACAGCCTAAAATGTCAACTGACTATTTATTTACAATTCAGAACAATTTATATTAATTTGAATGCTGATGCAGCGTCTTCTATCCGTGCGAACTGCAACGGCTGGTTGCTGGCTCGGCATTCTCGGAGGTGTCCCAATTTCCTGTGCTCGATACCGTGTGACCGAAGGTCGTCACCTGCACGTGGCTATCAGCGGATATAACAACTCCCCCTATAAAAGAAAAGTTGTTGCCTTGCAGCGACTTTTACAAGCCTTGGTGGAATTGAAGTTCTACTGCTTCTTCTATGGTCTCATCGGGATGAGCACTTGGTCTTCTTTTGGGCATCAAGTTCCTTATTCTTTGATGGACAGCGTCTCTGGACTTGGGAACTGGAGGTGCTGGTGGATTATCGTCGTTTGTAATTGCTATACCAATCCTGGGGTGTCTTTTACGTCGACATTTGCAGAGGATGTATAGAGTTACAAGTGCAACAATAAGGGTAATAGTGAAAATTGTGAACCAATGAACATGTTTGGTCACAAAGGGTTCATTGATGAGATTGTTTAGTTCGTCAGAATACTGATTGAGTTTGTGTTGGGCAATATTTAGATCCTCAATATCAAGTTTATTGAGTTTGAGAGGTTTCAGATCTAGGATCTGAGACTTTTTGGGAAGATGAATGCAGCATTCGAAGGGTATTTTTACCGGGTGATTTTGGTATGTGACAGTTTTGTATTTGTCAATGGGGTATTTGGCGTGCACCCTTGGGCTTCCAATGAAGGCATTGCATTCCGGTTGTAATTTTAGTAATGAGTTCATGTTGATTACGTTGGTGACGATGTTTTTGCTTCCGCATTTCACTGTGACTGGCAAGGGATCAGAAACTGTTATCAGCCAATAGTTTTGGTTGAGTTCCTGCACGTTGTATTCCTTGGCTAGCAACACCGAAGTCTGGCAAGTTGCTGGTAGTCGTGTCTGTTGTTTCAGTAGCTGGGCCTCGCAGATGGAGTCGCTATCGATTGGGTACGGCAGGACATCAGAGCAGATCTTTGTATTGCTCTTCAGCTGTTTGCAGTTGTCCAAGTTTCGGAATGATACGTACAATAATGAATCATCATCACGCGCAATGTATTTTTTAGTGGTTGGTAATATGTGGTGGAAGCCTGTTCGATTGTCCAAGATCGGGATAGGGTACAAGTGATAAAGGGTATAGGTTTCAGGTTCGGTTAGTGGGATTTTTAGTACAAAAATAATTTTTTGATCAGATTGGTATGCTTCTAATTCAATTATATCGAGATATTCTGCTACATTTGATGAATAAGTAGGTAATGGTAAGTTGTTTTTTATTAAAGATCTAGAGATTTCTTGCAACGAGGTGATCATATCTTGTGGGGTTATAATTGAGCTATGGAGTATTTTTAAACGTGCGAACGTTATTGCGTCCAAGATGTCATTGAGATAATCTTCTAAAAATGCGTAGCTTTCCATTAGCGATTCACATAAACTAATAGTCTTCATCTGCCCTTCATAAAAATCGATCGCGCTTGATATATTGTTGATTGAATTTTGAATATCTTTGATATTATTGTTAAAAGTTTCCTCGTCTATTTGTAGTTTGCGAATGGTAGTATTAAAAGTTTTAATTACAGATGTGGTAACGGAAATTTGGTTCTTTAAGAGGTTTTCGATTTGATGTTCGTCCCGTGTTACTTTTTCTATGCAATCGTTGAAGTATTCTCCGTCCGAAGCGTCTAGATTACCTGTAATCGATTTCCATACAGTACCAATGCCATTGAATATACCGCGTTTTGTCCTAAATTCGTAAGGTTTAGTGTCCGCGATTATTTCTCTGTATTTTTGATTAACGGCGTTGGCGGGTTGTTTTAGAAGACTAATGTGTGTTTGTACGTCTACTTTAGAGGCTAAAATTCTAGGTTCAGGTATTTCATATGTGTCTATTAGTTCGGAGAGAATTTTGTCGTTGTGTGAGATGGCTTCTTTTAAGGGTTTCAATTCTTTATAGACCAGAAGCGTCCATTTTTCGTTTGATATTTTGATGATACTTTCTTCATGGAAAAACAGTCCTACGGTATTGTTTATTGGAGTAATGGTAAACTGGGATGTCACGGCTGACAGTATCCCGAAGAGTCTGAAAAGAATAGACTAGTCATAGAAAGGTTTTAGTCTATCAAAATTTATTTTAGAATATTGGTTCGTAGATAAATTTTTGACTGTGGCGGAAGTTCCGAAGATTTCGGTTATTTCGAAAGGTCCGCTAAATTTGTTGTTAGCTTTAGTGACTATTTGGGATTCTTTCACGTAGACTTTGTCTCCAATTTTATATTCGGTGGTGTTTCGTTTAACTGCGTTGTCAAATCGTATTTTAGATTTTTCTTTTTGTGCGTTTGTTCTTGTCCGTGCGACTTTATAGTAATGTTCCATTCTGTTGTTAAGGTCTCTGACATATTTTGTAATCAGTTGTTCTTGATTATAAAGGGTCTCGGGTGGACGACTAGATGTATGGCCGAAGATGAGCTCATACGGTGTAAAACCATGTGTCTTATTTTTGGTATTATTGTAGAAAATAATGGCGTAAGGGAGAATATTGAATGGGTGTTCGTTTGGGTTTTCAGCTTTATGTACTCGGATCATTTCGGTCAGGGTCGCGTGAAATCGCTCAAGAGATCCATTTGACTGTGGATGACTGACGCTAGAAAATGTCAATTTTACGTCATAGAGTCCGCAAAGATCCTTCATTAAAGCGTTGTCGAATTCACAGCCATGGTCACAATGTATCCTTAAGGGGGTGCCGAAATGTTGGAAGAATAGTAGGAGTGTGCTCACGACTGTCGAGGCTTTTTTATCGGAAATGGGATAAGCTTGTGTGAACTTGGTCAGTTCATCCCTAATAGTGAGAGCGTAATTACTAACAGGATATTCAAAAAGATCGATGTTAATCCTCTCGAATGGTGTTTTCGGGGTTTCGGTAATTACGAGGGGTGTACTGAGGTTTTTTCGACAAAATTTTACTTTTTGGCATATTTCGCACTTTTTGATTAAATTTTCGACGTCTTTCGTTAATCCGGGCCAATTACATTTTTCCTTTATTATCCTTTTAATAGTTTCATTTATTCCGCGGTGAAGGTTGTTTCTTCCGGAATGATAGTGGTCTAGGATAATGGGGATTTGATCCTCATCAGGTGTTTTTACAATATTTTGGCATATTTTGAACTTAACGTCTAGGTCGGAAAGGATAAATGAAAGCATTTCCAAAATTGGGAGTTCTAAGTTATTTTCGACACAATACGGATGTTTTGCGTCAAAATTGTCTTTGCCAGTAAATAGGGCATAAAAGAGGTATTGGGCTACGATGTCGTTGTCAGATGGCAGAGGAATTATATTATTATATCACGGTTTTGCTGGACACAATGTTTATTTTGTTATTTAAAAAGTGAAAGTTTTCCTCAAAAATATCTTCAATGATTTTAAGGTGGATGTCCTCTAATTTTGCTCGACGAAAGAAGGTAATGATATTTTTATGACACTTGTCTAAAAGTTGGGAGTTTGATGATTCTATTTTGGAATAATCTATAATGGATTTAGTTTTATAGAGGTGTACAAAACGATTATATTCCTCTGTTAGTTGTTCTGTGTCTGGTTCGTCTCCATTTTCGTTGTCTGGAATGTTTCTTTGCTAGTTGACGGTCTGTTTCGTACGTCGTCTTTGTTAGAGGCAAATATTTGAAGTTTAGACTGGAGTTTTGCGCATTCTTGGAAATGGTTAATTTTAATCCGAGATAGCGCGTCGGCATTTTTATTAATTTTCCCGGGTTTGTACTCGATTTTATAATCATACTCTTCGAGCTTAAGACGCCAGCGAGCTAATCTGCTTCCTGGGTCTTTTATCGAGAACAACCACGTCAAGGGTCGATGATCCGTAATGGGAATGAATTTTCTACCAAAAAGGTAGGGGCGAAAGTGCTTTACGGCCCAAACGATTGCAAGTAATTCGCGTTCTATTGTCGAATATTTTGTTTCCGCACTACATAAGGTTCTAGACGCATACGCAATAGGGAGGTCTTTGCCTATTGGTCCTTGCGATAGAACAGCGCCAATGGCAAACGCGCTTGCGTCCGTGGTTAGTAAGAATTGTTCTTGAAAATTTGGGTATATCAAAATTGGGTTAGAGATAAGGGCTTTTTTCAGTTCTTCGAAACTTGATTTGCATTCAGGGTCGAATGAGAAAGGAGTGTCCTTTTTAAGAAGTTTGGTTAATGGTTTTGAGATTTTTGCAAAATTGGGAATAAACCGTCGATAATAGCCGGCCAGTCCCAAAAATGACTGAATGCCTTTAGAATTTTTTGGTTCGGGAAAATTGACGATACAATCTACTTTTGATGGGTTTGGTTTAACACCATTTTGGGTTATAAGATGTCCAAGACTTCTTTTCTGAGAAATTCACATTTATCGGGCTGAATTTTTAGATTGGCTTTTCTTAAACGTTTGAATACTTCTGTTATGCGAGAAATGTGTTCGTGGATTGTGGGAGAGTATATAATTATATCGTCCATGTATACTAGACAACGCTCATTCTGAATGCCAAGGAGAATGTTGTCCATAACCCTTTGAAAGGTGGACGGCGCATTTTTTAAGCCGAAGGGCATACGAATAAATTCGTAGTGACCATTTTCTACTGAAAAAGCAGTCTTTGGGATGTCCTTAGGGTCGATTTCAATTTGGTGGAATCCGGAGGCAAGATCTAGGGTGGTAAAATATTCACACTTCCCTAGCTGGTCGAGGAGGTCAGATATGTTCGGTAAAGGATACTTATCGTCCACAGTAAGCTCATTAAGCTTGCGGTAGTCTATAACTACGCGCCATTTTTGCTTTCCCGAAGCGTCGAGCTTCTTTGAGACAACCCAGACTGGTGAAGACCAGGGTGAGATAAACGGACGTATGATACCTTCGCCTAACATTTTGTTAACTTGATTTTTTACTTCGTCCTTATGTATTTGTGGGTATCTGTACGATTTAGTAAAAACAGGACGAGCGTTGTTTGTTTCTATTGAGTGTTTTATTTCATTCGTGAAAGAAAGGGCGTCTCCTTCAAGGTAAAAAATATCAGAGAAATCTAAACAAACATTTGTCACAAGTTCTTTCTCTTCATCATTTAAATGCTCGGTTCTTAATAAATTTTGTATTCGTGAGACTCTGTCGTGTTGACATTCTTTTAAATTTGGTTCGGTTATATTATAGACAGGTTCAGAGGTGTCGTTAATCGGGTCTAAGGTTATATCGGAGAAATCGATATTTTTTGGAATAGCGTTTGAATTTACAATCGAAGTGAAAAATTCACCGTGTTCGTTAACTCGCACTAAAGCATGTGGGAGCCTAACTTTGTCTTTTTCTTGCGCAACTAACAAGGCATCAGTGTTAACGAGATCACATTTTAATTTAAAAATTCGTTCCGTTCGGGCTTCTATTGAAATTTTGTTGCAATTATTATGTAACGTAAGATTTTCGATTTTTTGTTCACCATCTACTTTAAATAAAGGAATAGTTTTAAAATTGGTAACTAATTGCTTTGATTTTAAGTCACACATTCGTAATGTTCTAAGAAATCCAAGCCCAAAATACCATCGAAATCGATGTCTAAATTAAAAATATAGACCTTATGAGGGTCATTAGGAGCGAAAGGGACAAGGGTTGATTCGTTGATTGAAAGTTTTTGATTGGTAATGCCTTGGATGGTCACGTTCTCTGGTGATCTATTTCGAAAATTCTGAACAGTACTTTCCTTAAAAATAGAAATTCCAGCTCCGGAATCTATAAGTAACTTATATTTTTCAGTGGCATCTTTGATGTAATATAAGTTTTTAGAATTTACTGTGAGAAAGGGGCTTAAAGAAATGTCTGTTCGGGGAAGTTCAGATCGGGGTTCATGTCGTCCAAGTTCATTGTTTCGATTTGAGTTTGGATTTCTACTAGGGGATCTACTTCTGGGTAGTTTTGGTCCGGGGGCTGAGGGTTCACTGGGAGAGAAAGAAAATCCTGGTAATTTGTATGGCCTATCGGCTCTATTGGACACTGATCATAATCGTAATCTTGGTTGGGGTAGTTTTGTGGGTAGTCAAAATTTTGGTATTCATAATCATTATATGATGTTTCAATAGGATTAGAAGCTTGACCTTGCGAATAGTCGCTAGCATTTACATGATATGTCCTTTGTTGATTAGGACGGAAATTAGAATTTTTATTAATTATCGGAGGGCGATATTGTGGTGGATTATTAAATTGTTGGGGCCTCTGCTGATTTTGCGAGAAGCCGCTTGCTTGTTGTGGTCTAGATTGATTTTGGGAATAACTACTAGACTGCTGAGGGCTGTTTTGGGTTTGGTGTTGATACGGTCTTTGAAAACCTGAATTAAAATTATTTTGAAAATTTTGCCGTCCCGATTGGGGAGTGCGGCACTGACTAGCAGAATGACCTGTGCGTCCGCAATTAAAGCATCGCATAGGTTGTGGCTGTGGCTTTCTAATAGGTACAGTGGGTCTTGAGGGTTGATTCCTATCTTGTTTTTGGGTTTCAAAATATGACAACTGAAGTTCCCTTCTAATTCGAGAATGGGCTTCTAAAAGGTTGACTGGATTTCCGGCACGAATAAGTTGGCCTAATCGAGGTTCAAGCCCTGTTAATAATGTATTTAGGGCCATAGTTTCTATAAGAGTACTTTGAGCTGTTTTTTGTTCAGTTGTAAGGTTAATTGCTTTTTGGATATTTGCATGCATTTTAGCATTTAATACCTGGGGGCGGATAAAGAAAGTGAGTGGGGATTCATTGGATAATTGCTTAAGTCGTTGTAAATCTTGTATCAGGGAAGATAAATCGCGAGAATCTCCAAAATGTAGATTAAGTAATTGTTTTATTTCTAGGTACGAACCTGGATTTCTAGAACTAACGAGCTGTGCAGCTCTACCTCTAAGTTTGTTTTTTATATGAATAGCTAATAGAGTTTTTTGATTTGTAGTAGCCATATTGTATGCACAATCACACGCATTTAAAAACGTTCCTAAAAAGATCTGATCACCTTCAAATTCGGGGATTAAAGAAAATATTTCTGATAATTTATAAGGCTCTACTTCTACTTGACTAACATTATTTTGAGTTGAATCAGGCATTTTGAAAAATTTTAAAAAAATGTAACTTATTTAATAGTGAAAAATCGAGTGAAAAATATTTAATTCTTGATATTCAAATTCTTAAAATCAATAAGAAATATCGGGAAAAATATTTGGAAAATCGAACAGTTTCAATAAGTAAATACCACAATAAAATAAACAATAACGGATGATTCATTAACTTACAGCAGGATTATTTGCATCGTCGTGTTCTTAGCGTAGATTACCAGGGGCTTCACCGGGTGTTCCTTCCGTAGTTTTGCCAAGTGAGAGCGATTCGTCCTTCCTCTGTTTAGGGATTGGAATCCGCCGCTACCAGTTAGAAAACACTCTTGTTCTGACAGCGTTAGACAGATCCTACCGACTGCGCCAATTGTTATATTCACTTTTCCAAATTTCACTTTTTAAAAAAAAATATTTTATTAATACTTAAAAACACTACTTTATAATTTCAAAAATTAAACTAACATTCTAACAGCCTAAAATGTCAACTGACTATTTATTTACAATTCAGAACAATTTATATTAATTTGAATGCTGATGCAGCGTCTTCTATCCGTGCGAACTGCAACGGCTGGTTGCTGGCTCGGCATTCTCGGAGGTGTCGCAATTTCCTGTGCTCGATACCGTGTGACCGAAGGTCGTCACCTGCACGTGGCTATCAGCGGATATAACATATATATATATATATATATATATATATATATATATATATATATATATATATATACAGGGTCCTGCAGCTCACCTCCCGTCTTTTATTATACCTAAACCATTTATTTTAGAAAAAATATTTAAAAGCCACTATATGCTGTTGATTAGAGACCACATTTTAAAAATATTCTTGATTATACAGGGTGTTACAAAAAATAGTGGCGCATAAAAGTTGAATTTTTTAAAATGGAACACCCTATATTTTTTTACATTTTTGGAACACTCTTTGCCTAGTCTACAGACTCCTAGAATATTATCTCTCTTTTTTTAATAGTTTCGGAGAAAAAAGGTAAAATCGAAGAAAAAAAAAATTATAGTCTACATTTAAAATATTTATAAAAATTAGATAAAACATCTTAAAAGCTAAGGTAACCTAGTAGCTTACTGCAAAAGGTTTATAGTTATTCTGCTACGAGTATTATAAGTCTTACTTATACAGGGTGACCCAAATTCCATGTCAAACGTTGCAAAATAAAAAATTATTTTTCTCCATTTTTTCAAATGGAACACCCTATATATTTTTTTTCTGTCAGGTACAGAATTAACAGATCAACATTTTTTATTATTACACTTACCTCAAAATTCCTGAAATATTCTTAAAAAACTAATGTTGTACTTTGTTTTTCAGTACGATAATTGAATAAACTCACTAGTAATGTGGAAAAATGGAACACCCTATATATATTTTTTTTCTGTCCCATACAGAATTAACAGATCAACATTTATTACTATTACTTATCTCAAAATTCCTGAAGGTTTTTGAAATATTCTTAAAAAACTAATGTTGTACTTTGTTTTTCAGTACGATAATTGAATAACCTCACTAGTAATGTTCATACCTACGCGATTTTAAATATTAGAGAGGTCAGCGTAGTTCTAGCTATGGGAAAAACCTAAAATCCTAACATTTTTTCTAATTACGTTTGCTGCATAAAATTTAAATTACTGCCAAGAGTTAAGGCTCGACTTAAGGTGTAACAGCTTTATTTAACATTATTAACAAATATCTAATTATTGCTAAAATTAATTTTTACTTAGAACATATGTTCGATATGTCTTCCATTCTCTTCGAGGCATAAACGAAGACGGGTATGAAAAGATCTTCCTACTATTCTTAATACTTCGGGCGTAATACTTTGAAATGCGGTTCTAATCCGTTGCTGCATATTTTCGGGAGTTGTTGGAGGTTTGTTGTAAACAATTTCCTTAACGTAGCCCCATAGAAAAAAATCTAATTTCGTTAGATCAGGCGACCGGGGCGGCCACGCACTTGCTCCCTGTCCTCCAATCCATCGATCTGGAAAATTATTATTTAAATGATCCCTAACTGGCAACGAAAAATGTGCTGGAGCACCATCTTGTTGCAGCCACATTGTATTTCTCAGATTAACCGGCAAATTTTCGCACAAATTTGGCAAGTGATTTTCTAGGAAGTCGAGATACAGGGTTCCAGTTAAATGTCCATTAAAAAAATGGGGACCAATAACATGTTCACCAATAATTCCCCCCCACACATTAACTGACCATCTGTGTTGTAGATCAAGCTGCCTAAAAATTCTTGGATTATGGTCGGCGTAGTAATGGTAGTTATGACGATTTACAAATCCATTCTTATGAAATGTGGCCTCATCAGAGAATAAAACTTTATCAAAAAAATCAAAGCTTAACCTAATTTTAGCTTGTGCTCAATTACAAAAGTCAACACGTTTCTCAAAATCTGCTGGAAGGAGTTCTTGATGCAACTGAATATGATATGCATGAAATTTATGGCTCTTTAAAATTCGCTGAACAGTTCTTTCGCTTACTCCTACAGCATCCCCGACTGCTTTTTGGCTAACAGAAGGATTTTCCGTGACAGCTAATAGCACAGCTAATTCATTTTCTTCCGTTCGAACGGGCCTATTTCTAACTGGTCTTGTATAATTTACATTTCCCGTTGCCATAAATCTCTCTAATAAGTTCGTCATGCTCCTTCTGTCTGGGTGCCTTCGTTCTGGATAATTTTGCGCATAAATCCTACTGGCCAAAAAGGCATTTCTATGCGATTCTCCTAACACAAAAACCATATCAACCAGTTCTTCGCGGGTGTACTCCATGACGATAGAACGTTCAAATAAAACTTCTAAACAGTGACGCAAACAAACGAAAAATGAACTACGTAGAAGGTAAAGACCACTATATGAAAAATCCGATAATTATTTCAATTTGTAAAACTTAAAAAACGAATAAGTAAATTGCCGATATGTTTTAGTTGTTTGACAGTTTCTAGACAATTTGTTTTTCATGGACTACTTAAATTCTAGTTAATAATTTGGGCAACACTTGTCAATAATATTAAATAAAGGTTAAGGCCGTTTTACATGCTGCAAGTTTCTTGCAGCAAGGGGTTGCACCTGCAAGATATTGCGCGCAAATTGTCTTGCAGACTGTAAAGCGGCAGTTGTATTTCAATTGCAAGTGTCAGCGTATGCCTTTGTGCAAGTCTCTTGCAACTTGTAGGAAGACCTGCAGCATATAAAACGTCTTTACGGCTTAACTCTTGGCAGTAATTCAAATTTTATGCGGTAAACGTAATTACAAAAAATGTTGGGATTTTAGGTTTTTTCCCATAGCTATAACTACGCTGACCTATTTATTATTCAAAATCGCGAAGGTGCTTACTTATGAACATTACTAGTGAGGTTATTCAATTACCGTACTGAAAAACAAAGTACAACATTAGTTTTTTAAGAATATTTCAAAAACCTTCAGGAATTTTGAGATAGATAAGTGTAATAATAAAAAATGTTGATCTGTTAAATCTGTATCGGACAGAAAAAAAAAATATATAGGGTGTTCCATTTTTCCACATTACTATTGAGTTTATTCAATTATCGTACTGAAAAACAAAGTACAACATTAGTTTTTTAAGAATATTTCAAAAACCTTCAGGAATTTTGAGATAAGTGTAATAATGAAAAATGTTGATCTGTTAATTCTGTACCGGACAGAAAAAAATATATAGGGTGTTCCATTTGAAAAATGGAGAAAAATTATTTTTTATTTTGCAACGTTTGACATGGAATTTGGGTCACCCTGTATAAGTAAGACTTATAATACTCATAGCAGAATAACTATAAACCTTTTGCAGTAAGCTACTAGGTTACCTTAGCTTTTAAGACGTTTTATCTAATTTTTATAAATATTTTAAATGTAGACTATATTTTTTTTTTTCTTCGATTTTACCTTTTTTCTCCGAAACTATTAAAAAAAGAGAGATACTATTCTAGGAGTCTGTAGACTAGGGAAAGAGTGTTTCAAATTCAAAAATGTGCTCTCTAATCAACAGCATATAGTGGCTTTTAAATATTTTTTCTAAAATAAATGGTTAAGGTATAATAAAAGACGGGAGGTGAGCTGCAGGACCCTGTATATATATATATATATATATATATATATATATATATATATATATATATATATATATATGTATATATACTTTAGAAAGGTATAATTTAAAACTTAGTTTTATACATACTTTTAGTTTATATAAAATGTACTTAATTGCTAGTTATAAAAACATGTTCGCAAACTTGTAATAAGCCTGCGCCATTCATTCAAGTTATTGAAATCGTGGACTATCGATTAATTTCGTTTAAGTTGTCCCTGTTTGTATAGATTCGCAACTTAAATATTTGATAACATTTTTTTTCTACGTCAACGGAAGTGCGATAAAAAAACATTTCTAGAATGTTTGCAAACCAAAACGCTTCATGTAATTTGTTAAATAAAGATACACGAGCCGTTAAAATTGACAGAACAATATTTGTATTGTTAATAGTCTGTCTATAGTAACCTGACAATTCGTCCCCTATTGACGGCGACTCTCCCCTATTTTTAGCATGCGGCCCCCCTTGAAAAATGTCCCCTAAAACTTCCCTCTTTCACCAAAATGTTTCCCAAAGCGTCTCCCATTTCAAATCTTCGTTTTAAAATAAAATCCAAAGAATATCAATAATATGATTCAAATACAAACGACATAAGTGTTTTTGTCTATTTGCATATTTTTATATTCCATATCAAAAGAACTTTTAAACAGGTGAATAAGGTACAAGGTTATCCAACAAAACGTGAATATCTCCACCGCCCCCATTTTTTAGTTTAAACAAATCAAGATACCCATATGGTGTCTTTTTCCTTAAGAAATGAAAAATGGTATATTTTTTAACCAACATGAGGAAAAGGCCATTTATGATATCCTAATAAAACATGTGCTCATCTTATTTATAAATAATTTGCTACGCTCTTGGTTATAATTACATTTCTATGCTTTCAAAACACAAAAAAGCACCGCAAGCATACGCTCCAATTTAATTGAGTGTGCAAATTAGACCCATAAACTATTTAAATCGGAGAGTAGGGTGAGAGGAACAACAAAAATAAAAAAGGTGGTTGTCACCAGAAAAAGAGAAGGGTACTGTATACTTAATAAAATAAAATAACAGATTAAAAAAAACAATATCTATTTACAAAATGTTAGTAAATTAGTTTTTAGGTTAGGTAAGGTTAAGACTTGTAACAGTAAGAAAAATTGAAATAACATTTTAAAAACCAACGTTACCAATTTGGGTTCATTCGGCGTAGCACAAAATTGTCAGGAACTATGTTCTGCCTACAAAACGAACGACTGGTCTGGAAACTGGCTCCGAAAAACCAAAACTGATCCAAATAAGCCGATCAGTAGCAAAAAATTACTTTTAGTGCGAATCTTATAGCAAATTATTAAATAATCGGTAAAATTCCATTTCATGAAGTAAAAACCTTTCTTTTTATAAAGACTGTATAAACATAGTTATGAAAAATAAATAATAATAATAATAATAACATAAAAATAAATTTAAAAATCGATAAATTCGCTTAAACTCAGAACTTTACTCCTACAAAATTTCTCTCTTGTTTGGTAATACCTTTAAAAAAATTGAAACAAATTAGAGTTTATAACATTTGTATAAAGGTATTAACAATTATACTAAATAATTAAATAAATAATATTAAAAATCTAATGTCGTTCATACCTTTATACAAAATGATGATTTGATGTAGAGACATTTGGAGAAAATATGGATTATGATGTTAATGAATGAATAAAAATAATTAAAATTTATTTCGAGATGGTTATTAATAAATATTTTAGTTTTTTCTGATGCTAACTTTAAATTTGTAAGAACTGAATGTTGAATTTGTCTCATTTTATAAGCTTATTTTATAAAGTATATAGTAGTAGTATTTTTTAAACATTATTTCAATCAAAAATTTTAAAAGTTCCTGTTGCTCTTCTTAATTATCCATGTTTTTTTCAGATGATTTACAATAGTGATAAATATCTAAAATTATAGATAAATCAATATATTCATAACAAAATAAATATTTTATTTTGTTGAAATAGAACTAAGAGCTACATTTTTCATAATAATATATGTACGTAAATAAATACACGCTTTAATTGTTACAATTTTCAAAACAGAATTAAGCGTCAAAATGATCAAGAAACAACATTTCCTTCTTTTTCCAATCACGTTTTTAACACGAAACTAAGCATTAAATATGATATTTTGTCACATATTAATTCTTTAGATATTTTGAAAGCATGTGTTTAAAGCAGTTGAAATTTAATACTGCTTATAGTTATAAAAGTTCTTTAAATCCTATTTTCAGTTTAACCATTCTCTCTAGGGTTATCATTAACCAGTAAAAAAATAAATAAAAATTAAAAGAAGCATTTTACTATTTACTTGCGACTTGCAGCCATTAAAAAGAAACCAAGCAAAAACATTTCTACCTTTCAGCCGACTTCAAAAGAGGAGGAGGTTATCAATTCCACCCTATGTATGTATATCGATTACTCCTCGACGGTTTGACCAATTTAGATGAAATTTTCAAGGAATATTCGGGATAGTGCCAGAGTGGTTCCATAGCAAACATATTAAAAACATGTTAAAAAGGGCGAAATGGCGCCATTTCTAACATGTTTTACGTGTTTACGCGAGCGCCAATATATATTCTGTTTACCATATCATAAGGAAAAAAGTATGCTTACTAATATCGTGTTTCATATGGTTTTTGGGGTTTTTAAAGTGTCACATTTCATTTTTCTCATCATTTTAAATTTTGACAATGTGTATTGTACATTTTCTACAAATGTGCATAATACGGTGATTCTGGCAAAATTGTATATGCAATGAACCCGGTTGCTACTTACTTACTTTATTAGAGACGTCCAATTTTTTTCCAACCAAACAAATCATAATTACAACTAGAACCACTTTTGGGGTTTTTCGCTACCAGGGCAAGTAATGTAAAATGGTACTTCTAAATATTATTTCCTCCGGGTACTGTTTTTTTACAAAAGGTAATTTAGAATAAAAACACGATGAGTTACTACTGGTTTTAACATAAAATCAGACATGTCACTTAAGCTTGACCTTCTTGAAGAATGCGTCTTATATACCTATATCTTAAGTTGCAGTAGCAAAAAACATGAATATTTAATATTAAACTGGTCATTATGAAATATTTAAATCTATGAAATGTTTGTTTTAATTTAAGTTAAACATGATGGTCTAAAAAAGTCGGAGTTTAAAAAACAGGGTCGCACTGAAGGAAAAAAATTGCACTGGCAATGTAATTTAGGCATCGAAAAGTCCGCAAAATATAAATTGAACGAGAGAACACGTTTTTTTTGCATTTAGGGACCCTACAACTCGAAGATCTTTAAAAACCTGTGAGGGTGTTTTTTACGATTACAATATTTTCGATTTACGAGGGAAGAGAGAAGTATAATGGACATGAAGAGAACTATTTTCTGAAATCACTTAAAAGAAGTTATTTTAGTTAGTATGTATCAAGAATACCTGCAAAATATTACTCTTATATCTTCGAGATGTTTTTCTTGCAACACTGGAAAATAAATTTAAAGATATAAATCATCCAAAATATAAAGGTACGTCAGTTTACCAGTCTAGTCTAGCAAAATACAGTGATAAGTGTATTTTAAATATTATGACTATACTATTCCCCCTATCAGCTCGTTGATGTATAAAGTCGGTGTGGTCCGTTAATTATATTTATTGTTCCACTATATTGCCTTAATTAGTGAATATACAGCAATGTTATCTAATCCAACGAAAGTGCATTAATAGCAAACTGTGTTTTTAATATTATAGCATAACGTTTTGTATCTTTCTCTCTGCGTGTCATTTTTGCAGCAGTAACAGAAGAAAACATGTTTTATGTCGTGATCGTTTTTGTGCATCCTGTGAGATATTCTCGACGAAGAGTGTAAGTAGTTTGGATTGTTATCTCTGGCGCACCTGAGTCTGAAGTCTCGCTAAAGAGAGGATGGAACGGGCCCTATTCTATATCGAAAATATTTAAGCTTAAAATACATTTTTCTAAAATAAAATTATTAAATATTACAATCTTACTTACAAAAGTATAGTAAAAATAAACAATAACTAGAAATAACTTACATTCAAAATATAATAGCGTATTAAGTTTATTTATCTATGTCCGTAAGTTAAGAAGCCACGCATTTTGCGTGAGTTAAGAGCTTCATTTCCGCACTCCTTTTTATTACCACACGTATTTTCACTCATTCATTCTTTTTTAATTTGAAATTTGTTATATAGAAAAAGCGAAGAAGACTTATAAATTATTTAATTAAAAACTATAAAAGATGAAAAATTATTTATTATAAATGAGTGGGTTAGATGCAAAGGGGTACAAGTGATAAAATAATCATTCTGAGAATAAAGCTAGAAAAGTTTTGTTTTGAACAAAAATTCACATTTAGACTTTGGGTTATAAAAAGTATGTATATCAAAAAATTGAATATATTACTTTTTTGTTATGAAATTTTGAAGAGTATTTTCAAGATATTTTTAGGAAATTTTGTTATCAGAAGAAAAAAGTTTGCACTTGTACCCCTTTGCCACAAAAAGTTTACTTGAACCCCTTTTCCCTCAAGCCATTTGATAATTTGAGTTAAAATAATACAAACATTAACCGTACAAAAGTTTTATTTCTAAACATAATCAAAGTTAGTCATCATAATCAGATCATAAAAATCGTTCCTGGTCTTCATCTCCGCCTAATGCATCATCGACATCGTTCTCTTCTACGTCTAAGGTTTCGTTTCTTTGTGAAGACTGATCAACAATGTTACCCGATCGCCTATTTGGAACTTCGTCGTGGTTTAGTCCACGGTAAAATTCATGGTAAATTGGAGGTACAAAAGGCAGCAGTTCTAACAAATTCCGGTATTTTGCTAGCTTTATTTTGAGACATTCTGAATAAAGGGGGGATAATTCGACAGTATCATACCTTACAGGTCTTCCAGAATGCCCAGTTTTTTTCAAATCCAATACTGTGAATGGAAATACTTCTGACAAAGTGTCTTTGTAAAAAGTTTGCATGGCGATATTTTTTCAAAGTGCATCCACTGAATTTTTCATAATCGCTTTACACTGTCCTTCATTTTTTCGTTCATAGGCACTATGCTTTTAAAGTCTTCCTGGCACATTTTAATGAATTTTTTACTTGCCTTGGATACAAGATCCATCCAGTCGCTTGGAATAAACGCAAATGAAGTTTTCTTCTTCGCCTTTTGGATCACCCCAAAATCTTGGTCGCATTCCATAAATGAATGGCCGGAAATCAGAAATTTGTGATCTGTCTCAATCTGAGTATTCAGGACGACATAGCTCCAAAATTTAATGATTTGTTTGTTTTTATTTTGACCGCCTGCGTTGTCACTGAATGCCTCAATGTGTCTTATGGTCTAAGGTAGTGCTAAAATATACTTCAGGAGACAAGACATAATTTCTTGGGATCCTTTTGATCCCTCTCCTTCATGCCACATAAACATCTGGGCCGTTCCTTTTCCTAAGTCATGGATTCCAAAATTGTAAGTCCATAATTGTCGGAGCCTCACTGTTGGTGATTAGTGGTGTTGGAAGCGTCTTTTGAAGATCAAAACATATTGATAGTTTATTGTGAGATACAGCAGCCTCGGCTTTCGCATTTCTAGCTACTTCTGCTTTTTTTAGATGAACTTCCTTTTAAATCTTTGCTTGCAACGTGCAAATATCTGTATAAGGCCGGTGAAAGCTCAGATTGAAGCAAGTATTGAAAATCATCCGGTAATAACTAAGCTTTACAGACTGCTTTTTTTTTCGGTACATAGCTCTTTGTACAGATCATACATTTTATTGACATTCGGGGAACTATCGAGATATATGCGATTTGGGTTTTGGTGACGCGAATAATGACTCTTAAAGTTTGGAAACGAATTAATATGTATCTTAACAAAATTTATTACAGAAGTATCTATTTTGTTGGAAGACGGATTCCTACCCCTTTTGTCGGTAGATGCTACACCTGTAGCAGATCTTCCTTTCACTACATTAGTGAACCTTTTGTTACTAACATAGTGCATAAGAAAAGTTTATGCAGACTCGTTTTTCACTCAAATGAATTGTGGTAGTTACACTTTTAGACTTTCATGTATGTTTTATTGAACGTCGAGGAGCAGTTGTTTTAATGCACGAGTGTAGAAATGCAGTCTGAAGATTCCAGTTACCCAAATTCCAGAAATATATATATAACGGCAAGTATAAAGATATGGCTTCATTTGCTTGACAGTGTGAATTTTACCTTTGTGTCCAACATATTCTTTGCCGTGATTTCTTTTATATCTAGCTTCCTGTCTGTTTGTCTGACTTCTCTTCCTCTTTCTGCTTTTTTCCGGACCTAGCATGATGTATTCTTTTTCTCAACTACTCTCTGATAGAACAAAATCTTTATCCCGATCTGGGTCGTCCAATTCCTCTTGGAGGTTACCTGAAAAAGAAAAAGTATATTTTAAAATGCTAAATTTTCTAACTTTAGCTTTCATACATAAAGTGCCACAATGTTAAATACAACAATGATTCCACCAAGCTACTCCTACAATTTTCTAAGTTTTGTTTAAAACACTTTTTTGAGTAAACATTCTATACTTTAAAAAGAACATAACACAAAGAATATTTAGAGAATGTATTTTCAACATATTTCTTATCAACAATTACAAGAATTAATTATTCATTAACATGTCTATATACTTACTTAAAATATAATTAGCTGTAACACTCAAAAACAATCGGTTGCCCGTTGCACTATTTAGTTCTTGATTTTAAATAGTTAAATCAGTTTAGCGGCAAAGGGATCCAAGTGCGCTTGTACCCTTTTGCCACGAATACTTTCAAGATATTTGGTTAGTGGTTGGAACTTAAAGCCACAGATGTATGGTATAGACGTTTACTTGTATTCCTTTGCCACAAAGTAATTTGAAGTATTAAGCTTTTCAATTCACACTTAACTCATTTACACCACAACTTGTTACGTTCTGGACGCGCGTTTCGCTAACCAAGTTAGCATGATCAGTAGATGATATAAACTGCTGATGATGCTAACTTGGTTAGCGAAACGCGCGTCCAGAACGTAACAAGTTGTGGTGTAGTGTGGTTAAAACTCTTGTATTTTGATCTATCGTCCACCACAGGTTCCAGTGTTAGGACTCTACTTCGCCCACTTGATTTTTGGGCATAATTTAAAATAAATTGCATAAGTCGTTTTTACACCGATTTTTTTAAGACCGCCAAATATGACCAGTTCATTTTTCGGTAAAACTTGATTTTGTGCAAAATTTGAGGCAAATCGCCATATTTGATTTTTACCAAAATGTTATAAGGTCGTTCTCATATGATCCTTTTTTTTGACAAAAATTTGAAGTCAATCTGATGAGTAGTTTTTTTTAGTTATGCCGGGAATTGACAGACAGACAGATGATTCTTTAACGATTATAATACTTCCTTCATACGAGGGAAATAAAAAGAAGATTTGAAAAAAGATCAGTATACAGGTTGTTTCGTTAAAAAAATTCATGTTGTTTTTTTTTTTGACAGTTTTTCGATGTATATTCGTTTTATCACCCGATAACAAATTCTGAAAACTCAGAGAAACTCCTTCAATTTTCATAATCCAGTGGTGCTCCAAAATATACCGAAAAACTACGTACACATTTGTTATTTATAATGAAATTGCTATCACATGTTGTGAACAAAATACGAGTACATTTAAAACACAACTATTAAGAGGTAAAATAATGATGTTTTTGCTGTAATGGCTGATACTACTTCAGATTGATCCCATAAAGGAATACTTTCTTTAGCAATTTCTCCTTTAAAAGAATTCTTGTTAAAAAATTTTAATTTACGGTAGTTAAGGTTTTATTAGTTTATACTGAATTAATGTCATCAAATAGTTTAAAATATTTTTTAATATTTTAATATTTGAAATTGTTTATAGAAACTAGAAAGTGTACATCATAGCATTCTTTCATAAATAAAAACATTAAAAAAATCGGTAAATTTCCTTTACCCCGGACTTTCCTCGTTATGAATCTTTCCTTTTCTTGGGAATAGTGAAGTCTGGCCCAATTTAGTACAGCACATAGTCATTTAGTAACACATGTACATATACT
Organism: Kuschelorhynchus macadamiae; assembly: GCA_030620095.1. Classification (NCBI taxonomy): domain Eukaryota; kingdom Metazoa; phylum Arthropoda; class Insecta; order Coleoptera; family Curculionidae; genus Kuschelorhynchus; species Kuschelorhynchus macadamiae. The sequence goes on from JAUTXW010001380.1 coordinate 531,147, forward strand.
GTCTTTTCAAACATTTTATTGGGCGCCATTTTATTCCACCATATTAGAGTCGTACCAACATTTTACCTGTGTTTCTATTTACGCCACATAATTTAAAATAAATTGATTAAGGAGTATTTACACCGATTTTTTAAGATCGCTATTTTGGTCCGTGATGTTGAATTCGTACCAATTTATTCTTACATCACACAAATCAGTAGAACAAGAATATTTTTTTATGATTTTCAGGCTGATTTTTTAACTATTTTCTTAGGCCGCCATCTTAGATTCATACTAAAATGTTACCAGTCTATTTCTATATAACACTTCATTTTTGTTCCAGATTTGAGGTAATTTGGATAAACAGTTTTTTAGTGATAATTTTTTATCATTTCACCAAGATGCCATTTTGTTTCGCGATATTGGATATTTATCAAAATATTACCAGATCATCCCCATAATACCTTTAATTGTTGACCAAAATTTGAAGTCAGTTGAATAAGTAGACTTTTAGGTATGCCCCAAACAGACAGGCCGACGGAATTGAGAAAACATATTTTTGGTCATCTAGAAACGCTAAAACTTCAAGCTATTCAATACCTTGGAAGGGGATTTTTACACGATTACAAACATTTTATCTGGTTTCCATTTTGTTCCGCCGTCTTAAATTCGTACCACAATTTTACCAGTTTATCTCTATATTACACTTAATTCTTGCATAAAATTTAAAATCAATCTAATAAGTAGATTTTATTCAGGCTGATTTTTTTTTATATTTTTATTAACCCACAATTTTGTTTTGCTATCTTGAATTCCAGAATTTTGTCAGTTGATTTCTATGTAATACTTGATTTTTGTGCAAAATTTCGGGTAAATTGGATAAGCCATTTTTTAGAAGCACAAAATTTAAAATCAATTTAATAAGTAGATTTTATTCAGGTTGATTTTTTTTTAATATTTTTATTAAGCCACCATTTTGTTTCGGTATCTTGAATTCCAGAATTTTATCAGTTGATTTCTACGTAATACTTGATTTTTGTGCAAAATTTCGGGTAAATTGGATAAGTAGTTTTTTAGTAATATTTTTTTAGCGTTTCATTAATCCGCCACTTTGGTTCGCCATCTTGCATTTGTACCGAAATTTTACCAGATGATTTCTTCGTAATGCATAATTTTTGTACAAAATTTCAGGTAAACTGGATAAGCAGTGTTTAGTAATAATTTTTCAGAGCCGGCGAGAAATTTTGCGGGGCAGCGTGGGCAGAATGATTCCGCTTTTAAACCTAACGACTTAAAAAACTCAAAAGCCTCTTTTTTGTAATTCAATGAACAACAAATAACTATCATAAAAGGATGACAAAAAAAGCCATACCTTTTATTTTACAATAATGTTTTTAGCAATCTTTTAATCAATCTGTGGATTGTGGGTTTACCGTTGTTTCAAAAGGTTTTACAAAAAAGTATTAAAATTAGATTTTTTTGTAGAATGCATTTTATTTTCTAAAAGAATACCAAGAGTAAATATTCAGATTGAGATGACAGAATTACCAAATTTAAGTATAATTGATTGAATAATGAAGACTATTCTCAGAGTTTAAATGCGATTGGCAAATACCATAGCAATTTGGATAGTATGACTATAAGTGCTATTATTTTTGAGATTTTTGCTTTTTTTCAAGGTTAAAAAAATATGATTTTTTTTATTTTTGAACAAAACAAATGCGTTTTAAACAGTTTAAAACATTTTTTTGTTTTAAATATGCTTTTACGTCTAAGGTGAGGATTATATAAACTTGCTTAAAACAGTTGTTTTACACTCTGATATTATAGTTAACTATTATTACCTTAATGTATTCGCTATTCAATGTGGAAAAAAGTCTGGACTACCTTTAACATTTTCATTGTTAAGTATTAGGTTTTGAAAAAATTGCTAAAATATGTAACCTGATTTTTTCAGTTGTGTTAATTTTCGCGGTATACTTTGGGTTTTTTTTTGGTAACAGCTGTTAAAAATATGATGTTCTTGATATTTTTTTAAATGACAATTTTGGTCATGTGACTCTTTTGAAAGCTCTTGTCAAATTGATTCCGCTCCCAAATTTTAATGGCAATCTGTCAGGCTTCTTCAAAATAGCGTCCAACCTAAACGGTAAAAAACTGCAATTCTTAGTTGTGGGCTAGTTGTTACGGTAAATGGGTGTCACTTATATTTTTTTAAATTCACTATTAAATAAGTATATATTAGGCAATGTGAAATGTGTAATTTAAATGTGTATAAAATAATAATTATTAAAAAAGAGATCATATTTTATCTAACATAGCTACTAAATTTAAATCAGTAACTATGTATTTACTTTAAATTCTCCTATTACAATAATTGATGAAAATCAATATCTATTTAACACTTTACAGTGCCCTAATCTTGATATAGATTGATTTATCACGTGTTTTTTTATTTCCTACGTTATTCTGAGTTAAAAATATCAAAGCACAGTAGACCTAGGCTAGAAACAAATCAACCAATGTGTCAAATTTAACAAACTGCTTTTTAAGTGTAAAGTTTTGAACATTATTCAATTTTTGGGAGATGTAACTTCTTAAAAAAGACGGGATAGAAATATTATTAATGAATGGATATGGGATCGACGTAGAACGACAAACGAGGTTCGAGAACACTAGAAAAATACTCATCCTTGTTAGACACCAATTTTATATTCAACAATTTGCAAGATATTAAAAAATATGAAATCAATGGTTATGTTCGAGATAGTCCTAGAAGGACCTAAACTTTCTGAAAACAAACAATCCTATGTTGTACCCTTTATTGAAGTTAATGCCCACATGGCCCGGCGTAAGCCATCAAATCGCTGCTGATATGGACTTAGGTCATAAGTCAGTTCAAAGTACTTGACACAAAGACAAACATCGGCCTTTCAAAATATGTTTTGTACAGGAATTAAATGAAGACGATTTTGATCGCAAGGTTTAATTTTGCGAAATAATGCAAGAAATTTGCAACCAAAACGAAAATTTTGAGAGTACTGTTTTATATTCTGATGAGACAAATTTGTATTTACATACCACTGCTAACAAATAAAACAGCAAGTACTGGGCAAAAGAAAACCATCTCTGGATTCATGAAGCGCACACTCAAAGGCCACAAAAAGTAAATGTGGCGGCCATAATAAGAGATATGATATGATATAAGGCTATTTTTCTTTGAGAAAAATCTTCCGGATGACAGGTATTTGCACTTTTAGCAGTTTGAACGGCAAACTTTAATTTTGATGTTTCCAAATAACGATATGCCAAACCAACTTAGACCCGAGATGGGGCCCCACCCCACTATGCAATATATCTTGATATAATATACAGAAATTAACTAGCCGATGAGGATCGATGGAGTGATTAGTTCGAGCACCCGACCTAACGCCGCATGATTACTTTTTGTGGGGTTACCTTAAATCAAAATCAAAATTTACCTTAATAGGTGCAATATTTAACAATAATGAAAATAATAAGGGTAGTTCAGACTTCTTTTCCACACTGTATAACTATGTATAGTTATTAGATTATATTCTTCATACTTGTTTTGTATTAAACTAGGTATAAAAAACATACATTTAAGTTTTAAATATGTTTTTATGTACAGTTTTAGACAGTTTAAATAAGTACCTAACGATGTTTTAAATACGTTTAAAACATTTGTTTCCAATAAAAATGTTAAAAAGATGTTTTTCTTTTTAACTAGAATGTTTAAAACATAACAACCCTGGTTTTGATCCTCATATAGATTTTTTAGAATGTCATAGGCGCAGAATGGTATCTAAGAAACTTAAAGAAAATCGTGATTACGCTGCTAACCTCGAGTTAAAATCTTTTTTTATTGGAAAGAATTCGATATGGAGCTGATAGTGAATTCTTTCCCCAGAGTATTTAAAGAAAACAAAACAATTTACAATGAGGCTGAAATAAATCTTTTGTTTAGTGTGTTTCTACTGACCAGTGAATGATTGTAGAAGTTTTAGCTAATTACGGCTTATTAAAAATGTTTTAAGAACAATGACTGGCGAAAGGCTTGGTAGTTTAATGTTGTGAAGAGGTAAAGCAAACGCAGCAACAAAACTAGGTTTTACAAGTGTATTCAAAATATAAACCCAGAACCGCAGCGAGAAGTCTAACTGAGGGCGGGCAGAATATTTTTTAGGTAGGGCAACGTTTTTTTTAGTCTCGATATTTTATACCAGAGAGGAAATAGAAATAAACCCATAGTTGTTTTAAACCTTTTTTTCTTGTCTAAATCTACCTTTATGATTTCATTATTTTCAAAAGATCAAATTTTCAAAAACTAGCTTCCAAAATTGCAGTACTGCAAACAGCAACAAAATACCTGACTCTAAAAATTCATAAGTATCCTGAAAAGCTCCTCTGCTGCGAGATACGAAGTAGGTTAAATTGGGGATTATGGCAATTTAAGGGTCCTTAGTAGTAGTAGATGGGGGGACAAGCCCAGAGACTAGGCCTGGAAGGCTGTTTTCGCTAACCCCGGGGGATGCACTTTTTTATTTAGACAACATATACATACAAGGGCACCTTGGCTACACCTGAGTAGTGATCAAGCCTTGACTGCCCGGTGAAGAGCGCGTGAAAAGGAAAGGGGACCAGAATCGCTCTTCTAACATAGGGAAAGGAATTAACGTCTGCGTGGTGTTCAATCCAGACGGGCCCTACAGTTTATCGGGAAGTCCAAATCTCGACCATCCCCTCCACCTGAGAGGGTATGCGATGGCGGGGAGTGTGAATTTACCCCCAAAACTAACGGAACATCCTAAATGGTAGCGTGGAAAGTGAAATTCATTTTACAGTCTTCCCTGTTGGATTGTTGTAGTTTTTAACCACTAATATTGGCTGAAAAGTCGTGCACCCACTTAAAATTCGAACCCAGGCCCCTAGACCAACTCCGGTGTAAACCCAAAGCTCTCTGCCACCGGCTGGCCTGGGTCCAAAAGATGTCGACAAATTTTAGAACTTTCTAATATTATGTGGGGGGAAATATGGAAATATTACAATATAAACTGTAGAAAACCACAAAGGTAGTAGTCAAAAGAGTCTCCGTCTGGACTCCTCGGAGTCCACTTAGTTAATAGTTGATTTCCAGTGCATTCATTCGAAAAAATTTCATTGCATAATTCTGTGACAACCCTTCCGTAATCTAGAGAGGCCCCATCTTGATAATCAGCAGAAAAGCCGCAAATTTCCCAAGTATTTGTTCACCGTCTTGGTTTTACTTAATCTGGATACAACATTCAAGGGTTCGATTTTCGCCCTAGTTTCCCTGTATATTTTTTATTTAAAATAATAAAAAGAAGGTTTTGGCTAAAAAATCGAGTTAAATGGTCAAATTTTAATTTAAAGACGTTAGAGGGTATTTTTTTAACGTCAGTAAAGCACATTATAAAGACAATGATGAAAACCACAAAGACCATTTTCCAGGTCGTACAAAATAAATGTCCTACCACGCCCTGTATAAACGACTTACGACTTAGAAAAAGACATACTCATAAAATAATACATGTGTGAGTTTAGTTAGACTAATGTAGCGTTTCTGTCTTTTTCACATATATAATAATAAAAAAAATCGGTTAATTCCTCTACTCGAAACTTCCGTCGTTATGAATTATTACTTTTATTGGGAAGAGTGAAGTGTGATCCAAGTTAGTTCAGTACATAGTCACAGTATATATGTGTTACATATACTGTCTCTTCATTTTTATTGGGCACTATTTTGTTATATCATCCATACTCGATTCCTACCAATATTTTTACCATTTCCTTTCTATCTATGCCACACTTGACTTTTGAACATAATTTGAAATATCTGCAAACCAACAGAGTAGGTAACGACTGATAATATGAGTATCATGCAGGATATAAAATGTATGGTCTTGAGGATGCAACAATAAAGTTGTGAAACGTCGACTATTTAAAAAAAACTTTTGTTTTTTTATTGGATCCTAACCCCAAATAATACACTACCACGCATCCTCAGGATATATATACATTTGTTTTTTTTACTGGATCCTAACCCCAAATAATACACCACCCTAACATAAAAGCAAGAGGATCGTTAACGAAAACCATTTTGAAACTTAATATCAGGGAAATATTTGCGGACAAGCGGAATATGTGAAGACTGATAATATGGGTTTCATGCTTGATATAGAATCTATATGTGTCTTGAGGATGCAACAGTTAAGTTACGACAACTTAAAAAAATACTTGTTTTTTTTTACTGGATTATAAACCCAAATAATACACCTCTCTAACAATCATTTTTTAACATTGTTCCGCCATATTGGATATTTACCAAAATATTATCAGGCCATCCCCATATGACCCTTCATTTTTGGTCAAAATTTGAAGTCAATCGGGTAAGTAGTATTTAAGCTATGTCGCGAATTTACGCACACACCCACAGACGGACCGACGGAATTGATAAAACATGTTTTTTGGCATCTAGGTACGCTAAGACGTGAAGATATGTAAATCGTGAGCTTTTTTTCACGATTACAAACATTTTATTTGGCCGCAATTTTGTTTTGCCATCGTGAATTAGTAACACAGTTTTATTAGTTGAGCCCTATACCACAATTAGTTATTGCACACAATTTGAAATCAATCCATTAAGTAGTTTTTTCAGGCTGAATTTTTAAACATTTTATTATACCGCCATCTTGGATTCGCACCAAAATTTTACCAGTTGATTCCAACATAATACTTGATGTTTATGCAAAATTTGAAATAAATTGGATAAGCAGTGTTTTTATAATAATTTTTTTAACATTTCACTACGCTACTATTTCGTTTCGCCATTTTGGATTTTTACCAAAATATTACCAGGTCATACCCATTTGGCCATTCATTTTTGATAAAAATTTGAAGTCAATCGGATTAGTATACCAACAGACGGACCGACGGAATTGATAATACATAGTTTGTTGGCATCTAGAGACGCTAAAATATAAAGACGTGTAAAACCTGAGAGGGTGATTTCACGATTACATACTTTTTATTTGGCCGTCATTTTGTTCGGCCACCTTGAATTAGTACCAGAATTTTACTAATCCCTATACCACAATTAGTTATGACACACAATTTGAAATCAAACCATTAAGCAGTTTTTCAGGCTTAATTTTTAAGGCTATTTTTTTAATAATATTTTTTTTAAGAATTCACTAAGCCGCCATTTTGTTTCGCCATATTGGATTTTTACCAAAATGTTACCAGGTCATCCCCATATGGCCCTTAATTTTAATCGGATAGGTAGTTTTTTAGCTACGCCGTGAACAGCCAGACAGACCGACGGAATTGAAAAAACATGTTTTTCGTCGTCTAGGGACCTGAAACGTGAAGATCTGAAAAAATCTCGGAGAGTGATTTTCTCACGATTACAATACTTCCCTTTTTCGAGGGAAGTAATACGTGTTTTGGGAACTATTATATATAATAAAATGATTTAGCTTCCCTTGCATATTTAGAATAGCCTTAAATATAATGCCTGTTATTTGTTTACTCAAATAATATGTGAAGACACTAAATTCCTAAAAAGAATTGTATAAGAATTACAGAACCGCAGTAGATAGACCTCAAATTTTGAGCGGGTTATTACACAAACAAAATTAAATTTAAATTGTTACTAGTACCCTCAATTTCTAACAAAATATAATTCGGTGTAGGTAGTTTTAATATACATTCTATCTTTTGGATGTCATAATTAATAAGCTATATTTTTTATGTTTCAGGTAACAAAATGAAGCGACGTTTTAACAAATATTTAAAATTTTCTACATGTGTACGAATATCTCTGATTATATTGGTGTTACAGTTATTTCTGTCCCTATTTCGATATAAATATTCTCTTGAACAGGGTGATGCGACCGCACAATATATTCATTTAAATGTAAGTATACCTGAATGTTTCTAAATTCAAATTTAATATGTGCTTGAGGTTATAAAATGTACTATTTATTGATAAAACTTCACTACGTACAAATCGCAAACGCATGTATTTAATGCCAGAGCTTATACAGATAAATTCATAATTTCACACATTATCATATTTACTATAACTAGGCCTCCCTGAGAACATCCCTATCCTTTCGTTACCTTAAATTATTCTGTGCCCTGACCTATCAGGTCAATGGACACTCCGTGAACTCAAGTTGGCGATTTTCGGAACTATCGTTTTATTATTATATTATTTTATAAAATAAATTACACAGGGTGTTTTTTACTTGATGGCTAAAAATGAAGGATGTATTTATTTCCCCCATTTTAGGGCCAAAAGTTCATATAAACATATCTTCCTTTTAGATATACAGGGTGTCAAAATATTATAATTTTTTTAGTTTTTTTTTTATAAACCTCGTACATTTATACATGTAATCATTAAAATTTGACACACAATATTCTATGAAGAAAGTCTACGAAATAGCTACAACTTTTAGAAAAATATATAGTGTGTTACTTTTCCTACGTCACGACACCTTTTACCCTCTCCCCAAAATTTGTACTTGCACGTCACCGAAAAAGAATTTAAATTTCCTCTTCTGTACTGTAATTTTTGATTTATTAGATTTTTTCGAAACCTTGTACTTTTTAGAAATTATTTGGCAAAATATCCATTCATTCAGATCTGTTTTTAAGGTTATAATGCATTAACATTAGGATTTTACCATTTTTTCTGTGTTCCATACCATGACCACGCATGAATATATATTTTGCTAATTAAATTCTAAATGGTGCAAAATATCGAAATAATCTTAGAAACCCAAAAGTTACACAACACAAAAGGAAATTTGATTTTATTCTAAAAATGGCAAGTAACGTAGCAGTAAAAATGTGGGGGGGGTAAAAGGGGTAGTGACCAAGAAAAAAACCACCCTGTAGATATTTATAGAATGTGTTTTATTAGACATTTTGTAGATATTACTCACAGTATACTGTGTGCCAGATATGAATGATATATATCTAGAAATGTACCAGGTCGATGAAAAAAATTGAAAAAAAAAATAAAACCTCAACACACTGCTTCTCAAAAAGGAAGGCCTTGTGGATACTTTTAAGCCTAGAATTATTCAGAAAAATACATCCTGCATTTTTAGTCATCAATTAAAAGAATACCCATACTCTCATTATAAGTTTAAGAGTAAAAAACATCGTTTCAGGAAAATTTAACAGAATACCAGTTTCTGAAGAAAAATTTCCTCAACGCATCTGAGGGATCATGGCAAAATGTCAGTGGTATAATGACGTAAGTAAGTAACAATAATTTTATTGCAAATTTAAGATCTTTTTCGTATTTGAGAATATTTTCCTTATGTTTGCCGACTTTGGAAATAAAACAAAACAAGATGTGACTGTATAATGAAACTATACCAATGAATTATACGTTTAAAGTAGACACAATCAAAAACGGTAAATTTCCTTTGCCCGGAACTTCCGTCATTATGAATATTTCCTTTTATTAGGAATAGTGAAGTGTGAACCAATTTGTTCAGTACAATAGGAATATATTGGATCCTTACAAATATTTTACCAGTTTCGACCTATGCACTTGGTTTTCGGCATAATTTAAAAATGAAATCAATAAGTAGTTTTTACATTGACCCACACCGCGATTCTGTTACGTCGTGTTGAATTAGCACCAGTTTATCCTTATATCAAGTTTAACTTTTCTCCAAAATTTACAGTCATTTGAATAAGAAGATCCTTTTACGATAATTTTTTTAACTTATTATTTTTTAAATATTTTATTAGGCCATCATTTTGTTTTGCTATCTTATGTTCATACCAAATTGTTACCAGTTCATTTTTATGTAACACTTGATTTTTTTGGAAAATTTGAGGTAAATTAGATAATTATTTTTTTAGTAATAATTTTTTAACGTTTCACTAGGCCGCCATCTTGTTTCCGCTGGATTGGATTTTTACCAAAATATTACCAGGTCATCCTCATATAAGCGTTATTTTCTTCAAAAATTTGAAGTCAATCTGATGAGTAGTATTTAAGCTATGCCGCGATCTGACAAACCGACAGGTGGACCGAAGGATTTGATAAAACATATTTTTTGTCATCTAGGGACGCTAAAACGCGGAAAATATGTAAAACCTGCTAGGGTGATTTTTTGAGATCACAAAAATTTTATTTATCCGCCATTTTGTTCCGCCATCTTGAATTAGTACCACAGTTTTACTAGTTCATCTCTATACTACAATTAGTTATGGCACACAATTTGAAATTAGTTTATTAAGTTGGTTTTTTAGGCTGAATTTCTAAATATTTTATTATGCCGCCATCTTGTATTAGTACCAAAATTTTACTAGTTGATTCCTACATAATTCTAGATTTTTGTAGAAATTGGATAGTTAGTTTTTCAGGTAATATTTATTTTAACGTTTCATTAGGCCGCCATCTTGTTCCCACATATTGGATTTTAACTGAAATATTATCAGGTAATACCCATATAAGCCTTAATTTTTGATTGAAATTTGAAGTCAATCTGATAAGTAGTTTTTAAGCTATGCTGCGAAATGACAGACAGACAGACAAACCGACCGACTTGATAAAACATATGTTTGCCATCTAGGGACGCCAAAACGTGAATATATGTAAAACCTGAGAGAGTGGTTTTTCAGATTACAAACATTTTATTTGGCCGCCATTTTGTTCCGCCATCTTGAATTAGTACGACATTTTTACTAGTTCATCTCTATACTACAATTAGTTATGGCATACAATTTGAAATGAATTTATTAAGTAGTTTTTTCAGGCTGAATTTTAAATATTTTATTAAGCCGCCATTTTGTTCCGCCATCTGGGATTCATACCAAAATTTTCCCAGTTGATTTCTACATAGGACTTGATTTTTGTGCAAAATTTGATATAAATTGGATAAGCACTTTCTTACTAATAATTTTTTTAACATTTCACCAGGCCGCCATTTTGATTTGCCATATTGGATTTTTACCAAAATGTTACCAGGTCATCCCAATATGACCCTTAATTTTTGACCAAAATTTTATGTCAATCGGATAAGTTGTTTTCTAGCTATGCCGCAAATAGACAGACCGACAGACGAACAGATCGACGTAATCGAGAAAACATGTTTTTCGTCATCTCGGGACCCTGGAACGTAAAGATCTGAAGAAATCTTTCCCTTTTATGAGGGAAGTAAAAATCAGTATATAAAAAAGAAGTTGTGGTGAAAGCTGCATTAGAGGTTAAGGGGGAACTGCACGCAGTATTATAAATCATTTGCAAGCCTTCCGCCGCTGCAATATTATGTTAAAACTATAAGAGATATGTATTAGCTTCAATGTGATTTCAATAGAGAAATATGTATAGTGTGGCGCTAAATGCGATTTTTTATGAAAAAATCTAATCTAGAATTATAAAATAGAAGTAGATTTGTTAATTTTCGACCATTTTTCGACGACTTTTTGACGCAAATGCCGTGGCATATAATTTTTTTCCCACAAAATGGCTTTTTACCGCCTTGCATTGATCCTTTGTCTACGTAACTGCAAAATTTGAAATGGTAAATCGTACTCATGTCTTTGTATTTCTGCAGAGCGTGAACTTTTTTGAACCCATTTTTAAACGAAATGTAATTTAAATTGCCTATACATAACATTTTTTTTTTGAGGTCGGACGTGCAGGAAATTTTTTCTAATACGTAGGTACCTTTTCATCTTTCATACTTTGAAATTGACTAGACCTTGTCGCTAGTTTTTCACTTTTTGCGTGCAGTTCTCCCTTAAATTAAACTATAAAATACACATTAATTCTATGGTACAAAATCAGCATTTAGACACACGCTTAACGTAGCGGGGAACATCACTTAAATTTTAAAAAAAAAACAGTGTTGGCGGATCCATCTTTAGAGGACCTTTTTCTTAAAGAAATAGCACTCAAATGCTCGATCTCTATTTTCGAATCACCCTCTATGTTGTGTTTTAATACAACTTCTTCATGTTTCTTCTTTTTGTGGAAATATGGAGACATATTCTGTTTATCTTTAAACTTAGTAAGCAGGGCCGAGACAACTGAAGTTGGCGTCTGGCGCCCTTACTTCTGTAATCGATGACAATAGGCTTAATATGCGCATTTGTGGAGGCATCTGACGGCTAAAAAAAGTCCTCCCCTCTCTTTTTGTGACTTCTGGCGCCAACGTGCCTTCCACGGCCTTGCCTATTGGACGGTGCTGCTTTGCTAATAAGGTAGTCATCCTTGCCCTTATGTTTTTTCCCATTAGATATCCGATTTTCACTTTGTTTCCCCGTTTTTTTTAGTTGTTTTAAAGTCATTGTTTTTAGATTTAAGTTTCTGGTATATTCTGCATTTTTGGATATCAGAACAAGTCGATCGATTAGGGTTATTGCCGTAACCAGGAACAAGAAAAGAAGATTACCTACCCCAAAAGTATGGTGTAAACTCTATTACAAGGAAGGATATAGAGATTTCCAGTCAATTAGTATACAGGGAGAACTAGAAGTTAGTAGATTTATTATGTGTTTTTTTATGTTTTTAACTTTTGCCAAAGCAATATTTTAATATATTCATAAAATTGTTAATTATATATTTTTAATGAATATGGTATAGATCTTTTCGAATTATTATAAAGAGATGATTAAAAATAATGTATCCCTTTAAACACCCTGTTTATGTTCATGCTCATTAAATAATCTTTAACTTTTTTTTAATTTCAGGTTATAAAAGAACATTGGGATCTTCCCTACAGCCCTTATTACATCACCTGTCCGCTGGGGGAATCTCCAGTTCCCTATGCCATTAGTTTGCTATCTGATCCCGTAGACATACCTCCGAATCTCCTAAAAGTGATAGTGAATCGTGACGAAACAGACAAATGGGATCCTCATAAGTCATCTCCGCTTATAGAAAAATTGGCAGTATGTGTCAAACCGCTTCATTACGATTATAATAGGGTAAGTATAACAACGAAAATAAAGAGTTAGACTCAATTTATTTCGATAAGACTTGAAATAAATCGAAGGCAGGAGAACTAAGAAACTGTTTCCCTTGACTGTTTTTCCGAACAACAGTTATTTAACTTATATATATATATATATATATATATATATATATATATATATATATATATATAACAACATTTAGTGCAATCATGTAATTAAAATATAATCTAAAACTTTTTTATAGCCCAAAATAAAAACAAAATATTGTTTAAATTGCATAAAAAAGGGTAATCCTATTATATAACATTTACTTTTTGTTTATTTAAATTGTATACTAAAACTTGATAGTACATTTAGCGACTGCGAGCTTCCTTTTAACACTTCAGTTTCTATTCGGGCTCGAGAAGGAACGTTTCAAAAATGCCAAATGTGATTTTGGCGATACGTCAGCAAAACTGTTCTTTTCAGAATGACAGTATTGAACGGATGTACATCCGGAATAAAAACACATTATATTTTTCCATCAGTGAAGGACTAAGAATCCACTATACACCTCTTCGAGGAGGAGATCTTCAAGATAATCAGAACGTATAAGAAACTGAGAGGTAAAAAAACTAATCTTTTATGTGATCTGACCTTTCAAATTAAGTGTCGTGACAGCGATTGACTTCCTACTTTTACACGGTTGTCTTATCATACTAAAACTAGAAAAACAAATACCATACTTCGAAATGGTAATAAGGCCTTACTAAGAGAACAAATCCATCAAACCAGAAAACAACTAGCCGAGACAGAGAAAGACCTTTTAAAGTTACACCTTAAATTAAGTAACAGTATTCACCCTTTATTGTGGAATCGCATAGAAATGTTCAATTCAACAGATTCAAATAAAAAAAATCCGTACTAAGTAAGGGTTATAATTTTACGATATCTCCTAAGAAAATTCCTAAAGAAGAAATAATAGCTGGAGTTGAAGCTGTTCTTGACTCCTCTGAAAAAACGAAAGAGATTCGACAAGAAGTGGCAAGAATGTTAAGATAAAGCAACCACAGGGAACAAAACCTAAATGCCACTGAACAGAAGGCCCTAACAATGCTTCGAAAGAATAAAAACATCACAATCCTTCCAGCAGGTAAAGAAAACGCAACCATAGTTATGAATACCCAAGACGTCATACAAAAAGTGCAGGATATCTCACAACATAATTGTTATAAGCCTGTTCGAAGAGACCCGACTACATACCTAGAGAAAGCAACTAAAAGTAAAAAAGTTCACCAATAAACCTCGAAATACAACAAAAAATCATATTACGGGAAAAGTCTATATCTAAACTCTATGGTTTACCAAAAATACACAAACCCGGGTCGCCCATCAGACCTATCGTTAGGGTTGTTAATTCGCCGCTACAAAAACTGGAAAAATTTCTTGCTGAAATTATGCAAACAGCTGTCGAAAAACCTGATTAATTTGTCAAAACCTCAGAGCATTTCACTCGAATTATACGAAATATAGTTCTTGTATCTAGTATTCCCATCGACGAAGCATTGGACAGGATTCCTATGAACGAGGATTTCCAGGCACATATAATACAACTCTCGAAGCATTGCCTTAAAAATACTTATTTTTCATTTAACGGGCAAATGTATAAACAAACAGATGATGCTCCAATGGGGTCCTCGTCCTCGACATGTCCTCCAGTAGTTGCAAACTTATTTATGATATACTTCCAGAGAGAAGCTTTCGAGAAAACCAGTTTGAAGCCCAAATTATAGATTTGTTATGTAGAAAACAAATTTATTATATAGCAACATGGTCATACAGAGCTCGAAAACTGTCTAACTCACGTAAATTCAAGACATCCCAGAATACAATTTACCCTAGAAAATATATATATATATATATATATATATATATATATATATATATATATATATATATATATTGTATACAAATATATATATATATATATATATATATATATATATATATATATATACAAACGGGATCATGGATCATGATGGATAACAAGTTATCTTCCTGTGTCGAGATACCTTATACCATACGGGGTCTGTCTTCCAGCATATTGAATTTTTGTTTAATTTACATAATCAGTAATACTCGCTGAAATAAACTATAATTTCTTATTTATTAAGTCTGTTAAGCC
Organism: Kuschelorhynchus macadamiae; assembly: GCA_030620095.1. Lineage (NCBI taxonomy): Eukaryota > Metazoa > Arthropoda > Insecta > Coleoptera > Curculionidae > Kuschelorhynchus > Kuschelorhynchus macadamiae. The sequence goes on from JAUTXW010001380.1 coordinate 546,286, forward strand.
GTTGAAATTTGGATCTTATGTGTGATTAAAGAAACTTTGATACATTCATGCATATATTTCAGCCATTCACCAGTTAAATTATTCACCTATGTTTCTTTCTTGACAATTGTTTTTTGTTTTGTTACGTTTTTTATTATTTTATTTTTATCTAATGACATTCTACCTTCGATATGTGTATGTAGGTCTTAGAGTTACTGGAATTCATAGAACTACATCAGATCATGGGAGTGGACCATTTTTTCCTATACAACCACACTGTCGGTCCCCAAGTAAGCTGCCTACTAAAGAAGTACCAAAACGAAGGAATAGTGACAGTTTTGCCGTGGCAACTTCCCATAGTATCACAGAAAGAAATCAGAACTGAGGGGATATTCGCTTCGCTCAACGATTGCTTGTACAGGACCATGCATACATATTCTCACGCGATTTTCATTGACTTTGACGAATTTATCATTCCAAGTCAGCATAATACTTATAGGGAACTGTTCGAGTAAGTATGAGCAATCCTATCTAATTTTATATTTATTCTGAGCTTAGCTTTAGCTTAAATACAAGCTGAGGCCTGTTGAGGTTTTAAAACAACTTTTTGTTATGTTTCATTTACTTTACACCTCACGTGCTTATGCTGAGATTTTTTGAATATGTATACGTGACCTATGTTTTATAGCCAGATACCATATAACTGATGGAACCATCATTAAATTTATTTCAAGCTAAATTTGGCGCCACTCGGAGTGAAACTGGGAGCTTTCAGCGCCATTGACAGACACACATGCCACTGCGCTACGCTGGTTATTTTTGTATATTATTTCTTTAATTGTGCTCTGACAATTATCATCAAGAAAATGGATTTCCTTTCCCGAACCCGAAAGAATTTTTCTTTTGCTATCATATTTTAATGCCCTTTGCTTATCACAAATCAAATTCATTTTTCAATACTGCCACTGCTTATACCTACCAGCTGGGATCCTCCTGATACGGCGCGAGGCCAATTTACGCGATTTTTTCAGTTTGCGGGTACCATCGACAATATATTATGCGTAGCTGTTGCCGCTGCAGTCGCTTCGTTAAATACACTCTAAGTGTTGACATATGATAAATAATAACATTTTTGCATTTGGTAGGTGTAATATATGATACTGTTTTCTGTCTGTAATAAGCCACAGCACCTAGGACCCATAGGACATCCTCTGCGAGACCATCGCTTATCCTAACCTGTCAGTAAGCTTACTCTTAAAAAAAGATGGTGTCACCTAGGAGACATCCTTTAAGGTGGCTGTACTAGGTCATAGCTCTTCTAACATAGAGTTCTTGATTGAGTGAGCGAGACACTCAGAAAGTGAAGATGATATTGTATCATTTTTTCGAAATCTATACAAAAAAGAGTCACTTAACCAGGCACAAAGTTTACATCTCAATCAAATATTGAGAGATCTATTTTTGGTCTGTTTTATATTTCATTCTTTAATTATAAATAAGGTATCTTAGTAAAAAATAAACAATTTAATTTAATTTATATCTGGAAAATGTAATTTGTCATCAACTTCGCAGCTATTATTTTCAATCCTATTTTTTTATTAATTATTGGAGTTCACTTTAATATTTTATACCTTTGCTGTTACTAACAATAGGTTGAAGTATGCACAACATTAAAACTCGAGGACCCATTCATAAGGTGCAATTCAAATGTATTCTGCTTCAAGACCGCATATCGCACATCCTAAGTTATCAGTAATCCAGCGAAGTGAATAACAAAAAATAATGCCAACAAAAAAATGAGCTACCGGCAGGGGCGCATATACGGGAGAGTAATGGGGTTAATTACCCCCCTCCAGAAAATAAATTTATAGATAAGATAAAATGTGGTTTAAAATAAAAATGTCACAAAAAAAATAATACCAATCAAAATAGAAAATCCAGACCAATATTCTGGCAAGAATGATTCATATGTATGTGGGCTGGATCGGCTGTTTTACTTCACCATTCACCTGCTTACAGATAAGTCTTTGTCACATTGTTTTTCTTGTGATTTTTTTACAGCCCCGCCCTAAATTACATTTGTCTATTAATGTTAAAGTGATATAGTACAGTGGTACTGTGTTCATACATCATACAAAGCAAGGGTGTTACTTTACAGGTATTTTTATAAACTTACAGAAGTCTAATTTAGTAATTTACGCCTGATTCATGCTCTTTCCAACTAAGAATTATTAATTATTATTATAAAATCATCGTGGATATATTTATTCCTTTGTTTTGATGTAAAGGAGACACATAATTTTCCGCCCTTCCGCAATAAATTCCTATTTTTTTTTAATAATAGTTTTACTGGTTTTAGAAATCACTATATATATAAACATCATATTTTTAGCTACTTAAAAGGCAAAAAAACACTTTTCCATTGAAAAGAGAGATTTATTTAAAAAGCTAAACCTATTTGAATACATAATATTACTAATAATACAATTTATACCCATCAATTCAACATTTATTTTTACCTATGTCTCGCCCGCCAAATTCTTTATCTTTGCTTTGACCATGGTGACAAGCTCAACCAGTGCCAGCGCATTTGCGCAGATGCACATTCTCAGGATTCCTGAGTATGTGTATGCTTAAGAAAATATTTATTTACTTTTTATTGCTTTTAACGTAATTGTTCTTTATACTTTTTTGCAAAATTTAATAATTGCGATTTAAAGTTTTTGTTATAAATATGTTATTTTCCTTTATTTATGTTTTAATAGTATAAGAAATAATGGTTTAAAGTGTAGAAAAACTTTTGTTTCATTTTCACGAATTTTTTATTTGTTTTATAAAAAATTAAAATATTGAAATATATTAGCAGCATTTTTGAAATTATTTCAAAAAGTTAACATCCATTAAGTTAAGTTTATTTTTTTCCAAAGTCACAATACTTTTCAGTGCAAATTTAATTTAAACCTTTTTACTTAAATATTGCCACTACCCCTGCCAGACTCAGTCTCTAGATGCGCCACTGGCTACCGGTTGTTTGTTAACTGAAGTATTCAATTGTGGTCGCTAATCAGAATGCACTACAGAGTGTTTAGAAAACAATTAATAATGCTCCGAATGTTAATTCAACGGACGGTCTTACTGCAAAGTGTTCAGACATTCTGATCACAAATGAATGCTCCAGTAAAGCGGCAGTGTTATTATTATGTTTTTAATCACTTCGCTAGATCAGTCAGTTATTGCTAAAAATATGCGGTCTTGAAGCAGAGTATATTTTAACTTGCATTTTATGGAGGGGTGTATTTAAGCCTGACCAGTTTATCAACGCCTTTACTGCCTCTACACTGAGAGTGAGTAATTCCAAAAAATAAATTATATTTATTTGGGAGAACATCTGCCAGTGTATCATGACATTCCCATAGAAACCCTCAAGAACCTTCCCCTCCCAATTTTTTGGCTCCGTAATTTTCAAAGTGTCCCTATTACGTGTCCCTCATCCCTCAAACCTCTACCACGTCGCCCGGTATTCAGGCTTTCAATCTTCATAATTTGCCCTTGTATAAACAAAAAATAAATGTGAAAATGAATAAATAAATTTGTTCTTTTCATTTTTTGCCATATTAATTATTGTCTATTCCAGATACTTTGATAAGCAGTATGATATAACACGAAAAGCCTCCTTTTCTTTCCGAAACGCCTTTTTCTATCGCCAATGGCCTGACGACTCAGCTGTGAAGGAGTTTAAAGATCCAATAGCGGAAAATTTGGTAGTTCTGCAGAAGACTACTCGGAAAACGGAACTTCACCCTCACAGGACAAGATCTAAGATGATCGCGAGGCCAGAATTAGTCGATATGGTGGGAAATCATTTTATTTGGAAGTTCTACAAGAAGAACGAATTTAGTAAGCATTTCGCGGGATGTTTGAAAATAGTACTAAAACCTTTTCATGGCAGCTCGCTTGTTTAATAAATAAGTCAAAACGGTCCATCGCACATTAATCTTAATTCATCATGAGAATCCGAGATTCTTTTGAAAATTGTTTTCAATTAGTAAATTTTGGTTTAATAAATTTTCAATTTATTTATAAGCTTATAAAATTATATTAAAGACAAGAATATTTTTGCATACGCTTAAGAAATGATTTCTGATGATGACATAATATTTTTTTCTGTTTGTTTTATTTTTAGACCAATCATCTGCTTTAAATGTGATATGTAAAGTTTTTATTACATAAACCAACTAAATTTTGTTTTCTTTCGCTTAGAATCATACTTATGCCTCTTCCACTTTTCAAGTCTCGGATAGAATCCAGCTAGACATAGTTTTTTACCATATTATAACCTTAGATTAAGTACACACAGTTTATTTTAGGTACATATACCATATAATGAAGTCAATCTACCGGAAATTTTCCTGAAGAAGGAATTGCTCTTTCCCTCGGTTTTTTTTTTGTATATACGTGTTGGTGGGATCACAAAGGAAACCGATCCTGAGTTTTTGCATTGCACAACTACCGGAAACTATGTTTTTTTTACTTTTGTAGGAAAATGGTGTTTTTAACAATTTGTTTTTAACAGACATAGTATAACAGCTTCCATTATTCCGAGTAAAAAAAAATTTTACCGAATGTTTAGACATTCTATTAGGCGGGCATTTTGTTTTGCCATATAGAATTAGCACTGAAAATGTACTAGTCTATCCCTGCTAACATAAGTAGTTTTTGGTAGTGAATTTTATAACACATCAGAAAGTCGCCATAAAGAATTTACATAAAAAAAATTACCAGTTGATCCATATACCACACTTTCTTTTTACGCAAATTTTGAAGTCTATTTTTTAAGTAGTTACCTAATAATGATTTTTTTTACATTTTGTCACGCCGCCATAATGTATTTTTACCAAAATAACTATTTCATGTCCATACGATTTTTGACCAAAATTTGAAGTCAATCTGATAAGTATTTTTGGCGTTATGCCGCGCACAGACGGACAGAGAGACAAACCGACAGACTGACGGGGTCCCGAAAAAACAAAGATCTGCAAAAACCTCGAAGGGTGATTTTTTCACCATTACAATAATACTTCCCTATTACGATATAAGTAAAAAATAAAAATTTTGACAAAATTTGTTTTTTATTATTTTAAATATTTATGTTTACAATTAAATGTAGACAAAAAAGCGATTATACTCGAAAGGAAAACTAAAAAGTTACAACAGTTAAACAAAATAAGAATTATAATTGATATATTTTTTTTAAATAATCTAAATTATATTTCATATTTAAAAAACTGATAATAAATCTTCATATTGAAAAAAGAACTAAAATTTATTTTATTTAAAAATCTTTCCATTTGAGTATAATCGCTTTTCCTCTATTTATTTACTAAAATAAATATTTAAAACATAAATATCGAGTTTTGTTAATCTTTTTTTTTTTCTTAATTTAAATTTTATAAATACAATTTCTTATTTAAAAAATTAATTTTAGTGTCATTTTGAAAAGAATTAAAAAAAATCTATATCAAAAAAATAAAAAAATCAATTTGACCGGGTTGCACAAAAAGTAAATACGATTTGATTTTCAAACTTTGTATTTTTTAACACCTTTATTAGATAAAAAGACTTACAATTTTGTATGCTGATTAGAGACTACCAGGAGAATCTGTTCTCCAGCTTTTATCAAAATTGATTAAACACATGTCAAATTAAGTATATGCAGACATGGAAACCAGCCCATGGCAATAATTTTTACATGTTCGTACGATCAAAAAATACTCCGAAAAAGTTAAAATTTTCTTGGTCCCACAAGTCATTACGATTTTCTCTTGACGGCCCTGGATTATGTAGTGAACGTAAACGTCTGATTTTTATTCCGATCGGACCAATAGAAGTCTCTAAACTTATATCTTTGTTAAAAAAAATTGTGAAAATGGGCATTTTTTTCTACAAAAATCAAAAAATATAGCTTTGGGTAGTTGGGCAACGCAAAAATTGGATCAAAAAGGGATTACCTTCCTTTTGTGATCCCACCATATATACTTATACAAAAAATCAGAGTAAAAGAACAGTTTCTTTTCGAAAACTTCCGGTGCATTAACGCCACTAATTTATAGTTAGGACTTTAAACCTAACAGCTAATATCCTGCAACAATATAAAATTTTGTTTAGCTTTACCTGTCAGCAAAAAGCAAGCATGATCTACATTCATCCCTTTACTATTCAACTAATGCCTAGTTCGCTCCTTAATTCCCAGAGTATCCCTTCGTGATCCTCCTGGATTAAAAAGTATCTTTTTTTGTAGATAATATGGATGTTGCTCCCAAAGATGCCTTTATGCACCACTACAGGATCTGTGAATTTGGTGGCGATGATTGTGTTAATCAGAAATCCACAATCGATCAAACTACCTACAGGTATAAGGATCAACTAGTGCAAGCCGTAAACGCTCGATACAATCAGTATTTCGATGAATGTAAATTAGTGAAGGTTACTGAGCCTAGCAATAGCAATATATAATAACAATATATAAAACGCACGAAAATAATACTTTTCGTGCACAGGAAACTGCAGAAACGTCAGGCTCGTCATAAAAACTTCTAAGATAAGAATAATATGGTTTAACCATATAATCATAATCTTTATAAATTCATAGATTCTTTTTGTTCAAATATTTTTAATCTTTACTGTAACCACTACATTAGTTCTAAATTGACAGAAAGATTACAAAACTGATATTACCCCTACCACCATCTTTGGGATTTCAAGTTCCAACTTTAAGGTCTTCACGTTTTCATTATGTTTTCTGGACTGAAGCTACGATAGGAAGATCTGGATGATTGCAAAAATTTATTTTTATACTTATAGAGTAGTTTAAAGATGGAATTATACATCTTCCTAGTCATAAGCCTCGACTGAATCGTAAATACCTATTTATGCAAAAACTAGTCAAATTAATAGCATCAAAGATATGTTATATTAATATACGTTGATGCAGACTGCAGATTTTTTTCTTCAAAGTGTTAATTCTTATTGGGTATGTTAAATAATATAATTAACAGGATGTTAATTAATGTCTTCGTGTTATACAGAGCGTTAAAAAAATTTTTATGTATTTTTTATTTACTTCGTACATTTCTAAAGATTATTGATTCAAATTTGGTACACGTTAAACTAAAATGTCTATAAAACGAGCGTAATAAATTGTATGAAGTTATACAGCGTTTACTTTTTTTGGGTCACGATACGACCACTTTGAACCGCCCCAAATTTTTTTTGTAGCGACACTGCTTTAGTTCGATCCTACTTTCAGATTTCCTGCCTTATTCTACACATTGTATAATTCTTGGACTTTTTTGATATCGTGTACCGTTTTGAAATAATTTAGAGAAATATGTTTAAAAAGATGGACATTTTCAATGGTTTTAACATCAAATATTATTATGTAAACTCTAAGCTAAAAACGGTTAAAAACGCCAATGGTTTTAAACACATTTTCCTAAATTACTGTAAAACATTTGAAGATATCAAATAATTCAAAGAGACATAAAATTTGTAAAATAAAGCAGGAAATCCGGTAGTAGAATCAAACTAGGTCATTCTCGCTACTACAAAAAAACTGGTCGTGGCTAGGGCTGGGCGATTATCAAAATATATAATCGATTATTTTTGAATATTCGATTAATTGAAAAATAATAGAATAATCGAAAAATATTCGATTAATCGAAAATAATAGATTAATCGAAAATAATCTAATAATGGAAAATAATCGATTAATCGAAACCTATCTACTGTTTAAACCTATTAACTTACAAACGCTAGTAAAGGGAACCGTCCCAATTAGGTAAAATAATTTTTAGGTTTCTTTAAAAATATCATTATTTTCCTATAACATTTCCAAATTCGCGGTAATTTTCATCATTATACAGAAGCTAAAAGGATCCAAAAGATATGCAGCAGCAAAGAGCCCCTATACTATTTGGCAACACTACACAGCAAATGTTTAATCTTTTGATCGCCGAGTGCCGACGCCGAGTACGCCGACAGCTAAATAATAAAGTTGAAAATAACGACTTTTTTTATTTCTTCAACGAAAGATAAATGGGACAGATATAGAAATACTTGAATTATCAATGTTTACAAAATACTATATTTTTGTATAAACTGCACTATATCATTTACTATATACTATCTTTTGAGTAAAGGTTAATCACATCAACAGTGTAGCGTTGTACAAATAAGAATATGTGGTTATTATACTTATTTGGCTTAATCGTTATTTCTTCCATTAACTGTTTGTTGATTATTATTACTATTATTATTGTATTATTCGATTAATCAAAATCGGATACCATACATAATTATCTTTGAAAAACCAAAAATAATCGATTATTTAAAAATAATAGATAATTCGGAAATAATCGATTATTCAAAATTTTTTTTTTAAATACTCGAGTAATCGATTAATAAGTGATTAATCGATTATTTTGCTCACCCCTAGTCGTGGCTCGAAAAAGACTTACACTCTGTATAATTTTCTACAATTTATTACGGTTATTTTATAGACATTAATTTTTCGATAACGTGCACCAAATTTAAATATCTTTAGAAATCTACGAAATAGACAAAAAACTAAAAAATACTTATGATTTTAACCCCCCTGAATTTTGAAAACGAAGCAATTTTCGGCATAGGTTTATAGAAATTTTTGTCCCAAAATTATGAAAGGAATCTTCGTATGAAATATCCACCAAGCATTAATTAAAACCCTGTAAAGTGATTAAATAAAAGTATTTATGTCCTTGCTCAACTACTCCCATCCTTTGTAAATTAAAAATAAACATTTTAAAATTAATATGTGTTTTCATTTATTAGCAATTATTTAGCAGCTAAGATCTTAGTTAAATTCGGTTTTAACTGGGATACCTATACCATAGTAAAAATAAACTAGTAAATCCACTCCTGGGCAAATTCTTTGATCTATCTCTGCCACATTTTTTCGCGTCGCACGATAACTGGTGCCTACGGCAAAGTTTACGGAATAAATATTATTATTATACATAAATTTTTACACATAAATCGTCCTAGATGTCTCAAGTTTCTCACAACGTGTAAAAAACAATTTTTATCAAAGAATATCTCGGTATGTCTATTAGCTCAGGAGTTAACCGGACTGATTTTGGGCATAATGAATGTAGATGAAGGATTTAGAAAGGGCATGAAATGACAAAAAAATTTTTTTTAGGGTAAAATCGTGCAGGGGAGAGGGGGAATATTTGATCATAAGGGATACTTGATCAAATTGGCATAGTTATTAAAATACTTGCAACAGATCTCTATTTCCTCCTAATATAGTTTGCATTTACTAGATGGCGATACTGGAAGGTGAAATTGTCAATTTATAATTAATAATTATATTACTTATTTGGCGGCAAAAGTAAATATTTCCCTTTCAGTGTGATCCTTTTTTGTTTGGTGAAAGTAATATTTTAGACATTTAGACGAAGTATAAACATACTAGTTAAAAAGTGGAGTGATTGATGCATCTCTAGCTGTGTTTACAGTGATTTATATATACAAGGTAAGTCAGTTTTTTATAGTTATTTAAACTATATGGCCTTGGGGATACTTGATCAATCTATAAAATGGGATACCTGACCATCTGATCAAGTATCCCCCCAAATAATCCTGGTGTTTTTTTCATTAATTATTATTGATTATGAAATTTGATAACCTTTAAACTAAACATGGTAACAGCAATAAGGTGTAATGTATTTTTTGTTGTTACAGATGCCGCGATTTTATAAGCGAAAAAAAATGCAAAGCCTAGAAATAAGACAGATACCGAAAAAATTAAGTTAGCAGTAATAGAAGTTTTAAAAAAAGAAAGTGATATACTGACAGTGGCGAAAAATTATAATGTGGATCGAATGACTTTAAAACGTTATATAAAGAAATATGAAGAGAATCCCAATAGTGCCAGGACATCAAATTATCGACAAAAGTTAGTATTTAGCCCGGAACGTGAAGCAGAACTTGCGGAATATCTGAAAACATGCGCTAAAATGAATAGTGCAGTAGTGAATTGGCAGTTGAAAATACTATTCAAGTATCAATAATATGGCATAAAACCAAAGTTACTGGACTGGATTGGCTGATGAGCTTTATGAAAAGAAATTCGTCACTTTCACTTAGAACCCGAGAAGCAACAAGTATGAGTTGTATTACAAGCTTCAACAAAAAGAATGTAACCGACTTTTTTGCCAATTTAAAAATAATTTTAGATAGAAAAAATTTCCATGACGAGAAAATTTGGAATGTTGATGAAACAGGATACACGACGGTTCAAAAACCTAAGAAGGTTATTGCGCCCAAGAGTCAAAAACAAGTTGGCCAATTAACATCTGGAGAATGAGGTCAACTAGTGACAATTTGCCCATGATGCTAATAGGAGCTCCATCTAACTCAGCTGATGCGGCAAATCCATCTGGATTGATGAAGCAGAATTATTCCATCTGTTTTTGCAACATTCTGTACATGGTAAATGTTCGATAGATAGTAAGGTTTTACTCATATTAGATAATCAGGACAGTCATATCTCTATCAAATTGTTAAACTTTGCTGAACACAATGAAATTATTTTGCTGCCGTTACCTCCGCATTGTAGCCATAGGCTACAGCCTCTTGATGTCAGCGTATATTATTCATCTAAGAATGCTTGTGACAAGGCCTCACATGAATGGATGAGGGATCATCCAGGAATGGTGATCACTATTTATGATCTTTCTGGCATCAGTGAAAAAGCTTTTCCAATGGTTAAAAAGCCCACAAACATCATAAGCGGCTTTAAAACCACTGGAATATTTCCATTTAATCCCCAGATTTTTAGGAATGATGATTTCATACCATCTTCTGTAACTGACCGCCCAGAACCCCCTATTGAAAGTGAAGATATGCTATTGGGGTCAGTTTTAAATGTTCCCAACATGAGACTAAAAATATTTCTGAAGGAACCTTCCAAACCTCTAAAAGACAGCAACTCGACGAACCAGTAGCTGGAACAAGTGGAAAACTCAGGACCAAAGCAGGATTTTGTGGAGCCGGCTGTTAGCTTAAGTAGGACAGCGTCGTCATCGTTTTTAAATTTTGTTGTCAGTCCAGAGCAGTTGTTGCCTTTTCCAAAGGCAGGATTAAGGAAAAAAACAAGAAAAGGTAGAAAAAAGTTAAAGACTGCTATTTTGACTGGCACGCCAATTAAAACTGATTTGGAAAATGAATTAAATCAAAAGAAGGAAGGAAACTTAAGAAATGTGAAAATGCTAAAAAAAATTTTGCCCAAGCTAATAAAAGGAAAAAAGGAGGAAAATGTAAAAAGAAAAGTATTTACGTCAGACTCAAATGAAGACGTGTCTTATGCCGAATCAGATAATACATGGGATATAGAAACAGAAGAATTCGAGCAGCTTGAACCAGTTAAAGCTTAAAAAAGGGTAAATTTGTTATTGTTCAATTCAAAGGAGGTAAAAGACTGACATCAATCTATAAGTATCTGTGCCTTATTGATAATGTTAATGATGAAAATAGAGAATGTAAAGTCATCTCCCTAAAATGTATGGATAACAAAAAAATATTTTCAATAATAGAAAATGATGTAAGCAACATATGAGCAGATTTTGGGAATAATACCAGATCCCAATATTACCTAAAAGGAGAAAGGATGTATTATACATTTTTTAAGCCTTTAAACTTTTTTGAAATGGGCTAATGTTAAAGAATGATAATTATTTGGGTTTTAATGTTGTTTAATATAGTAAATAAAGTTTCTTTTCTGAAAATGTGTTTGTCTATTTAGGAAAACTGGAGTGATCAAGTATCATTTTCCCCCTGATTAAGTATACCCCATAAGGGGGATGCTTGTGCATATTCTTGTTTTTAAAAATTGTATAAAATTTTAAAATAAACGCCATGTGAAAAAGTATTTAAAATACCGAAAGTTATAATGTAAAACTATTGAAATACACATGAAATATAAATTGATAATTTAAAAAAAAAACGAGAAGTGTGATCAACTATCCCCCCTTATTTTCTTATTACGGACTTTTAGGTCAACACTTTTAATTCTAAAGTTGGTGTTTTTTTGATGGAAACAATTTGGCGTGTTACGTTTTTAAATGCTTCCGGCGAACATATAATTTTATTTTCAGATATTTTAGCAACACAGATTTGTTAATTCTGAATTAAATAAGCATAAAAAATTAATTAAATTACGAATTTTGGGTCCCCAAAAACAGATTTAAATATTGAGACGTTAAATTTTTCATTTAAATAAAAAATAGGCTGTACAATTTATTTAACGTTTCAAATCAGAAATTGGTAGGAGTTTAAAAAGGGGAGAACTAAAACTTTAGAATAACCTAAAAAGTCAAAAAAATTAGAATTGAGGATAAAGCTGGATGTGACCAAAATTCAAGATTTTTCAAAATATTAAACAGAAACATATTGTACATTTTTGTTGAAATGTATCGATTAAAAGTTCTAAAATAACTATAATTCATAAAAGAAAATCTAAACAATTTTTCGACGTGTTGAGTCACCCAACACCATCACAGGGTGCGTTTTTATATTCACCAGTTTGGTGTGGTGGAATGAAGCAGTGGTAATATAACGTCATTTAAAGTCAACCAGTGTTGGGTCCACCGAACATCCAATTTAAAAACAGTTTGGTGGAATACTGTTTGTTTTAATTTATTTAATTCTATTTCATACTATTCTGGGTATAAAATAATGAGTTTTATGTGCTAAAACAAATAACAATAAAAATACATTTAATAAATTTACTCGTTAATTTCTTTAGAAAATAATTATGTTTTATATGAATATATTTTTGTCCATCTGAATGATCTTCAAGTACAACACTTACAAATTCTATTGTTAAAAATTGTACACAATTCAGCGATAAAGAAAAATATTAAACTTTTGCCTTTGTTTTGACATTTCTCCTTAACCACCCACCAAATCAACCATACCCCAGAGCCGATGGAAATGTTGCATTTATGGTGGAGCCACAAATATTTGATGAATATAAAAACACTGACTGTGGTGGAATTATGGTGTCTCTGGTGGATCCACCATCGAATATGAAAACACGCCCACACAGTAACGTACTCATTTTCGCCAAACCGCCTCTGTTCTGCACGCAACACTCAAACCTCGCAGCTTGAACGACGCATCTCAACTGAAGCGCTAATATGCTGCCAACAATTTGCCGAATTTTGTCGGCAGGTGGAAAATATTTCGGAGAGTGAAGCTACTATTATTTTACAACTTTTAGTATTAACATCTAACGAAAGCTTTCACAGCTATGGTAATTTGTGAAATCATGGTTCTAAGGATTAGATTGGGTCAAAATGGAATCATTTTCGGACGTTTCACCTTCAAATGCAAAGACATCTTTACTTCACCTGGTCAGAACACTGAATAAACTCGGAGAGACCTAGGCCAGCTATTTATAGTCGACCTGTGTTCAGCGAACCATGACCCGATGTAACGATCGATTTCCACGTATGATGTAGACTAAAGCCCATATCTCTATTAAAATTGTTAGGATGCTTATAAATTTCAATAGATTCTCCAATTTTCTGTTTATAGAATTCGGAGCCTTGGTTTCTTTTACATTTATCACATTTATTCCGTCTGGAAAGGAATAATGTCCTTTGGTGATCGCAAACGTTGTCCAATTTTCTTGTGTCTATTGAAGATTGTACGTATATTGGACCGGCGAAGTAACCTTGCAATCTTGTCTGTAGTTTTGTGTATAAATGGAAGAACTACACTTTCTATCGGTAATTCCTTATTAGCATCATTTCGTGAAGTAGGATTATTATATTTTCTATCCATTCCATCTTAAAGCTTGAGTCGGTTTCTCTGTTTTCAATTGTAAGGAATTTAAGTCACAAATCGCGAGGGCTCTATAAACCAAAGAATTAATAACTGATTACTTTTGTACTGGATGATGATGGAAATATGCATTTAGGTATCTGTTCGTATACGTTGGTTTTCTATATACAGAATGTTCTAAGGAACTATCCCCTTTCCTTTGTACAAGAACATCTAGGAAGAGAATCGTGCCTTTTGATTCAATTGCCATTGTAAATTTTATATTAGCGTGTTGTTTATTTAGATGATCAAGAAACACTGAGAGGTTTTCTGGACCATGCTACCATATTACAAAAGTGTCGTTTACATATCTGAACCACGATTTTGGATTTAATGGGGACTGGACTTCCTCTTCAAAAGCTTCCATGAAGATATTGGCTACCACTGGTGACAGCGGAGATCCCATGGCTGCTCATGAGGTTTATCCATAAAAAGTTTCTTGAAAAACAAAAAATGTTGACGTGAGACATGATTCACTCAAATCTATAAGTGAATTGTCAATATTATTATTTATAGGCACATTCGTATATAGCGATTCTACATTGAAACTGACTAAGATATCTTTTGGACCTAATTGGATTGCTTTTAGTTTCTCTACAAAATGCGTAGAGTTTCTGATATATGAATGTGTTTTCCTGTAAAATTATCAAGAACATTTGAAATATATTTACCGATTTTGTAAGCAGAAGATCCGATTGCACTGACAATAGATCAAAGTGGTACATTAACCTTCGGTATTTTCTTCTTCTTCTTCTCCTCTGCTGGTAGGTTGCATGCATTTATAAGGTTGGTTATCCGTCTCTCAATTTTATTGGTCGGGTCTACTCGAATTACTCTGTAGGTGCTGTCGTTCAAAAGTAGTTGTATTTTTTCTACGTAAGCTGAAAGGACTAAGATGTCTGTACTGTTGTTTAATTTTTTTATTGCCGTTTTTTCCGCAGCTGATAGATTCGACTTAGGCGGATTAGAATTTTTGATGATCTTTGCTGTTTCATACCTTATTACGTCAGCTTGTTCTGCTGGAAGTATTCTAATTGTCACTTCAACGGATGTCTTCTACGGGTATGTCCCTTTGTGTAATGGCGAAGTTTTGCCCTTTAGAGAGAACGGATAGTTCTGCTTCAGTAAGGATTTTGAAAGACAAATAAGACTAATAAGAAATTACCGATAGGAAGTGTAGTTCTTTCATTTATACACGGAACCACAGACGAGATTGCAAGGATACTTCGGCGGTGCAACATACGTACAATCTTCATATACACAAGAAAATTGAGCAATATTTGCGATCGCCAAAGGACATTATTCCTTTTCAGACGGAAGGAGTATATGCCATTCCTTGTTCCTGTGGTGATGTCTATATGTGGAGAAACTAGACGATCCATATTGACTAGGCTTAAGGAAGATGAGCGATATATAAGAAAGAAACCAATTATACAATCTGCTCTATCTGAACACCAACATTCCACTGGACATGTCATAAATGTAAAAGAAACCAAAGTTCTTGCATCGGTTTCGGGATTCCTTAAACGGAAAATTAGAGAATCTATGAAATTTATAAACATCCTAACAATTTGAACAGATAGAGCTATGGGCTTCAGTCTATATCATACGTGGAAACCGATCATTACGCCGGGTCACGGTTCGGTGAACACAGGTCGACTATAAGTAGCCGGCCTAGGTCTCTCCGAGCTCTTTCAGTGTTCCGATCTCGTGAAGTAAAAATTCCTGAAGATGCCTCGTGCAATGGAAAGCGAAACGTCGTCGTCCGATTTAGCACGGTCTAATCCCAAGAACCATAATTTCTTAACTACTGGATTTATTAAAAAATGGTGGAGGCTCAAACCTGCGGGAAATTAGGAATAAGACTTATTTTTTCTCTAAATTGTAGCTCTTTGAGAAACATTCAGAACTAGCCAAAGTTTGCATTGCTAGATCTTCCGCAAGTAAAACAAAATAAGAAAAAAGTTATTACATTTAAACTTTCTAGAATATAAAAAGAAATTTTGATTTTTTTTACGGTTTCACTTCAACTTAATTGTATTTTGGTAAACAATCTAGGAACAGATTTTTCGAAAATCTCACATCATCCGCAAATAAACATCTTAGAAATACTGATATCACTTCACATTTGGTATCATAAATTTGAAATTTCTACGATAAGTAGACGTTTTTCGTTTTTTTTTTGTTAGAAAATTTTCTAGTTTTTGAGATTTAAATATACTTAGACTTGACAACTTCGGACTTTTTTTAAACCATTTCGTTCGTGTTCGAGGTTATTTTTTCCGGGAGTTTTATGTATGAAATCAAAGATAAATTCACGATATTTGCATTCATTATATTAAATTAAATAACAATGGATCACGCGGAAAACGCTTCGGCAGCTGCCTTTTTGTGCCTGCTACTATATACAGCCAGTTTGCAAGTAAAAACTAATTACCAAATAATGTAGCCACGGATTTCCATTTTTAAACATCAAAAAATACTAGTTTTTGAAGGAGCTATTGCAAATTTATTCCCAGCCGCGTTCATAATTTTTAGTTGAGAAAAGATGTCAGTGGCAGAAGGTGAACTATAGTTTCCTATCGACTTATCTCAGAAACTTTATAAAAAAATCATAAGGGCCATGTTTGTATAGGACATCTTCACCTCCATTTTTTACATTTACATAATTGCTCTTTGGCAGATATTTAATAAATTAATTTTTGCATTTTTTAATGTTTTACGGAGGGTCTAACAATTTAAACTTTGACTAGTTCAAAAGAGTGCACAAAGACATTACAAAATGGTCTAAAAATTGCTCTGTTTTCTAGACTATATTGTAAGAGTTTGGCATATAATTTGAAAAAAAATTTCGTTTACCCGGAACTTCCCTTGTAACGAATCTTTCCTTTTATTAGGAATAGTGAAATGTGACATAATTTAATTTCGCACATAGTCATTTAATATTACATATACAGGGTGTTTCAAAACAAATGCAAAAAACTCAAGGGAGTGATTCTTGAGTTTATTTTAAGAAAAAAAAGCTTCATGTAAACATATGTCCTAAACATCATAATTTTTGAGAAACAGGGTGTTAAACTTTTCAGAAAAAAATCTTTTTTTATAATATTTGGGATATCATTCTAGATATCTACGTTAAATCTGAAATACATTTTCTGGTGTACAATTTTTTTTTATTTCTACCAGTGGCCCCCGCACGGGATTTGAATTTTTGAAAAAAAAATAGTACGCCACTGACATTTTTTCATTTGGATAGTCTAGACATTTTTACATACAGATTACCTTTTGCGTTTTTCTCATCAGATATACCGTTTAAAAGTTATTTAGCAAAACTTCCGAATTTTTGGAGTTTTGTTAAGCTAAATTGGCTACGCACGAATGAACATTTTACCAAATAGGGGACACCCGGGCAAGAAGAACCGACTGGGCAAGAAGAACCAGTAAAATATTTATTTGTTAGGAAAATCAGTTTACTCCGGCAACACCGTAAAGCTACAGGTTTTAATACGTTCTGATGATATATGCAGTGATTTTGCCGCCAATCGTAATATTGTCGGAGTTATTATTACAGTTTGATTTAAGTGACCCTCGAATTGTTCATATAACAATATTTGGAGAAGAATCCAATTGTTAATACTTTAGTTTAACGTCAACTACACTACATTCTATGTTAGAAATACTTTAAGGTATGTCATAACCTCACTTTATTACAAGATTTTTATGCTTTCGGTTTAGGATTTTATATTCATTCAACCAGTGCGTTTTGGGCAAAAGGAGCCGGGCAAAAAGAGCCATGGCTCTTTTTGCCTGGCCTTGGTTCCTTTTGCCCCTATATATAAAAATAAACCTAATAAACAATTTTCTGTTTTAGATGGTTTATCGTTACAAAAGAAAAAGTGATCGGGGCAACTCTTGGACAAAGGAAGAAATGTCCAACGCAATCGAAAGTGTTCGCCGTAAAGAATTATCAGTACATAAAGCTGCCGTTAGGTTTAATATTGCATACTCTACTTTGCAAAAACATGTAAAAAAGAACAGTTCAACGAAATCTCTAGGTAGGTTTAAAACAGTTTTCTCGGAAACCGAAGAGATGGAATTTGTTCAGCACATAAAGGACTTAGATACTCGCTTTTATGGACTCACCAGGAAAGACCTATGTCAATTAGCATATCAATATACTGAAAAAAACAAAATTAAACATCCCTTTACAAATCAGATGGCTGGCGAGCAATGGTTTGCCAATTTTATGCAAAGGCATAATTATTTAAGTTTATGTCAACCGGAACCAACCAGTATTGCAAGAGCCCGTGGTTTCAATAAACCACAAGTGGAATTGTTTTTTAAAAACCTTAAAACAGTTATTGATCAACATGGAATTACATTGGATAACATATATAATGTAGATGAAACGGGAATACAAACATCAACAAAAAAACCCCCCAAAGTAATTTCAATCTCTGGAAAAAAACAGGTTGGAAGCGTAGCTTCAGCAGAGAGGGGAACACTCATAACAGCCCTTTTTTGTTGCTCTGCTACAGGAAAATTTATTCCCCCCACAATGATTTTTCCAAGAAAAAAACGAAATCCGCGTTATCTAAATAATATGCCTCCAGGAACGTTAGATCTAGTTACTGATAGTGGATGGATTAGTAGCGAAACTTTTCTTGAATGGATGAACTTTTTTGTAGCAAGTGTGAGCCCAACAAATAACCATAAATGTTTGCTAATACTTGACAATCATTCATCGCATAGAAGCATTCAGGTACTGGACTATGCTTCAAAAAATATCTTCCATTACAACACCTACAAGCACTGCTAACCTTCTACTTCAAAAATATCTCCAATTACAACACCTACAAGCACTGCTACTTCGGAACTAAACGTTCTCCCTATTGTTATTTCCCCCAATGATCCAAACTTAAACTTACCGTCAACTTCGCAACTGACTACACTCCCTCCAAATATTGAAACCGCTTCAACTAGCACTGGAAAAATTAAAGTAATTGACATTCATGTTCTTCCAAAATGTACCAAACGTACACAAAAAACCACTAGAAAGTGCCAAAAATCGGAAATTTTAACATCCACTCTAGTCAAAGAAGAAATTAGAAACACAAAAGTTTCAAACTCAAAGAAGGAAGGAGTTAAACGCAAAATAGGACAGATGTTAGCGGTACCCACATTAAAAAAACCAAAACCACCAGTAGACAAATTTAATCCGGAGGAAAATTCAGTTCCATGTATTTTTTGTAGAGAAATATTTGGTAATTCTAAGCCTGGAGAGACATGGATCGAGTGTAATATATGTTCTCAATGGGCGCACAAGTTGTGCGCTGATTATAATACGGGTGTCTTTATATGTGATCACTGTCGAGAGTCGGTACTTGCTTCAAGAAAGTAGTATTTAAAAAATAAATTAAAACTACTTATTATTTTTTGTTTATTTATTATTTAAGTTTTATTGTTTTTTGATATTTTGTTCTTTATTGTTTAAACATGTTCAGTTTATTTTGGTTTTGTATTAATTTTAGGCATTATGGTTGTTTTGTTCTGTAGTTAATATATATTTTTGCAGATATTATGTTTTTTTATTAAATTTTAAACAAATATTCCTTTTGCCCGCTATGATTCTTTTTGCCCAGAGTAATGACTCTTTTTGCCCAGGGGGGTTGGGCAGAAGGAACCAAATGCAATATTACATTTTTATTGTGAAAACCTTTTTTTTAATTCACCAAAACAAAGATTTGATATTGTAAACGCAATCTAAATGTATTAAACTATATCCCTAACAAAAATAAATCATTTAACCATATTGGCGACTTTAAAATCGACTTTTAAACTTAAGTGGTTCCGGCTGCCCGGGTGTCCCCTAATTTCTAAACAGTGGAAAGAAAATTTAGGGAGCAGAATAGGGAATTTGAATTTGATATTTCTTGTTCAAAATAAAGTGCAGTTGGTTATAAACGTTGGGTCAACAGTCAACAATTAGGAAGATATTACGGTACAAAGATGGCGGAAAAATATCGTTTTTATTTTTTAACTTAAAAACGAAATGGGATAGAATGATGAACTTTACGAGAGTATTACTACTATAAAAACACACTATCTGCATATTGTTTTACTTTTTTAAAATGAGTGGAAGGGGTTGAATAAGTAGTACATTGACACACTGCCATTTTGTTATGTCATTTGAATTCGTACAAGTTTTTCCCTATATCACATTTAATTTATCTGCAAAATTTAAAAGTCAGTTAAAGATTTTTTTACCTTGCTTTTTTGAACATTTCATTTGGCTGCCATTTTGTTTCATCTTGAATTCATACCAGAAACTTTACCTCTATATGACACTTAATATTTGCAAAAAAATTGAAATCAATTAATTTGACTGAATTTTGAGATATTTTACTAGACCGCCATTTTGTTTTGCTATCTTGTGTTCATACCAAAATGTTATTAGTTCATTCCTGTGTAACACTTGATTGTTGTACAAAATTTGAGGTAAATTGGATAATTAGTTTTTAGTAATAATTTTTTTAACGTTTCATAAGGCTTGTTCGGGCATATCGGATTTTTAGCAAAAGTTTTGTTTTGTCATATTGGATATATACCAGGTCATCCCCATATGACCCTCAATTTTTTACCAAAATGTGAAGTCAATCAGGTAAGCAGTGTTCTAGCTATGCTGCGAGACAGACCGACGGAATTGAGAAAACATGTTGTTTCGGTATTCAGTGGCGTAGCTACAAATTTTGGCTCGCCCCCCTGCGGTTTTAGGCCTCTCAAAACAGAAAAATAACTGATGACAAAAAAAAAAGATCCTTTACTTGTCAATAAACGTAGCCCCCAAAGCATAGCCGGAAAATATATGATGAGTAAAAAAGAAAGTCATCCATACCCTCATAATCCCCTTGAGCTCATTTGCAATTATCGCCGGACCACCTGAGCTCGTGGGCCCTTCCGCACCGCGGGAGCTGGCGGAGGGTGATTTTTTAACGATTAAAATAATTTTCTTTTACAAGGGAAGTCAAAAAAGTTTAAAATATATACGTCGCAAATAATTATTAATTATTAATAATTAATATTTTAATTTCTCACCTATTTCAAACGCAACATTTTTTTATTCTGTCATAATTCAAAGTGAGTTATGTCTACACATTATATTTATATATTTTCCGGCTATGCTTTGGGGGCTAGGTTTATTGACAAGTAAAGGATCTTTTTTTTTGTCATCAGTTATTTTTCTGTTTTGAGAGGGACCCTTTACCGAAAAGCCCGCATAAATTAAATACTATCAATCTTCTTAAGAATCTTTTTGGGAATAAGCATTCATTTGTGTTTAAGAGAGGTTAGCGATTTAAACGAATTACTTCTCCCGAAGGGCTCTTTAGTAATGTACAGAATGCTCACACGTAGGCCGCCTGGTGCACAAAAAAAATGGCCAAAAACAAAAAAAAAGCCAATATTCTCTAAATTATCGCAGGTAGAGCAAAATGGTTTGATTAATAAATGTAGGGCAGATTATTACCTTAGAAAAATAGTATTCAGGTTTTTTCTGCAGTTCACATAACTTTTGCGAAAATTGAGTTTGAAAAAAAAAATTCTGATAGTATGTTATGTAGCCATGAATGACTTCTTCCAAACGCATTTTAATTTACAAATAAAAAATAATATTTACTTGAGTTATTGAAAAACTTGTCCGCGCGCTTATTAATAAATTCAAGAATGTTGGTTCGAAAAGAGAGGAGAGGAGAATTAATGATGACTTTAAATTAATTTATCTCGAAGACTATTACATTTCCGAAAAAAATCATTATAACCTTTTTTGTAGGTAATGATCTGCCCTATATTGCTACACATTAAATAAAACAATTTTATTCTATCTGCTAGATTTTGGAAGATATTGGACACAAATCGCTTTTTTTTCTTTTTGGCAATTGTTTTTGGTAAGCATTTGCACTTTAATATTTTGCGCGATCCCAACCCCCTGATTATTGGATTACAATGCGGACTGTTAATGTAGATTTTTCTCAGTGCGTTTTCAGTGTTTAACACGGGACACAACCTCGATACACGTACAAAACTTTCAACAAGCTGAACAGATTATTTTATCGATAAAACAAACCACCTAAACTTCCACTAGCAGGTTAAATATTATTATGCCAAGATACACAACAAACACCAGTAAAAATCTTATGACTTAAGCTGATAAGTCAAATTTATTAACTTTACATAAAAAAACGATATTTTCTTAGTTCCGAAATATGTCAGATACAGAAGGCGAAGCAGAAAATCTGCCAGAGGATACGGATACAGAGGTGACGACTATAACTATTTATTTATATTACTTTTATTTGTTTTTTACTTCGGATGTGACGTATGATGAAAAAATGTGATAATATTTCGGGCGATTTTCCCTACAGTAGTAGATTCTAGGGCTTTATTTTGAAAACTGCTAAACACAATATTTTAAAATAGCCATATTTGAGATAGTCAGAAGCAATAGATTATGGGGTGGAGGGTGTAGGGTGGGAGTAACAGTGTATAAAATGGATGCTGGTCACTCCACTTCCCACTTTTTTGTTAATATTAATCTGTTTTCAAATTTTGATATAGGGCAGAACTAGCACAGAATTTGAAACAGAGACCTCATCGTATCTGGAAGAGGAAGAAGAGAGCGAAGTACGCAGTATCTACGACTCAGAAAAATTTATTTCTGGGCCCAAAATCAGCGAAAATGGAACCCTGGAATTAGATATATTAGATTTTCAGTATCCTTTTTTAACAAGAATGATTATCGTACATTGTTTAATTTAATATAAGAGGTGTTATATAAAATAAGTCTAAAATTTTATATCTCGTCGTAGAACCCAAACAGCTAAAGCGATCTTAATGTGAGGGGTCAAAAGATCCGCACTATTGTTGTAAGTGTCACTGACTATATAAATTAAAAAAATGTAATATGGAGGAACTGAGAGGCCATTTTGTGCAGCATGAAAAAAATATTCCAACTCTACCTAGATTAAAAAATTCGTTAAGACGATTTCTAATAAATATACATATGCATACATATACAGTATGCCTACGGATAGGATTTATAAGAGGACAAATGAACCAAACATTTAATTTTGTCAAGAAAAAGTTTATCTATGATATAATCATTGTAAACGCATACATTAACTGTAAAGCAGAGGTAGTAGCATATTCAGGGGAGGTTTTGATGGTTAAAACTCCCCAACAGAGCCTGAGTTGAAAATTTAAATACTGAACCTTAACAAGCCCAAAAAAAACTAGAACAACAGGTTTGTAGCTCCCGAACTAAGATGCCTGTATTATTAAATAATAAGCGCATATTTTTGTTTTAACGTGTGTTTCTGATAATAACCCATGATATGGTACCAAAAATTGAACGTAACATTTAAAAAAATAATAACTAAATCCTTTACATTTCAGTTGAAAAATAGCAGAAATTAAATACATTTATCGGAAATATATTTGCTTAAACAACAATGAAACAAACTAAAAATGTCTTGCACTTTTTTTATTTGTGCTGTGTTGTGGTGTTGCCAGTAATGAAGTTTAAGTTGTAACTTTTCTGAGGCCAGGGTAATTTCTTTCGTATTTAGAAAATCGCAGAAACACCTATCCTCTGACTCTGATCCAAGCCAAGACGTTAACACAAAATCGATTATTTTGACTAATTTTATAAGCTTATTTCTTCTCATAAAGGAGCATTCAAGCATTTTAGCTTTTTTCATCCGAAAAAAACACATTTTCCTATATGTTACTCTGATTTACACTTATTTGCCTATTTATTTTGATGAAATAAAGTCTGATAATATCACAAACGATTTTTAATAACATTCGAACAGCAAATTATTTGGCGAGCGGTGCAGTAATTGCCCCTATGACTGCATTCAAAATTTTGGGATGTCCTGAAACTGGATTTCGTCTTATATTTTCATGCTCACAGAACTGCTGTTCAGCTAATAACACATTATTTTTTCTAAACCGCAGCTCACTATTAATATTTCTTATAGCGATTCCCTCTCTGACGTGTTCATGTAGTAACGCTTTCTGTTCTATACTTAACGCAGGCAGTTTTGAAAGTGAGGATTATTTGTTAAATTTAACAACTGCTGCCAAATTTCTGTTTGACGGTAGGTAACCTATGATAGTCTGGTACTTATTTTATTTTATATCGATGGGTTCCTATGGAATAAGAATAATTGACTTGGCAATCCTTGGCCTCGCCAACACCGCAGCACGGCTGGCAACAGGCAACGCGTTGAAGGAAATATTTAAAGTAATATCTTTTATACGTATACCTTCCTTATTCGGTTCTAATCGAGGGGGTTTTTGGTATTTTTTCAGTAATTTGACTGCATATTCGATTTTTGTTTTCAAATACGGTATTTCAATAGTTCATATAACTCTTAAAATTTTCGGTATAAGCCTATAACTCTTAAAATTTTCGGTATAATTAACAAACTAACATAAACAGATATTATTTTGAGGATCAGCGTTTTACTTGTATAGCCCTTATATATGCACATTTATATTTCTTAACCCTAGTTTAGATTTTCATATGGCTACGACTGTCATAAGTATTTTAACCTTACAGTATTGGATGATGAGACGGTTGTTTTTTCATCGGGCAATTTTATAAATTTTTTCAACGTAAAAACAAAAGAAATTACCCTTAGAAGAAGTGCCCTTGGAGGGGGAATTGGAAATATACGGGTAAGTTGAAAAAATCAAGTAGAATTGAGGAATACTCGAACATAATAATATGCATAAAATTCTATTTTTGCCCTTTTTCTCAAGAAAAGCATCCTCGTCACAACTATTAATCAACATTTCCTTTAACGTTTTAACACCAGGGCATCTTTCTCCAAACTGGAAAAATGCTCGTATGCAACCTATATCTAAAAAGGCTTCAAAACACTCGTTTTAATTACAACCATATTCCTGTTTTAAAAACGGATATTGTAATAGAGAAGTACATCAATACTGACCTTTTAAATCACCTTAAATGGTATAAGCTAATCCTTGACAGGCAATACTGTTTCCGCCACCAAAAATTGACAGCAGACCGTCTTATCTCTGTAAATCACGCCTGAAATATTTTTTTCAGTTCTGTGCATAAATTAATAATAATAAATTGTCTTTTATTACCAATTGCATACATTCCATTATAGTGGGTGGCGAGAATTAGCATGGCTACTCATCTAACCACCCGGATCATAAAACTAACTTAAATGAAATTGTAAGAAAATTACAGAATAACTAAACCAAATAATAAAAACTATATTAGATAATTTCTAGGAACAAACAAGTTATGATTAAAATAATAATAATAATAATGATAAAAAAATACATATAGTGGGTGGCGAGATTTAGCATGGCTACTCATCTAACCACCCGGATCATAAAACTAACTTAAATGAAATTGTAAGAAAATTACAGAATAACTAAACCAAATAATAAAAACTATATTAGATAATTTCTAGGAACAAACAAGTTATGATTAAAATAATAATAATAATAATGATAAAAAAATACTTTTAAAAATAAATGTTATTCCATCGTTAAATTGAAACGAACTGTACAACTGTATGTCATCCGCGTACTGGTGAGATGTTACATGTTTTAAATACTTATAGAGATCAGCTGTGAAAATGGAAAACAACAGAGGCCCCAAAATACTATCTTGTTTTATATCAGAGAATGTAGAATGCGTATTACTCAAAGAAACCGCAGAATTTGTACTGTACCAAATTATTTAAATTTAGCACAAATATCGTGAGTGTCGAACGCTTTATTATAATCAAGAAGCAGGAAAAATGAATTTTACTTATTAGCCTAAAATCCACCAAACTGGTAGGATTACTTTTTTGGCTATGAGACTCACATTCGCCAACCTCGACTACGAAGGAAATTTATTTATTTTTGAAATGCAAAAATTTATCAGATAAGTTAAATGACTAATCGAACGGGGCATTAGAAAATTTAACATTTCTAAATTGATACCATCAACGCCCCTAGTATGTGATTTTAATTGTCGTATCGTTTTAGTAATCGTCTCTTCGTCGACCTCAGTCAAATCGTCAAATGTTTTTGTTGATAATAATCGAAAAACCTGTTGCTTGGTATGCCAATGCCAATATTTGGTACACTCTTCATGAAATATGAATTAAAGTCAGCAGCATCCGAAACTTTGTCAGGGTGATATTTAGGTAGACAATTTACATTAAGAGGCCTAATAGTACGCCGGAACCCTACAGGGTTTATTTTAAACCGATGGTTTAAATAGGCTCTTTATATATATATAGTCGTTTTCTCAAAAACGACTTCCTTATGGAAGACAAATTGAAGCGTTCCTATTTCGTTTAATTAAGATATCATGAAATTCAAAAACGGCGGCTTGTAGAATGAAAACGCAAAAGACAAAAAAGTTATTATTGGCCGTACCTTCTTATTGTAGCCTTAATATATCCCAATTTGTTTTCCTTTCAGCTTCTCAATGTAACTACAAACCAACTACCCCTGTAAAACTATCCCTTAATTTTTCCCCGCTTTAGAGTCGAACAGAACATATTTAAAAACAACAGTATAGAAAATTTGGTTTAATTCGGAGTCATCGTTAACAGGTAATTAATTAAATTGTTTTTTTTTAACTTTAAAGAGCTGTAAGTTGAAAGAGGTGCAGTTTAGAACAGAAAAGTCTTAATATAACCTGTAGGATCCATTATTCCATTTTTATCAAATCTCCTCCGACCCACAAGAGAGTAATTTAGCTGT
The DNA here is from genome assembly GCA_030620095.1 of Kuschelorhynchus macadamiae. Taxonomy (NCBI): domain Eukaryota; kingdom Metazoa; phylum Arthropoda; class Insecta; order Coleoptera; family Curculionidae; genus Kuschelorhynchus; species Kuschelorhynchus macadamiae. The sequence goes on from JAUTXW010001380.1 coordinate 572,995, forward strand.
AGGTAGGCTGTGTCACAGGCATGGCATAAGAAAACATATTGGATGATGCAGTCACGGTATTATTACTTGTATCTGTAAAAAAAAAGACAGACCGCTCATCATCCGACAATGCTCAAATAATGCAAGTTTGCTTCTTCCGCTTCTTTAGAGGAACTAAGCGTTGAAGGAGAAGCTGCTCCCCATATGTGAAGAATCTATTCAATAATCTGAGTTCTGTTAGAAAACGAACCAACTAGAGGGTAACGTATGATATAGTGAACATGAATATGACATACAGGCTTGAAAAATTCCGAAATTGCGTGTTGTTTGAATATTGTGTTAGCGTCGGCGTATCTATGATAGAAAAATACATGTGGAGTGTGAATAGGTAGGGTGACAATGCTGAACCCCAAAAGGCTTCAGAAATGCTAGAATGGAAAAGAAACTGTCAGTTTTCTAGAGCAATTATGGATTTCTGTGAAAAGAAAGGGTAAGTCGATATATTTAGACACAAGTTACCAACCTCCCCGTGAACATTTGAATGACTTCATTAGTGATATGGAAAACATATTAACCACTTTTATAACATAACATGATTTGCTGCGTTTTGGTAGCGACTTACATATTGACTTTGTTTCTGAAAATAACGCTAAAAATATTTTTTTTAACTTCTTGTCAAAGTACAGACTGAATTGTAGATAGGCCCACTAGAGTTACGGATAACAGCAGTACACTCATTGATATATCGGTTACATATTCTCTAGATCTTGTTAGGGGCTCCGAAGTTATTCAAATGGAAGAAATATCCGACCACACGATGGTAAGATGTAACATTCTTTTAAATACCAGAAAATCAATAAAATACAAGACGCACCGAGACCCCAAATTCAATTCAATTATGCGATTTTTGTTTCTGATTAAATAATGCAAATTTCGATGTGATTTATACAGTAAATAATGTTGATGAAATTGTGGAATCTTTTGTAACACAAATTAATGGTTTATTTGATAATCACGCTCCTTACATCATATCTCGTTTAATAAGGCCACCAGCACCCTAAATAATGTATAATATTAAATTCATGATGCAGCTAAAGGACAAAGAATATTCTCGATATAAGAAAGACCAAACGGATGCAATGTGAACAGAAACTGCGAAATTTTTTAACAATGTCTGTAAGAAGTGAAAAAGAGCCTATTTAAACCATCAGTTTAACATAAACCCTGTAGGATTCTGGCGTACTATTCGGCCTCTTAATGTAAATTGTCTACCTGAATATCACCCTGACAATGTTTCGGATGCTGTTGACTTTAATTCATATTTCATGAAGAGTCTACCAAATATTGGCATTGTCATACCAAGCAACAGGTTTTTCGATTATTATCAACAAAAACATTTGACGATTTGACTGAGGTCGACGAAGAGACGATTACTAAAACGATACGACAATTAAAATCACCTACTAGGGGCGTTAATGGTATCAATTTAAAAATGTTAAATTTTCTAATGCCTCGTTTGATTAGTCATTTAACTTATCTGATAAATTTTTGCATTTCGTCAAATAAGTTTCCTTCGCAGTCGAGGTTGGCGAATGTAAGTCTCATAGCCAAAAAAGTAATCCTACGAGTTTGGTGGATTTTAGGCTAATAAATAAAATTAAAATGTTTAATTACGAAATTATGCCACTTTTTTAAATATTTTACATGTATATTTGTAACGAAAGTGACGATTATGTAATGGCGTTGGAAAAAATAAAATACTTAATTCTCTGATAATTGCAGAAAAGATACAAAAAATTCCGCACTTCAAATATCCCTAACGGACACAAGTACTGCAGGTCAATTGTTTTTGGATCGAAATAACGATCATTATGAAACTAGTCGTGAACATTACCAGCCGAGACGTCATTCGAAGCTGATACCACGGCTTGGCTCATAATGATTGTTTTCGATTCGATCAATATCGAAAAGTTTATCTTCTGACGTCAATTGAGGCAAACATTGTGCAAGTTTTGTTTATTCCCAAAAGGCATTCGTTTTCTAGTTGCTAAGTTCTTTGTTTCAGGACTATAATAAATTAGTACGATGTTAAGGTCCTAGGAATGAATACATTAGAGCACTAAGTCCGAAAAAAATGTTTCATTTTCACACTAAAAATGAACATCAAAATGACATCATTCATTACGACACGTCAGAAGTTAAAATTAGTTTTGAGCAGAAGAACACAAAATACGCGCTGCTGCAAGAACCAAACTAAGCCATCTGCATGTTGCTTGCTGAGCCGAGAAACGCAGTACAGTCTTTTCTTACAAGGGCACAGTATAAATTGAACGAACTTTCGGTTTTGTCGAGCGTTATTTAGATGTAGGTTGTAGGTAAGCTGTGCCTTAAAAACCAAGGACTTTGTTACTTTGTTCGCTCTTTTAATCCCAGAGTATCCCATTTATAGAACTACTTACAGCAGATTATTTCCTTAATTTGCCAGTCTACCCTAATTAAGCCAACTTTTTACACTGGCGGCCATTATAATTACAACATACATTATAATAATAATATTGCTAGTCGTTTTAAAATATGGATAAAAATACATTGTGGCTACAACATACATCATATTTGTAAATTAACTGAAAGAGATAAAATCTCACCTATTAATGTTCACATCTTTTACGTCGTTTTGCGTTTTAGAAAAATGGAAATCCGGAATACCCTTATTTCGCAGTCGCGGAATGTGGGGACGCCCCTATAATTATCCTCTACGTTTGGCCGTCTTTGGAGATTGTATGCGTACTAAAAGGAGGTGCACAAAAGACGTACACAAACATGGATTTCAAGTAAGTAATAAATAATAAATAAATAAATAACCATTTATTATCTACAAAGAAACTTCAGAACAAATAAAATCTGTACACATTTTATCTTATTTATTCATATATATATATATATATATATATATATATATATATATATATATATATATATTGTTCTCGATCTGAATAGAACAATTTTGCTGACGTTTCGCCAAAATCACATTTACCATTTTCGAAGCTTTCTTTCTCGCGTCCGAATAGAAACTGAAGTGTGAGTTACTGTGATACTTCCTTTTATACCACCACCCAGGGCCAAAGGTTATATCTGTATATCTGAGTGTCCGTTGGTCGTTATTTATGTTTTCGGGATGGTGCTGTTGTTGTTGCGATAATTGCGCTTCATTTTTTGTGATTTTAGATTTGTGGAATATTGTCTTCCATACTGTTGGTAGTTTTAATGGCTCGTCCCTTTTATTCGAATCACCTTGGTTTTCAATTTCTATGGCTTCTCGGATTATTCTGGTTTTATAATGTTCTATATGGGCAATCTCCCTACACCCATCAAAATTTATTTTGTGGCCGATTTCCTGATGATATAGGAATAGAGCTGAGATTGTTTGTTTGTTTCTGATACTGAGTTTATGCTCTTCCACTCTGGCCGATATTCGCCTATTAGTTTGCCCCACGTACATCACGGAATGCTGTATATTTCGTGGTTTTCCAGATTTTATCTTTTGGGTTTCCAAGTAGTTTACCTATAGTTGTTTGTAGCTTGTGTATTATTTGTATGTTGTGTGTCCTAAGATTTCTTGCGATTCGGCCTGTTGCGAGTTTTACATATGGTAAAACTGGTTGCATAATTTGAGCAATATATTTTTCCAGTCTTTGTAGCGGCGAATTAACAGCACTAACAATAGGTTTGATAGGCGCACCTGATTTGTGTATTTTTGGTAAGCCATAGAGTTTAGGACATCTGTTCGACTTTTTCCGTGGTATGATTTTTTTGTTGAATTTCGAGGGTTATTGATGAACTTTTTATTTTATTTTTAGTTGTTCATATATATATATATATATATATATATATATAGACTATAGACACGTATTTCTGACTGAAGGTATTTATCAGTACAGTCAACTAGTTAAGAGTCGAGTACAACTAGCGCCAAAATTGATACACAAAACCACACCATAGTCATCAACAGGAGCAAAACCGACATTCGTGGTTACCAAGGGACCATCCGAAATCTTGACCGGACATTTTTGGGATGACTGTTGCTGACTCTGGTGTTGTTTTCTGTATTAATTTTGTGAGAAACGCGTGTCTATAGTTGGCCAACAGGAACAAAACTGACATTTGTGGTTATCAAGAGAACATCAGAAATCTTCGTCGGACTTAAACTCTATTACCACGGAGCAGCATAAAGCCACCTGTGGCGAAACTCAATACCCAAAATCAAACCATAATAATGAGTTTTCTTCATATATATATATAAATATATATATATATATATATAAATATATATATATATATATATATATATATATATATGTTTTTTTTCTTTTATTTCTTGGTTTAAGGTCACTTGTTAATGAGAATTAATGCATGGGTTTAATCATATATTAAATTACTTGATAACGTTTCGGCCTAGCTTTGGTCTTTCTCAAATCTAAAAGTTTATTAAGCACATTTTATTATACAATACAAAATATTTAGAATATAAAACTTACCATAGAACGTAAACAGTATCATAAAAATATTCACGTAATCTACACCGATATGTACATTAAAATTTAAAATAATAGGACGTTCACAGCATTAAGATTACATATACAATGAGCTGTGGGAGATAACTATTCTAGTAACGATATAAATATTTTATTTAAGTTATTTACATCTTTTTTGTCGTCCATGGCGTTTCTGTTTTTAAGAATTTCAACTATTTCGAAAAATTCCCGTTTTTTAAATTAGTTTCCGTTTTTAATATCCTGGTTTGTTGATAGTTGAACGTATGTTTTTTAAATATTTCGTGATTAGTTAATGCCGAGGTATTCTTTTAGTCGTATTTGTGACTTCTTAACCTATTTTCCAAATACTGACGGGTTTGTCCAATATAAACACCGTTACAATTGTTGCATGGAATGTGATAAACGATATTAATTGTTTTATTTTAAGTGTTTTTGTTTTTAAACTACTGAAATTTTTTGACAATAAGTTGTATGTTTTGTGGCATATTGAGATAGTATGTTTTATTAAAAGTTTTGTTTTTGAAACTGCTGGGATAAACCATTTATGAAGGGCAAAGAGATATATTTGGTTTTGAATAAATTATTAATTAATTTTAAAGGGCATTGGTTCAATTCTAGTGCTGCTTTAGCTTTTTTGATAGCTCTTTCCCTGAAATCCGGATCAGAGAGTTTAATTGCCCGATCTGCTAGACCAATTATGACAGATCTTTGGGGGTGGCAAGAAGTAAAATTTAGGTATCGAGAAGACCAAGTTGGTTTGGTATACCATTCCGTTTTAATAATATTTCCCATATGTTATAACGTCAGGTCTAGAAAATTGATTTTGTTGTTTTTCCATTTCCATTGTAAACTGTAGGCTCTTTTGGTATTGATTGAAATGCTTTAAAATGTTTTCTGTTTGACTAATTGGAATTGCAGTAATACAATTATCGACATAACCGTAGAAGAAAAGTATATTAATATCAATGTTATTCAAGACACTTTCTTCTAAGTCTTCCATTACTATTTGAGCAATAACACTTGGTATCGATGCTCCCATTGCACAGCCCTCTATTTTATTTTATAACTGCTTTTCGTGTAGAAAATATGTCGAATTTAATGTTCTACTGCTTTTAAGAACTCGTCTTGTGTTATATCTGTATATTTTTTTATTTCCGAAAACTTTTTTTTATTATTTTAGTAGCTAATGGGATTGGAACTTTGGTATACAAAGACACAACGTCAAGAGAAAATAGTTGGTAATGTTCGGGTATTTCTATTTTTGTTTTGTGCAATGGGAACATCGATATGAATTCGATTCAAAATCCACAATTTGAAATTTGGTCATCCAAAGTTAGAAAACAGTCCAACACTTCTCTTAATGAAATACTTTTTCGGAAGGAATTTCAGTGGCGATGCTGGTTTTATAGTGGTTGTTTCATCTCGTAAAAACCATCGATTTAGTACACCATGTTTAGTTTCCATTTCACTTTCAAACGCTTCATTTTTGAAATCCACCCTCTCTCTAATTTTGGAACTTTTATGAACTTTTGTCCAGCATTTAAAGCTTTAAGTTTTTTATTGGTTGTTTCAAGTATTTTCTCAACAGCACGTTTTTGCCCACCTAAAGATCCTGTTCTTTGTGTTCCTATTTTTTCTTGATTTATTCTGTAACTGGAATTGGAAGAACATGGCGCCATATATTTTAAACAATGTATATTATTTGAATTTTAAAGACTCTTTTCCACCATAGCACATGATCAACCTGAAAAGAGGATTGGTTTAGACTTAAATCACTGGAATGTCATCAATATTATTATTTGAATGGAATCATCTGTATTAGTGATAATATTTTGAACTTTTTCTTACTCACTACACTTATAATAAGGTATCATAGCTTCAGTAGGCAAAGTGAAAGAAACAAGCCATCTTGTAATTTGCATACTCGATGACCAGACGAATTATAAAACGCTTAATTGGAGGTAGGCATTTTTTTGAAATACTTATGTTTTTGTTTGTTTTAGGACCAAGAAGTCTCCGGCGTTTTATAAAAATAGTGATTTATATATAGCAAACAAAACAAAATACATCAATATGCAATTCCTTAGCTTCATACTTTCTCTGAATATAACATTTTGAATGCATACAGTTCTGGTTTTTTTGGGTATCAACTTACAATATATTTCTCAGTGGTTTAAGATTCTTCTTATAAATATCTGAATAAGGGTTCTGCAAGTGCCTTATATATCATTAACACTAATTTATGAATTATGAAATTGTGAAAATAATATATTTTCTTTGACAGATAAGACACTTACATATTCTATTTTAAATGTTCATCTATTATTAACATGGTTAGTTTCTTTGAGTGGCTGATTAATATTATCAATATATAAATCTCTTTAATATCGGGTCTGTTTGCCGACGATATTGAGAATGTGATATAATTAGATGTTTTTTATATTAATGGTTAGCTTAAAAGAGTCCAAAATATGTTTAACTTGATCTATATTATTAATGAAAAGTAACATATCATTGCATCATAATTCTATAAACCTGATAAGAGTAAGGTATTTAGTTCAATTTAATACCAATAAATACCACAATAATATAGCGATCATATAATAAGAAACATAATAAAGACATTCCTCCTAATAAGTTATTGGTTTGAACTTATTATATAATGTTTTATTTTTCCCAAAAATTGAGGATGTGTTTCATGGAATAGATCAGATCGGGCAACTTTTCTGCTGATGTTACAGTAACACTCACATGCTTTATAAAGAGGTGCCTTTTTGGAGAGATTAGTTGGAACTGGAACTACGTAAAAAGGTTTAGGTTTTCTGTTTCCTGGTAATGATAGAAGACACATAAAAATGGCATGCATGGCAGGTTCTACGATTTTTAAGAGAGAGAAAGATAAAGCGGTTGGACTCGCCTTGGAGTATATTGTTGTCAATACCTTACAATACATTCATGGTCTAAGAAATAGAATTAAGGAATTTTACATGTTTATTGAGACTCTTGACTTGCCGAATATATTAATGCTGACTGAACATTGGTTAAGACCAGATGAGCCCTGCTTTATACCGAATTATTCAGTAGTATTTTCCTATTGTAGAGCTACAAGCTAACAATAAAAATTTTTTGGATAATTTTTCTGTAATTAATATTAGTAAATATGAATCCCTATTAGTTGAGAGTGAGTTTGAATTTTGTATAGTATTTGATCTTAACTCATATTACATATCACCCAGTGGCAATACTATAGTTTTTAAATTTAAAAAAAAACGCGAAATTAGTTCTGAAAATAATATAAATGTTATAAATGACGATACTTGCGTGTTTAACAAAATTATAAATTTGTGTGGATTAAAACAGTTTATGCACGACTATTCAAGAATAACGGAAACATCGAAGACTACTACTGAAACATGAATGAAAAATGTATCGTGTAAGGAGCGCAGAAACAAGTTGTAGGAACCTTAAGAAAAGTAAAACTTCATATTTACCTGCATTTTTTGGTAAAATTTAAGTTCCGAATATTTTTAAAACGAGACGAGATACTGGGGTGCGGTTTTAAGTTGTTCGTTGCAAATTTTATTACATATAACCGATGTTAGGCGTAAAACTTACCGAAGCTAAAAAGTTATTTATACAGGGAGTTAAACAAGACTTTGCAAATTTTTCAATTTTTCTCAAAAATCTACAAAAGCAATTTCTTAGTTCTAATTGTTAGATTAGCGTAATCCTTGGTAAAATTGTAAAAAACAATTTCAAACTTTTTTTAAAATTTTTAATATTTTTTGAGATATGATTATTTTTTGTAAAAAAATTTAATTGTTCTACATAATAAGCTGCAACTTTTTATTAGCCATTTGATGTAACGTTTTCTTGCTAGAGGGCCCTTAAGACATATATTTTTATAATGTATGCGGTCTGCACTACACAGAACATATACAGTGTGTGAAAAAAATGTGGCAAGATTAGTTAAAAACCTAGCAATCCTAAAGATCATGTACGTATATTTCACCAGTAGCATTAGTAGTCCTAATGAGAAAGAAATAAATAAAAATAAGCAAGAAGTAAGACCTGGTATTTATAAAATCAATGAACAGGCAGATATGATGAAAATATAGACACTCGACTTCAAAACGTACAAGACAAGAAATTTGTTCATATTGCACGAGGATGATCATCTAAAAAATTGTAAGAAACAAACTCCAGTGTGCTATATCAATTGCAAGATTATTAACCTAAAGTATAAAACAAATCAAAATTATAATCATGAAGCCAACTCTGAGCATTGTCCGGTATACTTCAATAAAATAAATAAAGTCAAAGAATATATTAATTACGATGATTAAACCAACAATGAATAATCTTAAAATTTTATTTTTGAATTCCAGATGCTTGAAAAATAAAATGGATGATATAAAAAAGTCTTATTTTCAGAGAAAAAGTCGAAATTGTTATTATTTCTGAAACATGAGTAAAACTAAACAAGATTAAATATTAAATATTATAATTTTAACTGTGTTTATGCAACAAGGGCAAAAAGGGGAGGTGGTTTAGGAATATTTATTCATACAAAATTTAATTATGAAATTATAGAAAAAAAATTATCTTTGGTAACTGCCCAAATTAAAAAACCGAATTTAACTATTTGTGGAATATATAAACCCTCCATCTACAAATACATCTAGATTCTTTAATTTGTTGAAAAAAAACCCTCCTAGGATCTTCAAAAAATAAATTGAACTGCATTATAGCTGGAGATACATATATATATATATATATATATATATATATATATATATATATATATATATATATATATATATATATATACATATATATATATATATATATATATATATATATATATATATATATATATATATATATTAATATATTGAAGATAAACAATGAAACTAAAAAACTAAAGGATATTTATTATTCAAATAGCTTTTACTTGAGCAATGAAAAATATTCTACAAGAGATTTTGGAAATTCCGAATCCTTAATAGATCGTATTTCGTCAAATATGCAGATATTGCAGTAAATTTTATTAATAGCCCAATATCCGATCATTAAATCGAAATTATTAATATTCCAATTTCATTCAAAGAAAAAACCAAATATATGTATGTTGATATACATGAATTTAACTTACAGAAATTAAAACGTGTCTTAATTCAACTAAACAAAATTATTACAGTTTTTGAAGTTAACTCTTAGATCCGGAAAATACAAATTCAAGAAAATTCAAAACCATGGTTTGACGAATCTTTGGCAAATTTAATTAAAAGTCGAGATAAATATTACCACAAAAAGAGAATACAGCCAACAAATCAATAATTCTGTGAAATTTATGAAACTTTAAATAAAAATGTAAGAAGATGATTCGATTTAAAAAAGAGATTATTATAATCAAATGTTTACAACAGGGAATCAGGAAGTATTATGGGAAAATATAAATATTTTACTACACGGAAAACCAGCGAAAAAGAGACACAAATTGACCACCTTTATATTAATAATAAGCAAATTGATGCTGAGGAAGAGATCTGCGAGGAAATGAACAATCATTTCATAAACGTTAGACAACGATTAGCAGAACAGATTTCACCTGGAAATTCTCTCGAATACACCGAAAATGTTTTTAAACATAAAAAAAATAGATGAAGAAACAATTGCCGAAATAATAGATTCTTTATATACGTTTAAAGCCTGCGGATATGACGAAATACCAGTAAAAATTATTAAAATTACCAAATATGAACTTACTCCAATTTTCATCTAATCAAAACTTCTTTTAATCACAAATTTATTCGAACAATTAAAAAAAGTTTTTCCTATTTTTAAAAATAGCCTAAAAAGAGACCCAAATAACTACAGGCCTATATATATATCCTGCCAGTTTTATCAAAAATAATTGAGAGATTTTTCTACGATAAAGTTGACCAATGTTTAGAAAATCAGAATATCTTGTTTTTTGATTAATACGCAAATCGAAGGACACTGAAGTAGCAGCAACTCATTTAGTAACACAAATTAGACTTGCTTTAGATAGACATTAAAAATGTTGCATATTATCCTTGGATTTGTGTAAAGCTTTTGACACTGTAGACTATAAAATATATATTGCTTAAAAACTTATCGCTATAAGAGGTACTATATATAATTAGTTCCAAAATTATTTGTTGGACCGAAAGCAGTTTGTTCAGATTAGTAAAAATAAGAGTAGTTATCAAAAAATTTTATGTGGTGTGGATCTATATTGGTTCCAATTTTATTTTTTAATATATTTATAAATTCTATATTTGTGTTAAATTTAGAAGGCTCCTTCTCTATACTTCAGATAATTTTGCAAAAATAAATGTTATTATTAATAAAGACTTAAGTTTAATTAATAATTGGTTACAGACACAAAAATTAACTTTAAACTTTCAGAAATCCTCGTACATGTATATATAGAATATTATTCAAAATACAAATATTACGTCAATATTTTTTTTTATTTTTTTATTATTCAAAGTGTATTAAATTTTTAGGCTTATATATAGATGAAAATTTAGCTTGGAAGCCACATATAGAATATTTAAGAGTACAAATTTCTCCAATAGTAATTTTGTTTAAAATTCGTAACTATATTTCTCTTAATTTGTACAAATATAGATATTTTGCTTTCATTTATTCAAAATTACAGTATCTAATATTAGTGTGGGACGCTGCACGTAAAAAAATAGTAAAAACCATTAGAGAAATTAAAAAATAAGTCAATGAAATGTATTTACCGTTTACCATATCTGCAGACAACCATTAACCAAATAAGCATAAAAATCTTTCAAACATTTCTATATGATGTACAAAACTAAATTATGTATTTTTATTTATTCATCAGCTAAAAATATAAAAAATTCGAATTAAAGTTGATTAGAAATAATAACATTTATGACCATAATACAAGACAAACTGATTATTTCTCCACCATAAAATTTAAAAGTAATTCTAGAAAATAATATATATTACACAGTCGAGTTAATCACCAAAATCTACCAAAACGATTACAACATATTAACAAAATTTATACTTTTAAAAAACACTTAAAGAAACATTTTTTGCGAAATTAATATCTTCACGTTTGATTAATTTTTTTAATGTTTACAGTTTTTAATATATTTGTAATTTATAATAATGTTTGTACGTTTATGTGTTTTATATTAGTTATTAGTTAATTCTCTGTAATATATACAGTTTTTAATTTATTCGTAATTTTTATTCTATATTAATTGTTAATAAGTTCCCTACTATAAACAATGATGTTTCTCGGAACTAAATGATTGATTAAAAAAATTCGTTACACAAAATGAAGAAATTTATATATATATATATATATATATATATATATATATATATATATATATATATATATATATAAATCATTTTGTGAAATACGCCGGAACAGTTTCAGAGGAAAAATTGTAGATCTAAATTCAAAATTATAACGAATTACTAGAGAAAATATTAAAGACAACTTTAGAACCATTGGATATCCATTAAAACAATTGATAAATTTTAGTCGAATTCCCGAAAAATTATGCTCGTATACTCCAGTACCCAAAGTAAAAATCTCTAAAATATGTTGTTGCTTAAGGCCACTAAACGTACTGTAGGAAATTAAACAATTAATATATTTGGTAGTATATGAACAGTTATTGGAATTTATAAATTGAAACAACATTTTAATACAACATCAAGCAGGTTCTTGGGAAAAAACACTCGTCGGAAACGTTGCAGTTCGTATGGAAGTGGAATAATAGCATAAAGCAATAAACTTTAAGCAGGCTTTTGAGACCACTATTAGGAAAAGATTATTAAATAAATTATACAAATATGGGATAAGGGATAATGTGCTAAATTTGTTTAAAGACTATTTGGTTAATAAATATCAAAAACAAGGATATCAAGTGAAATTTCGAGAAACAAATTCATTAATATAGGTGTTCCTTAAGGTCGTATTTTGGGTCCATTTCTTTTTATTTCATTTATTTGCTGATGATACATTAATTTATGTAGAAGATATCAACGTATTAGCAGCACAAGAAATCTATTATCAAATTGGCTTAAAGGAACCAAATTAAAATTAAATCTCTCTAAGACAAAATGCATGGTTTTGGGTAAAAAATTAAACACTAATAACTCGAATATTCCATTAGAAGGATCAAATTTGCAAGTGGTGAAATCTTTCGAATATTATATTGAATAGCATTATTATCAAACAAGACAAAACGAAGCCTTACGTTTAAATTTTGTTTATAAAGAGAAACTTATAAGTCAATTTTCCATAAAAGGTTGATTAGTATAATAAACTACCATTTACTATAAGATCTCAAAAATCTTATAGAAAATTTAAAAACTTAAGTAGTTTTTAAAATCAATTTTAAAACCTGATATGTGAAAAATTTGGTTTCTAAAGCTATTTTAGATTAGTCTATTAATATTTAGAATTTGATACCTTAAGCCATGTTGCTTAGCAGTTATTAAAGTTTATTTCAAAGTACAGTGTATGTATAGTGTATACACATGTAAAAATCCTTCGAAAAGTTGGAGAAAATAGTGATTGATATGTAGTTCTCGATAATAGTGGTATCAACCGGTTTAAAACAAAGCAGATTTTTGCCTCTTTCGATAATGTGGCAAATAAGCAAATCTGAATGAATAGATTGAAATTATATGTCAACGGTTTGGCCAAAACACCAGAGAATCACAATGGAGGAAGGCAGGAACCTCATCTGGACCAGGTGTAGGCTTATTTTTAATACATCAGTTTTAATTGCTGGAAGTGTTCTAAAGGAGTATTTCTTTCTTGGGATATGGGGATATAGATCGAGCACTAAAAGTGATAAAGGCGCTTCGAAAAAATGTTGCAAAGAAATCATCTATTTTGGTGAGGAATTTCTTCTGAGGAGTTGTTTAATGACATATTAGCTGGAACTCTAGAGGTCTTTAGTCGCTGATCTATTAATTCCAGAAGGAAACACATTTTTTATCGTTTTAAGACGTTTGAAAAAGCTGCTAGATCTTTTCTCTTGAATGCATTATATTCAGTTAAGGTCGTGTTGTTTTCCATTGTTCAAAAAGTTAGTATTTTTCTCTAAAGTTGCTTTTCTTGCAACTGTAATTTATTTAGTGGACCATGAGAGGTAATTATATGTATTGCTTTTTGGTTTATAACGGGGAATACATTGGTTTAAAACAGCGTAAGATATTAGTTTATATTACATAATTTAGTGTGGGATGGTAATCATCTTGCTTTATAATCAAAACATACAAAGAGAGAGAATAGAATATGTAATCAGTCGCGATTAATTCCCCGTATTGTATTTGATGAGTATTTTGTAAAAGAATATTGCATATTAGATTCTAGTCCTCATGTAGCTATATTACCAGTTGGCTACTACTATGAAACCTAGACCGAAAAGATCTTTGCACATTTTTAGCCCAGATGGAGACTTGCTAGTATCGCAAAGCGGCGAGCCAGATTTCCTTATCACCATATGGGACTGGCAACATCACACTATCCTGTTAAGAACCAAGTCATACGTGAATGACGTATTTAGAGTTAAATTTTCGCCGTATGTGGCCGGACAACTGACAACTTGCGGTAAGTTACTTTTTCAGTATATATTTCTGATTTTCGTTGATGGGTCCTTTTTAGGACCCATACCGAGCAAAGGCTAAACTTTTTTGCAAAACGATTCGTCCAAAATATTACACTTAAAATTCCTCGCCATTTTCCCCTTTTAATAAACATACCAAATGAACTAAATTACCTTTGAACTCGATTATATATTTATGCGCATATTTAATCCTATGACCTGCGCGTTGTCCCTAAAAAATTATCAAAAACCCCCGACTTAAAGGGCGCCCTAAAAAAAGTACAAAAACTAATCTGCAAAATAATATTCATCCAAATATATTTGATGAGTATTACTGCTCTGTAGCCGCAAAATTAAGAGAAAATATAACAAAAGCTAAAAATCCAATGTCTTTTTTACATTTAAACATCAAAGAGAATTTGGTGCTTTTGGATACTGACCAACTAGAAATTCTGTAAATTATAAGAAAAACAAAATGTAAAAATAAAAATGCTGCCGGTCTTAATTGTGTGTCAATAAAAATATTTAAAAACTTACCCAGTACTACTTTAAGCTGTTTGATTAAATGTATAAATAATAGTTTTCAAAGAGGATATTTTACGGATTACCTTAAGGTTTACTAACGCCAATACATAAAAGAGGCGATAAAGAATGTCATGCTTTCGCCCAATATCACTATTACCTACGCTCTCAAAAATAACAGAAATAGTCGTAAAAAGGCGCATGATTGCTCACTTAAACAAGTTTCATCTACTAAGTGTAAATCAGTTTAGCTTTCAAAATTCAAAAAGTACCGCAGATGTAATATTTTCCTTTCTAGAAAAAAATATTCTGGTTTGAACGATCATGATATAGTTGCTGCTTTTTTTTACGATTACTCCAAAGCTTTTGACTGTGTAAATCATGAAGTTCTCCTCAAAAAGTTAAGGCGTTATGGATTCCAGGGTAACTGCTACAACTATTTTAAATCATATTTAACAAATCGGAATCAGTTCAACTATAGTTTCTTGTGGAGTGCTACAAGGATCCCATTTTATTTCTATTATACATTAACGAATTAACATAAATTGAACTTTTACATTGTTTGCGGACGACACTACCATTGTCTGGAGAAATACAAATGAAGACCTATTGAAAGAAAATATCTCAAGGGATCTGATCTTAATTAAGACATGGTGTGATGCGAATCACCTAATGTATCAAAAACTAATATTTTAACGTTTAAGTTTAACTTTGATAATCTTTACCTATCTAAAACTAAGGCTGAACGCAGATCAAACACGAAATTTTTCGGAATACACATTGATAATAATTTGAAATTTATTAACCGTATAAATAATCTATCTAGCAGTTATGACTTTCGTATTGTTTCAAATAAACTGGACATTATAGCAGCAAGAATAGCTTACTTTGTATTTGTAGATGCATATCTAATTTATGATATATCACTTACTTGCCTTTAAATACTCGAATTTGTATCTCTCATACATAAAAAAAGGGAATATTTAACAACTGAAAGGGCCTTTAATACTAGAACCTCCTACTTTCTAACCCCAGAACAACCTTAGTAAAACATTTAATTTTATATGAAAGTAAAAAAAATGTTCAACCTCCTCCTACGAATATTTAAAAATATAGAATCTCTTAAATTGTTTAAGAAAAAAGTAAAATATAGCTTGGAAGCAGGAGCATATTATAACTTATAAGAATTTTACGATGGTAGTTTGTGAGCATGCCATATATTTTGTTTGTTTTTATTACTCATGTATTTTAGTTTCTGTAGCTAAAATCTGTACTTAAGTGTCTCTTTTATGATATTATATATTTAATTTATGGTTAAATTTGTATCTTTTTGTATATGTAGTTACTTAGTTCAGAGTGTATGTTTATTTATTTTATTTTTCCAATGATTAGGCCCTAGCATTTTTATTTTTATACAGCTTATTTTGTTTACAGGGACTATATGTTCTTTTAACAATAAAATATATTTGAGTTTGATTTTATTTTGTATAGTCCTTGTCAACAAATTCTTTAAGGTATTTCTGGATTTGGAATCCGTTCCGGATTTATATTTCTCTTTATACAAAACCTACGTTCCCGGAATTCTATGATGCTCCTGCTTCCTTCATACATTCTGCCACCATTAACATAGTTCCTTACTAGCCTCCGCTGGCTAGGGTACCCTATAAACTTTTTTGTTAACAAAACCGTACCTGTCTATTGTTCCAGAATAGTCTGAATTTAGTTAGGTTTGCTGTATTTTAGGATTAGCTCACATAAAATTTTGGAAAATGGCATCTACGTTTACTGGACTAAAGTTAAAAGGAGAATTGGGGCGATTTGGGAAAACCGAATATTCCGACATTATTGGGGTACTCCCTATGCCAGATGCCAAAGTAAGTCATGTAACGTATCTAATTGAATTTGAATTAAGAAAAACTGCCCGTAATACTTAAATACTATTAAGCTAGTGAAATCGGGTTTGTTTATTACTTTTGCAGGTTGTTTCTGGCTGTTCCTGGGGAAACATTCTTGTATGGGATGACGGACTAATAACCTTCGAAGTTTTCAGATCGCTGAGAAGGAAATGTCACGATGCACCTATAGTTCAGTTTTATTATTTAGATGGGGAGTTATGGACGGTAAGTTATGTTATAGTAATAATTCTATGTTTCTAAATAAAATAATATATTTTCAACTTGCAATATTTTATCATGAAATAGGGTGCAATTATTGAACGTTAGTGGCTGATTCTTGATGGAATTCCACTACACGAAGTAAAATAATAATATATTAATTAGAAAATTCTATATAATGAATTTTTACACGACGCTTTTCGCTAACACTTTAGCTTTGTCTGGTGTACACTACATACTAATTTTAAAAAGAACTAGCTGGCCTGGCAGACCTTTTTCTGGCCTGACCGTTAAATATTATTGAAGAAAAACATATTGGTTTTATAGACAAAGATGCGCATTAAAACCAGACTATTATTAAAAAAAATCTTATAAATTGAAAATCGGTATGTGGATGACATTATTGCTTGTTTTATAGGCAGAAACAAATAATTAACGACTTTTTTAGACTTTTTGATTTTCACTTTTCAATTCACAGGAATATATTAAGTTCACGTTAGAGGTTGAAGATAACGACTCTATTAACATCTTAGATTTAACAATCAAGATACAATTACATAAACATTCATTTCAATTTTAGGAGTGTTTCACAGTATGATATATATATATATATATATATATATATATATATATATATATATATATATATTGATTAGCGTCCCGTTATCAGAAGAAAGTTTTGATGATGAGCTTAATTTAATTAAACAAATGGCTATTATGACTACCCAGTTTCAACAAATAAAATAAGACAAGTTAAGGCACAAAACTAACCCCAATCGTAGAGATGATAATACATGTTTTAAAATAATAATATACTTCGGAAAGCCCCCTTTAAAAATTGAACGTTGTTTTATCGGGAAGAATGTAAAAATCACTGTCAAAACTAATAATTTCTGAAAAACACAAAACCTAAAAGTAAATGAAAAATCAGGGGTCTATCAGTTAACATGTGGTTCATGCCCAAACACAAACGGGTAGAACTTTTAAAAAGCGAATAAACCAAGATAAACGCCATTTCATTCACAATAAACAAGACTCAACGTTAGCAAGCCGTATTAGCAAAGAGGATCATGTATTTAACGACGATTTAAATCCTTCATGTAGAGAATAAAGACCCTAAATTAAATTTATTGGAAAGTTTAGATATAAACCGCCTAAAAGGTACAAATTTATTACTTGACCAAATAGATCCTAACAATTCTTCTTTACTCAACATTTCCAATCATTGTTAATAGAGTTAAAGTTATGGTGGATACAAAAAAACAGCTTTTGTACCTTAGAATAATTAGGTTATAAAATATGAATATGGGACCGTAGACTAGACAGACATTGGTAAAATCAATAAAGAAACATCTTAGCTTGAACAAAAGAACATTCCAAATAGGAAGCAAAGTAATAATGTAATATTTTGAATATAGAAATAACAAAAAATAAAATACGTCACTGCGAAAAAAAATATGTCAACCTTGTAAAAAAAACATATAAAACGTTGAAAAACATTCAAAACAAGTAATTTGAATAAAATGAAATATAAAAATAATTAAACAAAACGTACAGTTGTAAGGTTTAATCATTTTACTATAGCGAGATGTACAGGGTCGTCCAATAATAGAGGACGTCGCGTCGGCTATAGCTCGGGAATAGTTAATGAGATAAATTAAGGAAAAACATATTTATAAATAAATCGGTCAAAAAAAAAGCTTGAAATTATTTTCAAGTTCGAAAGTTGGCCACTAGTCTGAGTAACAGCATCACAAAAGTGTAAATGCCAATTTTCTCTTAAATTTCCATAACTAAGGTATATTGAAAGTATAAGCATTGTATTCCTCAACCAATTACGCACTTTTTTGATTAAGACAATTTTTTTCTGTTTTCAAAAACAAAGTGGTGGCGGAAGGTCAAACATTTTTAGTTTTATATCTCTGTTTTCGATGAACAGATTTTATTCAACTCGGGGTCGAAAAAAAATGTTTTTTTGGCTCTACTCGTGGAGCCATCAACTGTACCCTATTGACTTTGTTAGTGGTCATTAGATGGCGTTGTTTCGGAATTCTCCGAATAATGCTGATTTTCTCAAAAAAATCAAATGACTTTTATGTCACAATTTATTTGGTAAATAGTAAATAGCAAAAAAAAGATAGAACTTTCACTATTCAATGCCCGCCATAACTACTAAATAAATTGTGATATAATATAAAAGTCATAGCGTACAATTTGATTTTTTTGAGAAAATCAGCGTTATTTGGAGAACTCCGAAACCACACCATCTAGTGACGACTAACAAAGTAATTACGATAAAGTTTATGGTTCCACGAGTAGAGCAAAAAAAGAACCTTTTTTGGACACCAAGTTGAATAAAATCGGTTTATCCAAAACTGAGTAAAAAAATGTTTGACCTTCCCCACCACTTTATTTTTGAAAATAGACAAAAATGCTCTGAAGCAAAAAAGTGCGTAATTAGTTGAAGAATACAATGCTTATATACTCAACATGCCTCAATTATGGATATTTAAGAGAAAATTGGCATTTACGCTTTTGTGCTGTTGTTACGCCCCCCAGCAACCAACTTTCGAATTTAAAAATAATTTACAGTAATTTCTCTTGACCGATTTACCAATAAATATGTTTCTCCATAAGTTCTGTCATTAACGGTTCTCGAGCTACAGCCGACGTCCTCTAATATTGGACCACCCTGTACAATAAAACAGATTTTGAACAATCTAAACTTAAATTCATAAATACATTTTTAAGTTACAGCAGATTAATATATTGGGGGTTAGATTGATTAGAGAGAGTGACACTAGTCGCTTGGGTTTTTGATACGATTCTGTTTATAAAATGAATATGTAAAAACTAAAAAGGGATCAAAAATGAATGGGGTTAAAATATACAATGCGTTAACTAGGTATTTTAGAAATTAGACAAAACATATTCATCATCATTTTTATTAACAGTTAACTTATGATAATAGAAAACATACTGTTTACTGCATTTGTTTAACCAATATCGTTTTTTTTTTAAATTTCATTATTACTGGATGACAATAATCTAATGTTTTCTCGTTTTACCAATAACTTTCTTTAGTGAAAATGACCCTTTTTATCACATCTATATTTACGTCCAAATGTTGATCCTCTTCGATTTCTTATAGTAACGTGTCGTAATTTCTCGCTATTTATATCGTCTCAGCATTATGATTAGTTAAAACATCTACTTCAATAAGTAAACTTCCTGGTTTACTACAAGTTTAATTTGCATTTTGGTACTATTACTTAGTGTGTGTAAGAGGAATTTTATATTTGTTTGCAGCTTTCCTTAAACTCCAGCCTTCAAGTTTCCATAAAGCATTTTCTATTGATTTTTCACTGCAGTCTCTATATACCTGGATCCCTAACTACCTTCTAAAAGATCTTGGCATTTTGTATATTAAATAAAACAAAACTATACCTTATTAAATTAAAAAATAAATTAAATTGTTTCCTATTTACAACTTTAGGCGAGCAATATAGTAAGTGGAAAATTAAATTTGAAATAAAACAAGTTATTAACAAATACTATTACAGCCCTATTTCACTGTATATACTTGTATCGAGAATATTTTACCTTAGGTTTCAATGGATGGGCACGTGAAGGTATGGTGGTTCGAGAAAATTGACCAGGCAGATCCACCCGATGATGATAGGGTTATTCTCGTCGACCCTACCTATGATTTTTACACTCCCGGTGTTAAGCTAATGGCGATAGAGAAACGGAAGCCTGGTGACAGTACCGACACATTCTGGTACGCACAGGTAAGATCATTGCGGGTTTGAGTAAATTCCTCAAAAAAACCTAATCAAAAACTTAATATTCTCATTTAACATCATCAAAGAGCAAAAAAAAATTCTAAAGAGTTTCTAATGTCTTTTGGCAAAACCGATATATATTCTGGTACTTGTAAGTAACTGTCATTGAGAGTTTGAGGAAATTCGTCCATGAAAACCTAACAAAAAAAGATTGTTATTTAAAATTGTCAAAGGACAAAAAAATGTCTAAACATTTTTTAATGTCTTCTTCTAGGACGGAAATGGTGGCATTTGGTTAATAGATTTGAATACCGAAGAAGAGCCGAAAGTATCCGAACAGCTATACGTATGTCACGGCGGAAAAGTGACTGGATTAGCAGCGTGTCCTTACGGGCCTTTCATAGCGACCCTGGGTGAATTGGGAACGTTTTACCTCTACAACTACATGACAAAACGTAGAATTTTGGACCATGCATTCCCGTCCCCAGGAGTGTGTTTAATATGGCTTCCATTCGAAGTAAATATAAAACCATTTCATATGTAGTATAAAATAATTAAATTTACCAGCTTCATATCACAGGAACTACATCATTATGAGCAAATCATGTGCACAATACACTTCAGTCATTTTTATCTAAGAATTAAGTTTTTCATTTTGAGTCTGTACCTCCAATAACAATATGAAATATTTTACCCCTCACATTTCGCTAGGATTTGGCAAATCTTGGAGGTTTTAGTAAAGAGGCCTTAAACACGGTTTATTGTACATAACTTTACAGACATCATAAGGGCTAAGAGCCAGAGATTTGGCAGGCCTTCTTATTAATCTCCTTCATTCAATCCACCTTCTAAAAAATCTAATTAATAAACTAAACTTCTATAGGTGTTGCGTAATGATGTGCTTTAGTGATAAATACATCTATTCTGTCTTCCAGCATATTTAAACAGACCTAAAAAAATTATGATATTTCGGATTCAAACCTGACCTTATTTTAATGTAAAATAAGTTGATAATAGATAATGAAAGCCATATAGTTTTTGCAAGAATACTATTTAAATTATAATAATTGTTGATTGATAATATTTCAGGTAGACCAAGCTGGGGAGATATTACTCGCTGGCTTTGGGGATGGTCAAGTTAGAGTGTGTTGTTTAAAAATTCCGGGCACCTCTACAATGACATTTTCCTCGTTGGAGGACGAAGCAATTTCACTTACTATATCGCAAGTAAGTTCAACTTTTAGATTGTTGTGTATATTTTTAAGCAATACAGTAAATTTGAAAATATTATGTTAGTGGTCGAGAGAGTTTTTACATGACCACCTTTACAATATAATTTGACACAAATACTGATCCGTTTTTTGAGGTTGAGTTTATTTTTATTCAAATGCACATCTGTCAGTAATAGAGACGTAAACTAGGTCGGTGTTAATATATTGTTTTCACTTTTAGGTGATTAAGCCCCACAACAAACCCTTAACTACAATGTCGGTGAACCGACGGGGAACCCTTCTGGTCACAGCCGGAGAAGACTCGACCATTTTTGTGTTCAAATTAGACGTTAAGTACCACTACAAAGTACTGACACCGATAGGATTCTTTCCCACTGTCGACATCGTCACCTGTATTACCTGGAATCCTGTCAATGTAGGAATACATTTTTGTTAAAACCAAATAAAATTATCTGGGATTTTTGGATGCAGACCTTCGTGATACATAGGATATATATCCTGCATCCTATGTGTGTTGTAATGAGTCATAATTCGATATCAACTTTATATCATCTTCTGCTTCCAAGAATCTTTGATATCAGATATATCAATTTTTAACTAAATTAATTGAACTGTTCCTGTTATGATGTTAGGATAACTATATACAAGTCGAAACGATGACATGAAAAAAAATTGTCTAATTTGGTCTTATAAATAAAATCGTATTTTAAACAAAATAAAATAAATATACTTTTCATTTTCCAGGACGAAGAAATTCTGGTGGGATGCGTTCACGGTCAGATGATGCAAATCAGACTGCCGACTGAAGAGCAACTGTACACCGATGTGTCTTTTCGGCTCGATCTCCAACCGCAATGCAACTCGTTTACGACGTACAAGTCGCAGATCAAGAGGGATATAAAAATTCGCGAAATCGAAGAGAGGAAGGCAAAAAAAGTTGCGAAGAAGAGGGAGGAAATGGAACAGATCAAGAAAGAGAATCCGGGGCTGGAAATCGATGAAGAAACGTTCTTAGGTAAAACTTTTGATTGATGCAGCTGCTCCTTTGTCCACCCCTGACTACGCTAGTAATGGCTGGTAATCGCAATGATATAATAATTTATATGGACTGGCTCCTTGACGCCAGTGCGTGAGAGAGATGAAGCTAATTAGAGTGAAAATTCCATGAGAGAAAGATCAATATTTGCCTTAATTATCTCCATCTCTCGCACTGCGTTGGAGTCAATGAAACATCAGCAACCCAATCCACTAACCTATTATGTCTATGGGTGATCACACCAGTGTTATCACTTTTTTCTATTCTGTCGATAGATCTACGGATTTTCGAAATGTCGATAAAAAAGTGTCGAATATTTCATATAAAATATCATCAGTTCGGTATCCCAATTTGTTATCTTTTAAAATAAGTCATAATATCGCATAGAGTGACTTTCTTTTATCTGGGGATAGTAGCCCAGCGTTCCCCAAATTGAATGTGGTACTACCTATATCTTCTTTTTAACATTTTTTACGAAGAAAAATAGCTTCATATTGAAAAAACGTTTTCTGTCAATATCCTATCATATATTTATATTTTTGCGTAGGGCTTCAATTGTTCAGTCGGCCTTCCTCTTACAGGTTAAATGTAAATTTAAAATGCATAATTTGCTAAAAATTGATGAAATAGAAATTTTTAATTTTTAGCTGACTCTGAAAGCGAAGAAGAGCTAGAACCGCTGTTTATTCCAGAAGTTCCCAACAAGATTATATGGTTAAAATTCACAAGGAACAATACGATCTGGCTTTCGATGGCAGGGTAACAAAGTTACTTATATATGAGATTGGTTTATTAAGTATTTTCTCTAATCTAGAATCAAAAAGGTCAAAAAATATGTATTATTTTATATGTCAACACACACACACACACCTTCAATATATGCACGTCCGTTCATGTACCGTTTGAGTATTTTTATCCCTAGAAATTTACAATGCATGAGCTTTGCATACCAGTTTACAACATATTCCACTCTAAACCCTCCTTCTATTTCTTAACTCTTTTTATCGATATCCACTTTACTATACAAAAAAATATACTAACGAAAAATATACTAAAATGCTTTAAGTAATATACCGGCCAAAAGATAAAAAATCTTTCTTCTCTAACTTCCTTTTTCCATTTATAAATAAGGTAACTTTAAAGAATAATTAACTTCTTTAAAGTTACCTTAGCCAAATTGGCTAAAAATGTCCAGCAGTATACATTGATCGATTTTCTTAAATTCTTTGTTCTTGAGTTTTTTAACTACTTAATTAATATGTTGTACCGTATTTTCCTCTCAATAGTCAGTAGTTTTCCTCTAACTAATAATATATATATATATATATATATATATATATATATATATATATATATATATATAGCAGAGGACATCTGGGTAACCCTTTGTACTCACAATAAAGATAAAATTTGTCTGTGCTGTCTTTACTTGCCCCCTGGAGGTCTCAATACGTTATCAAGTTTCTTTTTTTAATTCATATAAACTTTTTAAATCAATATGGAACGACATTGCCTGATGTATTCTGGTCTTCCATGGATAATTTGCAAAGCGAAGTTTAAGCAGCAGAACCCTTTAAATGAAAATAAGTGTCACAAATAGAGGTAGAGTTTCACTTGAAAACTTAATACATAAACATTGATTTTGTTCATAATTTGTTCATGAGGCAAATTTGAGGAGTGTAGATTCGCAGAACTTATTTAAGAGCTGTTATAGTGCAGATTAATACATAGATTAACTTTATAAACAACTGAACCAAATTGTAACAAAAAGAAAAGTTAATATTAAATTTCCCGGATACTTTACTAACAATACTATTAAATTTATTAATCTTAAAAATAAACAACACAAAAAATGGAAACAAACAAAATGTCCTAGAGATTATCAATGAAATTGATTTTTTGAGAGAGGAGGGATCATGCTACTTATTTAACTTCCACACAAGCAGCGACAATATTACTTATGGTCATTCTAGCCAAAAATAAGATAAAACCAACTTCAAAAGAAAACATTGAAATGTAAGAAATAATATTTTATAATTATTTATAGGCCTTGGTTAGGCGCGGACTTCATGACATAACATTTCCAAAATAACGAAATAAAATATTATTTCTTATTTTTCAATATATTCTTTTCAAGTTGGTTTTCTGGTGTCAGTGGAAGTTATTTTACAATTTTTTTCTTAAAGGTTTTATATGAGGTGGTGGTTTAAGGTTTGATAAAATAAGCAGTTTTGTTTATTTTTTTTGTAAATTGATAATACTTCTGTGATGGTTTCTTCAGTAAAAATATTACTATTTTTATTATATTTTTTTTATTATACTTTATAACACACTATCTATTTTATGTCCATCAAATACATATCTTCCTGGTGATTATAACTAAATCAGGTTTTACACCCTTATCTTTAAAGACACCGAGAAATTTGAGAACCTTGCCATAAGAAGGAATGTATTCCCATTGATTCACTATGTAGAAGATCATTCTCTGGAGTCTTTAAGGATCACGCCACACCTCTCATATTTGTAATTAGCGACATGCGACCCATTTGATAATAATATACAGGGATTTACATTTTAGAAACCAAAGTTCAGAAAAATTAAATACTCTGTATTTCAGTCAACTACACTAAAAACATTTTACAATTTTAAAAAGAAAGAAACTTTTGTTTTTAAATTTTTTGAATATATATATATATCTATAAAAATAGAAATGTTAATTAGGGGGTTGCCTTTATAAGTAAAGACCCTGTACAATAAACATGCATTTAAAATGTTTTATGATGAATATAGATGCCATCTACCAACGGCATTTTCTTTTGCACTTCCTCATTAAGAATTACAAACGATGCACTTGCAATGAAAATCATTGGTTCAATATTCGCTTTAACGTCTACATTGAGTGAACGTATGCGTATGGTGTTGTTCGCCGGCGGTCAGTTGTTTCGCAGGAATTGAAAACGAACGCACATTTCCACCGTATGCGTGGGGTGTTGTTCGTGCGGTCTTGTTCGCTAAGTGAGTACGCACATTTATACTCTATACTGGCTTTATTTTGAATTCTATGGACTCCCACCCAAATTCAGGGATTTTAGTAAAAGTATTTGATAAGATATCTTGATGGCTAAGCTTTCTAAAATTGGTGTGCAAGGAAATCTGCTCGTTGATTAGCGTCATATGTGTTTAATAGAATACAGTTGGTTGTAGCGTTGTATGAGGGAGCCACCGCTCATACAAGGGTTGTAGTCAATGGACGAATATGAATAGGTATTACGTAGTTACCTCGGGGGTCCGCACGAGCCGTTCTTGGGCGCCTTCTTATTTTTAATTTATTTTCACGACATAGATCAATGCTTCAAACACTGAGACTTTTCCTTATATGTGGACGATCTGAACATCTTAGATATAAAAAAGTAGTAGCGAATTCATATTGTTTCAAAGCGACCTTGATAAATCCTATCAATATTGTATTGTATGCACATTCAGCTATTTTTTTAATGAAAAGGTCCAGAAATTTATGTTTGTTTACAATTTTAATAATACACAGACAGTTAATTCTATAAAAGACTTGGGAGTACTACTAAATAAAAAATGACGTACTCGCATCATGTGGATTATATTGTTAGGAAAACAGGGAAATGCTCGGTTTCATTTTAAAACAATGTAGAGAATTTAACTCATTGAAGATGCTTACGATTATAGTAGTTTTTGAATTACGTGTCTTTTGTCTGGAATCCAGAATACGGTGATTATAAACACATACTGAAAATTGTTTAAAATAACTTTTTTTACATTTTAAGGAGTCAGGCATGTATAACAACACTATTAGCACATCTCTTCTTCGACCTTTGGACCTCTGGTCTGTGATTATCCTATGTGAAATAAATAAATAAAGGCTTGGATTGTGGGTATCGGAAAACCTTTTTATTTGAAATATCTTTATTCAAAAAGCGACGTTTTGACACTTGATTATGTCTTTTTTAAGCTTATGAAATAGTTGATATTTTATTCATTAGATGATGAATAAAATATATTATTAATAATTTATATTTTATTCATTAGATAATGAATAAAATATCAACCATTTCATAAGCTTGAAAAAGACACAATCAAGTGTAGAAACGTCGCTTTTTGAATAAAGATATTTCAAATAAAAAGGTTTTCCTATACGCACGATCCAAGCCCAAACATAAACTACTGGAACGCGATAACCGTACCTAAATAAATGAGATAAATAACTAACATATGTTCTGACTTTCTCTTTTCTTGACGAACAGACATTCGATCTTTTTACATCCATGGTATCCGCAACATTATATCTACAATATAAATATGCAAATAATAGTAACTCTTTCTTTTGGGATCGAGTTTCCTTCTCCCGCAACTTTAACCAATCTCTGGTTATTACCCTTAATATACACAAATTGAGCATTTAGTCAAGTATGGTATAAAGTATTCCGTCACAAACTTCCAATTTATGGCCTATCTCCAAAACACTGTGCTTGGATTACAAGTTCGCGTTCCAGGAAGAGAATATCCCTAGTGATTAATGGCCATTTATCTCACAGGGGTCAATATCGGTACCCAGTAATTTATTTATTAGCCAACTGGAATTTTATTAGAGATAATAAATGATAGACTGCTAGGTACAAGCATTCAGAATATTATCTTTCTAACATTTTGTGATTTTCTAGTTACGATGCGGGTTATATTTACGAGTACCGTATAGATCAGAAAGAGCAAGCTCCGCTAAGTTTTCGGCTAATAGATGGGGCAGAAGATATGGAAATTAGCACCTACGTTTATTCGTAAGTAAAATTAAATATTAAAAAAATTATTCTGATTTGTAGATATTTTTTTCTAACATAGGGTAAAGCTGTATAAAAGCACGCACTTTAAGCGAACATTTTATAAGTAATTTTTAGAGTATAATATCATAATTATGATACAAACATTTATTTGTTTGTGGCTCGGCAAATACGTACTCTTATACACACATTTGTATAAGACTACTCACTTTACTGATTAAGAGTATGCAGTATGAGTAGTTTCTGAAGAAGTAATTCCAGATATTAGGAAATTAAGCACAGATGGTTATCAAAAAATAGTTACTAAATGAATGATGATATTAATTCTAAGAAACACATATTGACGAAACTAACTCTGAAAATGTCTCATAACTTGTTCTTTCTTTAAAATGTCAAAAAAGTATAACATGTCCAAAGAACACAACTAATCACTTTTCGCAACTAAAAAAAAAATAAAAGTTCCTGTCACATAGGTCATACAAGATTCGTGCCACCACTCAATTTAAAACGTCTACTATTTCGAAACTGGTGCTTAGTAGTACTAAACTGTCTTCGCACACCAGATCAAGATTGCCTATCTGGTTATATCTAATAGTAGTAATAGATGTTTTGGAGTTGCTGCGACACGTTCTTCAGTTGGATGTTCATCAAAAGTAACTATTTCAATTACTTCATCCAGTTACATATGTCCTGCATCATCCTTCGCATTAGTTTCTGGATTGGATACATAAGCACATCGGTCATAAAAGATGCGGCAACCCAGTAACTTCAAACTTATTGGAATTGTAAGAAAATATGCCTGTATCCTGGAATGAGTTTTGAGCCTTCTGGCGTAGGCAGGCTAAATAATCCGGCTACTTGCATTTGCGTAATGATCTCTCCTAGCTTAGTGATCAGCCAATTGCCACGCTGTCTGCTATATGTCCTTTTTAGAAGGCCAAAGAAACCAGTATCCAGTGGTTGCATGAGGTAAAGACGATAAGTCAATGTTATTGGTTATCTAAAACTAAGAAGACTGGATTTTCCTCACTAAGTTTGTTATAATTTTTAAAATCCACTATTTACTAACAGAATAACTCTATGTTGATGAATCGAGAATCAGATATCATTTTACAAGTACTAGCTGGAGCATTAGTAAAAAGCTCTTCCTTTTCTTTCTGGGAAATATCATTGCTGGGGATGTATGTACAGCAACAAATGTTCCATTCACAAAGATCAAATCTAGACAGTGTTATTAAAGCTAGTTTTATAGTTAGTTCCAAAATAGCGAAAACATCGCAGTCATTTTCTGAGGGAGAGTTTGTTAAAGAGTGCCTATTAGATGTTGCAGAACTTTTGTGCACAGAAAAGAAGAAAGAGTTTGAGAAAGTGAGCTTATCGCGACGTATTGTTGTTCAACGTATGGATATGATGGCTAGTGGTATCAAAAAAACATTGATTGATAGATTGGCTGGTTTTCAAGAATTTCCGATTG
Source organism: Kuschelorhynchus macadamiae (assembly GCA_030620095.1). NCBI lineage: Eukaryota > Metazoa > Arthropoda > Insecta > Coleoptera > Curculionidae > Kuschelorhynchus > Kuschelorhynchus macadamiae. The sequence continues at coordinate 602,139 of JAUTXW010001380.1, forward strand.
CTTTCGATGAGAGTACCGATTTATCGGACACCTAGTTAGCTATTTTTATACGAGGTATTGGTAGTGACAGACGAATTACTGGCTTTACGACCACTACAAGAGACCACTACTGGAAAAGATATTTTAGGTGCAAAGTACTTTTGAACAATATGCGCCTTCAATGGTCGGTTCACGAAGAGGTTTTATAGGAATTTTGAAGGAAAGAGTAACCGCTATGAATGTGCAAGAATTTGATTTAATAATTCTGCATCGCATTATTCACCAACAAAACTTGTGCTCTAAATCCATTCAGCTGAAGAACGTTATGGATGTGGTACTAAGTTCCACCAATTTCATTAGATCCCGTGGTCTTAGCCATCGACAGTTTAAAGCATTTTTGGATTAACTCTCTTCAGAACACGGTGATGTGACATACTGTTGCGAAGTTAGGTGGCTAAGGAAAGGTAAAATGTTAAAAAGATTTTATGAACTTATAAAAGAAATAGCTGATTTTATGGAAATGAAAGAGAAAACATTACCGCAAATGTGTGATCCAACATGGCTTTGTAACTTGGCATTCCTGGTAGACATCGCAGGACACTTAAACGACCTGAACTTGCACCCTCAAAAACAAGGGCAATTGGTAAATCAGCTGTACAGTGATTTTAAAGCTATTCAAGACAACATTATGCAGTCACGAAACCATTGAATACGGTTTTCCAGTTTTAAGAATATGGATAGCACTTTCAATACTTTTGCAAATCCTTGTAAGTGTATTGTGGAAGCTGCTCCACTTCACCTACAGATGGGGTTGATCAAGCTTCAAGATGACTCATATTTGATGTTCTAAATTTGATAATGTGGAACTAAGCGAATTTTACGGAACATACCTTTCCGAAGTAAAGTATCCACATCTGAGAGTTTTCGCACGAAAAGTAATTTGTACATCCAGTAGCACGTATAAATTTGAGCAGCTTTTTTCAATCCTGAAAATTAATAAAATTAAGCATCGTACTCGGCTTACAGATGTTAATTTAAAAAACACTTTGCGCCTATGTACTAGTGATAATGACTCTCTATATAAGTCTCTCATTAATTTGATTTTTCTATCTGTTTATATGTTGGATTATGCTATTGTAATTAATAAATAATAAAATGTGTAAATTTTCATCGCTTTTTTATTCACTACTACCTAGTTATCTCTTACCTGCGGCCTGCAACCTATTAAGTGCCGAAATTACGCCCTCAGCTTTACAAAATAAGGATGCTAAATGAGGATTATATATCGAATACTGATCCATTATGAAACATGTAAACCAACCTGTCCACGATTGCTTTTGAAACAAAACATCAAGAACATTAAATCTATATTTATATATTATCTACACTGTGAAAAAGCCAAAAAGTTCCTTTAAATTTATCGATATGTCGATATTTTTTACTTCTTTGTCGTTATTCAATATATCGATAACTGGTCGACAACTATCGCATTTGAAAATGAAGCTGATGTTTTTAGTGATAGCTTTAAGCTACGACTCTTTTCCAAAAAAAAAGAAACATAACGTATATTTTCAGTTCAGATAGTAAAATTGACAAATATTTATTCGAATATTCCAGATATAACAAAGAATACCTCATTTTCGGAATGCAGGATGGAAGTATTCGAGTTAACAAAACTAATCCAGAGGATTATACCGATCTGCTGGATTATTTTGCGGTAAATATTATTTAGTGATAATTAGTTTTAAAAACCTGTTGTAGTCAGTTATTCAAAACACCTGCGTTTGTCACCTTAACATATCGTAACTATGAAATAATTATTAATTATTTAAAAATATATGCCTAGCTACATGTATAAAAAATATGTACTGTAATTATGTGAATATCCTCCTTTATTTTAAATATGTATATTTTTAATTGTTTCCTACTAATTATATTTTTTTTATTAAGATCGCGATGCACGACAATCAGAATGGCTTCATCCCGAAACTGTGTTTTAGCTTCGACGAAAAATACTTTTTCAGCTGCGGTCATGATGGAAACATATTTTCTTACAAATTTAATCCACAAGACTACAAGTGGCCCTATACTTACACGAGATTCAAGGAAGACCATGTTTGTACTCCAGTGCCAGGTATACGACCCATCTGTCCATTTATTTTTAAGAACTATAGCTTTTTGTAAAATAATATGAACAATTTTTACGCTATTTTGCCTAACTGTTTCCGCACTCATCAACTCTGGATTTTAGATACCGAAACTGTCGAAAAATTGAGCCTCGAAGAAGTGAAAATTAAGGCCGAAGACGACAGAATTCAAAAACTGGCCAATGAGCATAAAAACAGGATCCGAGAAATACTAAAAACGCTCAAAGAAAGATACAAAAAACTGCTTATCCGTAATGCTGATCTATTGCCTAGTCAGGTAAGCTCTATTCCTAGATCCGGTTGCACAAAACCCTTAGAACCTGGCTTTAATCACCACAGTTCAAGAAAATAGGTTCCTAAATTGCCTCTTTCCTATATTCTGTAGGGAGGAAAACTGTAGCTCAGTACAACCACGGGCCCATTGCACCCCTTGTACATCTTATCAAAAAACATTGCAAATACTACTTAAACTGAGTCATACGACAACGGCCTTCCGCTCCCACAAACTTAGGAGGGTTTTAAAGGGGACTCAGTTTTAATAATTGAAATGTAGTTTGAATTTTTTCGAAAAATGTGGTCAAAATTGTCCATTTTCTATAGATAACATCATGTATGTCAATAGCAGTAACTATAGCAGTGTCACGTGACTATAGTTTGGGTACAACAGACCGTTGATCTGTATTAGGACAAACTTTCCTGTTTCTTAATATTATTCATTTTTAAGATTATCCCGAGAGAAGAGCTCGAGCCGGATGACAGAGTAGCCGAATACGTCGACCAAATTTTCCGAGATAAAATAGATATTGTCCGAAGGAAACTGGCCTTTGACGTAGAAAAATCTAGAATACAGGTTACAAAATTACAGAAGTAAGAAATCTATATAGTATTCCGTCGAAACCTTGAGTTAATAGACTATGTTTTGTTTTAAGTTATTTTACGAACCCATGTGACAGGCACCCTTGTGTCGTGAAGGGTATAAACAATCCCGATTGTGCCATCATGACTGTGAGGCAAAGAAAAATGCCTCCAATCTTTTACGAAATGTTCGGGATCATCGATCAAAAATTAAAAGAGGAGGAAGGCAAAGGAAGGTAAGAAATATATAGCCTCGCATTCAGTGTGTAGAGTGTATTTAAGACGAATCAAATATGCACTAAACGCCTTATGAAACGTTCCACAGAAAATTTGACAGAGTTTCGGATCTTGGTAACATTTCAAGATATATAGATGTTTTATTTTTACAATTCTTAGACTAAAAAAATCACTTCAGATTTTGTGTTCGTCGGTGTCCTGTTAATATATACAGGAGGAAACATAAAGTTATCATTTTCTCCATAGTTTGAATAGTTACATGGTTTCCCAGAAAGTAATATTTGTAAAATATATATATATATATATATATATATATATATATATATATATATATATATATATATATATATATATATATATATATATATATATATATATATATATATATATATATATATATATATATATAGTATTTCCCAAAAATACCTACTTTCGTAGGCTAAAGTATCCGCTATAAATAGCTCTTTGGTTTATTGTCGTACCTTCTGCTTTCTGGAGTCTAAAACAAATGTTCGTGTTTTGTTTCAAGAACCGATATTTTACATTAGGATTATTTTTCACTGCCGGATAAACAATAAAGTTGTTGGTCACCTCTTTACCGAATTAATGCCTTGCCACTACCGCGATGTAGCATACTTGTATAGTTGTCAATTTTTCGCTGGCCAATTTGTGGTCATTCTTCTTAAATCGCTTTAGCAAGTTCGTCGGTTTTTAGGTTTCTGATGCCGTTTTTTACAGACGTCGAAACATGTCCCAACAAATGTTCTGTTGGAATAATATCTGGTGACTTTGCGGTTCATACCGTTCGCGTAATTTGAATATCTTTAAGACATCGTTTACAATACGTGTAGTCTCGCATTATCGTCCATAAATATAAAACTGCATAGGATGAGTCAAAGAGTGCCACATAATGTAGCAACATCAATTCTTTCAAAAGGTGGACGGACAGGATATAAATTGTTGTGTTAGTTTTTTATGTCATTGTTTTAAAAAATGTTTATTAAAACTCCAGCATTTAAATAAAGTTTTCAATAAAATCCAATTTAGGTTTACTTTATTGTTTATCCACAGGCGTAAAATAACCGTAGTGTAATAGATATTTACGATACGAGTGGGATAACAGCGTTATTAACATACGCGGGTGGAAGGTGCACAAACGAGTACGTAGGACGATTGTGTAACCACACAAATATGTCAATAACGATGTATTACACGTGTATCGATGAACTTTACTTGAGTTATTTAAATTAATACCAGATGTACTTACTTCTGATTAATATTTGCAATAAATAGTTTGTAGTGCTGTATTTTAAATAAAAATAAACGTATTTTTTTTAATTATAATATTAATAGATATCATTACCGCACTAGTGCGGTAATGGCTTCTTATCTCACGATCGTAGATAAAATATTGTAATTTCTTAAAAAAAAACACTTTTTTTTCAGAACATGTAACTTCCAAAAGGCACAAAATACAAAAATGAACGAGAAAGCAATTTACAGAGAACTCTTTAGCCTACAAAAATCTAATCTACACTTATTTTCCGGGAAATGTCAAGTTTTGAAACAAAAATAAAACTTCCGGTTTTACCCTGCATATATTACCAGGACTCAGACATATAATGTCAAGTAAATTTCTTAGTCCAAGGATTGATGTGCAACGTAAAAAAGATTGCTGGAACGTTTCAAAAGACCTTCAGTATATTTTTTCAAATTATAAAACATATCTCTTCATTGCGTTAAAATAAGTTGGATATAAAGGGATTCTCTTATAACATGGTGTTTAAAATAATTAAATTACAAATTTTAAGACTAGACGCTGACAAATGGTTATGTATGACCGAGCCATCAAAATCGATTACATACCTAATAACCTAGTCTTACCTTTTCCAATAGACATTTTAATTGTAATCTTATAGAATAGATGGAATATCATCTTCATATTCAGGGGCACCATTAAGGGAGGGGTGGAGATATTTTGAGGAGTTCATAGTCTGTTCTTTGTGATAAACTTCATTAAAATTGAAAACCAAATACAAAATATTACGATCCATCTGAATTGTCCTAGTCGAAAAGTTGATATTGACGAAATTATTGATGAAATTTGGATGCAAAGGTTTTTTAAGGCGCGGAAAAATTATCTAATGTTTATTTGATTATAGCTGATAGAGGGCGTTACCTGCAATACAATTTGTAAGATAAAAACTCTTAAACCTTTTTCTGGGCAGTTATTCTGAAACCTTTATTGCAAAATAAATAATTGGAGACATGAACATCGATGTACTAAAACAATCAAACAATTATGAAAAACTTATGGATATTTATTCTTCAAATAATTTTAAATTGTGCAATAGTGAAATACCAACGAGGGTAACAAGCACAAGTACTACCCTGATTGATCATATCATAACAAGTTCAAAAAGGAGTGTCAAAATAAATTTTAAAATCAGCCCACTAAGTGATCATAAATTACAAATTACAAATATACCTAATGAAATGCTGCCCCTGAAGTTAAAATATAAAAATATAGTAAATACAAAATTTGAAGTGGATAAATTAAAAAGAGAATTACTTCTTTTGGATAGAAAACTACATTTATTAAAAAACCCAAAAAATATTCCAGTAAAATACCTAAAAAATATATATTTTGCTCTAGTATATTCAAAATTACAATATTTAAATTCAATCTGGGAAGTGCAAACCTGACAACGTTAAAGCCTCTCAAAAGATTACAAAGAAAATAATCAAATGTATTCATAAATTACTAGTTTATACAAACCTAATAAATATCTAGATATTAAAAATATATATAAATTAAAAATGTGTATGTTAATACATTCTATAAATATTAATAAGAAACTATCTAATGTAAATTTTACTAAAATTATAACATGACCATAATACCAGATATTGCAATAATTTACAGATGCTGACGGTAAAAAGTAATTTTGGCAAAAAGTCTTTACTTCATCTTGAAATTCAAATTTATAATGAACTACCTCAATCTTTAAAAACAATAACATTTTTCGCAAAATTTAAAAAACTACTTTTTCCTTTTAGAGCATTAATTAATATATATACATTTTGTATATTACTTATTTAATGCACTTATTTGACTATTATTGTTTACTATTTGTAAAAATGTATGTTCTCTTTTCTTTTCTTTTTTTGACAATTTATTTATTTTTTATTATATTTTTATAGTTCCCTGTAATGAACTTACCATAAGTTAGCTGGGAATAAAGTTATTATTATTATTATTATTAAAATATGATTACCCTGCATTTTTTAGATAAAACTGTATACTAGTTAAAGATGGGAAAATTAACTGTTTTCCAGATAATTGCACTTTCACTATCGCATGCATGATAGAATAGTACATGCTATTTGTATTTATTCAAAAAGGATTTTGATCTACATTTGATTGTAAAATAAGTTTAAAAGTAGATAGTTTATAGAAAATTGAAGAAATAACTTATAAAACTATAAATGGTATTTCCTGCTGATAAAATTAAAAATAAATTAAATATTTTCAGTGATCAGCCATAATAGACCAGCAAAATAGTACAAAAATCATTTATAACATGTTATAAGGAAAATGACTAGATGAGTTGTTTAAGTGCATCTAAATGATATATTTTAAAAAACATTCAAAAAATAATTTGGGAAAAATATAATTTTCGGCCTAAAGTGCCGAAAAATTGTTTTTTTGAGACCTATCCGATGGAAAAGCGTTGAATAGTTAGCAAGAAAATTGAGGGTATATATAGTATACTAGATAGATTTGTACGAATATAGTCCACGTAATGTTAAATATGTTTGCAAAATATCAACTCTGTCCACTGATTAACGAGTTATGGTGTCAAAAAACAATAATTTTTTTATAATTTTTTAGATTAATAACGTTTAAATAAAAACATCTAAATAACGCGTCTAACTTGATAATAGAAGAACTGGTATTGTTCCGCATATTTAAAAAAAATTATTGTGATAGATGTATTGAAGAGTCTGTCTAAGTTATTTATTCTTAAATCACTGTCGCTTTAACTATTCACATTAAGAGCTGAAACTGCGCGATTTGCCATTAAATAGTTATATTAAATTACAAAAAGTTTCTGAACTTATCAGTTGTGGAATAAAATTACTAACAACAGGTCCGTGAACCAGCTCCCAAAGTATCTCGGATTCGCTCAGATTTGGTGTCACTCATTAGTGCTTTATTTGGTTTCGCAAATATATATTTTTTTGATTTCAAGGTCAGCCTTCAAAGTGTTTCTGATCAACTACCACTAGGCGTCGTACCTTAGTGTTTAGTTAGGGCTTTTTGGTGCTTCGATTAGTTTCGTTAGTCCTTTCTTATTTTTGTAAATATTCGCTTACCATTGTTTTGGGTCAGCCCCCAAAATTTTTCCGATCGGTCCAAACTGTTCGTTCGTTAATGCTTTAAAAAGTTTTGTGATTGCTTGCTTAATTTTGGAAAAATTCGTTTATTTTATTTGAAGGTTAGCAAAATATTTCTGATTGGCTCAAATTTAGTCTCATTCTTTAGTGCTTCTTTGTGCTTCATTTAGTTTTGTTACTGCCTCGTGCCTAAACTAAATGAAACATTTAGAAGCACTAACGAATACCAAATTTGAGCGAATCGGAAATACTTTGACGGCTGACCTTAAAACAGAATAAACGAATATTTCCAAAATTGAGCTAGTATAGCGAAACGCTTAAAACATTAAAGAGCAGCAACAAAGCACTAAGTAACAACACCTAATTTGAGCCTATCAGAAAAGCTTTGGGGGCCGATCCAAAACAAAGGTAAGTGCATATTTACAAAGAATAGAAAGCACTAACGAAACTAATTGAAGCACTAACGATCGACACCTAGTTTGGGCCGATCAGAATAACTTTGGTGGCTGACCCAAAACAATGGTACAGTTAAGCAAGCAATAACGAATCTTCTTAAAGCAGTAGAAATCACTAACAAAGCACTAACGATCGACACCTAGTTTGTGCCGATCAGAAAAACTTTGGGGACTGACCCAAAACAATGGTAAGCGGATATTTACAAAAATAAGAAAGCACTAATGAAACTAATCGAAACACCAAAAAGCACTAACAACAGCTTGTCGATCAGAAAAACTTTAGGGGCTGACCCTTGAAACAAAAAAATTTACATTTTCAAAATTAAGCAAACAATAACGAAACTACTTGAAGTACTAAACTGCAATAATAAGACACTAATGAATGACATCTAGTTTCGGGGGCTGACCTTGAAATTAAAAAAAATATATTATTTGCAAAACTAAAAAAACACGCAGGTGAAACTAAATGAAGCACAAAAAAGCACTAACGAATGAGACCAAATTTGAACGAATCGAAAGTAGTACTTTTGGGACTGACCCTTAAACAAAATATACGAATATTTTCAAAATTAGGCAGGTGATAACGAAATTTCCTAAAGGCCTAACGAACGAAACCTAGTTTGGACCGATCAGAAAAACTTTGGAGGCTGACCCAAAACAATGGAAAATTTACAAAATAACAAAGCACTAACGAAGCACTAAACAATGATACTAAATTTGAGCGAATCGGCGATGCTTTAGAGGCTAACTTCACGGATCGATTAACAACTGCTAAAGAGAAAGTATATTTGAAAGCAAGAGGTTTCGAGAAGTAGGCGGCCGGCGCGGCGGAGTGATTTCGGAAAGAATATATATCATATCGTTATTTTAAAAATATATTGTATGGGGTTCGATTTATATTTATATATTATAACGCTTATTAAATATAAGTGACCAAATTTGTAGTATTGCCGGTATTACCAATTGTTTTATGGGTATTTCCACGTAAATTCCTAGACGAACTCCTAGAATTAATTTTTGTAAAAAATCTCCAGCCTGTGGACACAGGTGAAGACACTTTGAAAGTTGTTTAAGAAAAAATCTACAAACTTAACTTATAATCTGGTAAAAACTAAAGACGTTAAATAGCTAAAAACAAAACACCTAGTCACCGCAAAAATAGATTAAGGGAATTTACGCCAAACATTCACGTTCTGATTAAATATCGAACGGGTCAACAATGCACTTATCGATGAACATATGGTCCCATTTCATGCGTTCATACTTCAGGCGTTCAAAATTTGTATCTTTAATATTGCCCATTTCGGTTTTCAGAAAAATATTCTGATTATCTCAATTCAATACTTATTACGAATACGAATATACAAATTCCAAGAACCATTAAACTAAGTTACGCAGAACGACGTGTGGGCCCGTCTGGCTAGACGTTGGTAAACTCCGCACCAAAACTACTGCTTTAATAACTTTAAAAATTATAGGTAATCTCCGTACCAAGAATTAAATAAAGAATGTTCCCAAGGTAACGGTTTTTGGTACAGTCTATTAGAGATTCTGTTACATATGTGTATCGGTACCGAGTTAAGACTAGGTTAGGCGCTGGACTGAGACCAAGCGTTGGGATCATCGTTAAAGTTAAAACTTCTACTTTAACGTTACTTGCCTAATATGTCTAATGTAGGATCGCACGAAACGGGAATTGGGAAATATATTATGTTCCTATCTACAGATTTAGCGCTCTAAATGAAAAATTTTCTAGAGAAGCACGAAACGGAAATGTCTGAAATGGACATAATTCTCGATAAAACGCCCTCGTTTTTTTCTAGAGATCAGTCTGAAATGCATTCCGATTTCTGTTGAATTACCCGACTTTCACCCTTCGTACCGGGCGCACAGTGATTCAAAATGTATTTCTATGACAAAAATAGGTTTTTTTGTTTGATTCAAAATTCTTATAAATGATGAAAACAGCATTCTACAATATGTAAATGGATGAAAGAAAGAAGTTTTGTCCAAAGAAAATTTCGTGCAGTAGTATTTTTTATGATTGAAAATCTTAGTAGCCTTGGACGGCTGTAAACAAGCGCATTAAGTTGAGCATAGTTGTTATTAGTTTAGCTGTCACTTTGAAGTGTTTAAACGTGCAAAATTAGTTTTTGGAAAATGGAAGATATTGTTGAAGGTATGTTTGATTTGTCTTTGCCCGTGAAGTAGCTCCTTAAATGTTTTTTATGAATATATAACTTTCCTTAAGCAAATATTTCATTCACTTTACTCTGAAAATTCTCATCATTAGAAAGCTCGCGTTTTTAAGTTACTAATTGGTACCCATTCTTCCTAATATTATTCAGTTTGTGCATCCTCGACTGTTTTAGAAATATGCAGTAACATCTCATGTTGATTTAAACAATCAACATGACATGTTTCGCTACAGACGTGGCACCTCGAATCAATTACATCTGAATGATTTCATTCGAAGATGTAAAGTTCACGGAAGCTACTGTGAATGAATATACAATACATATACAAAATTAGTCAAGAAAAAATGTATGACATTTAAATGCGGCGTACTTTGACAAATAACACATACATTTGAGTAATATTGCGTGCAATATTCAAATAGCAAATATCTAGAAACGTTTTCTTTTTTAATCTAAAAATTATAAGATAATCATATTTTGCAGTCGAGGGTTTCGCACAACTGCCCAGAAAAAGTTAAGGGTTTTTGAGGTGCAAATAGCGCCTTCTATCAGCTACAACAAAATAAACATCAGGTTTTTTGATCTTTGTATTTGACTGGAAAAAAATCTAAAGCAAATAGTGTATTAAAAAATTAGTCTATAAATCAGTAAAACATGTTTTATGTTGTGCTACCAGAGTGACAAGGAAAATAAAAACGTAAGTATGTTAGAAGGCATGCCATAGATTTTAACATTTTAACCTAAAATTTAAAAATCTAATTTTAATACGCAGTATGTAGGGACCTAGCCCAGCAGATGGCAGTAACAATGAAGTTTGCTATTATTAAATGTGATATTCGTTTAATTGCAACGTTGCCATGAGTGAATTGACACAACCATTAGGTTCTTTAGGTTCCATCTGCCAGGTCTATATTTAGTCTTCTTTTCAAGTGAAGATTCCAAGTTAACTTGGCTGTTAAGAGCTTATATTTGCCAATATGTCGAAAAGTCGCATAAAAAAACAGAAAACCAGAAACACCGACGCCGCGTCCAGGCAAAATTGTGTTTTAGCCCGCCACTCTTGACCCAGCGCCGTCCTGCAGTTTTGACGAATTCCAATGGATACGACCAAATCGTAATTATTTAAACATTTTGTAGTTACAACCAACAAAATCGAATTTAGTGGAGTGTATATGGTGCTTTTTTACATTTAGACAAGCATTTTCGCCTTTTATTTTTTAGGATACAAAAAAGGTGTAAACATAAAACTTGAACATTTTGAGTTAGTATATCTTTTAGTAATGTAAAAAAAAACAAAAAAGCATCGAAATGCTGTGAAAATTACTTGATTTTTTTTTTAATGAGGTACCCTATATTTTTGTATGAGCTTTTAATCCTGATTTCAAAAATTATAAAATGATGACACTTTAACCGTTTTCGAAATACTAAGCCTTAAGTATTGCTAAAAATTAATAAGTGTAATAAATATCGAACTAGACAGTGATAATGTTAAAAGAAACAAAATTAATATATTTTCACACTTATAATTTATACGGTGACAAAAAGACGTATCTTGTTTCATTTAAAGTTATCTATGGCTACTTTGATTCTTATTATATATTTTACTTTTTACCATAATTTAAATTTAGTACTTTAAAAACGATTAAAGCAAATGCATTCATATTCTTTTTAAAATCAGTAAGGAAAGATCTTTCCAACCGTCATAAAAATATATTGTGCCTCATTTAAAAAAAAAAACATACATTGTATAATTATCGCAGATTTTGGATGCTTCACTGAAAGATATCCTACGTTAAAAGTTTTATATTTACAGTTTTTCCATACCTCAAAAAATAAACGGCGAACATGCATGTTAAAATCTAAAAAACCACCCTTATGCCTTGTTGTATCTTGTGTCTTCTTTTCCAATTCCAAATAAAAATAACATTACTATTCCACAAACATTTAAACTGAATGTTTTGATAAAGAAATAAAAAAACTATTTATGAAAAATTAGAGCACCTGAATATCAAAACAGTGCCAACTTTGACTTCTGCAGTACGATTCCGTCTAATTGTACGCGGATTGCTCCAATCACAAACCTTTAGAATGCGCCCGTATTTCAAATCTGATTTTCGATGTTTTGGGTTGTGATTTAATGATGGTTACTTTATAGCTTTAGTGATAGTTTTATTGACGAACCTGGGCTAACCTCACACTAACGGGACATATCCAGGGAACAGTATAGGTTATGTCAAAAAATCATTGTTTTAATATAGATTCTAAAAAAAATTTATATATTTCATATGCAGTATATCCGCCGGATAGAAAGACAGAAATATCAAAAGAACAATACGATTAAAAATATAATTTTTCGCTCTTAAAAAAAGACGATTTATGTTGCAATTTTTTAATTTTGTCTACTAGTCTTATGTTTAATTTTTAGGTGAAATGCTACATAAAAAAATACTTCAAATTCAACAGATAGGTTAAATTCAAACAAGTACTGGTTGAATATTCAGAATAGTTAAAAATTCCTTAATTCGCATCACTTATATATACATCGCCTCAAGAACGAGCAGAAATTGCTAGATTGTATTTCGAAATTTTTTCTTAGACACTTTTAACTAAACGTGCTTATAGGAGAGTGTACCCCGGTCGAAGAGCTCCACACGGAAAAATAATTTGGGGTTTAACGAACTTGTTTTTACAAACTGGCACAGTAAGTGATGTGAAGCATATTGGTAGACTTCGTGCTGGTCGTTCAAACGAAAATATTGATCTTGTTCGAGCTGAGTGATGTTCAACTTGCACAAGAAGACGTGCAAGAAGGGTCCAATGATTCTTTCGAAGTATATTGCGCACCAAACAACGAATTTTTGATCAAACTGCACGTTCTCTTGGATAAAACAAAAGTTTTCTCTTCTTCAAAAACGATAATTTTGCTAGCTGACAAGAACAGAAAGGTAAACATTTGCGTCGTCGCTCATTATCAAATTTTCCTTAAAATTGGGTTCTGCTTCCATTAAGTTACAATTTAACAATTTCTGCTCGGTCTTGACGCAAATGACGCTAAATAACAAAATACTGTATATTTCTACTTTGATTTAAAACTTTACTTTTGTTACTTTTGACAGTTTTCATAAAAATAACGAAATTATAACAATAATGCGGCAAGAACTATTATGATAGTAGAAAAAGGAATGTTTTTGGGATGACCGCTAAAGCAGAAAGAAATTTGGCCAACTCCATGATCGTACATTGTATTATTTGTGTGTGTTTGCAGAACCAAATCATTTGTCATTTTGAGCAAATCTACTGGGACATTTTTTTCAATAAAATCAAATTGTACAGCAATACAACTACATCTTACTAAGTTGGACTGTGAGTAGCGGACTTCAATACCACCAAATCGTACTGCAATATAGTACAATTACATCGTATGACAGCGCTGGACCGTGAGTGAGTTGTTTGAGGCTTTGTTTTTACAAACTAATTTTAGACTATCCTTATGTAATAAAAACAAGTGTCTAATTACTGGAAAACTAAAAGTAACTTCTTACCATTTATACTGAAACTGCATGAGTATAATTATGTTATAAGTAAACTATTTTATAATATGTATTAAAGGTTCGTGACCAGCTTGGTTGGTTGGTGTTTTTATAATTCTTTGAAAGAGATTGTTTACGTTTGTCCCAATATTTTTTGTTTGGTGTAATAAGGTTCATTATACATGATAAAACTTATTTGTTCATAAGTTTTTTCAGAGAAATTCAAATTGGTCTGGTTAAGTCGCTTACTCACTGCTATGCACTCGCTTAGTGACATGGCACAAGTTGATTATTCTCTTTGAAGTACCGACATGCGTGATAAGCGTAAGCGAAGGCATGCATTCGTTGCCCATGGATTGTACGTCCAAATCCATGGGCAACGAATGGATGCGTTCGCTTACGGACAGGCTATTTCGGTTGTCGGTACTTCAAAGAGGAAAATCAACTTGTGTCTAGAGATCGGTACTCGGTAGTAATTATATTACACTTCCGCACGCGGTGAAGATACAAAATATGTGACAAAACACATTATGTACAATTCACGAAAGCATAGTTACCGCCGATCCCTAAACGCAAGTGGAAAATCATTGCAAGCTGTCAATTGTATACCGCACGCTCCAGGAGGCAAAGAGGTTTACGCTGTTTAGTTTTTATATATTTCCTGCGAGATGAGGTGAAACAACAAAGTGGTAAAAAATCTCATCTATTTATACTGAGAAAAATAACTACAGAAGTTTTGAAAAAGACCATATTTCAAAAAAACTTAATTGAGACCCTGCATTTAAACCCCTATAACGATATCTACTTTTAAATAAACAGAATATCCTGCAGTAACGTTTTCTTTTATACATAATCACCAAATATTATTCAGAAATAACCTCAAGAAACTTAAGATAGTGATTTTACATGAAATAATAATGGTTAGTCATTTAAAAATACGACGAAAGAGACCCGACGAGGGGGGGTTGTCAACTTTACATTTAGTAGTTTGCGGTAATAAAGGCTATTGGAAATACAATTTTAAAATACATTTTTTTATTAAGTCGCCAACTTTACATTTTCTAGTCTTCGGGAATAAAGCGAATGTCGTCAAATTTACAAATAGCGGAAAGATTTTCTTGGGAGGTCTCACGTCACTCCCGGGACGACCTGGATTTTGGTGCAGGTGCAGGAGTACAACGTTCCATTTTTATTTTTGCTTTTTTGTTATATTAAATTTAATCTTTAACAATTTATGTTGATATTCAGCACACAAATTAAGATTCTAAAATTCACTGAAACACCGCCAGAGGGCATTTTACCTGAAACTAAAAATTTATTTAGTCCAGAACTTCTTTATTCTAACAGATATTGAAAAAAGTGCCATTGTGAAGGCAATAAAAAGCATCAAAAATAATGGAGGTACTATTATTTAGAACCGATAAGTTCCATCGTTTAGCCGCAAATCGACGTCAAAGTTTTGATCAAATTAAACTAAAAGTTTAAATAGCATAAAAAATCCAATCGCCCTGCTTCAAATGTTGCGATATCTTAGGTTTAGATACTTAGTTTAACAACTATATAACATTGACATCAAACATTTTATTTATTTAAATAATAAGTTTCTGATTAGTGAAAAACTTACTTATTACTTAAGAAAAGGTACAAAATATAACACATTTTCAAAATAAACGAAAAGAAGATACAAAAAAAACGGTAAATTTCCTTAATCCGGAATTTCCCTGGTTATGAATCTTTCCTTTTAAAAGAAATAGTAAAGTGTGGCCCAATTTAGTTCAGTACATAGCGATTTTCTTCCATCGTATTGGATTCCTACCAATATTTTACCAGTTTCTACCTATGCCACACCTGATTCCTTGGGCATAATTTAAAATAAATTCAATAAGTAGATTTTATATTGACACACGTCGCCCTTTTGTTACGTCATGTTGAATTCGTACCAGTTTATCCCTATATCATCTATTTTTTCTGCAATATTTAAAGTCAATTGAGTAATTTTTTTACGTAAATTTTTAAAAATGTTTATTTTGCCGCCATTTTGATCCGCCATCTTGAATTGGTACCACA
Source organism: Kuschelorhynchus macadamiae (assembly GCA_030620095.1). NCBI lineage: Eukaryota > Metazoa > Arthropoda > Insecta > Coleoptera > Curculionidae > Kuschelorhynchus > Kuschelorhynchus macadamiae. Next base: position 618,008 of record JAUTXW010001380.1, read on the forward strand.
GCTTTACCAGTTTACCTCTATCATACTTAATACTTGCACACAATTTGAAGTTAATCTAATAAGTAGTTTTTTAGGCTGATTTTTTAAAAATTTGATTAGGCAAACTTTTTTTGTTTTGCTATCATATATTCATACCAAAACGTTATCAGTTTGTTTCTATGTAACACTTGATTTTTGTGCAAAATTTGAGGTAAATTGGATTAGTTTTTTTAGTCATATTTTTTTTAACCTTTCACTAGACCACCATCTTGTTCCTGCATATTGAATTTTTACCAAAATATTACAGTATATTACATGACCGTTAACGTTTGACTAAAATTTGAAGTCAATCTGATAAGTAGTTTTTAAGTTATGCTGCAAGCCCACAGTCAGACTGACAAACCGACAGACGGGCCGACAGGATTGATAAAACATTTTTTAGCATCTAAGGATGCTAAAACGTGAGGATATGTAAAACTGAGAGGGTGATTTTTTCACGATTATAAATATTTTATTTGGCTGCCATTTTGTTCCGCCATCTTGAATTAGTACCACAATTTTACTATTTCGTCTTTATACTACAGTTAGTTATGGCATATAATTTGAAATCAGTTCATAAAATAGTTTTTCAGGCTGAATTTTTAAATATTTTATTATTGTTCCAAAATTTGAAGTCAATGGCATAAGTACTTTTTTAGCTATACCGCGAACAGACAGACAGATTACAATACTTCGCTTTACGAGGGAAGTAAAAATCATCGGATTGAGATCTGGGGATCAAAATCTCTAAGGAAGTGATCCTCCTGGGGTCGTGGTGCTACGTTCGGGAACATCTTCTAATTGCCAGGAAGATTTTTTGAAAAAAATTAAATACATATTTCCATTTAACATCCCATCAAAAAAGTAAGTTCCTACGAGACAATCGCCTATAATGCCGGCCCAAATATTCAATATAAATCTTCGCTGATGACCCCTTTCTACTTTCTATATAAGCACGTAGATTTTCAACCAGGGTCGAACTGACCCGAGGGACTAGATTTCCAGAAACAGGTTAGTTTCAGTTTAATAACAAATTTATTTTAAAAAACATTTAAAATACTCTCCATTTTTGAGCAATATTTTTTCAGGTTTTGTTGCTTTAAATAAATAATACCTTTCGTAATAAGTCCTATTACAAAGAATATTTTTAATAGCGTTTAATTTGATTCTACGAAGGTTTTTATTCTTCTTTTTTGCAATCCTAAAATGATGTTATATTAATATCTTTGCCTTCATTTTTTTTAAACAAGAAAAGAAATTAAATTTTGACACTTAATAATTATTTTACGATGACGAGTAGGTGAAAAAATATATATAGAAAACAAATCTAGTAGCACATTATTTGAAAGACCTTTTCAACCCTAATTCGTCCCCAAAACATAAGGATGTGAAAATTACCCATTTAAATTACAAAACTCAAGTATTTTATTCCTCAAATGATCCTTATAGTCGAAATGTTATTATCAGCTTGGGGGCTAAATATATTTCTTTTTACAGGGCTTTAATTTTAAATAAATCCAAATTTCCTGCTTTTCAAAACACCTTGTAACAAGAAAAGTCCTATACTTGGCCCACACACTCTCAATTAAAGGTCACGTAAAGTATAAAATATTTGAGTTTGGTAAGTTTTCTCAAATTTTGGATATGAAATAAAGTTGAAAAGCCATTTCAAACTTTGATTCTCTCGACCTCCCTCTTTATTTAAATTTATTGTTCAAAATAATGCTCAGCTCCATTGACGGAGCTGGTTTACTATGTCTATTGCCTATTGCACTGAAGATATTACGCATTCAATTAAAAGACATAGTAAACCAACTCCGCCAAAGGAGAATGATAAAGAGCCACCATTAGGTAGTGTTTTTCTTCCCTACATACATGGCACTACAGACAAAATAGGACGATTACTTCGGCGGTCCAACATACGTACAATCTTCAATACACCTAAGAAGATTGGACAATGCTTGCGATCCCCGAAAGATCTTGTACCTTTCCAAACAGAAGGAGTATATAAAATTCCTTGCTCCTGTGGTGAAGTGTATGTGGGAGAAACAGGACGCTTAATATCAACTAGACTTAAGGAACATGAACGATGTATTAAAAAGAAACAAATTGTTCAATCTGCTGTGGCTGAACACCAGCATAACACTGGCCATTTCATAAATGTAAAGGAAACCAAGGTTCTAGCATCGGTTCCAGGTTTTTATAAACGAAAAGTTAGAGAATCTATTGAAATATTTAAACATACAAAAAATTTCAATTCGGGTTACGGTCTACATCCCACGTGGAAACCGATCTTAACACAGGGTCACGGTTCGGCGAGCACAAGTCGGGTATAAAAGCCCGCCTAAATCTCTTCGAGCTCATTCAGTGTTCATATCTCGTGGAGTAAAGATCCCTGAAGATGCCTCGTGCAATCGAAGGCGAAACGTCGGATAGTAATTCCAATTTGACACGGTCTAATCCCTAGAACCATGATTTCTTAATTGACCAAAGCCGTGAAAGCTTCCGTTCTATGTTAGCATACGACTAAATCTGACTAATATATCTTAATAAAGGATTATACATAAACTTTATGGAAAATGGGCTTTAGTAAAATTGGCTAATGTTTTATACGCCGTAATTCTTCTAAACAAAAGATAGTTAGGGGGTTAAGGATATAGCCCTCCGAAGGGTATCTTGGTATTTTTGGGCTCTTTAGAGAAGCTTAGTAGTGCAACAAATAAATAAAATATTGGTTTTAAACTTGTATTCCATCAATATTTGGTTAGAATGGTTTGATTTCGCTCTTTAAAAATGCGTAAAATATATTTCGATAGATTTAATGTGAAATATACAGGGTGTCCAACATAATGCCAAATGGACTGAAAATTCAATTTTCGAGGGAGAGCTATTCTTGTCATAAAATATACTTCTACTATATGTTATTTCAAAAGAAATAAGAAAGCTAGTTGATTACCAAAAATGCATGTTGTAAAAATATTTTTAATTATATAGAGTGTCTCAAACGGTATCGGTACAACCTGAATATGTTAAATGAATGTCCGTATATAGAAAATAAAACAATATTCCGATTTTACGAATGGTTTCAAACAGTTTTTATAAAACAAATTTTAACCCAAAATTCGGTTATTTATGTGGCTTTTAAAAATTGGAATTCCACAGTCTAACCAAAACTTAGGTACATACAAACCATATGTTATATGTTTTCTTAAGACGGAATATTACTACAACTAGATAGAACATACAAAATTAAGGTAAAATGTACAATTTATGTTGAAAGTCAAACTATTTAGATTTTACAGTTTCTAAGTCTAAAATTTTCAGTTCTTAAATATCAATATCTCGAAAAGAGATAAATTTTGGTGAATTATATATTTCCTATTTAAGATTTTCTTGTAACAATAATAGCTACCTACTAAACCCTAAAGAGACCTTTTTTTGAAACAACTATTATTTTGACTTTTTTTCCAAAATTGCACATAAAGTAAGTCTAACCGACTAAATTACATCACATTAAAGTTTCTGAATGTTGAAGATATATTTTACGACAATAAACGTCTTTTTATGATTAAAATCTTTCTCAAAAATTCAATTTTCGGTTCATGAAAAAGGCAACACAGTCCGATATTTAAAACACGATTAAATACAAAATTGTAGGTAAAAAATAACATAACCCGATGGAGGTGGAACCCAAGCCCTACAATACAAGGCAAACGCTATATCCATGGAGCTACGACATCACACCAGAAAATAAATGAATGGTTTTTGTACTCCGATATTTTCAATGACGTCACAAATGTTACTTTAATGAAAATGTAAAAGTAACACCTCTGTTACTGGAAACACGGAGTAAAACTAATAGTTTATAAATGTTTTGCACTACTAATCTTCTCTAAAGGGCTTTTTGGAGGGCTTTATTACCAAAACGCCTCTTACGATTTTGACCTGCTTGACTTTGCCTTTTGTTGTTCAGGTCAACAAATGTAACATATAAAAAATTGGACAAATTTTACTGAAATCGGTTTTTCATTAGATTTGTGCTTAGAACGTTTGCCAGCTTAGCTTTGGTTTCTTCTTTTTTTTTTCAATTGCAACAAAATAGCAGAAAGACTAGAGAAAGCAGATATTGTTTTCAATAGCTCACTGATGTGTGTTTTCTAAATTTATTATCCTATCTCCTTTTAAACCAGCTACATCATTTTCATATTTTTGTAAAATAGTATTGCTAAAGCTTTCAGGGCTGTGGTCAATTAAGAAATCATGGTTTTTGGGATTAGACCATGTCAAAACGGAATCACTTTCCGACGTTTCGCCTTCGATTGCACGAGGCATCTTCACGAGATCGAGATTCAACGTTCCGATCTCGTGAAGAAAAGATTCCTAAAGATGCCTCGTGCAATCGAAGGCGAAACGTGTGAAAGTGATTCCATTTTGACACCGGCTAATCCCAAGAACCATGATTTCTTAATTGACAGGCGACTTGATTTTTTATCCCATTAAATATTTTTTAGCGAATCAGATACATTCATTTTAAACCGTTACAATTCCGGAAATTGTCTTCCTCCCCAGCCGTTTTCCAGTGTCGCAATTTAAGCGTTCCAGTGTTACACAGAAGCAGCATAATCAAAACGTCCCAGTTCATCTTCAAATAATGAAAACGTTCCAGTGACCTAAGCGTCAAGCACCTGAGCTACTCTAATTCTCTTTCCTCTGAACTTCCCAAGTACTAGCATTCCATTTGATGTAAAATGCCCAAATTACAAATGTGGCTAGATTTATTGTTTATCTCATGTTCATTTTTCATTTATGATTCTTTGTGGCATAAATTTCAAATTCTTTAGTTGTTTAAATAAAATAAGAACTCAAGTTAATTTGGCCATATATTTTGTTCATTTCTCACCAATGCATTCCAGTGCACCTATTTTAAAACCTGAACGGGAGTATGATGTCCTGCTTTTATTGTGCTCAAAATATCCGTAACTAGAAAGCCACTCTGTGGTACGAGTACGGTATGAATTTTTTGACATTTCAACTGTCATTTAAAAACTGCCATTTCGGCTCATACGGTCAAACTTCAACTTAATATTCACCTTCGCAAAATAAAATTGTATGCATTCGATAAATAGAGCTATTACCAACTGACTTTTATTCACTTGGTGTAACGTTGCCATCTGTATTATATTTGAGTTTCATTTGTCATGATTCTAAATACTTGTAAAAAAATACAATCTACTACCTTTGGTGAAACAAGATTGTATGCCAGCGACAGCTATACCAACTGACTTTTCATCAGTTTGTGTAACTAAAGTCGTTAGTTTGTGTTTTGTTATGCATAAAATAATATAAAAGTAAATATTTCAATGTCATTGGCCCTTCTTCGAACTACTGGCAAAAAGATAAAATCTTCCACCTTTAGTGAAATAAAATGGTATGCAATCGATAAGTAGGTCTATTACGAACTGACTTTTAATCATTTAGTGTAACTGAAATTGTTAGTTCGTGTTTTGAAACATAAAATAGGATAAAAGTACATATTTCAATTACATTGGTCCTCCTTCGAACTACTTACAAAAAGATACGATCTACCAACTAAAGTGAAATAAAATTGTATGCGCCCGACATCATTTACTCAACTAAAGTAAGTAGTTACTATTTTATTAAAAATAATGTCGGATAAAGATAAATATTTGAATTCCATTAATCCTGCTTCATTAATGAAATATAATTTGTCTGAGAACAGTAGATTGAGCTGTTACCAGCGGACTTTTTCTTACATTATCTAACGAAAGTTGGTAACTTGACAGGCATTACCTATACAATTTTGAATAAAAATATCAGCTTTGATTTTTAATTTTATTCATACTTTTGGTGGAAAATTTTCTTTCCGAAAAACACATAAGTGTAAATTATTCCTGGATTTTTTTTTGTTAACAAATATTTTAAGAAAATTATCCCTCGTGTTCGGAATAATTTCCAAAATATTCGTTTCCGGAACTAATTTAAGCTCTTGTGATACTACAACTGAAAACTTTGAAGCTGATTTGCGACTAAACGGTGGAATGTATCGACTGTAATGAAAAGTACATTATTTTTTATGCTTCTACCGCCTTCAAAATGACACCTCTCTAATTTTTGCAATATCTTTGAAAATAAAAAAGTTCTGGGCTAAATAAATTTTCAATTTCAGTTAAAAGTGCTCTTTCAGCTCCAAGGAATTAGTTTTATCTCAGAATTACTCAGCTTAATTTGTGTGCCGAATATCAACTCGATTCGTGAAAGATTAAATTTAATATGACAAAAAAGCAGAAATAAAAATTGAACTTTGCACCCCAGAACCTTGGAAACCCAGCAGATTTCTACATTTTTTAAAATAACTCACTACCATTGCTTTTTTCGTATAATATATCATAATAGTGCAAATTTTGCCGGTAAAATGATTAGACTGTCGAAAGTTTGTTATTAGGCAATTTCGTGAATAATATTCAGGACAACAACAAAAATGTCATGAACGAAATTTCCAGATAGCAACAAACATTTTGGCAGACAAACTTTTCTCTCGGATGATATTCGACATAACTGTTTCACGAGAAAAACAATTTTTAAATTACTATATGGAAATAATACTACCCCAATAAAATGTTCTCGCTGTATTTAAATCATGTTAATTTTATCAAGTGTGTTTTGTCAGTAGAAAACAGCTCCTTCTCATGGAATTTTGCCAGTATAAACACTCTAATATAATAGTCGCGTAAAATCACCACCTTAAGTTTTGTGAGTTAAGTTCCCGAACACCCTGCAATCATAATTAAGATTAGTTCATCAGACAGTCTGAAAGTGGGCGAATAACACTCCACGCACACATTCGCTAGATATACACGTTAAAGCGAATATTGGACCAAACGGATGCGTGTGGTGCTATTCGTTCGTTCATATTCACTAAGTGAGTACGAGGTTTGAATCTATTAGCGAGAGTAAATACTGCATATTCCTAATAAATACAACATCTAACGTTACAACTTAGGCCACCGGAGAGGGCGCAAGCTCCTCCAAAGCAAATGATTTCCAAATTGGACAAAACCGAATCACCTCTGGAGTTCTTCTTGCTCAGTTTATCACCCTCAGTGATAGAGTACAGGTTAGGACCTAAACTGACACGGCTATTAAAGAAGTACAGAAAGAGAAGAATGAAATGGGAAAAGCGAGCCAAAGAAGTAAGTAAACAGTATATTTTTAATACTTATATATTATAGAATCTCACGTTAAACAAAGGCGTACTGCCCATCCCCTTACGCAGGAAATTTTATAAACGCTTAAAAGTCAATTCTAAAAGTAATGGTAGCATCTCTATTTTGAATACTTATTTTTTCCGGTTCTCAATATTTATATTCTTTAATGTCCTGCTTGATTGTGTCCGATGTACATATAGCTAAACATATAGAAGCCATAGTCAAGCTTACTGCAAAAAATTTTAGATTATATACGTTGACACTGAAAGATGTCTTTGAAAGCTATCTTCTAGTATGATCACATAGCTAGAGTTAATTTGAGTTAAAACTCAACATGAATAGTTTTAAGCATGTGGAGTCTGTTGTGTCACAGGGTACAGTTTTGAGCACCACCGTATTTTCCCTATTTTATTAAAAAGCCTTTTTTGTAATATAACAAAATTTTTATGATCAGTAAAATATATACTGCATAACTAAAACAGACTCTTTTATAGAAACAAAACGAGGCAAATCAGTTATTAGTCAACCTGCACGTATGTAATCCCAAGTAACACAAATTAGCTGATGAGCTTGAGAACAGTTGGCCATAAAAGACACATAAAAACCAGAGATTTGTCAAATTTTGACAAATGATTCTTGGTTTTTTCTCTAGTCATGAAAGCTCGCTTCAGATTAGATTTTTTGGCTCCCAAAGTAGCAGTTTTTAATGTAGATAGGCTATAGCATAATTACTGGGCCAAAAAATATCTTTTATGGGGTAATTAAACCTCCAACCTTTTTTTGGTAATATTGGATGGGCAAAAAGTAGAAATATCTGTCAATTTTGTTGACACAACATAACCAGATATATTCTAGAAAGTATTGAAGTTAAATTATAGTAAGCATAGCTGTTTAAAATGCCAGAATATGGTATTTTTAGTCAATAGAAGTCGAGGTCAGAATATAATCAATAAGTAGGCATTTTTGCCAAATTCCAACCAAACATATTTTAGCAAGTATTTAAATTTAACTATAGTAATAATAGCTATATAAGAATGTCAGATTATGACATTTTAAGACAACAAAAATTGAGAGGAAAAAATATGGCTTTTATTATCATATTTTTGTTTCAAAATTAAACTAAAATTGGGTAGTTTTATTCTGCTTATTTTTGCTATAGCATTGCCAAAATATGCCACATTTTCAAATTTACGTTTATAACCTATAAAACTATACGTAACCAAACTGAATATATATTAAAAACGAAATATAAATTATTTACCATACAAAATGTCTAATAAAAAGATTAAATATTCCACTACATATCATAGAAAAACGCCGTCTTGGAGTAATCGTCGTTTAATTTTGTTACTCTGGCTCCTAGGTTTTAAATTAGCCATTTTTTAGCGAGTACTAAAGGCAAACCAAGTAGGTATTTTTATTGGCAAATTTTTAGTAAATGTTGTTACATTTTGGCTACATTTGAAAATTATTGCCATTTGATAAATATTTGCTTAGAAAGTGGTCAATTTCAATGAATATTTGCTTAAAAAACGACCCAAAGCTTTTTATGATCCGCCATGATTGAAATTAAAGTTAAACTAATTTCCTAGCAGCCATTACTTGACCACATATTCTTTCTACCAATAAATACATATTTTCATGCATGTTTTTTTTTGCGTCATGAACTCTTTAGTTTCAAGGGGCGCGTGTTTTACGTGCCTATCTTTTCTTTTAACAGTAAAAATTCCTTCTCAAGTGTTTTTTGTCCCTACCAACCATCAAACCATGATTTATCTTTGCATTTCCTCTTAGCTCACAAATTCTTAAACTGATTGCCTCTGTCAATACTATTTCTATATAATTTGAAACAATTGACGATTTATTATATAAATGAAGAAAAGGCAAAAAATGAGAAATTATTTAGGTAAATTTCGGAAAAAAAATGTTACTCAAATTTCGGCTAAAAAAGAAGTCAGAATTCAGCTAAAAAAACTCGATTTTAGTCAAAAAGTAGCAAATAAACCCAACCATAAAATCAAGAGAGGGTTGTGTAATTGCCAATTGGCCACTTTTACCCCATTATGGCCAAATTATTATTCTCCACTTTAGCCATATTTCCGTCTTTATACTGTAATAGAACTGTTATTTTGGCTAGCCATTTTAGCTAATTAGCCAGGGATATTAGCCAATATCATATATAATTATATGTGCTACTTGGGGTATAACCTTCTCTCTCACACGTTGTTTACATAGGGTTTTAGCCATTCACCCATCAATAATAAAATTGTAATACTCATTATTTATATACTTATCTTATAATTCTGAAAATTTTAATTGTTTAATGAGTAGGTAGGAAAATATGTAGGATCGCCTAAAGTTTGGTACATTATTAAAAGCAAGAATTTATAATTTTCGAAAAAAAAATATCACATGAAGTTATTCACAAAAACTTTATTTTTTAATGCTAATATTGAACACTATGGAAATGCACTAGTTCTATTTTAAATGAAGAAATTACTCGTAACAATAATACAACATAATCATTATATAAAATAAGCCAACACTTAGTAGATCTCTAGTTTTCTTTCTGTTTATTATCACTACGAAACAACACGGCAGCCGCAGAATGAGAAATCTAAAGCTACGGACACATTATTAACCCGTGACGTGTTAACACGTCATGTCAGAATGCGACACATCAGTTATACAGGACACATCTTTGTGTTGGGAAGCGTGCATTATTTTGGTTGGATTTAGGTGTTTTTAAAAACTGTGAATAGTGTTTTCATTGTAAGTAGCTAAGAGTGTATTTATAGATTTAAAAAGATGGATTGGCTGGACGAAGAAGAGGAAATGGAAGCTGCTACAGCGGCAATGCTTGTTCTACAATATGAATCCAGAGAGTACTGGGTTCATCTCATAAATAAGTGTAGGCAAGAGTTTGGCGAATTTCATGTTTTGTGGCCTGAAATCGCCATTGACGATGAAAGGTGTAAAATGTATATAAGGATGACCAAGAAGGAATTTGACGTGCTTTATGACTTATTGGGAACTAAATTAAAGAAGCAAAACACAAATTTCAGAGAGGCATTATCTCCGGAAGAAAGACTTTTATTAACTTTAAGGTAGGTAATAACAAAATAAAATACTGTATTCTTTTAAATAACCACCGGTAAATCAAGTACACAAACACTAACAAACAACTAATAACACTATTAGAAAACTATGTATAATATTTCAGAAATAGATGTAACCGTTTATAAATGAGTAAACCTAACTTGTGGGTCGGAAATTGTACTTTCTTCGGTATTTTCCAAAAACTGGGATATAGATTGTATATTTTGACCAATGTGGGGAAAATAATGTTGTGCGGATAGCGACTGCATGGAAGTTTCAGATTCGTTCGAGTAGGAATTTGCAGAGGAAGATAGTATTGGCGAAGAATGCGGCACTGTTACGGTTATAACTTGGGGTTGTGTGACTGGTGATATGGTTATCAATTCAGCTTCAAACACCAAATTACTTATGTCCATTTTGAGACGAATTTGTTCATTTTGAGGCAGTTTCTTAACAGTTTTAGCTAAACTTAGGAAAAATACCATTACACCATTACTCTGTGCAAGTGTGCCTGGAGGTCCCATCGGGGCCTTATACGGTTATTTGATTTCACTATATCGACTATTTCAGTCATTGACTTCTCGATTCTCTTCTTTCTTGTTGATGTTTTAGAAAAATAACGAATATCTGACTTAGCATAATTATTTGAGCCTGTTGATATTCTAAAAAGGGAAGTCGTAGCTTGGTCTTTTCCCCATTCCCGTCATCTTGCGTGTCACCATGATCAGCCATATTTTTGTCATTCTCCTCACTTTGGCTTTCCACACTATTTTCATTTTGAGCCTGGAAGTTGCTTTGCGATGTTCTGGGCTCCATATAGGGTGACAAAAATGACATTTGTTCTTCAAATTTCCACTTCGGAATCTTTTTTGTTGTCTTTCTTCTTTTTAATGCGTTGGTGTAGGCGTTCCTTAGCTTTGTCCAAGCATCTCTACATTCATGCCCTAAAAAGAATATTTTTTTATACACTCTATATATTTAAAGTTTTATGTTGTAGTAGATAGCATAATTATTAATTATTGGTTTTTATTTTTAGATTTTTGGCAACAGAAAACTCTTACAAATCACTGTGGTTTGAGTTTCGTACTGGATTCAGTACGGTGGGACAAATTGTAAAAGAATGTTGTCAGGCCATATGGGAAACACTGCAACCTATATACGTGCCCCAGCCTGACCAAAAACATTGGAAACAAATTGCCAAACAATTTGAAGAAAAGTGGCAGTTCCCACATTGTATCGGTGCTTTGGACGGTAAAAACGTTCGAAATATAATGTCCAAATAACGCCGGAACTTCCTATTACAATTACAAAGGGACTCACTCCATTGTCCTTCTTGCTTTAGTCGATGCGAATTACAAATTTACATCGATAGATGTCGTTAATTATGGTAGAAACAGTGATGGGGGTATTTTTGAAAGATCCCTACTAGGCTAATGATCTGCAAGCAACAGAATTGATTGTCCCACAGATGAACCGCTAACGCCCACAGGACCTCTTTGTCCATTTGTTATGGTTGGCGATGAAGCATTTCCACTCAGGCGCTATTTGATGCGACCTTTTAGTAGAAACAACTTAGCTGGCGAAGCAGAAAAAAAATTTAATTACAGACTTTCAAGAGCACGCCGTATTATAGAAAATGCTTTTGGAATCTTAGCAGCGCGATGGAGAATATTCAGAAAACCAATCGAAGCTAGCCCAGAAGTTGCTGATAAAATGATGACAGCATGCTGCCTTCATAATTTCGTGCGAATTTCATCGACCGAATCTGTAGAGCCTCTTGATGTGAATTTGATAAACTCAATAAAGCCTATTAATGTGCCAATGTGTCCGTGGCAGAGAGATATTATTCAAAAGGGCAGGCGTAACTAGTTAATAACGTTTGCTTTTTTATTAGCTTGATAAATGCCAATATTGTTTTGTCTCCCAGTAAAAGTGTATGTCAGATATTATGGAGGATATTATCATTTGACGCATATAATATGATTTGAGCAAGATCGTGATTTATCAGTGACCCGATTTTTTGGAACTCCCTGTATAAATATTTGAGAAATCATAAAATATGTAAAAAAGAATGGTTTTTTAAATAAAAAATGTTGTTGTTTCACCCCGTTGGAATTTGAATTTTGAAAAATACCTTATCGAACTTCTACATTCTACGCTCAACCTGTATGGCAAAATTCAGCCTTTTACCTCAAGCGGTTTGAGCTAGGGCGTGATGAGTGAGTCAATCAGTCAACTAAGGATTTTTATATATTAGTATAGATATATAACTCATTTATAAAAGTAAAAAAATATAATACGAATACTTACATGTTTGGTTTATTTTTCCACCTATTTCCTCCCAAGCCTCTTGTCGTTTTCTTTGATCTCGATAATCCTTACTATGCACGTTGTACAAAAATACGTATTTTCGTACTTCTTCAATTAATATTTCTTCCATTTTTTCCATTTTCATACACACCCCGCGAAATAAATAGGAGCTGACGCATTAACACTCTGACGAAAATCTGGCCACTACAGATATTGAAAACACGAGTTACGACCTGTTAAAGCGTGTTTTCGGCCTCTGACGACACATCATAATAATATGTACGGATCTATTTCAAATAGCGAGATAGATATTTCCATAACACGTGTTAACACATCACGTGTTAATAATGTGTCCTAAGCTTAACACCACCTCAGCACGCGTGTCTTTATAACTACAAAGAAGCTGAATACTGCAAAAAATCGCACAAAAGGAAATTCACACAAAAAACCTTTATACAGCTCAAAGGCAGAAAATATTTCGGTTCACTAAACGTTTTAAAGTCACTTTTGGAACTAAAATAGTTCGAAAAAAAACATAAAATCTCAAAGAATCACGAAAGTCGCCATTTAACACAATATATAAAACAGAGCAAGGAATACTACTTGCATCTTCTTTCTAACTCTGTTGCCCCTACCCGAAAACAGCAGTGTTTCGTTGACGAAAGGATCCGTCACTGTTATATAGTATATATTTCACTGATTATGATTATGATTATGAAGGGTAAAACGGGGCATAACTTATCAAAGGGGTTAAACAAACTTGTTACATGATTAACTTTTTAATAGAGCAAATATCTCTGTTTTCGTAACTTGAATAGACTAAAAAAATCATAGTTCTTCCATTGGCAATTGCAAATAGGACTCAACGTTTCACTTTCTCACATCTCGTGATTATTTTTTAATAGAATTGGACATGCTAGAAAGCAATTCCAGTTTAATGCAATTTGTACTGTAAACATGTAATTCGGCAATAACAGCTATTTGTAGGAGCTAATAATTTGTTTCTATCTTCACGAGGGTGTCAACAAACGTGAAATACGTTTAACAAAAGAAAAAGATACGCTACTGGGTATAAATAATTCTATTCAAGGCCTTTATCATTACAAGTGGCAAATGTGCCGGAAATTATCTGTATTAATTTAGCACGAAAACTTTCACAGCGCTAGTGAATTAAGAAATAATGGTCATTGAGTTTAGACTGTCAAATTGGAATTATTTTCCGACGTTTCGCCTGCCATTGCACGAGACGTCTTCACCGCATAAAACCAAAAAACCCTTGGCGCCCCAGCGTATTTACCTTTAGCTTTCCAATACGCGGCTTCGCGGCTACCATATTTAATTTTATGAGAATGGTTCAAAAGTAACCTTAAAAAATTAAATATTACCTTCGTATACTAAAAAATAAAATAAATATGTTATTTTATAATGATTAATTCGTATAAAGTTCCTTTAACGTACCGTTAAACTAGAAGTAAACGTGTCGCAGGTCTGTTCTGTGATTTCTTGGTCTCTTAGATTTTTTCGCGATTTTGAACCGTTTAGAAATTATTTAGCAAAATGTTTACAAATGTCTATATAATTTCAAGGTTATCATGCATTAACACGCATTGATATTGCAATCAATAGCGTATTTAGGGGGGGCAGCAAATGCCCCCTCAGAGCTCTTAACACAAGCAAAATATTTGAAAGTAAAAATTATTTTATAAGGCATCACCACGATCATATAAGTGTGAACGTTTTTTTTTTGGTCATCGTCGCCAATTTTCAATTTTCATGAGGGGGTATTAAGCTTATGTCCTGTTAACAAAGAAAAAGCAATAACTTTTTTTTAGTTGCATGGTTGCGTCCTCCGCCCTCAGGAAGGCATTCTAAATACGCCACTGATTACAATTTTACCATTTTTCCCATTGTTGCATATGCCAAGACCATATATGAATGTACATTTTACTAAATAACTTTTATACCGGGCAAAATATCGAATTAATCTAAGAAACTTAAAAACGAAGGCCTTGTATATATATTATATATGAAAATTGACTTTTCCTGAAAATTTTCACTATATTGTGCTAGTTAGAATGTTAGCAAAAACAACAACGACAATAGCAAGGGAACAAATGAGTATCAGCTCCATTATTTTAAATGGAATACTCTATACAGAGTGCAACAAACTCGAGTGTATGCATGGGTATCTCGGAAACCATAAGATATACGAAGTTGGGTAAATGTATAGCAAAGTTGCGCAGTTTGGTGTTCATTAATATGCTATCTTAAATTGATAAAAACCAAACCAAACGGAAATATTCGTCTAATACGGTCTTTCCCGATTTCAATTTTATTTTTTCCTGGCTTTATTTTAATAAATATTTCAAAATAGATTTTGAAATATTTACATTTTTATTGCCACTTTTTTGCTCTACAAGCCTGTATTAAGTTTTTAATGCGATTTTTTGTTTCATTTTTAATTTGTTTGTTTTTTACATACACAAATTCATAAAAATTCGTATACCTACATTGCTTGTTAAGCGAATTTTTTTAATTGTATATATTTTTGTGAGTGTTGTACGTGTGGAAGGTCCTAACCTTCAAAAAAATTAAATAAAAATCCAGGTCCATATTTAAAACATAAAGTTTGATGATGGTGTCCCGAAGACGATCTAAAATTTGATGATAATTCCATCTTGTAGAGGAGAAAAAGTCACAATATGTTTGGAAAATTTATTATTAAATAGCTATTGATATAAAGTCAGGAAAAAATAAAAACGAAATCGGGAAAAATCTTGTTTATGCGAATATCTCCAAAGTGGTTGAAATTTCTAAACGGCACATTAATTAGCACTAAATTGGGCAACTTTGCCTTTATTTTTTATTTTATAATTTATCCAACTTCGAATCTCTTCTGGCTTTCGAGATCCCCATACATACACTCGAATTTGTATTACCCTGTATACGTATAATATTACCAAAAATTCAAATTATTTTTATTTTCCTTGTTCAAAAATATAATTACGTGTATATTGTATATATTTTATTCACTAAGTTTCTGATCAATTTGACTTTAAAATGTTCCTTTTTGGTCAATAAAATATACACTTTCACTAGAAGAGTCTCCGTTGGAAGTAAGTGATGGATATAACAGCGAAATTATTTTTAAAAAACCGAATACAAATCGGGAGCTGACTGAATTTCTAAAATATCACCTTTACCGGCCAAATCGAATTTATGAGAAATGGGACACAGAAATCTTTTAAGAAGAAAGATAAAACAGAAAGGCGCTGGTTAAGCTATAATACCAACAATAAATCACTAGTTTGCTGGATGTCTCGCTGGGAGGCTAAACAAATTAATTTTAGAGTAAAGAGACACGAAAAATCGCACAAGCGGCAAGGATTACAAAATGAACTTGAACAAAATGCTTTGAACAGGAATTTGAAGAATTTTTGGAAGGCTACGAAGATATTATTGATAGTGATGAATGCCAAAATTCAACACTCATCTGCTGCAAATCATGTAAAAACTGCATTTGTTGCTACTATTAATATGCAAATACAATTTGTATGCAGACGCATATCCTTTTCTTTCATGGGCCTGTAAATATCTTCTCACACTATCTGTAACACAAGTTAGTTGTGAAAAATATTCCTCAGAACTTAAATATATTTTGAACCGATTATGCAATAATTTAAACCAAAGTAATGTAAAACATTTTATGCTGATGTCAATGGAAAAGATATATTTATGTCTTTAGAGAACGATGGTATAATTGATAATGTGGCTAGAACCAGCAAAAATCTCGAACAGCTTTATTATTATAAAAAAACTTTTCAAAATATTGGAGGAATTATTTGTTTGTTAGCTTAATTTTTTTCAGCTAACATATGTTCTTCATTTATCTGTATTAACTTCAACCTTCCTTTATTAACAATCGATATTACATTATTTCGATTTTTTTATTCATATTCTATAAAATCTGTTTGGCGCCCTCTCGTCACAATTATTGCCCTTCAAAAATTTGGGTCCCAGTCCGTTCCTACAAAAAACTATTCATTATGCGTGGAGACCAATTTATTGCGGTGAATCACGCTTTGATGAACACAGGTCAGATTGTAAATGTCATAGAAAAATTATTGGTGTTTTTATCATCCTATGTATTATATGCTTATTTTCTGTGTGCTCTATTTTAAATGTTTAGCAAAGTTGACATTGCTAATGATAAAAACTAAACAGCTGACTCAAAAGTTTTATTTACGTCTTGCCCAGCTGTTGGTATTTGTATTATCTTAATTGATTTAAATTCCTTGCCTATTTGTATTGTGTTCTAACATATTATCTCACTAAAAGATTAGCTTTTATTGTATCACTATTACAGATACTGATTTTTATTCAGTAATACAACATATTTTGAAACAACATATTTTGACAAAAAATAGGTATGAATGTGATACAGAGTAATACTGATAAATAATAATCTATTTTTTTTATAAATATATTATTGTCATTTTCCTTCAGTTTTTATTAACATGTAAATGACAATTTACTAATAAAAACGTATTTTTCTTGTTATATTCATGAAACAATCATAGACGGATTGGTCTAGATGCTGAGATGCACAATTTTTAAAAATATTTTTATTAATACATATAACTGTCACTGGCGTTACGATAACGTTTATGCCAAAAAACATACAATACATCAATCCGTCGATATATTTTATTAAAAACAAAAAAAACAACACTGCAAAAATATGTTTTAAAATGTCTTCTGTGTGGTTTGCACTTTGCTACTTGTAAATTATTTGGTTAACTTTTGATAATCTTGTCAGGCTATTTTTAATTCAAATTGTTTATTCATGAAATACAGGCATACAGCGTCACAAATATGTCAGTAGTAAATAATAGGAAACAAGCTAAAACAACTAGTTTTTAAATATTTTGCCCGAAAACCAGTTTGGCTTTAGATCAGGCCACAGTACCAGCACTGCCTTAATTCAGTTAACAAATGATATTGTTCAAAATGAATAATAAAGATTTAACGGCATTGGCGGTTCTGGATATCTTTAAAATATTTGACACCAACAGTCACAGACTTATGTGGAGCAAAATGAAATACTATAGATTTTCTAACTAAACAATTGAGTTCTTTAAATCGTATCTTGTGGGTCCGCGTCAGTGTCTGTCTGGATAATTCTGTATCTTCGGCCAAAGTTGTTGGATGTGGTATTCAGCAGGGTTCGATATTGGGTCCCATCTTTTTCATTTTATCAACAAGTGATATCAGGAGGCTTAACTAAAAAGCAAGCTTATGCTGACGATACTCAAATCTATGTGAACGCAATATCAGGACGTCTGAACATGCGGAAACTAATTTGAATCGGGACTTGGATACTTTACATACCCTCTGGCAAAGCTAAACTGGTTAATCGTAGAAAAGAGGCAACTTTGCAACTTTTGTAATATTGTTTATAACGTTTTAAGTAACAGCGTTCCAAAATCTTTATTTAATGCATTAGTTTTCCGATCCTCCTTGCACAATGCAAATATTAAAAGTGTTCTTTTTAGTATTCCACGTCATTCCTCCGCCATTTTTCGAATATCGTTAAGAATAGCTATTTAAGCTAAACTTCGCCTTTGTCTGTAACATTTTTTAATAAATACGATTTATTATTATTATTTAGCGTCAATATTTTGTTATATTATACGATATACGAACCTCTGGCAGAATGTTTTAAAATATTTATGTTAAGATATATGTTATATGTTATATATATTAATATAAAAAAATACAAAGTAAAAATACACCTAATCAAAGCGTAATAATAACTAAAATAATCTAAAAAGCAAACACAGACTGAAGGAAAAAAACAATAGGAACAAGAAATCAAGCTTATAGGAGTATTCCCAACACAGAATAACATAGTTAAGTTGTGAGAAAATTTCACAAATTTAGTATCTTTATTTGATGGTCTTAGAGAATAATTTAATGTTTGGGTTCTTGATTCATTTGTGTTTAATTTATTTGAGGCAAACCACTTTTGTAAGTAAGTAAACGCATCCTGAATACTAAAATCCAATTTCTCCTAAGAATCGGGCTTATTGATGGTTGTGTTGTCTCAGAATAGTATATAGTAAAAGCTTCATAGTGTCGTCCGAGTCTCTTTTGAGTAACACAATTTATTTGAGCATCATACACCAAAGTTTCACACTCTCGTGGCGTTCTAAAATATATATACGAAAACACTTACGAAAGGTGTGAAAAGTCAGGTGTCATCTGTCAAACAAAATTTTAACTATTTAAAAAATATAAAATAATGTTTTATTATTTAACAATTGTCGAATTTTTTTATTAGGTTTATGAAAAACGTCAAAAGCGTAAAACTAAAAATTGGAATTCCCAACAAAAATTTGGAATTAATACTACGAATCAGCATTTTTTTTAAAACCTAATCTCTTTTATCTCATATTGCTTTGTAAATAGGTTTTTATTAACTAAAAAAAAAACCAGCAATAGGAACTTTGACCATTTTGGATAGTTTTAATTTAGGACTCGGGCCCCGGTTCTACAGAACCCACCGAACCCTGCTGGGTATGCCACTGATAATTGTCTATAAATATTTTTATTTATTAACTCCTAGATACTCTTTAAGACATATTAATTCATTGTTCATATTTGAATTCAAATTAAGATTAATTATCATTATCTGTTAAATTATTCTATAATCACCATATAACTCGAAACAATAATTTTGCAAAATATAATATTACACTTTTTTGTCTAATAAATTTATTTATCTGAGTTCTATTTTTCTTATTTATTTATTATCTGTCGAACAAAATTTAATGTCATACATTTATATGTGTAGTTTCTAAATTTTATAATATATTATTTGCTGTTATATTTTGTCCAACAATTTTTTTCATAATTATAATAAATCTTTTCTAAAAATATTGATGTTTATTTTATTATTTGTTTATAACATTTAATGTAAGCAATATCTATTTTAACTCTTTGTTGTTGAGTATATTATATTAGAGGTATCAAAGTTTCAAATTTTGCAAGAGAATGATGGAACATTGAATCTTGATCAGCACATTAACATCTATACTATTAAAAATAAAATAAAAACGCCTCCAAAAATTCTTTGCTTTGCCTTCAAAATTTGGTTTGTTATTTGTTTATTTTGATTTAATAATATCATTTGAATAGTATATTACATACTCAGAATTCTGAATAAGTAGCATTCACTTGTGTTATGTCAGATATTGTAATTCATCAGGATCAAGAAATAAATCTAAACTCTATTATATCTTATTTATGAAACTTTATTGATTAACATTGGTTTAAACAATAACTAAAATACTTAATTTTTTTGTATCTCGATTTTAGTATTTTGACATTTTTTATTAAAAAATAAGAAACTAACTTAAAATTTGTTAAATAAGACATATATTTCGAATCAATTTTTGGCTATAAATCCTTAACATTAAAATATAATTTTTATTATAGTAAATGCTACCCTATCATTTATACTTATCCAAACTATAAGTTCTTTTTACATAAACATATCATCATAACCTGGTGGAGGAAACTCATCATTATCTGGTCTACGAGGATTGTGAGGGTTGGGAAAAGCATCAGGAGGCCTGAAAGGGTCAAATCGAGCACCAGGCGGTATAGAGCCTGGTGGTACTCCTAAATTGCCAGGTCCGGCAGCTAAAAAATAAAATAGTTTCAATTCAAACTTTAACATATAGAGTATTTGCAAAAAGGAGTAAATCCTATACCTACAAATATGAGATTACAGTACACAGTTTATATATGCATGTAATTATTTGGTAATAACTTTATGCAAACCCTGTAAAACCCAAAAATTTTTATTACATATGTTACTTATGTGTAATGGAATTATCTATGAGGGAAGTTGTGGGTAGAGGTAATTTAGCATTTTGTTGTTTTAATTGGCTCTTAATTTATTTATATATTATTAATATTATTACTATTAGTTATTTTTCATAACTTTATTTAGGGTCAATAAAGAGGTATAATCAAATGTACGGTCTATAAGAAACAAGTTAACTTTATTAGAAGCATTCATTATAGACAAAGAAATTGACATTCTTTGTTTAACAGAACACTGGCATCAGTCCTCTCAAGAGCTAAAATGATTAAAATTGCACATGACAACTGACATCTTGTCTCGCGTTTGCAAACCGAATTCCGATCTATTGCTCAATATTATTCAAGATTTTCTGTTACTGCCGCATATTTTCGCTGTACTGCCTGATTACTGCCTGTTACTTTTTATGTACTGCCTGGTCCTGCTTTCTACTGCTCATGTACTATAGCTATCGCAGAATACTGCTTAGCAATATCTATTACTCAGAACCTCAAATTGTTGGAGGAAATAGAATTTACCGAACAATTAATAATTTTAATAGGCCGCCATTTTATTTTGACATTTAGGATTTGCACTAAAATTTCATCAGTTTTTCCTTGTTTCACACTAAATTTTTGTGCAAAACTCCAAGTGAATTAGATAGGTAGTTTTTTGGTATTGAAGTTTTTAACATTTTATTGGGTGGTCATTTTATTCCATCATAATGGCTTGTTATGCCAGAATTTTAACAAATTTTTATGAAGTCAATTGGATATATAGTTTTCGAATTATGCCTTGCACAGACAGGCCACGTAAACGAGAGAACATGTTTTTCTGATCTATGGACCCTGGGATGGGGAGAACATGTTTTTTTGGGATCTACGGCCCCTAAATCATAAAGATTTGCAAAAATGTTTTTTTTTTCAAATTTACAATACTGTCTGCCCTCTTACAAGGGAAATAATATGTAGGAAGATAACATTGCTTTGAAGCTGGATGTGAATGGTTTAAAAGAATTTCATTCAGAGACTTTGAGTTTATGTTAACGGATATGTCAATCAGTCAAGTAATAAGTAATAAAGAGTAAGTCTAATAACTATATATTATAACCATATATTACAGTAAAAAAACTGCCATTTTATTATAAGCAACAAATCCAATTTTACACTCACAGATTTGTCATAACAAATTTACCTCACTACTAATTTTTTGCTTTTTATTGTTTAAGTTTGTTAAATTGGAAGGAAGAGCTCAAAATACTCCGAAAGAGTTAATAGTTTCTTACTAAAAATTAATATTATTCCTATATATAATTTTGTATACCACTACATTTTTAATATTCTGAGCTTGATAATAGTGTTTTTTTAAAGCTACTATGAATTTCTAATTAATTGCAGCCTACTGATAAAAACAAGAGTAAGTCCTTATTTGGTTGGCCTACAGTAAAAAGTGTGGCATGGCAGACCTTACAGTTAAAATATAATCCTGTTTGCTGAACTAACTTAAATACCAGTGGCCAGTCCTTATCAGTTTGCAAAATAAAAATCAAAAGAACTTAGTGAAGAATTTGCTGACTTTAAGGTTTTATTGTTTTCTGTTCATATATACTGATAATTTTTATTGGTGTCTATATCCAAGTTTTTTACTTGGTAATTTTATAGTTTTAATGTAATGTTAATTTATTTTTTGGCTAATTTCCCTCATTTTATTTTTAGTGCCAATTCTTTGGTTTTAATAGCATTTCGTGTTCTCTTAATTAAATTTTGAACATAGTCTTGTTGGTATTTTATCAGGTCTTAATGCAGAGGTAATACAAAAGCTGACAGGATGGCGAGCAATCTAAATATTTTTGGACTTAGCCCTCCTCAATGGCAACAATGGTTCAAATCTTTAAAGTTAATAGCATGTATTTAAATTAAAAAGTTGTGTGATAAAACTAATACAAACAAAAAGATAAGACATCATATTTACTGTAAGTGTCCTACCAATGGCAGCTTACCAAAAATCCTCTTAAGTTACATGATCTATAGTAATGAATGACCTAGGATGAGCAATGTTCCCAATAAGTATGTACAGGGTTTTTGGTTAGTATTTTTCTAGATATCAAAAAAAGTTAAATACAAAAAGTATTACAGAAATACAGAGTGTCTAGATATTCTGAAATTAACATCAACTTAAGATTTTTTTAAATATAAGACTCTATAAATTATAAGTTCATCAAATTGGCCTCTTGCTGATTATAAATATTCCAGATTTGATACTTTTATCTTTAAAATTTGGTAAAAATCTGTCCATAAAAAGCAAGTATTCTCACTGACTCTACTATGTCTTAATGTTAATGCATTACCTATGTTTTTGTCAGGTGTATTTAAAGATAAAAGTATCAAACCTACTGTATTTATCAGCAAGAAGAGACCCATTTGATGGATGATAATATGCAGGGTGTTATATTTAAAAAGGCAAAGTTAATTTTGATTTCAGAAAAACTAAAACAACCTATATATCTGCAAACTACATTAGAAGAAAATCGTACAATTTGAAGAAACTATTGTATTTAACATTCTTTTTTAGATATCTATAGACACACAATTATTAACGAGCATTTTTAGCTAAAAACCCTGTAGAAGCCTTAGCCTTAAGAATACAGAATAGATATATCTATTTACTCTTGAGATAGATATCTACCCATAAATTATTCAAATATGGTTATTTTTACAGAAAAATCCTAGGAAAAATCATTAGAATGCCTTATGTTAAAAGAAATGTTTAATGTTTGCCAGAACATCAGAATCATAATGCTTTTCAGAAAAATGATATACACATAAAATTTTATAAACTGAACAGAGTCAGTATTGGATTGCAATACTACTAGGGTTACCATATTAAAAAATACAATCTCTTGACAAACCTAATGCAAATTCCATAAAAAATCCAGAGAAAATAATAAAATTTAATTTTTTTAAATAAATTTTTATTACAAATAAATATATCAAAAAGTAAAACAAAAACAATTTCTATAAACGATAATATGTTAAAAATGTAATGTAACAATGTATATTAAAAAAAACATAAGCTGATACAATTTAACATAAATAAATTAGGACAAAATATAATATACCTTTATTTTAATAACTTTATAGGATGCAAAGCCATAAAACTAAAACATAAAAACATAACACATAACATATATAAGTAAAAAAATAACTATAAAATTCATATCTTTTAGTACCAGAAATTTGTTTTAAATTTTTCATATTAAACTGTGTTAAAAGTAATCCTTTAACAGAAAAAACTGAAAGTCTGTTCCTTTCTTTTGTCCACTAGGACGAAATAGGATTTAGAAGTTTGGTATCTGAAAATTCTGGACAATTTATAATTCCCAGCACAATCCAGATTCCAGACGTATGGTAACCCTAAATACTACAGACCATTGTTCTATATTAAGTTACCAGAAAAGGTCATGGACAGTCGGAAAATGAATAAAAATACAGTGTAAAAAAGATTTAATTATCAAATGCATTCTACAATATAGATACATTTTAAAACATTGTTTTATAAATACTACTCCCAAGTACCAACAGGTGACATTTAAAACTAGTTTTAGTTAATATTTTATCTTGAATTTCAAGTTATTGTAATGACTAGTGACTTATGTAAAAATACATTGTATTTATTGACACCAACGAAATTTCCTTTACTTTGTAATAGTGTGTTTAATGGTTTTTAAATTTATTTACCTGGGAAAGATCCACGGGGTGGCTGAAAAAGCATTCCTCCACCAAATCCAGGCCCTCGAGATGATCCTAATGGGGGTCCCACCAATCCAAACGGATCCAAATCAGAACGACCATAATCATATGGATTTATCTAAAATTATTATTATTAAATCCTTTATTTAACCAAATTTAAGTAGCTAGTACAAATCATCATCAGTAAAATTTGGTTCTTAAAACTATAAAAAGTTCTCTGTATCACACACAGACAAATTATTTTACAATAAAATCATACAACAAATTAACAATGATAAAACAGTTAAGAAAAATGGCACATTACAAAAAGCATTATCTGAAACAAAAAAACTAGTCAAACAAAAAGTAAATATAAGAAATACCAATGTATAATCATACCATTCATACACATAATACTATGTATGATGGTAGTTTGTATCTCTCCATTCAAATATTCTTTTAATATGGATTTGAATAAGCTCAATCTTTTTCTACTTTTAATTTAAAGAGTATTAAATGAAGTATTTTGCCCCAAAATGCAAACATTATTAAAAGATCTTACCAATGGTGGCCTAGAAGGTCCTCCAAATGAGCTTCCTGGTGCCCTAGGTTGGATTCTTAAGGGATCTGGTTCGACAGCCTTACTTGCACTAGGAGAAGGTGGGTCAGTCTGGCACGCAGCGCTTCGGCTTTTCGTTGATATGATTACCTTGTCAATCAGTTCCTTTTTTATTTGTTCAACAATATTTTTATTATCTGGAATCATTTCGTCAAGAGTACCAGTTTTTTCTGCTACTTGTCGCACGTTAAGCTGGATTAATCCCACAGTACGCTCGTCTACGCGTACTAAGTTGATCATGATCCCATCCTCCAAAGTAGTGCCTTTCAAGTTGTACAACCTTCCTTGGAAGACATAACGAATGGCATAGTCTTCATTCCAACCCTTTGGTAGACTTTCGCTTTTCGACTCAGAGCCATCGATATTCTTACTCTCACCAAGACCTATGCATTTAAATCCATTCGAAACCAAGACCAAATGTGTCAGACAAACTAAAACATCTTGGTTATTTTTGATATCTTTCTCAACACTGCCGAAGAGTAAGTCCCACCCAAAAAGGCTAGCCGCCATATTATAATGTACTTGAAATATTCACTAAAATTTTACGATTTATTAATTAGTTTTTTTGAAAAATTTGCCGGAAAATTAAAATAAAAAGCGCTTGTCATTGCAAAGTCAGATATATAGATATGAGGTTAGATTTTTGTTTATTTCTCAAAGTGTCAAAATACCAGTCCTCTTTTCTGATTAGAAGATCTTTTACGTTAGTGCAGTTTGTCTAAATTCTTAGTGTGGCTTTTGATTATAATGGGCTATTTGCCATCAATTCGGAAGCTCAACCGCAATAAATAAAATTTCAGAATGAATATATTACATTTGTCATTTTCATTTCTTAATGAAATTCATAATAATTTTTCGGTTCAGCTAACCATGGCCAATTTTTGGTATATTCGTAAATTTTTGGGCTGCTGATCATGAATCTGAAGTCAGATTTTGTCGGCAACGTTTCGTTTTTGTCACATGTCAACTTTTCACTATTTTCAACATAAATTGTATTCTAAGTAGTTGGTTTTTGCAACAATTCACTGAAAACTTAACACAAAAGAATAGGTAAATTCTTACTTACACTTATCATCGCCAATTTTGATTATTTTTGGTGAACCGGTAGATTTTTAGATACTAATAACGAATCCGAAGTCACGTTTCTTCAGCGAAGTTTCGTTTCCGAGATATACGCCATCAAATTTTACAATCTTATACACACTTTTTCCACCTTTTTTCTGTTTCCTCCAGTAATTTTTATAAGAAAACGATTTAATACATAATTAAAATATTCAAATTACACATATTTTCTAAATTATGATGTTATATTACTTAAAAATCGTATGAAAAAAATATTTAAAATTTAAATTAATTTTTAATTTTATCAACGCAGCAGTTTTGAAAACTGTTTATTATGGATATTTTGTTACATAAGTGGATAAGTACCATGTTAGCAGATGGTTTGGCGCCAAAACGCGTATGATTGAAGCCGTAAAACTTAAGAAATATAGCTTTAAAGATGATGCCTGGTACCTCCACGCTTCAGTGCCCAACCGTCTGCTAACCAGATTCCGATCCACCTATTTAGCAAAATATCCATAATAAACTGTTCGCCGAATTTTAAATTCAACTATTTATCTGAATTTTCTTCTTTGAATAACATAAATTTAAAAAAATCGAGACAAATTCCCTATAAAGCAAATGCCAGTTTGTAATATAAAGCCATGAAGCAATGAATTGAAAAATATGCGTAATTTGGATATTTTATGTGTATTAAATTGTTTTCTTATAAAAATTGCTGCAGGAAACAGAAAAGAAGGTGGAAAACTGTGCGTATAAGATTGTAAAATTTGATGGCGTGTATCTTGGAAACGAAACGTCGCCGAAAAAATTTTGCTTCGGATTCGTAATCAACGTCTAAAAATCTACCGTTGTACCAAAAATTTTCGAAATCGGCAATGATAGCTGTAAGTAAATATTTACCAAAGAATACTACAATAATAAATAGTAAAAAGATCACGGTCCTTTTTTATATATAAAACATATTTAGAAATATACAAATTTCAACGTCAAAAATAGATACTAGAATCTAGGGATTTTTGAAATGGTTCAGCGCCAAGTATTCGACTTAAAAGTATAATTTTGTATGTTGCTGTGTTTTAAAATTGCGTTCTGGTTAACCCTGGTTAGGCTCTATTTTTTTTGAGGTGATGTAAAAAAGTACATATTAAAACAAAGATATTTTTCGAATATTCGAATAGTTAGAGCATTCCATTGTGTCAAAATATTCATGTAACTAACAATTCCTAGATTCTAGTTTCAAATATGGCGTATTTTTGTAAATTTCTAAATGTGGTCTAAATACGAAAAACGAGCGTGATCTATTCATTATTTATTATCTGAGTATTCTTGTGTTAGTTTTCGGTGAATTGTTTCTAAAACCAACTATTTTATATAAAATTTATGCTGAAAATAGTGTGAAGTTGAAATGTGCATTTTGATTGTAGATATCTCAAAATCGAAACGTCACCAACAAAATTCGACTTCAGATTCAGCAGCACAAAAATCTACGAATATACAAAGAATCATAAAAATCGACGGTGGTTAGCTTAAACGAAAAATTACCAATTTCGTTGTTGATTAAGGTAATTATGCAGTATAGCGTCACCTAGCCGATTGGAATGATTTTTGATAAACTAGTAGATTTTGGAGCTCTGATAATTAATCCGAAGTCACATTTTCGGTGACGTTTTGTTTCCAAGATATTCACCATCAAAATTCGCAATGATATATATACCCAGTTTCCACCTTCTTTTCTGATTCGTTGAGTAATTTTGATAAGAAAACTATTAATTATACAATACAAATATCAAAGTTATACATATTTTCCTATTTATAACATTATATTACTCAAAAATACCTAACGAATTTAATCAAATTATATACACGCCGCAGTGCGCCAAGTACATATCTAAAATCAATTTAGATAAAAAATTACACGGTTAAAATATCACGCTCTCTCTAGAACTCATTTCTACATTCTCATTTCATACAAGTTCAAAGTTCAAAGCGTCAAATATATTTTTGTCCGCCAAATAAATCCTCTAAGTAAAACTATTCATTTTACTTCCACGAAATTCAGCCAAATGGCACCGCAAAGCATTCTAAAAAATATTATCTACATGAAACAACTTTTTTCCTTGCCTGTTAAAGCAATTCTCTGCGGATTGTAACGCTGCGTAAGAAATGCCGAAACACCGCTAAACACGTCAAAGGAGACCATATAAAAAATCATTTAATACTTAAATGCTAACATCAATTTCTCACTGCATTGCACTATTGGTCAACACAATTCAAACAAACATTGAACTTTATATTTCATCAATGGTCTTTATAAAAAAACAATGTATAACAATCAAAACATCGCATGTCTCATTCTTCGTCACCTTGGCAACCAGTTAGCGACACCAATAGAAACGAGAGGTGGGACGCTAGTTAGCTAACTAGTATAGTTAACAGTTTAGTTTGAGGCATTAGACTCATCGCTCTGCCGGTTGGGCTAGTTGTGCCTCATCATTTTTCGTAAATACGAAACCGGTTATTAAGTTAGTTAATTAACAGTATAGATTGAAATGCTGTAATTGCCACAAGGATTCAGGTGGAATCTAAACAAAGTGATTGCTTCCTAGATAAATGAAATCAAAGTGAATCAGTCAAATATAATTCTGATGAAGATTTTTTTTTTGAAGTGAGGTAGTTTTAAAAATTATTGATACAAGCAAAGTAAATCGCATTTCCAAAAAGTGAAGTAAAGTGGAAAAAAAGTTAATTGTCTATTTTTAAGCCTTCTAAATTAGACCTTCTTTTTGCTCCTGTTAAATAACAAACTTGTTTATTGACTTACATTAATTTTGATGCAAAAAAATGCTGTTCAATTAGTGAAGTGAAATTAAACACTGAAGGATTGAGTAAGAATATTTAAGAGAGTGGTATGAATGGGTGAATGGTATTTTTGTCATTATTATAAATTGATTTTAAGTTAAATAGATGTTACATTGATTTTGTTTAAAACTGCGTTATTCGTTTTTTAGCATATGCTAAATTTAAATTAGAAGATAATCAGAATTAGAAAAGAAAGAACAAAAAAGGCTAAATTAAATTTTTACTAAAACTAGTGCCTTTGAAAATACCAGAATTAATCATCTATTGTTAATTAATTTTAATTAATCTTATAGGTCGAATTACCAAATAAATAAATTGCTTTTCGTATTATAGCTTTAACAATGATGCAATCGCGCTTCAGCTCCTAATCAGGTGCTACCACGGTAATGAACCAGTTAGTGCCGCCGCTCTCCGGAGCCAGACCATCTTCTAACATGTTACTAATCCACCTATGTAACAAAATACACATAATAAACAGAGCCAAAAACTGCTACGTGGATTAAATTTGTCAAACTTTAATTTAGAATATATTTCAAAATGACAATAGTTGCCAACATAAAACAAAAAATCAAGAAAAATTCACTTTTGAAATTGGCAATTGACAGATAAAAATGTATTGATGTGATATTTGAGTAATATAACGTTATAATTTCTATTTGGAATTGGAAAGTATGTATAATTTTTATATTTTAATTGGGTATTCATTCGTTTTATTTTAAACATTACTCAAGGAAAAAAAATGAGTTCGTATGCGTTATCGGAGCCCCCAAATCTACTAGTGAATAAAAAACCGTTCAAATTGATTAGGTGACGCTATACTGCTTAATTGCCTTGATTAAGAAGGCACCGAACTTATTTTTTCATAATTTTTTCCACGAATCCGAAGTCAATTCATTCTAACCCCCATTTTCACTTTTTTCCTCATTCTTTTTCTTTGAAATTATTAGAGACAATAACAGAATTACATAAAATAACCTTTTTCCGTTTTCAGTGTGTTATATTAATTAAAAAGGAAAATAAAACGGAACTTTCAATGATAACAACCTTACCATTTTTTAAGTGGTGACATTTTGCTTTTTATATTGGCGCCTTGAGAAATAATTGAGTGGCAGCAAATACTATTTGGTGCACCGCCATCTCCATGTCGACGTTGCTTCAGTTCTTTTCATAGCTCCAACTGGGATTCGAACAGAAACCTTTCAATGCAACTGGACCACCCTACCACTGCGCTACAAGGCTTCACACCCAGAATTTAACGAACTTTATTTATACTCCGCCGAATTTGGCCAACCGTAGACACGTGTTTCTGACTTAAGGACCTTTAACAATACATTCAACTAGTTGAGAGACTAGTACAACTGGTGCCAAAACTTAACAAGCAAGACTGCATCAGAGCAAAACCGGCATTTGTGATTACCAAGAAAATATCTGAAATCTTCACCGGACTTGATACTCTATTAGGGAAGCAGCATAAAGCCACCTGTGACAAAACTCTTAACCCAAGAGCAGGGTTAGCGTAGTAAAAAACCAAAGGTAATCTACTTAGGTAGAAACCGTAAAAAACTTGTTTTATACATGTGTAGAAAAAAAAGAGGTTTTCTACCAAGATAAAATACATCGGACATCAAATTTATAAATAGCATGAAATTTTGTATTTTATTTTAAGAAAGTATAATCATACTTTTTCAAAACTTAAAAAATAAGTTTTCATCTTATTCGAATATAAAAAAATCGGTTTGCCATCGATGTCAAAAATATTGAGTAAAACAATAAATATTTCTAAAATATGATTATTGATTTGATATGCTTGTAAATAATTTTAAACTTTACTCTAAAACTGTCAAAATATATGCAGTATTGTGAATGAATTTTGCATAGAGCTGCAAGTATATTTTTATTCATAATTGATACAAAAATACTCTTTTTTACTGGTATTTATATTATAATTTATTATTTAACTAGTTATGAACTTAGGGTTGTCCCCGTCCCGATTTAGCAGGAGATTATCACGAAATGAGGTCTGTGGTCGGCACTAAAAATAATTCACCCGGGACACCGGTAATGGCAAGTTATACCGAATTACACAAATACAAAAAGCATGTAGTACTTTAACAACACTCATTAATATATTTTCAAAACTTCAAAGCGAAGATTTTTTAGTCATGTGTTGATAGTTGATAGTTGGTTGTCGTTCTTTCTTTCTTAGGCGTTCCGAATCAAGAAGGCTTGAAGGTGACCGCGTTGCCAACTGTAGGTTTAAATCGTATTTATAGAATTTTTTGGGTCTTGCTGCGATGTACGATCGCAACATGACTATCGTACGCAAAAATACCATTTTTTTTATGTAGGGCTGACAAAATGAAAAATCCCCATTTATTTTTCACTTGTGTCTATGGATATGGTACAAATCTGCCTATCCGCAATAAATCGAGAAAATCCGTAGCTTTTATTTGTCTTATTTAAATATCGAGGTCATTATAGTATAGTCCTTTATCCTACTTCACTTTTGTGGTCGGTAGCGCCTACAATGTGAAAAAACATGAAATAAAATGTCTACATTAATTATTATGTGATTTATTGCGAATATAGAAAGGTAAGAGCGTTTAAATAGTACTTAGGTAAGGTAATTTTAATAAATAAAACGAAAAAATGTTAACACAATTCCAAAATTGCTTTATATTCAAAATAAGTGGCGTTGAAAGGGTCAATGGGAATTTAGCGTTAATGGATTAATTTCCTATGCATGAATTGATCATAGAAGGTGCATAAAAACGTCTAAAAAAATAATTAAATTGATTTATTTTGTTTGAATTGGACTTTTATGTAGAATTTCAACTTGTTTCTTGTGTTAATTAATACATTGCAGAAATTTAGATATGTGTATCAATGAAAAAAATTGAAAAGGAACTATCCCATATGTGTCAGGTAAAAATAATTCCAACTCTCGTCAAATTAATTATTAATCTAATATATAAACAAACAAAACCTTAATTTGGTCAGAATGTTTTGACTAAATGTTATTTTTTAAATATTTAATTTATATATTATCAGTTAAATGGATTTTTTCATTAATTTAGTACACCAGTTTCACTACCAGAGACCTCGCACGCCATAAAGGAAAACACAAAAAAATACTGTACGATGCTAAAATACGACTTTTTTTGTCCTAGCCGTGCGATCCCCCCAAAAAATAATTGGCAACACGGTGAGGACTTGTGTTTTTAATTATCAGGTGATAGTTAGTTGTCGTTATTTCTTAGGTGTATAAACTGAATGTTTTTTAGTTTATGTAAAACTAACATAACTTTTAATGTTAAAATATTTAACAGTTTTTGAGAGATGGAGGCGAAACTCAAAAGTAGTTAAATCAAACCAAAAAAAAAACGAGTTGATACCATTCGTGTTTTTATTTAATGCTCCGTGGTAATAGAGTATCAAGCCCGGCGAAGATTTCGGATGTTCTCTTGGTAAACACAAATGTCAATATGGCTCCTATTGGTGACTGGTGACGTTTTGCTTGTTAAGTTTAACACTAGTTGTACTCATCTCTAGTTGACTGTACTGACGAAGGCCTTAACTGAGTCAGAACATAACGAGGGAAGTTCCGGGAAAACAAAATTTACTGATTTTTTGATAATAGATGTAGTTTTTGTTTGTTTGTAAAAATAACGCATTTTTTACATATTAAACATTACTTTTTTCAAAAACTAAGTCTATTATCAAAACACTTCTAAAAGCTTTTTGACTTGTATTTGTAGGTTCTTTAATTTAGCTACCTCAAAAGTTGGAATTACAATTCTTTTTGTTTTTGTATTATTGTTGTATTTATTTTGTACCCTGTATATAAAATGACATTCTTTTCTAAATCAATTTGGTTTTTCAGATACAAAAAACTTCTTATGAAGAATAACTTTTTTGCCTAAAATCACAAATGAAAAAGTTGCCCATATGTTACCCATTTTCGACTTATTTACCATTTAAATATTTTTTATCACATATTTTTATGCTCTCCAATTTGGATATCTTTGTAGATTGTAATATGTAGAATAACTTTTTTTGAAAATATCAATAATAAAAAAGTGTTTCATATGTTTCTTAAATCCACGCACCCGCTGTATATGTCATAAAATCTCTTAACTCTTAATAAAAGAACACGTACAAACCTTATGGAAAACTGGCTCAAAATCATACAGCCGTTTTGAACATGTAGCTCTTCGAAGAGGCCTACTTTAGAAAACCTTAGTAGTTCAGCAAATATCTAAAATATAAAAACTTGATAGGAATCACATTGATTTAGTTCTTTGAGATGGGTAAAATATATGTTGCTAGATTTTAACCTGAAATATACGAATGGGTTGACAATATGACCAAATGGACCGAAAACTGAATTTCTGAGAAAAAGTTATTTCTCCTAAATAATGTTTCTTCGAATCCTTAAACTGGTGCATTTTAGTCGATTGCGTGTACTTTATTGGCCATTAAAAAAAAATTACTGGAAAAGTTGTTTCAAATACAGGTCAATAAAATTTAGGGTGCGTTGTTGCATATCTCGTTAGCTGTTGCCAATAGAGGAAACATTTAAAAAGGAATGATACTTGGTTTAAAAGTGCATTTTGAAAATATATTTTATTATACAAGATGTGTCAAACACGCTGTATAGAGTGCAACTTGATTGTTTTAAATGGAGGACCCTTTACAACATATACCGATTTTACGAAAATCTCTAAACATTTTTTATAAAACAAATTCTATCCTGAAACTTAATTGTTTATGTGAATTAACGTTTAAAGATTGATATTTTAAAATTTAGAGATACCGTAAAATCTAAAATAGCACAGTTCTATTTTGGTTTTTTCGTGTGTTTTCTTCTGTTATTAATTTTTAGTTAACATAGATACATACATTCTAATATGCTAGTAATTAATTAATAATTAAATTCAAAAATATTATAGTATATAGGGTGTTCTATTTAAAACCCTGAAGTAGCACCTGATACAGCGTTTTTGCGACTTCCTGTATATATTTTCGTTAGCGTTGCAGTTATTGTTATAGGTGTCAAAAACTTATTGCAAATACTTTCACTTTTTATTGAGTACTAAAAGTTTGATTTATATAGCAAAAACGTAGCTTTAATTTCAATTTTAGTATTAGAAAGTCATCATTTTATTAGGTCGTTTTTAATCGTCTAGCTTTGGCCTTAAAACAGGAACATTCATTATAATACTAAAATTTGTCACATGAACCGAGTTTTAACCTAAACTTTAAATTGTATTTTATTTTTCAGAAGTTATCGAAATCCACTTAGAAACAATGGAAAAATAATTGAAATTTTTGGATGACTGAAATTGTCAATTATAGACAATAGAAATTGGATTTATGTTTTCTAATTGAAGATCAACAGTTAGAATCCGTTGTCTGACGTTCGTTATAATGACATCTAACCAGTAATTGCGAATAAAAACTAAAAAGGTTATAATCATACTTCCTTGTTCGTCCCTTTGGTTTTCACAGCTATTGTTTTTTAAACCAATTAAAAATTTTAAGATGAAATTTAACTAAACATATCCTATAAAATTTTAAAAACTAGATGGATTAATCCGATACTTAAATAGGAAATCCATAACTTAGATTTATGGTACTAAGCAAAAACAAAACAATTCTGACTTAAAACTTCCACTATATTAAAAAGAAAATACCTTTCATGACATGTTTCGCCAACACTGTAGCTTTTTCAGATGATACAATTAGAATGAAGTACAATATTTTATACCTAGTATACAATGGGTTTTTTCCATTTTTATCTAAATCTATTTCAACAAAACATATTATTTAATTAACATAAACCTGTGTGTTTAAGTTTCTTTTTAAGAAAATTCAATTTTATGCCTTTCTTTTCTGTATGTAAAGCTTTAAAATTGTTATTAAAATAATGATTACAATTCAATAAATGAGAAGCATAATTAGATCTGTCATCACCCTTGACAAAGCACTTATAATGCTCATTTATCATGTTCTTCTGTCACTTCTACCTGTCTGTCCTATATACGTCTTTGGGCAATCTTTACAATTTATAGACGCCTGATTTTGTCCTTAAATGTGTTTTTGATTTCTTATTTTTTATAATTTGCCTATGGAATTATTGGTCTTATATGCAACATTTATATTTAGTTTTTTTTTAAAGGTTGCCTATTTTAATACTGAATTTTCCATAGTACGTAATGCATTTATATTTAGCAGAAGGGTCTTTTGAACTGGGGTAAACCGAACAAATAGCTTTTTTATAGCTTTTTTCCTTAGAATATTATCAACCATATTTGAACTATAACCATTTTTTATTGCAATATGTTTAATTAAGTTCATTTTGAAAATCTTGTTTATTTAGGAGTAATATAATTAATCTATGGATCATACTATGAAAGGCTGCTTACGTTGCATGGGATGACATGAAGTGTAATGTATTGGTGCATCTGTGTGTGTTGGTTTATGAAAAAATATGTATATTGTTTTCTCTTTTAATAGTTAAATCGAGAAAATTGATAGAATCAGTTGTTTCATTTTCTATAGTGAATTTTATATTGGTAAGTAAATTATTTATGAATACGAGAAACATATTTAGTTGCATTTCTGTTCCAGTGAAACAAGCTAAAATGTCATCTACGTACCTATGCCAATAAAGAAATTTATTAAAAAGAGGGTGTTGGCTAATTTCTTTTTTTAGAAAATCCATAAATATTTCAGCTAATAAGGGACTAAGTGTATTTCCCATTATTAGACCACCATTACTTGTATATATATATATATATATATATATATATATATATATATTATTATTAAATTCAAAATAGTTTTGTTCTAAACAGACTGAAAGTTAATTCAATATTTCTTGTTTTTTAATAATTTGTACTTGTTTTAAAGATAAAAGTTTGTCAACAAAAGTCAATGTGTCTTGAACCGGTATGCTTGGGAATAAATTAGTTACATCAAAAGGGATAAGTTTAGCGTTTTTTAGTATACACTTGATCCCTTATTAGCTGAAATATTCAAATTCAAATTCAAAAAAAGTTTTATTAACAAAACAAACACAGCATAATTTTTATAAAACAAGTAACAAAAAATATCTTGTTTATTTCGCTAATAAGGACTACATCTCGATTATAGAAACCGTTACCAACTTGCACATGGATTAACCATGTGCAAGTGCGATGCAGCCCTTGAACTATAAACTTATCTAGCCCAAAATCAACATAAAAATTAAACAAAAAAATAATTTAAAGTAAGATCTAAGGAATGCGCATACTAGGGGACAGAAGCGGCGGTGACGGGGAGAGCGGCAACCGGAAAGCGGGGGTCGGGTGCCCAAGCCAAATCAACAACGGCACATAAGGCCCGGAACGGCAAATAACAAACTACATATTGAACAGAAAGAAAAAAAAAAAGAAAATCAACAGGTGTAGGTAAAAACAATGACTGAAAACGATATATGTAAAAGTATTAGATTGTAGCTTGTTGATTTCGTAATAACAGTGTTTTTGTAAATGTTTTAAATCTTTTAAGTGGATATGATTTAACTTCATTACTTAACGTATTCCACAGACTTACACCTACATAAGAGAATGACTTTTGGAAGTTAGTAGTTCTGTGAGGAGGTATTTTAAATAATTGGCTACGGGTGTTATGTTGGTGCACCAAAGGAACGAATAGTTTTTTCAAATAAGCCGGATGACCCGTTTTTATAATTCTGTAGATGAAGGAGTACATATGGTGTTTTCTTCGATTTTTCATGTTCAGTAAATTATGGTTGTTTAAGTGGGGTTATATGCTCTCTGTAATGAATATCATAAGCAAATCTCATACAAGAATTTTGAACTTTTTGAATTCTATGCTGAATGCTTACACTTAAAGAGTCCCCATAAACAGTATCGCAGTAATCAAAAAGTGATAATATTAAGCTATCGCAAAGAAAATATTTTGTTTTTTTGGGGCATGGATCTAGCTATTTTGTATAACTGCTTTAAACGTATATAAGATGCCTTGATTTTATTTTGAATATGGGGTAGGAATGACAATGAGCAATCAAAAACAACACCTAAGTTTTTGGCTTCTTTCACGTTAGGTATTAAATTGCCGTCTATCTCCGCTTGAATGGTATTAATTTCTCTACCCGAGTTAAAGACTATAATTTGTGATTTAGATGTATTTAGTTTTAGGTTGTGTTCGTGTGCAAATTTGTGAATGTTCATTAGGTCATACTTTAAACGTTCTTCCGACAGAGATAGAGTATCTTTTGCAAAAGATAGGAACAGCTGAGGGTCATCTGCGTACTGACGTAGTGCAGAGTAACTCGTACAGCTATTCATGTCCGCGACATATATTGAAAACAGAAGAGGAGAAAGTATTGAGCCTTGAGGTACACCCTGTCTGATGGGGATGAAGCGTGATTTTTCGGCTGAAGAATTATTATTGATTGAAACACAAGAATATCTGTCATTTAGGTAACTTTTAAAGAAACGCACTGCTGATTCTGAAAACCCGAAATAATTTAGCTTAGAAAGTAGCATGTCGTGATCTACCGTGTCGAATGCTTTGCTGAAATCCAGCAATGCCAGGCAGGTGGATTCTTTTTGGTCCTCATGTTCTCGAATACTATTAGTGATATTTACTAAACAAGTAGTGGTACTAAAGTGTTTCCTAAAACCCGACTGACAATCCGGAATAACATTGAACTTATTTACGAAGTTGGTAACTTGATTGAAAATATGTTTTTCTAATATTTTTGACACAGTCGGTATTATGCTTATAGGCCTAAGATCTTTTAATTCTTTCGGATTAGATATTTTTGCTAAAGGCTTCACGATTGCCTGTTTCCAAATCGTAGGATACACGTTGTTTAGGATACAAGTATTTATAATATGAATTAAAGGTTCCATGCAAAAAGGTAAGCAAACCTGCAAGTCTCTTAATGAAATTCCGTCTTCTCCCACAGCATTAGATTTAATTTTAGCAATAATTTTATGTATTTGGTTAATATCGATAAGATTAAAATATAATTCAGTTTGATAGTTAAAATCTAAAAATTTATGAGAGTTATAGTATTGAATTTTCTCAGAAAGAGCGGTACTAGTGGCAGTACTGGAATGAAAATAATTGTTTATTTGTTCAGCGTTTTTTAGGTTGTCTGGTATATTTGTAATTTTGCCGCTTTCAGTCAGATTAAGATTTTTGGCATTATTCCAAAAATCACGGCCTGTAGTCTGAGATATTTGGTTAAAATAAGTTATTTTTTCTCTTATTATAGCATGCTTGGTAAAATTTCTAAGATCTCTGTAGTATTGAAGCGATGCAGGTGTTTTATTTTTAACATATTTTCGAAATATTCATGGATTTTCTAAAAAAAGAAATTAGCCAACACCCTCTGTTTAATAAATTTATTGGCATAGGTACGTAGATGACATTTTAGCTTGTTTCATTGGAACAGAAAAGCAGCTAATATGTTTCTCTTATTCATAAATAATTTACATACCAATATAAAATTCACTATAGAAAATGAAACAAATGATTCTATTACCTTTCTTGACTAAACTATTAAAAGGGAAAACAATATACATATTTTTTTCTGTTTTTCATAAACCAACACACACAGATACAACAATACATTACACTTCATGTCATCCAATGCAACATAAGTTAGCAGCCTTTCATAGTAAGATCCATAGATTAATCACATTACCCCCAAATAAACAAGATTTTCAAAATGGACTTAACTTAATTAAACAAATTGCAATAAATAATGGTTATAATTCAAATATGGTTGATAATATTTTAAGGAAAAAAGCTATTTGTTCGGTTTATTCCAGTTCAAAAGACCCTTCTGCTAACTATAAATGCATTACGTAATATGGAAAATCTTGTATTAAAATAGGCAACCTTTAAAAAAACTAAATATAAATGTTGCATATAAGACCAATAATGCCATAGGCAAATTTATAAAAAAATAACAAATCAAAAACACATTTAAGTAAAAAATCAGGCATCTATCAATTAACTTGTAAATATTGCCCAAAAACGTATATAGGACAGACAGGTAGAAGTTTCGAGAAGAGGATAAATGAGCATTATAAGTGCTTTGTCAAGGGTGATGACAGATCTAATTATGCTTCTCATTTAATTAATTGTAATCATCATTTTAATAACAGTTTTAAAGTTTTATATACATAAAATTGAATTTTCTATAATCTTTAGAAATAAGTAAACTTAAACACACAGGTTTATTACTTAATGATCAAACTGACCCCCGAACAATTCGCCTTTATTAAATATGTTGTGTTGAAATAGATTTAGGTAAACATGGAAAAACCCATTGTACACTAGATATAAAATATTTTAGTTCATTCTAATTGTATCATCTAAAGAAGCCACAGTGTTGGCGAAACATGTCATGAAAGGTATTTTCTTTTTAATATAGTGCAAGTTTTAAGTAAAAATTGTTTCGTTTTTACTTAGCACCATAAATCTATAAAACTTTAGACTAATTGAAACGATATGTGTGCAGGAAAGAGGACAATTAGATGAATTCTAAAAAAGTTCTTTTACTGAAAAACAAATAACATGTATGGCGTCACCATATTAACAAAAGAAGATTACCTCAAGAAAGAGCTTGAACTTTTTTAACCTATTTTAATCAAGTTTGGTTTAAAAATAGATTGACTGAAACCCCCTTTTTTTAGTGGGAAGATTTCCTTGCCAGGAAGCCAATTCCGGGCAAGAATCATCCAGATGATGAAAAGTTTCTGTCAGAAGCGAAAACCTCGATCGGCGATTACAAATTGAAAGAGAGCAGAGACTACAAAGTGCCTTTAGAACAAAGGGAAACCACCGTCAAACATTACAAGAAGTTGTTGGAAACTAGAGGAAAGGTAATAAGTTTTCAAATTTTTTGGGGTATAAAAGAATTATGCAAAACTATGAATGACTTTTTTCTATCCAATCATCAATTATTTTCTATACCTCATAATATAGGAGGCCCTTTCTCGAAATCCGAAGAGAGCCAAATTTGTACTTCCGCCACTGACAAGATGTCAAGCTTATTGCTGCGGAAAACCGTACTTTTATATAAATTAACATCGTTGCTAGTAAAGCTTCTATTTCTTCTAAAATTGAGAACGGATTACTTGGATAATTTGGATCAGTTATCCGTGCTGTTACCTTTGATCAGATTTCTTCCCTCCACATTACTGTAGTATGAGCGGGAGCTTCCCGCTGTTAGGATGTTACGATATTAGATAGGATCGCGGCTTTCATGCCACAATTTTGGAAGCAAACCAATAACAAGCCAGTATGTATATTCATACATATTTAACCAAAGAAAAATTTGTTTATACAATCAGTAACCATGTAAAGAAGTCCATAATGCGAAAAACCATTAGAGCTAGAAAATGATGCGATAAAATAAATCCGCGGTAAGCGCATCTGATTTTTAAAAAGCCTATTTTACAGTATAAGTATAATTTTGGGAATTGCTGTTTAACCTAGAAATGTAGTTAAATTTGGGGTAAAAAACACGTGTGTTTGAATCCTGTATATTGACGTTAATTGTGTTTTATGTCAAACATTCTGCTCAAGAATAAAGTCTAATAATGTATTTTTAAAATAAAAGAAAGTTTATTTAAATCGCTTGAAGGAATTAGAAAATATCATATTACAAATATTACTAAAATTCAGTAGTTTCGAATTTACATGAGCAATGACTGTACGCATCCTTAGTAACTTACATGTATTAATAATTAACAACCTGCTTCCTGTAAACGAAAAACTACCGTCGCTAATCAATGAAATATCTGATATCACGTCTTTGTATGATCAACCACATAACCATCTCATAGCAGCTTCGATTCCAGTGCGCATGTGTTTCTGTGCAGAGGTCACTAATCCTTCACCGGCTACCGTGTGCGTCATCTGCAGCCGAAAATACTGGTTTGTTTCCAAATATGTTGCGTAAAGACCGCGATCCTACCTACTTACTATTACTAACGGCATCAGGTGTTCTTCAGCTTTATTATAACAGGAACTCTCGTTATCTTCTCAGTTTCTTTTTTTTTTTGGATATTATGAAACTGTATTGCTTACGTCTAATTCGGCAGAAAAAATAAAACATGAACCACAGAGCCTTGAGACTTTTAAATATTGATGATTTAATGTTGATGTTTTTTTTAAATTTCTGTAATTACAGAATAATTCTTATTTACATCTCCATAAAAAGGAGTACTTCTTTAAATTATCTGACCTGACAACGTCATATCAGAATTCTTGTTACAAATCGCAGATATCTCCTCGACAATATCAGATGGGACAGACATTTTCATCTGCATAGATTCGCAGCTACTAGTTTCATCATAAAACTTGTTAAATTACTTATTAGTGTTTCCTTGACAGATTTGTATAATTCCTACAACTATAAAATATATTTACCGTGTTTAAAAAGATTTTTGTCTTTCTCGCAACGTAAAAAATATATAAATATACAATAAACGAAAAGTTGTTAAATTGTGATTTACCTTAAACTTTCAGGGGGGGAAACGCAAAAAAATGTGAAAGAAACTAATTAACCAAAATCAACTAACTTGATTCAAAAAGTTGGTTTTGAATAATATCTTCCAGCTTTAATTTCTTTTTAATATAAATAAATACATTTTTTATTTTTTAAACTATTTTTTATTTAATCTATATTTATTATTTACGACAAACCAAAAATTTAATTATTAAAAATTTCATACGCAACGAAGAATTCCTTCAGTTAAAAAAAGAAACGTTTAGCCTGCCCTGACGAATTTGTCAGCTTCTTTGTTTCTTCTGCACCGTGAGCACAACAGCACTACAAATAGGAAATATTTTATTTGATAGGCATCTACTAGTGCTCGCTAATATTTGCATAAGTAACCTGTGGCTTTTTTGTATCTCTTCGTATTATTCTATATCCATTTGCGTCATATTCACTTGAGTTCTACATAATTTAATGATATTCATTAAACCACATCTGCCGGCTTTTTGAGAAAAGTACAACCTGTTGACTAGGCGTTGATAAGCAAGCATCACAATTTCGTCATCATTTGGTCTAATTTATTCGGGTCTGTATCGAACCAGTTGATGACACTAAACGTATAAATCAAACAGATATAGACGTGTTGAAGACAGTAAGCTAGTTCCTTGCTGAGAATTTGCTGTTGATTAATTTCAGCACCATAATTTTCGACAAGCAACTGCTTCGTCGACATGTAGTCGATATTTTAATTTTAGGGTGCGTGTCTTCTGGTGTTAAAGTTTGTAATAATATGGTATTTTTTTTGTTTTACACGGTTCCCTGGCACACTTCTCGAGGTCCAAAGTCATCCGCTTAACTCATTTACAGTACCTATTAGAGAATGCAGTCCGTCTTACATTCAATACATTCCCTAAAGGTTGTATATATGGAAGATGAGATATCCGTCGTCTAATCCTCATATATTGCTGTTATTTATCAACAGACTACGAAAGCTAAACTCTTCCTATAGGCACGGCTGGTACGTTATGTGAAAAAAATTGTTAACGCGAGATTTAAAGACTTGCAGATTAGAAGGTGAGGGATATACCGCTTGTTGGTCACCGTAACAAGTTTCATGACGGGGACAACGGAAGTAAAGAGTTTCAAAAGAGCAGATAGAGTTGAACTTATTTAGTCTCTGTATTTGCTCACATTTCCCTAACAAACATGACTGAAGAAGGCATACTGTACGTTATTCTGCCAGATTATAATCGCCGATAGGGACGATCACGCATAACCCGGAGGTGCTCACATTGAAGACGTTTCCATGTAAAGTTGCAACGCCAATGAATCGA
The DNA here is from genome assembly GCA_030620095.1 of Kuschelorhynchus macadamiae. Lineage (NCBI taxonomy): Eukaryota > Metazoa > Arthropoda > Insecta > Coleoptera > Curculionidae > Kuschelorhynchus > Kuschelorhynchus macadamiae. The sequence goes on from JAUTXW010001380.1 coordinate 660,671, forward strand.
ATGCATCTTATTCCAGAGATGATTTTGTTAGTAAACGAGAACGTATAAAGGTTTTATGTCACAAAATTAAGGAAATTGAAATAAACAATTTCAAGTAGAATTTTTTGTATTTAATATCAAATATCTCTTTTATCGACTGTTATTTTCTTTTAATATCTAATTCTAGATATTTTTGGTTTATTAGAAGTTTAGGTAAGTTCTTAAATGGCCTAAAAACAAATAAAGCTTCTTTCCTCACGTGCCTAACATAGCAATTGTATCCACTTAGGCCTTCAAACAGGTTAAAAGAAGTATATTGACTATTTCTGTAATAGCGAATATGACTGTACTTATTGGTATCAAATTGGTCAAGACTGTTTGATTTTGCTCTCTTTTTTTTTAAATAAGTAGCGCATTATTAATACTACTATTATTATCACTGAAAAGAATTGAAAATGCAATTCTAATCGTAATGTTTCAACGAAAAATATACGTATTTTTTTTTCAGCAATATCAATTGAGACATAATTTTGTACAAACGGTCTTCAACATCCGTGATTTCAAGTACGAACTGATCGAGAAACTTAAAGAGAAACAACGAAAAATCGACATTATAAACCAAGAACTTCCCGAGGAGTTTAGGCAAGTGAGGTCGACTAGCATGTAGCATTATACTAATCACTAATCGGGCGGCAACGAGATCGTTTTACACAGCATCATCCATGGTCTTTATTTAGAATTCTGAATGATGTTTGGGTTGAAGATATATGTTGTAGAGACTCATATATTTTTCATGAAAAAAACAATTCAATATTGCTTTCGGTTTTCCCGGAAGTAGACCTAAGTCAAGACTTTCAAATGAAACTCTATATATTTTTTACTTAGTTAATTAGAGGTTAGAATTTCCTTTTCAATGACATTTCGCAAGTGTTTTTTTTAAATGACAGGGCAGGAAACGTTTTGTCAAAAATATTGCCACAATTTGTCAAAAGCGCGATAACATTTTTGTTAAACGAATTATTAAAAATAATAAACAAAATCGAGCTGTTATTGGTTTTGTTTAAAAAGTCAACTTTTTCTTAAATTTTCTCAAAAAGATTTTAAAGAGAAAATTGTGTATTTATTGAATAACAACATTAAAGTATTTCATTATCTATTTGATTCACATTTTTCATAATAAATAAAACATCTTTTTGCGTAAAATATTATTATTCAGTAAATATTGGAACCATTTTTATTAATAAGAAAATTTTATTATTTTTACATTTTCTGTTTTTTTATTTTATTTTAAAAAATCAAGAAAAAAACACAGGCATTATTTTATTTTACCGATAGATAGATACGGTGCAGTAAGATCACTAAGATAAGTATGCTTTGGAAACAATTGCATTGTAAGGGCGGCATTACAATTATTAGCTAAATTGAATCAGTAGTCAAAACATTGTCTTGTATGGACATTTCTGATCATTTCTGTTAACACTGTGTAGTGGTTCTCGTTAAAATAAAAATTATTATGGTTTATTCAAGAAATTTGGTGAGAACTGGTTGAGAACCACTGGACCAATCCGGTGGTCTGCGAGATGATCTTACTTGGCCCCGCAGTGTTTTTCAATATGGGGTTATCTGAAAGAAAAAGTTTACGCAACTCCTGTAACATCACTAGATATGTTAGAAAACAAAAGCTCTTGAAAACCTCTCAGTAGAGTATTTACTGCCCACAGGGAATATTGAGAGAATCATATTATGTCAAGAACAAGGTGGCCAGCGCAGAGAACATTTAATTGAGTGACGTTTTATATAAATTGTATTAACTGCGTTCATTAAAACCTATTATTACTGCTAAAATTTTTAAAAATCTTTTAAATTTATCTAGCAATATCTCTCATTTTTTTGTTTAGATAATAAGATATGCTTTAATGCTAATATTTCATAAATACAACTTTCTATTTTAAATATTTGAGGATATTTATTTAAGAAGAAGTTAACATTTTAAGCAAAAACTTAAACTTATCCCATTTTTTAACAAAATAAAAGTTTCTTTTTAAATTTTAATTTAATTGAATTGATTAAAATAAAACAAATTTTGTTCATTATTTTAATAATTCGTTTAACAAAAATATCATCAGCGTCGGCAAATTGCTGCCATATTGAAATTTTGAACAAACGCTCCCTGCTCCGCCATTAAAAAAAATACAATTATATTAAGAGATATAAGAAATGTTAAATATAAAAGTTGAAGGGTTTATTTACGTACTTTATAAAAAATATTATTAATGTACGATATTTATGTTTATGAAAAATGTTATTTATTTATCTCAAAAATGTACAGTAGACTTAACATACCAATATAACACCCTCTGTTCTCTCTTGCTTACTGACCGGTTATACTGTTATCTTAGAGATATGAGAAAAACCCTCTTATAAGAAACAATACAATGACCTTTCTCCGTCCCTCTCTAAAACATTTTGGGGGTCGTTACGTTGGGACTGCTACACATTTTTGAGACATCCTAAATAAATATTTTCTATTAACTACGTAATTAACCCAACAACTTTTTTAGGGTTAACAATTTTTTTCTTTTTCTAAAAATGAAACCATTATTAGGGGCGGCGAATTATAAGGAAAGGCCTTGTACAAACTTGTAAATGTGTTCTTCCTGACCTTGTGTTGTGATTAAGACTGAGTACCCCCCCCCCCAAAATAATACTAAAACTCATTCTATTCGATTTTTGGATAAAAATATAAGAAAGAAATATTGGCAAAACACCCTCAATGGTATTTTTTTAAAAACATCCATATTTTAAAATAGTGATGGCAGAATAAGTAAACTAATAAACCTTGTCTCCCAGGAAAGACGGACCGCCAATCCCTGAGTTTGATCCCAACGAATATCCTGAGGAAAAGCTACAAGTACAGGTCGTTATAGACAATGAATCGTATCTGGAGGAACCAGAAGACGCGACGAAAAAGATATTTGTGAAGGTAATTTTTGCGAATTGAAAACTGCAATTTTGAAATGTACTATCATTATTTGTATTTCTGTAGAAACCGGAGGGAGATGAGGTGGAGAAACAGCTACTATCAAGGAAGACGTATCCGAAATTTAAGGACGGGTTTTTTCGGAGCGCCGTCCCGAACGAAGAGGTACTGAGAGTTGCGGAATTGAGCTACGAGGAACTGCTAACATTTCCGGAAAACGTCGATACACCGTATGAATCTTGTTTGAGGGCCAGCAGAATAAATAGGTAAACAAATAATTTGTTCTTTTGACCGACCATACCAATAGAAAATATCTATTTAGAAAAGTCTATAAACTGGTAAATTGCATTAACAGAAGAGATAAAAAAAGTCGAAGAAAGGAAGATTAACTGCATAATAATTATAAGACTGAAAAGCCACTTGACTTGCATAGTTGTACTACAACTACGTGGCTCATCTTCCCTAGTACGATTTATATTTTGGGTATATGTTAAATCAACTTAATATTTAATTCTGTACCGTAAATCTAAAAAATAGGTCGAGTGTCGACCGATATTTCCATCTCTCCAAAACCAACGTCCATTGCCAAACTATAAGGACGTTTTCGATTTCAACGTTTTTTATCATTTTCATTGGAGGAACAGAAGCTCTCATTGTGGTATCCCGGTACTTAATACTATTTTCCAGCCGTTTCACAAGAAAACCAACCGTGTATGGACTCATACGAAAGTAATTAAACATTTTGGTGTTATGATCTATAAAGTTTCTAAATAACTAAATATCTTACAGACATACCCCGTATTGTCTTTTGTTTTTATTCTTTCCGTACTTTCTTCTAACAATAGGCCAAGCAGAAGGCAAGAAGATATCATTTATTCAGAACAGCATACATCGTTATGTTAACATCCAATTGCAAAATGATATGACACAATTCTATATTCGCCCTCTGTGCTACCAATTACAACACAGATTGCTAAATGTGCTTCCTATTGGTTCGTCATTTATTTCCACGGAGTATAAACAAATTTTGTTGAATGCTCAATGTGGGCTTCCTGACTCTGTAGTAGGATTCTAGCCTTTAGATGCAACGTTAGGTTCGCTGTAAAGAAGGCGCGCGGTAGAGCGCGCCAACAAAATTCCTAGTTAATATTAAAACAAGGATTTTATTTAACAAAACCTATAGTGATATGTGGATTGATGTAATGAAATACGCGTGCACTCTAAAGTGTTCTGATTGGTAGAATAGGGGGCATAGTTAAGGTCCTGCGTATGATACACCGGTGCCGGTGCAGAGGTCGGCTCCAGTTGCGCCGGTGTGTATAAAAAGTTTAGTGTCCATGCGCATGCGGTACGTTTCATCCTCTGCAGTGCGTGCATCGCTTTGTCAAGGTTGGTTATTTTAAATTTTCTAAAATTAGTGAGAAAATAGCGACGGACAGATTAGGTTTACTTTCTACTTATACTTCTTTTTCTATTAGAAAATGATGGTTATATTTTAAATGTTTACCTCATAAAAAAAGGAACTTAAATTTTAGTTTTGTTAATTTTTTATCATTTTGTTTAACATTTTTTAATAAACAAAAACTCTTTTGATTAGAAAACAGTTTATATTGGCTGGGAATTGGCAGGAAAGCATACGTAAATAGTTGGAAATCTGATGTAAATCGTCTAGTCTTAATTAATTTAGTAGTATGTCAGGTTGTTCTGACTCAAATCTGGTGCTTTCTTTTTTTCATGAGTTCAGTTAATTTAATATTGTTTTACCTACGTGGTAGTCAGGAGCGGACTGGTATGATTTGGTCCGGGTGGCTATGTAGCCCTGTAGCCCCCAAACTTAATATAAAATGCGTTTTGAAGAACCAGATTTTGAAATTTGAAATACTAATTTAACATTTTTAAGGCACGAGAGCAAATGATATAAAAACAATATCTTATTTTGTTTTTCCGCCCGGACCACTACTATCTCTTTGTTTCCGCTGAGGATTGATTTCAAAAATTTTCTGTAGCTGTGATGAAGTGCTGTATATATATATATATATATATATATATATATATATATATATATATATATATATATATATATATATATATATATATATATATTATATATATATATATATATATATATATATATATATATATATACACATACGCCACAGGTGGCTATATCCCAGTGACGGCTAAAATTTAGAGTCGGCTGAGGCTCAAGGCCAATCAAGGGCGGTTTTACGGTGAGGGGGTAATGAGGTAATTACCCCTCCCCCTCTCCCCGGACCAGTCAAACATCATGTGTAATTTATATATTTTTACGTGAAAATTACGATTAAAAACTTGGCTAGGAAACACTATAGCACAAAAGCGACCTGTTGGATTGGGTCTCTTGCATATCCATAGATAAAGTATTGATGTAAATATAAACAATGTAATTAATAAAATTGCTGCAGGAAAAAAAATTGACGATATTCTGTCTATAACTATTTATTAGAGGATGTTTTTTTTCACTTATGCCACAAGTACGATAAAAAATATGGGTATTTATGTTGTTCTCATACCATTTACAATAAAACATTAAAACGCTCTAGTTTCTAGATGCCAAGCTACATACACAAACAAAAAAGGATATTGTCCAGTAAGAACCACGATGCGGCCAGCCGACTTATAAAACAAATTGCAAATGATATTTTAAAATATTCACTTCACATTTAAACATGTAACATAGAGTGAAAATTACTAATATAATATATTAACCATCATTAGTTAGGACTAATGTAAAGAACTAACAAATTAATTTAAAAATAAGTATAATTTTTTAATAATTACAATTAATACCTGAAAAATGGTAGTATTATTCAATTTGGAAAAATTCCCTGGATACGGCCACATCGAGACGAACCGGTGTTGGGTGATATAAGCTACGACGAACGTTATGGCATGGGGATGTAATGAGCGTGAATTAGGCGCTGAAGTCTAGCATGTGAGATGATGGAATCGGCTGGCCGAGCCACCGTCTATAATAAATATATTAGAATATCTGTGGACGGTGGCCCACGGACTGCAGGTACTGGCGTTATTTGTATGTTAGTCAAGCAACGATAATAGGGATACCTACCTATTTTGCTATGTGCCCAGGAAATAATAAACTACATTTTGGTTTTGTACGTTTTTAGGATGTTTGCAAAATTATTTTTGAAAAATGTTTCCCGACTTTTTTAAAACGAGAATTTTCCCTGTATATTTTCTGGTACGGCCCGACCGACCCTGCCGCCCCTAAGGAGCCGTCACTGCTATATGCTGCTCCGTGGCAAATAGTAAGGTAATAGGTAAGTAAAGGTATGGGTAAATGATAATAGAGTAATATAAGTCCGACGAAGATTACGTATGTTCTCTTGGTAATCACAAATGTCGGTTTTGCTGCTGTTGGTGACTCTGGTGTTGTTTTGTGTATTCGTTTTGGCGCTAGTTATATTTGTCTTTCAACTAGTTGTCTCTACTGATGAAGACCTTAAGAAGTCAGAAACACGTGTCTATAATTAGCCAAATTCCATTGTTTTAGCGGTCATCGCAAAAAAATCCATTTTTCTACTGTATACTAGTTCTCGTCGCTCTAATTTAGGAATTAATATACATATAGGAATATTATAATATTACCGACTATTAAGAAACCGCTCGCCTTCCTGGCTTTTTTGAATATCGATAGTATTATAATTATTTAGTCTGAATCTAAGTGCTAGTAGTCTCAGTGCCAATATATTTAAGGAATTTGCTCACAGAGCAGAGTAATTAAATAAAATAACAAAATGATACCGTTATGATAATATTAATTAAGAAATTGTGAAACCTAACCTACTATATACAGCAAAAATACTAATGGGGGCATATCGACTTGAGCTCTAAACTGTTTAACGATACACTGGAAAAACTGGGAAGAGAAGTCCAAAACTTGAGCCATTTACGATATGCAATTAAATTAGTTAAAATATTAAGAAATTTAGAAAATGCGCAAGAGAACCCTTCTAATAACATGATACTATTATTATACAAGAAGATATTTCCTTTTCTTGTATCCGTTCTGTAAAATGTTTAATGTATAATTTGAACTTGAAATAATTGTAACTTAGAGTTCAGACACTGAAAGAACGTTCGTTCAAAGGCAGTTGCAGTAGATAAATGGAAAGTGAGGTAGACCTCAACTGTAAATCAAAGGTATTGCCTTGCTTCTTTTTTATACCAAATTCCGACTTCATTATTTATAATTTATTCAATAGGTCGGCCAACATCTTTCAAGCCCAGGTTTGAAAATTAATTGACAATAAATATATTTTTTATTAATACAGGTATATCTATATTCCAGAATCCTCTTCTATCAAAGATTGGCGATATCTGAAATGCAGGACATGATAGACGAATTTAACAATTGGATATTCCAAGCTAGAAAGCAGCGTCTACCCATTTTAATTAGGGGAAATTTCATCGACATATTTATAGTATGTCTGAATGAGGAACTTCAAATACTGAAGAGCTCCGAGGAACAGGAGGACAAGCTCTCACAGCAGGTCAACATCAAATTGAGCACTGTTCATGAAATGGAGGTAATATAAGTAGTTATAATAGGGGAGCGCCTCCTCCTCCTCCTCTTCCTCTCTCTCATGTCCCTCATTCTTAACTTCCTCCCCTTTTATTCTCATTCGCATCATATTTTTAATTTTTTCTCTTTGTTCTCCCACATTTGATTTTGCATTCTTAAGTCTTATAAATAGGTGCATCATGATAATTTTAGTATGCCGAGGCACATTTACTAAGCTGTGCTCGAGTTGCGAAAAAAGTTATTTTTGAATTTTTCCACCAATTTTGTATAAAACAAAAAGAAAAAATGTGTCAAGTAATAAGTGAATTATGTGTAATCGCGAAAAATTAACTACAACTATCAGACAGTTAAAAGTTAAATATCTCAATTTCTTTGAAGTGATTTCGAAAGATGAATACACCAAGCTGTTTTATCCACTGAAACGAGATTATTTGGAAGCAATTGACTGTTGTGATGATTATTTAGAAGGAATTATAAGCCTTACTACGTTTTTCAATACATTTGGGAAATCATACTTTGTAGGAGAATTAAGCCACCTAATAGAATTTATAGGAGAAGATTGCCAATTTATACCTGCTATTATTGCAACCCAAAAGAGGTTTCAATTATACGAAGATAAAAAACAGGTATTATCAAGGAAAGTTAATCCTATTCACAAGAGACGTCCCCCTACATATTTAAAATATTATGTTAAATAAATGAAATGGCTGAGTTGCTGATTGCAGTTAAATTATTAGAGGAGAAATTTAGTAATCTTTCAAAAACCTATTTCTCATATTGTATGGCAAGTGGTCCGGAGTGGATAGACTTTTATTGTAATCAATCTGCGGAATTCGTAAAGGCCCCAAATACATTGAAACATTAAATTTTTTTCAACTTATTCAAGATCTAAAAGATATTGGCTTTGGTTACTATTTAAAAGACTTGAAGCAATTTATTGACGAGGATACTATTCTTCAAGAAATTGAAAAGGAAGAATAAATTTAATAATATTTACAATGGAGCAAATGGTAACTGAAATGTATGAAGAGTTTATTATATCTGCTGCATACTTCCAATATTTATCAATTGTAGGCGAAGAAGACGCAGAAGCACAAGATTTGTCAGCATATGTTAATAATATAGATCGAATGGAACAATGTAAATTAGCCGCTAAATTTTGTAATGATTATTTAAAATATAAAAATGAGTATGAACTTTTAAATGAATTTAGAAAATTAGATTTAAGGTTAATCATATTAATTGTATTCAATCATGGTTGGTTAATGCAAAATAAAAAAGTAATTAAGTTTTTTTATATTTTTATTCATTCATAAAACAATTGTCATATAAAAATAACACATTTGTCAAAGCACACATACAAGGTGATTTTGAATGATAGAAGCATTTTGGTTCCATTAGCTTTAGCGCTGGTTGTTCATCTATTTCAATCACAGGCTTTTTAGAATATTTCTGTATAAAATCCTTTTTTTCGCTTCCTTTTACAAAAACAAAATCTGCTTTCTTCGTAAGTGTTTCAATTATTTTTGGGAAATGATGTAATGGAGTAAATCCATTATTCCAATGTATACAATGATAATTTTTCGTTAACCATACCGCCTGCTTGTGACAATCAGGTGAAAGAAACTCCATTGGAAAAGGCTTTTTAAAAATGTAATGAGTTATTTCATAACCATCAAAAGCTGCAAGCTCTTTCGGTATAAATTTATTTTTTTCATCCTTGAATCCTTGAATATCTATAACCAATCTCATATTTTCAAAGCAGCAAATTTTTTAATGAGACTTTTTTTACTTGAATAATTTGCAATTTCTTCTTTCAGTTGATTAATTTTAAAAATAAATTTATCAATTTGTAGTTGTAGTTTTGATGTCATGACTAAAACTAAAAGCTTTTGAAAATTTCTTTAAATTAAATCGAAATATGAAAATAGTGGGGGTAAAGTTTATAATTGTTTCACAATTTTAGTAAGAGGGTTGTAGCTAAATAATTTGTCATGTAAAATAAGACAATAAGCAGAAGTATCTTTTTTAATTGCATTGTGTGTCTCAAATTCAATTCTCATTACTACGGATCCCGTTTGAATTGTTTCTTTTTGATGGGAGCAATCAATATGTGTAATAGGACTAATGTTTTTGAATTGTTCAGGATTAAAAATGGGTTCATTTGGAACACCATAGTAAGACTGTCTAAAGTTGGCAAACATTTCGTATAAAGCAGAAAATTTGTTTTCTTCGAAATTTCAGTACAAATCGTGATAAGGATATCTTTCAGAATTTAAATATACTCTAATATTTGACAAGGTAATATTGTCAAATTTACTCATATCTTTAACAATTTTCTCTTTTCTGTTTTCTTGAAAGCCAATCACAACATGACGAGGAGCTTCTAGTTTACTAGTTGTTTTTACCGGCCATGTGTGACGGGTTGTTTCGGTTAGAGAAGAATATTCAACAAGTTCCCAACTCCTGAATCCTATCAATATATCTTTATTTGATTCTAATATTTTTGATAGAGCAAGTTGTTGTGGCATATCAACTAGAATGTGAGGAACTTTCCAATAAATTTTATCGAAAGTAACCAATGGAGTGTCAGGAGCAGTAACAAGGTGTGCCGGATCTTCTTTGAAAATAACACCATCTAAATCATCAGTTGATCTAATAAGAACCAATTCCTGTTTCATATTCATAATAATTTTTATGTAATCTTCAAAAAATCCTAAAAGCATTTTTAGTGGTATGGATACGGAGAATTTTCCATCATTATCAACTAAAATTGTATCACCTTCTTTCCGATGTGGAAACCAACCTGCATTTTCCAGTTTTAAACTTTCGTTGGTATTGTGAGAAAGGTAGCTTTTTAAGGTTGATGCTAATCCAACATTTCTTATTGAATCTATAGTAATTCCGTTTAGTTCATAGCGGATTTCTCTGAACAAAAAGGCTATACCATTGTTAATAAATAGCAATTCTTTCTTATATTTACCTTCTGTATTAGTTAATTTTCCTTCGATATAAAGTAAACTATCTGATGGTAGAGTGTAAGCATCGAGTTCTTGAATTGGGATCCTTATTTTATCATTGTAATCGAATTTTGAAGAAATATATGGTTGATATGTGTGAAGCTCAGAACTGACGATGGAATTGTCTACATAAAGCTTTTCGTTTACGTTTAATATGTTCATTATTTTAAAACAGTGAAACCCAAGGATGTGAGAAATTTACGATTATCTCGTCTTAACTTGTTGGTGTTGGATTTGATACTGAACTGTTGTTTAGGCTTTTTCTTTTTATAAGTTTTTACTTTGTTGATAGTGGTAGGGGCAAGTCTCATCCCAAGGGCTCTATTATATCTAACAACCATTTTATATTTCACTTGTTTGTAAATGTAACCTTACTGTTATAGTTTCTCCTCTAAAACTGATAAGTTCTCCGTCTTGATCAACTATTTTAACTGTTATATTGTTAATTGCTTTGACGCCAACTGGAAAATACAAAATGGGCAAAGGAGATTCAACTATTTTATACCCTGGAGCTACAGTTGGATAAAACTGGTGAATAATATGAACAGGTTTACCATTATTGTAAGAACCGACACAAATATTACAGTCAATACAAATAGCATTCACCTTAGTTATTTTTGCAACATTATCTGATTCTTCCTCTTTCATAGCTTCTAGTATCCTGCTATTAAAACCCAACATTTTTCCTATCGAATCTTCCTTGGTAAAATCAATTATTCTACTGCACATTAAAAAAGTTTTTAGAGTATTAACATTTGCTTTTAAAAGAAAAAAAATTTTTTCATTCGGAAATAAATCTTCTATACTTTCTCTTATGTATGTTTCTATATCTGTAATGTCATAAGTTCCGTCGGGAATAACAATTACTTTATTATCTATATAAAATTTATTATATCCTTCTTTTATATTGGTGATAGTCATAAACGTTTCAAAATCAGCTAAACCTAGGTAATATTGTTTTTCATCCTCTAAATATATGGGCGGATTAAAATCAGCAGACAAAACAGAACTGTTTCCTGATATGGCAATTGTGGTAGACATTGCAGTTTATTTATGAATGAGATATTACAATAAATAATGAGTTTATATATTTTTTTGCAAAAATTTTAGGGATAGTTGACCACAGTTATATGAATTAAATTTTTGTTTATTTTCATAAGTATAAAATACATCCACTTTGCCATTCGAATTAAAATATTTGAGAAGTTCAAAAGGTGGTTTTAAATTTCCATAACTATCAAAATATATTACATTTTTATTATTTTTAATATAAGCAGTTCAATGAGATCCTTTATTTTGTTTTTTATCCAAATTTACAATACCACATTCTTTCAGATTAATTTTTTTTGGAAGTTCATCGAGCATAAAAACACCTCTAAAGCCAGTTATTTTTAACAGCTTTACATATTTTATAATATCATTGTTCGTAAGTGCTCTTTTTGGAAAACTTATTTTGAGTTTTTTTTTTGTCTGATTGCTTTCATTTTGACGGATCCTCCTTTATAAGGTCTAATAAATAGTCCCTTTCCTTTATATGGTCTAATATATAATCCTTTGCCTTCTTTAGAAGCATTTTCCATTGCAATATTATGTCTATGTATTTCTTCTAGTTGCTGTTTAGCTGCTTTAGCATCATTTACTGCCTTAGCAATTCCTGCCGCGCCTCCACCTAGTGCACCCAGGGCGCCAAGAATGGGAAACAAAAGAGGTAGAAATCCTCCAATTTTTTTGGGTGTTCGAATGATACGTTTTTTTCTCAATTTAAGTTTACCCCCTTTTGTATTTTTTAATCCGAAACCGAACTTTCTTTTACCCTTCATTATTCCTGCAACACTTAAAGCTGCAATTTTTTCACCAATAGAAGAATCTTTAGCTTTTACCCTATCCCAGGCTTTTTTTTCTAATATTTGGTCAGATATGTGTCTTTTTGATAAATCTTCAGTCTGAGAGTAAGATATATCATGTTCTTTGCAAGCGGAATCCAATGGATTTATACCAACGTCACCTCTAGTTAATCTTTTTTCCAAGTTGGTGCCGGGACCACAATAATTATATCCTGGTATATGAACTTCGAAAGGTAGTTTACTAATTAATTTATTTACTAAACCAGAGCCTTTTCTATTACGTGTTTTAATAGTTTTTTTCAACTTATGACGACCCACAGTCATTGAAGTTCTTTTTATACTAAAAGCACATTGACATTTTTCTGGTATAAATACTTTTACAGCTAAAAATATTTACTAGTGTGATTAAGAATGAGGATTGAAAAACAAAAATTCTCATTACTAGTAAATAATCATGACGAAAAAATTTTAAGTAAACAGTTGAGAAAGCATGGTGACTTATTTTGCGGTGGTTCAAAAAGAGGGCTTATAGTTGGTTGCAGTGGTAGCGGTAAAACCAACGTTATGCTTACACTGCTCGAGCATCCTAATGGAATTAGGTTTGAAAATGTCTATGTTTATTCAAAGTCATTAGATCAACCAAAATATGAATATTTAAGAAAGTTGTTAAAGCCTATGAAAGAAATTGGATACTTTGAATATGATAGCGATGAGAACATTATTTCACCTCATGAGATAAAGCCAAATTCCGTTATCATTTTTGATGATATTCCTTGTCATAATCAATCTATTATTAGGGACTATTTCACGCATGGAAGGCATAGAAACACCGATTGTTTTTTTATTTTTCAAGGATATTCCTCAATCCTAAAACGTCTAATTCGAGAAAATGCAAACTTATTAATTTTATTTAAACAGGACTGTTTGAGTTTAAAACATATATATAATGACCACTGTATATTGGATATGACATTTGATCAGTTTAAAAATATTTGTGCTAACTGTTGGATGGATCCATATGGCTTTCTTGTAATTGACAAAGATTGTGAAGTAAATCACGGCAGATATAGGAGTAAATTCGATTCCTTTATATATTTATAAAAGTAAAAAATTTGCAGTTTTATTTCATTTAAAACTTGTACAGCATGGATAAACGTTTAGCTCGAGAATTAATAAGATCGAGACAAGCCGTGAAGCAGAAATATCAAAGCTTGAAATTAGCCACTTCTACTGCTCAGTCCGAATTAGAACAAACTTATAGACCAATAACACAACCACTTAAACAGCTAATTTCAAGTATTGGTAAATCCGAACCATTCGATTTAAAAGAAGAAAGAGTTTCAAAGTATGAAGATTTCAAAACACCTACAAAGCTTTATAAAACATCAACTCCGACGAAAAATATTCAGAAAACAGGAAAAACTCCGTTACTCCCTACAGAACTACCAACATTTTTAAATGACAGTAGTATCACTTCTTCCTCTCCTGTAGTACAACCATTGTCATCAACTGTTATAGCAGAAACTTCAGATCCTTCTAGTGACACAACAACAAATTTAAACTTGTCAGACATGTTGGAACAAACTAGAAAAACAATTCAAACCTATGTTGGTACACCATCATATAAAGATTACTTAGCAGATTTTCATAAATTACCCAGATCATATATTGATGAGGGTGTGAAAGATACACAACATAAATTTGACCATTATTATGGAATAGTTCATGACCTCGAAACGGATAAGTTTTCTTTTGGTTTAACACAGATACCGGTAGAAATTATTGCAAAAGACATTAAAGTGGGAGGAATAACGTACACAGGCACGCCAGGTTTATACGAATTGCTTTTCAAAGAAGAACCGAAAGGTTATAAGAAGGAAGATTTAGATAATTACATAAACATTCTAGCTAAAACAAATGTATATCGTAGGAATTTTGATTCAAATGAACAAGTTCAAGGAAATACATCACACAAATATGTTACAATAATAGGACCATATTTACAAAGAAAGGGGATTACAAAGACAAAAACCTTGCCAAGATTAGTTACAGCATTTAGCAAACCAAAACCTCCGTTTAGAACAACTAGAGCCAAATCTACAGGAAAGGGATTAATTTTGAAAACAAACAGATCAAATACAGACTATGTATACTGGAATAATGTAAACGAAATTGTTGATAGGCTACGTTTATTAATTTCATCAAGTGATGCGGGAAATAATGCTCATAGTAACGAGATTATCTCTATTATTGAAGAATTAAGAGAAATAAAGTAATACTATAAATAACAGCTATCAAATATAATCATATTTATTGTTTAATGAAAGCTCAACATGACAGTTGATAAATTTGGACGCCATATTTCAAAACAAAATCAAGAGAGAATAAGTGACATTAATAATTTAAAAAGGAGATTAGGTGAAAATGAAACAAATAATGAAATCTTTGCTAAAAAGCTTAAGGTTTTTGATGAAAATTTTTTAAAGTATGAAAACCAGATTAAAGGATGTTATACCTCAATTGAAAACGTTAATAAACAGTTGCTAACGCTAAATCAAATAAGTAAAGATTTGCAATTTTTAAATGAGCATGTTAAAAAGGCAAACAAAAAATTAAGTGATGATATCAACAAAATTAATAAAATAATGGAAACAAATATAAGAGAAGTAATAATTGAAAAACACAAGGAAAAAATTAAACAATTAAGAACTTTTATAAAAAGGTTAGATGATGAAAAAAAAAAGAAATCAAAATAGCATTCTTAACAGTAGCACAATTGACCAACTCACTTTGGAGGAAAATCAACAATATATTTCCTTGGAAAATATAATGTCCAGTGTAATTAAGAAATTAGAACAAGATTAAATAAAACAGAGGAGGAATTCAAAAATAGTGATAGTAGATCAACTACTTTCTTAACTGAAGAGATAAAAAAATCCTTTAATGCGTTAGAAAAGGAGATTACTAAAATTAGTAAAGTTTTAAATGAAAAAAGTTATACAATACAAATTGATAAATTGAATGAATGGGAAAAAACATATAAAAGTTATATTTCGAATTATTACAAAACATAGAGAGTGAACTTCCTTGAAATTGAATAAACAAGTTTGTTGTCATGACAACCGTTAAACAACAAGTCGTTAATGAATTACATAAACTTGCTAGAAAAAACTACAAACGCAGAAGGGTGGTAGTGAAAGGGTTAAATGATCTTTTTCAAGCTGATTTGGTTGAAATGTTACCCTATGCCAAATTTAATAAGGGATTTAAATATATCTTGATTACCATAAATGTATTTTCTAAGTATGTTTGGGCCGAACCGGTAAAATCTAAATCTGGAAAAGACGTAACAGCGGCCATGAAAAAAATATTAATCAGTGCAAAAACTCCACCAAAAAACTTGCAAACGGACAGAGGGAGAGAGTTTTTCAATGTAAATTTTCAAAATTTGATGCAACAATTTCGAATTAACCATTAGAGCACGTTTTCCAATTTGAAAGCGAGTATAGTAGAAAGAGTGAACAGGACTTTAAAGAATAATATGTGGAAAATATTTAGGATTCAAGGAAATTACAAATGGTTTAATATATTAGCGGATATTGTAAAAGATTATAACAATACAAAACATTCTTTAATAGGAATGAAGCCAAAACAAGTAAATAAAACAAATGAAAATAGAATCTTGAAATCTGCATTTACGCATGGTAAAACGTTAGATATAAAATCTCCAAAGTTTAAAGTGGGTGATCACGTACGAATAAGCAAGCATTGAGAGGCAGTTTCAAAAGGTTACACACCAAATTGGTCAAATGAGATATTCCACATTAAAGAAGTTAAGATGACAAACCCTTGGACATATTTAATTCAAGACGAAGATAATCAGGACATTCTGGGTGGTTTTTATGAGCAAGAATTACTAAAAGTAAAGCATACCGATGTGTATCTTATTGAGAAGATTTTGAGAAGGAAAGGAAACAAAGTTTATGTGAAATGGTTAGGACTTGATAAAAAATATAATACATGGATTGATAAAAAAAATATTGTTTAATTAAATTGAAATTAAATTTTAGTTAAATTTGTTTTATTTCTGTTCCTCACTTTATGCTTTAGCTGATACAAATTACAAAGTCTTAATGTGCTAATTAATTTCAAATAAAATTCACATTTAGGAAACTAAAATTTTATTAAGTAAAACATCAAATACAATTTTTATTAAAACGTGTCAAATATATTTTATTTCTATGTTCCTCAGATAATATCGAATCTAGAATAAGTTTACAATCATTTATTCTTTTTTCAAAACGGAGTCTATCTAAGTACCACATCTGAAAGTTACTCCTACGGGCTTGTCTGTAAGCAAAGCTCCACTTCACTAACACATGCACCTTATTGTTCTCTTCCAGAAAAGATATTGTTTTCTTCGTAATATTTTCTTTTTGATCCATTTTCATTGTTTTCTTCGTAATATTTTCGTTTTGTTCCATTTTGCTTCAATTTGTTTTCCATTTGTTCAGGATATAAAGCAAGTAATTCCATCATAGTTGAAACATTTTCACTGTTAGGATTTTCTGTTGGACTTATTATATTATAAACATGCGTCCACAAGTCGCCACAATCAGCTGAAATATTATTTTGAAATATGTATTGAATTCTTGCCTTTTAAGTATAGATAATCTATAATCAATAATTTCCTTTAATCGCCACAAATTGTCCAAAGACTCTTGTCCTAAGTATATGAAGTGTGGGCCTTTTGTAATTTGTAGAACAGGGGTATCATTTATTTTCTGAACCTGCAGATGAATGTTGTTTATATTCACACTGGTTTGATCAACTTGAGGAAAGTAGAAATTGTTTACAATAATTCCTTGATGAACACAAATGTCTTTCCAATTTTCTTCGGTTAGTGCGATTGAAAATCCAGTTTTTCCACCAATTACAATTTTTGGAGAAAAATCATTTAAACTAATGCCAACAAGAACAAATTTTGACAAAGAATTATTTAAAAAATAAATTTTTGAATTAAGAAGCGTTTCCAAAGGTTTATGAACCACGGCGTTGTTCATAATGACTAAACGAGACTGAAACATATTGTGTTATTCTTGTACTTAAATATTCTCATCCCCACTTTCTTTAAAGTTTCGATTAAAATGGATTAATGAAAAAATAGATTTCCAGTTTGAAATTTGTAATAAAGATAAATAATTAAAATGGTAATGTATAAAAATAATGCAAAGTTTAATGTAACACTAATGATGGAAAAGTAATAATTTTTGAATCCGTCATAATAATTGGTACAGTTGGGGGTTAAAATTTGTAACTGATTATTTTTAAACTCTAACCTTTCTATCCAATTTGTATCAAAAATAGATCGATTTGGATAATGATACAAAATTTTAAAAAATGTACTTGCATTTTCATTTCCATTTATTCGTTCCATCCAACTAATTGTACTATTGTTAATTAATCCAATTTTCATAAATTTACAATATTTACTTAGAGTGACGTCTGTTTTATTAGAAAAACATATTTCACACTGTGTTACGCCAGGGGGATGATGAACATAAAAAAACATTTTGGAAAATAAAATAAAGAAGAATAAATTGAGATCTACTGATAGTCATTAAAACAAATTAATAATTATATTCCAAATGTATTAACATTAAGCAGATACAGTTCATAATTTATAAGTAAATAAATAAATAAAAATATAAATAAGTTCATAAATAAGGATATTAATAATACTATATAAAACGTGTAGCTTGAAGACTTATTTTGAATGGTTACAATTATTCGATTCCTATTTTTCCATAAACAGTTATTTAAATCACAATTCCTAGCAAATTTCTTATGCTCCACAATAGGATCATCATAACTTAACCAATCAAAAATTTCAATACCACCATAAAAACATTTACAAATATCATTGATTGAAGTATAGTAAAAGCCAGCTCCAGCTAACATTTCTGGTCTCAATTTTCCTTTCCATTTTTTGAAAGTGGAAAGTCGTTTTTCATATGTTTTAAAATAACTGTTATCAATTTCTTTGTCAAAAGTTTCTAAGCACATTTTGTGAAAGACTTATGAAGACTAACTTTGGTTTCAAAAACAACAAATTTAAATACCTTATAATATCTACATAAATATATCTAAATCTTCATGTTCTGCATTCCATTGATACAAAGCAATATCTTGGTGTCCCCAAGCTAATGTATTAAAACTATAGGGAATTTTATACCGCTTATCATCTTCGGTACTCAAAGCCAATTTATTAATTAACTCTGTAAAAATTGTATGTTGTCTAGATCGAAAAACATACATTGAACAAAAGGTTGTAGAATGATTTTCAACAACATCTCTATAATGAATAAAATCCAACTGCTTTTTAATTGCACTTTTTTTAACACCTTTTGCTTTTTTTGTTAAACTGTTTTCCGTTTTAATACAATATGCTTTTGCTCCAGTACCAAAGAAAGCAGTAATGGGTTCACCAGCATATTCATCTTTGAATTTTCCTATAACTGACTTTGTAATAGGTATTTCATGAATATTATTAAATTCATAATTAGATGTGTCAAATTTGTGAATATTTTTTATCATGTCAGAATAAATATTTGGAGTTGTGACTTCTAAAATGAACGAATCGGTATCGGTGTATAAAAGTGAAATATTTTCCTGATAAAGAGGTTTTAAAAAATTATAAAAGAAATCATACATGACAGTTTTAGATATATCTAATATTGAGAAGCCTACATATATTGGTTTATTGTAAGTAACTTGAATCTTTTGCATTTGAATAGCTACCAAGTTTTCAGAAAATATTGTTAAGTCCTTGAAATATGGTTTTGCAATTAAATTCTCAGCACCATCTTTTCTTCTATTTTTTTCCCACTCTGTAACAAGTCTTACGTCAATTCTCCTATCAACATTTTCCATAGTCTTGCCATAAATACTATTATTTGCCAACTTGTAAGTATTACGATCAAATTCATTCTTTGAATCATTTCTTAATCTTGAATTCAAGTCTATATATTTTTTCAACCAATCAGATTGAGAAAACTGTAAAACTCTATGAACTTTAGTTAACTTGAGTCCATGTTCCAAACATTGTTTTAATAATTGATAGTGAATAACATATTTTGATTTATCATTTAAATTGGGTATTAAATTTATGCATTTAGAATTTGGCTGTTTAAAGTTTTCTGGACAAAACGGAAAATCGTTATGATAGGAATGTAGACTTGTAGGATATTCTAAATCAACTTCTAAAACATATCCCTTATTAGATTTTTTAGAAATATTCATAATATTTAAATCATTGATTTCTTTATCTGTTAACCAAACAAAATCTCCCGTTGGAATGTGCTGTGACATTGCATAACCATACAAATTTGTTGCATCATAATAAATTATGTATTTAGTTGGCTTTAAAGGATCAAAATTTAAAAGAAATGGGTTATTAGCTTCAGATTTTCTACAAATGCAAGAGCTCACACCACCGCGAACGCTTTTTTTGAAAAAGTGTATCATATCTGGATCAGCTAACAAGTCTAACTCTATTCCAGTATAACGCAAACACGCCTCCCAGGATAAACCTGGAAAAGTGTAAAAATGAGCTGGATCGAGCTTTTATGTGGATAAACAAGTGCTTCTAAAATTTTCAAAAATATCTGCCAAAAGTAAAGTATCAGAGAGTAAGTAAACGTCGAAGTATTGACCAAGAGATTCACATTTAAACAATTGCCAAACCTTTACAGCTCTTTGGTATTCTGCATCACTGATGTGCTCATCCGTTAAAGTATTATAAAATTGGTCTTTCTGAGGTAAAGTTGTTTCTTCTAATTTTAAATAATCATCAATATAACTGTAAGGAAATACACCTTTTTGCCGAATAAGTTTAAATCTTTCTTCATCATTGAAAATTTTTTTTATTTCCTTACATAGTTCATCTTTTAAGCTTTCAGAGAGTTTTGATAAAGAATGGGATAGAAATTGAAAAGAATCAATAAACCTTAATGATATATTTTTTTTCTTAGCCTTTTGTGTCTTTTTATCAAAATAGTTATCCACATGAATAAGCTTTTCAAATGAAATATATTTTTCCTTGTTTTGTGCGATAACTGTTAGTTGTTCTTTGTTTAAGCATAATTTTTTAAGAAATAGATGAGAATCATAATTACGCAAATTATGCAATATAACTGGAATAAAGTTAGGTATTCTGTAATTTATGTTGCAGAGTGAATGAGCTGGACCTCTATAAAGACCGGTTATATGACAATGATCTGCAACCCTGTCATTTAAAAGAGGTTTATTACAAATATGACAAACTTTTTCATAGTTATGATAAATTTTGTCCAGTTCGTTCAAAGGGATCATTTTTTTAGGAGCCTTTAAATATTTATTGTATATGTTATACACATCTCTTTCTAAAGAATTTATAAATAATGTATCACAATTTTGACCTCTATATTTTTCAAATTTAGAATAATTATCGTCCAAGGAACATTTAATGTAATAGGCAAATGAATGTGGAATATGTTCATATTGTTTTAAGGTGTATGAAGTATTAGGATTTTTATCAACATTGTCATTATTTAAAGGCTTTAAAATGCATTCAAAAACTGCATACACCACGAAAGGAACTTTCATTTGTTTATGATAATTACAAATTTCAAAATATTATCATATGAATAGTTTCCAACCTTATCTTTTATTAATTCTTTAGAAGGTAGGTTAATTCGTAAATGATCACAATCATAGCTATTGTGTTGTAATAAATTTTCTTCTGTAGGGAAATATTGTAAACAACCATCGCAAATATATTATCTTCCGAGATGTTTAGAAATTTGTGCAGAAACTAGCTTTGATAAATCTTTAATATAGCAATAATGAAAAGTTTTTTCATCATCATCACTTATTAACAATAAATTGACATGTTGATTTTTTTTATTCGATGAATAATAAAGTGGACCAATTACTTCATACCCCTTTTTAGGATTTATAATTTCTAATCCATATACATTAATAGAAATGTTATTTTTTTCTTCAAAAATCTTAATGTTCTTTAACAACATTGGAAATTCTATACCTGACATATCCAAAACAGAAGAGTAGTGTGGGTAGGATGAAGTTTCAAAATCTAATCCGCTTGGTTGGTGAAGAGCAGACACAACTGCCCAGGCGAAGCAAAAGTTGTCATCATTCCTAATGTTGATCACAGCTTGACGTCTCTTGATCTCTTGAGGAAGTTCGATAAAAGATGAGGCTCTCAGCGGATTGTGCTTGTTAACATTAATTTCCAAATGAAGTAAATTCATCAAAGCCCATCCTGCAACGTAAAAATTAAAAAATTACTTTTTTTGTTGCTGTTGTAAAATCGAAAATAAATTCTTTACCTGAATCTCTTTCTGCAAATTCGTCAGCTTTCTGGTCAATAATGGTGCAGATTTGCTCTAACAGTTCTTTTTTCTGATATCCCTGGCAAATGACTTGGAACGGCGCATTAAAAGATTTGACATCATAGCTGTCGCTGCTGGGGTTAAAATAGAAACCGAACAGTTCCATATTTAGCTTGATACATTTATGTTTCTGCAGTTCTTGATCTATTAGATGTGCAATTTTGTATTCCAAATGTTGAAAATATTCTTTCACATTTATGAAGTTTTGGTGTGAGGAAATCCTATAAGATATTATTCGTTCCCTGAATGCTGACTTGATAATTTCAACACCTTCCTCCAAGCCTATTTTGGAATTGTTCTTGTGCACACTAGATCGAAGATGTCCACCCCATAGACTTTGGTTTATATTTTTTTTGCATTCTTTACAATATTCTACAATATTTATAGAATCTATAAATTAAGAAAAAAATATTTTACAAAATATAACATGAAAAATAGAATGTTCTTACCTTTAACAAGCTTTGGTTTTTTCAACCAACTGTTGAGTTTTGTGGAATTTCCGTTAACATGTTTTTTAATATGTCGCAATAAATTATCCTTTCTAGTGAAGACTTTATTACATGTTACACACTTATGCATTTCTGAAGTTTTCTGGATAATAATAATAATAAAATTAATATTGTGCAATTCTATTTAGTTATAGTAAAATTTTGAAAAAAGCAATTGCATTTTTGAAGTTCTTTGTATAATAATAAAATTAATATTGTGCATTTTTATTTAGTTATAGTCAAATTTTGAAAAAAGCAATAGAAATTAATTGACTTTATGAATCCATTTCTTCAAATGAGTCAACTAATTTGTCAAAGGCCTGTTTAACATAATTCACCGTACTTTCGTCTCCCTTTTTAATTGTGATCAAATTAGTTAAATTTTGAATAGCGAAACCCAGACACACAAGGTTTGCTATTTATTTTTTATTTTTTTTATTAATTTTAAATTTTTTTTTAATGATAAATGATAGTTTCGAAATTGAATTTTGTTCAACTGGTGAATTATTAGGAGAAATATCCGAAGTTAAATTTGCTTCAATTTGTTTTTCTTGCGAATCAGAATTTACAATAGCATATGGTGAATTAATAGAAGATATAGCCGAACTTAAATTTTGATCAATTTGTTTTTCTTGCGAATCAGAATTTACAATATCATATGGTGAATTAATAGGACAAATAGCCAAACTTAAATTTTGATCAATTTGTTCTTCTTCCGAATCAGAATTTTCACTAAACAAAAAAGGAGAGCAAATTGGTCTCGGAGAATTAATTGGCGATTTTAATGTTAAATAATTTGGATTAGATTTTTGAAAACAAACAATATCCTCATAGCTAGAATTTTCGAATTGATTTTAGTCAATGTCATTCAGTTCTTCAAGAGTTTGTTTAGTTTTTGTTGTAATTAAGTCCGTTTTGTTGTCAATAATGTCATTAAGATCGTCAAGAGTTTGTTGTTGAGTAGCTGTAAATAAATATTTTTCGTTGTTGTGTTTGTTGGCATTATTCTGAACTTGGCTATTGTAAATAATTTCATTCAAGTCCTGAATAGTTTGTTGTTGACTAGTTGTAAATACGTCTGTTTCATTGTTTTGTTGGTTTGCAAAATTTTGCATTTGAGTACATGTGTATAAGTCAAAGTCATTGTCAATTATTTTGCTACTCGATGCCAAAAAATTGTTCATTATGAAAAAAATCGTAATAACAAATAAAAATGCCACAAATGTACATAAAAATGTCACCAATATATATAAGAATTAAATCTTGCCAAATAAAAATGTTAGAAATAAAAATAAAAATTAAAAAATTACCAAATAGACACAATGTAAACACCAGAAAACTCGCGAGCTCTGCACAGTGTGAATGCAGAAATCAATTGTATTCGTCTCTTCGCTGAGGCGATTTTATATGCAAAAGTTAATCACATGTGTCCTACTTAAAGTTGAACGACAATCTCTAAAAACCACTTTCCCAAGCCGATCAACAACCTTACCCCCCTTATGGGTGGTTGGCGCGGGGTGGGGGGCGAAGCCCCCCTTGCCCCCCCCCCCGAGGAAACTGACAGGGAAAGGGACAGCGAAAAAAGAAACTTAAGTATTGCAGGTAGTAAAAGTGGTGGTCGATGGGATATATACTTAAGAACATCCACTCGACGATCATACAGTATCATTCGCTGTAATATCAGTTGTCGATATTATTTATAACCTATAACCAAAATTGTTTTTTATCAAATATATCTATCTAAATCTAAAGCTCCTAACGGTGGCAGAAAATATGATTGGAAACGCTGACCAAATTGAAGAAAATAATGTGGAGAACGCCGCTCAAATTGAAGAAAGAGAAGAAATTTTTATTAACTTGGAAGGCGATTCCATCACTTATAAACATTCATTTTTGGACAAATCATCTAGGCTTGTTAGAAGATCATTCTTGTTTAACATCGACATTAATTATATTGAGGAGGAAGAAGAAGAGATGGAGGAAGATGATCAGGAAATTGACGAAGGAGTGGACATGGATGGACAACTGCTAAATTTAGGAACCGAGGCTGACGTAAAAGTAAGCAAGTTTAGGGCTAGTGAATTATTTAATAATTTTGAAGAAAAGATGTATGTGTTATACAAAGCTACTCTAAAATTGAAAGTCGAAGACTAGGAACATTTGCTATTTGCCTTCCTTGTAGTGCAATTCACATGAGATATTTACGGAGATGGGAGTCCGATCATGTGAGCTGCCACTACAAAAGAGCTTATGTTGTTAGTGCTTCTGATTTACATTGTGCTATTTGTAGGATACATCTTTTTCTACTAATTCCTGAACATGCTTGCTTTTACTGCAATAAAAATGAAAAAAAAAAGAGATAGAAGATTATGTTGTTAAATATTAATAATAAACATAGTTTGTAAAGGTGATGTGTAGATTATTTCAACAATATTAATTTTAAATATAGGTTATAAACGTAATGGGTAGATAATGTCAAAAATATTAATTTTAAACATAAATTGTAAAGATAATAAGTAGAATACGTCAACAATATTAATTTTAAAAAATGTCAACTGTTACTATAAGCGGTTATATATTTTCAGTGCTATATGCAAAAAATTTTTTTTTATTCTAACATCTGACACTGTATTTGTAAATGAAATAGCTAATCATATGTAAAAAAAAAAGTGTCGATTAGGTCAACTGCCACTAGAAGCACTCATATATTAGCATAACATTTTGTTAACGCTTGTTTCTGTATTCAATTGAGTTTTCTCTTACTTGATGCAAATTATATTAATATTATTAGTATAATTAAAAAGTAGTAGATTAGGCTATGCCGGTCCGACAATCAAAATCGTCATTTTTACATGTAAATTCCCATAAGAAAATTTAAGCTTCGATTTGCAAAAGTGGTGCCATTTTAGGGCGTGGCACTTTTTGTGTAAACCCATAACAATTGTTTTGTTATGTAATGTGAAAATTAGTATGTATTAAAAAACTTGTTAGATCATTGTTGTCGTTTCAATATAGGAAAAGGAAAAAATGTGTGTCAATTATTATATATATATTTACATTTACTTTTTTTTACAAAATTATTTGTTACCAGAGTTTTCACAAACACAAATTATAAAAAAAATATTATCCTCTTTTTAAAATTACAACAAAATGATGTCTAATTACATCTTTGATGATTTGTACCAAATAGTAATATCTAGTGCGACATACAGGACAATTGTTTACCATTATAGAACAACAATTTTCATCATTCCATCTTAAAATACATTTTAAACAAAAAATGTGGGAACATGTATTTGGTCTACATGAATCATAATATTCGATTATTTCAAAACAAATAGCACAAAACCCTTTTTTCTCTTCACTCTCAGTTTTGTTCAAATTTTTTAAAACAATCCCATTATTTTCTTCTCGAACTAATGGTATATTTTCTTCTTGAACTCCTGGTATAATTTCTTCGAGGCTAATTGTCTGAAGCGGAATGGATCGATTTCTTTCTCCAACTGATTCACTCATTTTATTTTAATATTATTATTAATAGATTTATTCAACAGATTTTTTTCTTTTAACAGTCACTCGTACTTTAACATATTAAAATGATCTTGATGCACCTATTTATAAGACTTAAGAATGCAAAATCAAATGTGGGAGAACAAAGAGAAAAAATTAAAAATATGATGCGAATGAGAATAAAAGGGGAGGAAGTTAAGAATCAGGGACATGAGAGAGAGGAAGAGGAGGAGGAGGAGGCGCTCCCCTATTATAACTACTAATATAAGTGTACAGTCCAACCTGATGAGTTTTTTACCTATCTAAACTAGTATTTTGTATTATATTAATACAGAATGGGATATTATCACCAATTTTTCGGTATCGATTGCTTGTAGCACCCTCAGACTTATTTAATTATTAACGGGACTTACATATAACTATTTATTTATGAACGGATAATTTCCATGTACAATAAAACGTATGCGATTTAAGAGTATATAAAGATAACAAATAGAAGGTATAAGCAGAGTATT
Organism: Kuschelorhynchus macadamiae; assembly: GCA_030620095.1. Classification (NCBI taxonomy): domain Eukaryota; kingdom Metazoa; phylum Arthropoda; class Insecta; order Coleoptera; family Curculionidae; genus Kuschelorhynchus; species Kuschelorhynchus macadamiae. The sequence continues at coordinate 687,047 of JAUTXW010001380.1, forward strand.
CTAAATGTTTAAGCTAACTCTAAGCATGTTTTTGACAATTCTTAAAGAAGGAAAAAGTGCCAGAATTTGATCCACTGCTAGAAGCTCGGGCAATTTTGTTTCAAGGACATTTAAAGTGATTGCTGCTCTTTGTAAAAAGTTATCTGCCTCCTTACATTGTAGTTTGGAATACGCAGCCCAGACAACCAGAGCAGGCATATTTATAAAATTAGATGTTACTCTTTCCACAAAGCCCAGCATCCTCGTCTAATTTATAATTATTGTGTTATAATGAACAGTAAATGAAAATTGACTATCCACCATTATATCCAGTTTACGTATCTGTGAAATTTCCTTAAGAACCAATTTATTAATTGTCTATATCTGGACCCTTCCTTCTTTCTAGAAAATACATTTTGGACATATGGGGAGAGCATCCCCAATATTTTATTCTGTTGGCATAATATTATTTTATGTTGGAATTATTATGTTTTTCAATAAATCGTTAATTTCTTTTATATTCTCAATTGGGTTTTTCTTACTTTGCTCCCACCCCCCTCCATCCAATATTTCTCTTCAGGACATCCCTGCTTGGTCAAAAGCCTTATTAGTAATGTCAATATAGACACTACAACATAATCAATAAAAAATCGTGTTTATGCTCTGATATAATATGTTTAAAAGTTTCAGAAAGAATACTATACACATGTGATTCGAACAAGTTGGGCATGACCAACAATAAACCGGCCGATCTATAATTCGCGATGTTTGTCCTATTTCTGTTTTTTTAAAATTGGAGTAATAGATAAACACTGAATTCAGTGTTTCGAGATTTATTAAAAATAAAATTTTCTTCAGCCAATTAAACAAAAGAGTTAAAAGGGAGAATTCTGGGTTTTATAGTCAAACGCCTGTACGAGACGTTAATCTTAAGCATGTATTTATTTAACTGTTTAATATGATCAATACAATTCGACTGCTGTTTTAGGATGGCTATAGATTCGGTGAAACTAGATAAAAAATATCATAAACTTAGTATGCTTATAAGTGATATTTCCTATGACCTAAAAATTATTATTTTTAACAATTTGAGACTTGTTAAAAAGATAGCTAGAGTGTTACTGATTAATCCTCTCAGCTTCGTTAGTAGAACCGTTTAATTCCCGCGGTAAAACGCCTTGGAAAAGTCGATATAGATCGAACGTACCTCGCAACCAGCGCGTGCCACAGTCTCCCTACAGTTTTATGAACCCGTGAAAAACGTTCTGGAATGTTCCCTACACTCGCATAGCTGTATTTTTTTGCAAACAGACTCTGAATGAGTAAGACATAGACATAGATGGGGAGCCCGACAAGGGCAGCACTTAGGCTCACTGGGGCCTATTGTGCTATCCCCCGGGTAGGCGTGTCAGGCCAAGAGCCCACTCCTTTTTAGAAAGGAAAGAATCCTTTCAGGTCGCGCACGTCCTACAAGCTCGGGTTCCACATAGGTGTCACCCAAGCAAAGCAGTCTGGCGTTGACTAAAGCGTCACATCGACAGACTAGATTTCGGTAGTTTCATCTACCTCAGCACAAAACCTGCAGTATGGATCGTTGTCGAGTCCAATCTTATGCAGGTAATATTTCATTAGCCAGTGTCCAGTTAGGACCCCGGTAATAAGTTGACTTCTGTTTAGATTTAAAAGTCTATTAGACTCAGAACGACTATAAGGGCCTGATATGAAAACCTTAGACTGTCTGAGTTCTGCTAGCTCGTGCCATACAGCACGGAATTCCTCGACAGTGCGATTCTTAATCCTAGTCTTGACAGCTGAAGGAGCAAGTCCAAAAGCAGGTTCGGGCACAGTGAGAGCAGTGTTGCTACCTTCCCGAGCCAGCTGATCCGCCCCTTCATTACCCCATTGCCCTGATGGCCAGGCACCCAAATGAGGCTAACCCTATTGGACTCACACAACCTCTCTAGGGCTCTCCTGCATTCAAGTGTTAGCAGCGAATTGACCCTGTTCGAGGACAGAGCTTTAATCGCGGCTTGACTATCACAGCATATATAGATATGCTTGTCGTGATATCCTCTGGAAAAGTTTTCCTGTACGCAGTCCAATATTGCTGTAATCTCAGCCTGATATACAGTCGCTTACCGTCCAAGAGCAAGACTAATTCTTGCCCTGGGACTCTCCCCATAAATTCCCGCCCCAGGAGGGAGGTTTGAGGAAGGATGGGGAGGAATCCCTTCATTGTTTTCTCTCAGGAACAATTACACAAAACCTTTTAAGAGGCAATTGAGGCCGGAATAATGGCATCTCTCCTTGCTAGGAGAAGGTCTGATCTGATCAGTTCAGTCCAAACTCGCGTATGCCCAAAATTCCAGTCTCTGTGCATCCAACGACCCCAGTCGTTTAAACGAACAGAAGCCTTCCGAGCCTCTTCCTCTACAAGCAAGTACAGAGGACTTAGTCCCAGAATAGCCTCCATAGATCGGGTCGGTGTGGTTCGTATGGCTCCAGTTATGCCCAGACACGCAAGTCTCTGGAGCTTGTCAAGCATCATCCTGTATGTAGTCTTGCGAGTGGCGGACCACCACACAAGAGCGCCATAAGTGATCATTGGCCTTATCACTGACGTCTAAAGCCAATGCACAATACGAGGTTTTAAAGCCCAAGTTGATCCGAAGGACCATCTGCACGCTCATAGACACGCTGTGATTCTTTTTGTGATCCTTTCAATATGATCCCTCCAGGTTAGTCGGGATTCTATTAAGACACCCAGATTTTTTACCGACCCGGAAGGTCTTAACTCTTTCCCAAAGAGGGTGAGCCTCTTAAGGTCCACTTTTCTCTTATGGATAAATGGTACCATTTCGGTCTTATTCGGATTAACAGACAGACCGTGTTTTTGGCACCACTTTTCCACCATGGCCAAAGCCCTCTGCATGAGCCTTTTAATGGTGTTTAGAAACTTGCCTTTTACTATAATGGCAAGATCATCAGCGTAGCTTTGAGCATAAACTCCGCTCTCGTTGAGAGTATGAAGCAGCCCATCCACAACCAGACACCACAAGAGCGGAGAAAGGACGCCCTGCGGACATCCTTTGACCACGGACGAGCATACTGTCACGCTCCCAAGAGAAGATGTTATGATTCTGCTTTCAAGCATGACGCGAACCCACCTAATTACACAAAGGTGGTGTTGTTAAACGCCCCCTCGATATCCAAGAACACACCCAGAGCCATCTCCTTGGAGTAAACCCCCACGTCCAGTCTATTGACTAGACTATGAAGCGCCCTCTCCGTCGACATGGCCATCCTGTAAGCGTGCTGGAATGGGTGCATAGGATTTCTACCCAGTGCGCCGTTTCTTATATAAGCATCCACGATCTTCTCCATGGTTTTCAAAAGAAAAGAGGATAGACTGATGGGCTTAAAGTCCTTAGCCGTTTCGTAGCAATTACGACCCGGTTTAGGAATAAACGCTACCCGAACCCTGCGCCATCGTTCGGGAATATATCCCAAAGCCAGGCAGGCCCGAAAAAGGGGCGAAAGATGTGGGATCAGTAGTTCCTGACCCTTCTGAAGAAGCGCCGGGAATATTCCATCTGGTCCCGCACTCTTAAATGGGCAAAACGAAGATATTGCCCACTTAATAATGTCTACTGTAACGACCTTAGCGGCCGTTTTCCAGTCAACCGGGCCTGCCCCTACTTGGAGAGCCTGCCCAGTAACCTCATCATTAGACTCCGGACGAGAGCCTGAACTGAATGAGTAAGACTAACATATATAAAAAACTAAAGTGATACTTTTGTTTTTGTAAAGAAGTCGGTAAAACTCAAAATATATGAAATATTTTCTTAAAGAAAGTCAGTTACAACATCCGTTTAAAATGTAATTCTATTTATACAAAAATAAAAAAGTTGCCGCTAAATAAAAAAGCTTACTTCTAGAACACAAGCTTTCACGACTGTAGCCAATTAAGAAATCATGGTACTTGATTTTAGGCTGTGCCAAAACGGAATTCACTCCTTCGATTGCACAAGGCAGCTTCAGGGATGTTTACTCCACGAGATCGGAACAGTGAATTCAGTGTGACGAGATTAATTAAAAGTAAAATAAAGAGAGAAAAAAACTACATAATAAACCCTAGGCTTTTTGTATTTGCCATTTTTTTCTGCCAATTAAAGAAAAAAGTTTAAAGATAGTAGATCTTTAACCAAGCAAATGTATTACTTTATTTTTTGTTAATATTTGTTTATGGTAGCGCAGTTCATATTACCTATTCTATAAAACTAAATACATATTGTAACTTAAAGTTCAGAAGCACTGCAAGAGTTGTAGATTCTTCTATAGACCCTGAGTTATCTTCTAATTAGATATTCAAGACGGTTAGTATAAAATATTTATATTACCAAAACAACGTCCAACTTGAAAAACTTCAGCGACACTGGCGTATATTTCTTTTTTCCTCGGAGATCACAAAGCGCAACGTACCCGTTGTTAACTTAAAATCTATTGAACAACTTAGACTAAAGAAAGAGAACTTTTTACAATATTTATAGATTTAAGTATTTAAAATTAGTTTAAAGAGAAAGCATTAAAAAGAAAACTTAAGTCTAAAGAATCTAGATATAATTAATTTCCCAATAGTTAATTTAAGCCTCAAGATTAAGATTATGAATCCCTAGTTAAAAAGATAGAAAATTAATAGATGTATGTATATATAGTTTCCCTAAAGTAATTTATAAGTCTTATAATTGAAAATTAGCAAAAGGATAATCCTACTGAAAAGACACTTTTGATTCTATTTGTCAGTCCCTTCCCTGTTCATTAAGCTCGAAACGTCATCTTACAGGTACGAGATGTCACCCATAATAACATGTAAGTGAATAATTCGATAAAAAGAATATTCCCTTCAGTTCTTAATCCTAAATAATGTATCAACATTCTGGGTCCGAGAGACCATGGCGAAAAAAAGACACAAAAAACCCTTTCAGCCAATCTTTTCTGAAGGGAAACAATGCCCCCAAAAAAACATGCTCTTTCGGCAATGCTCCTATTATAAAGTATTCGATTGTATTTTTAACAAAGTAAATTGACAATTTATTATCATTGCTTCGAACTTAATAAAATGTTTCAATTAATATTTGCTTTAAGTTAAATTAAATAAGAGAAAGAGAACTTCTCATGAAAATATGGCCCCTATATGGTAATTATAAAATTTTAAAGGGGTATATAGACGATAGCACCTTGACAGGTTTATCCTAAGTAGGTTTATATGTGTCTGAATGTTTGAGATAAGTGTTATTTATTGTTCTGTTTATCTTTTAAAACTCTCAAAACTAATATTAGATAACTTCACGACTTCTCTGAAATACTTGTGTTTGTTTAAGATTTGTCATGAGAAACCGACTGTTCTAGTAAGATATCGTTTCTAATTACGTTTCTAATTACGTTAGAATATATAAATATATACTCTATTCCGTTGCTAGTCTATTCCGTTATATCTGTATTCTATAGTTTAGCATCTGTGTACAAGGAGTTGATCTTCATCATGTATTTAATGAATTGTTTAAGATTATCAATACAATTCCATTGCCGTTTTAGGATGCAATAGATTCACTGAAACTCGATAAAGAAAACGAAGAAATAAAGCTGGAGAATCTCAAAATCGAGGAAGGGAAAATACAGGAGAAGTTTAAGATTGCTGTAGAGAATAATAAGTTTTACGACTTCCTGCGGAAGGTGTTTAAGAAAAAATTCAAACCACCCAAAATCAAGACGGACGGTAAATATATAGCTGCGAAAATGAGCGGCATGACCTTTAAACCTAAAAAGCTTATAAATGCTTAATAGTTACTCTTTTTAATTAATTACATTTCCAGAAACATCACTTATTTGATTTCACTTAATTTTCAAAAATGTATTTAACGAAATTATTTAACAAATTATATTTATACAAGTGGTTCGAGGGTATTTCGCTACCCACCTAATACATCCTTTCCTTTATGAGATATAAAAAAAACTTTGAATATAATTTTTCTTTGTTGTTATTTATTAACATTAATTAAAAAATAATGTTTGGTTTGGAGTATCGATATTTCATAGTAGCGACAACTTTTTTAAATATAGCGCCATACAGTTAATATTTATCATTACATTTACATTGTAAGTCATTGCACTGAATTTGAGATATCCAGTAGTAGATCCGTTGTAATAATCTCAGGTATGATTTCGTGATGTCTTTGCTACTGCGTTAAGATAGTATCCTAGTTAGATTTAACTTTAGCTTCCAAAACTGAATTTTGAAAATATCGCAGATATACTTGAGATTCCAGCCATCCATTTGATGTGACAGCATACGATGTAATGTAATGTAATAAATGATTTACTAGCAGCAGTTACCCGTTCATCGTAATATTTTTCTCTTGGAAATTGCTAAGGGGGTGACATCACGCCAGTAGCACTAGCAGCTATTAATAGAGACGTATTTTTTCTGCCCCTTCCTGCTGTTCTTCTGAAAGAGGTATCCCCTTTTTTTCAACTATTTTTATTTTTGTTGGATCTATTGAAAAATCTCGTCAATGTTCCGAGCTTGTTCTGGCTTGTTGTTTAAACTAAGTTCATCATTATTTTTTTTTAACAATTTAAAAGAATCTTTAATTATGAACGGATCCAATATCTTTTCTCGGGAACTTTACCAACTACTGGTTCTTAACTGAAATATTGTGACGATTAGAAAATCCCAGAAACCATGCTTCCCTGCCTATGTCACTTTTAGATTTCTGTTTATATATTCCCGAACAATACGCAAAACTCTTTCTGTTTTCACCGGTGGCTAGCGTGTTGGCAAATACTGAAATATCTGTAACATAAAGAAAATTATCGACCATTAGTTTTTGAAAATGTACAGTATAAAAAAAATAACTTTTACGCTTTAGTGTCAAAAGTATTTTTTTTAAATTGGCATAACAAATATGAAATGAATGAAAAGAAGATTATTGAATTAAAATGTATGCAAACCTTACAAACAATTCAAATTTAACATAACGAAGCATATATTGATCTTTCTGGGACAACATTATCCTCAACACAGAACATACAGAACAGGTTTCAAAGTGACGATGACGTTTGTTGCTTCGATTTGGAGTAGTAGTACGCCAAGAAAATATTCCGGATCCGGATGGCATGGCTCACTTTTTTCTAATCGGTTTTGAAACGGTTTCATTATTCTCGGCGTATTAATAATATAAAGTTTGAACTAAATGTAATTTGTAAAGTTGACAAAACAAATAAATAACATCTTTTGCGTTTTATAAATTTAAAAAACAATTAAAACTGCATTTAACTTTTCACATTTATATTATAAATAGCTATTATCATACTATATTCAAAAAACTACAAAATTTAAAAAAAAATGTTTTCGAAATCCCTCTAAGCTCAAGGTTGGTTCATGTAGCAAAATTTAGTATTAGTATTAATTTTAGTTATAAGAATAAGCATTTCGATTGGTTTATTGAAGTCATTGACTAAAAACAACCAATAATAAATAATTTCTTATTACTAACATTAAAGATAGAACAAAAATTTGTTAAATGAATTCACTTTCAGGTTATCATCTGAAGTTAGGAAAGGAAAGGAACTTTTTCAGAAGTTTTATATACTGGCCGTTATTTTGAAAAGAAAATTCATTAGTTATTTGACAGTATATACTTATATATTTTATTTTACAGATGAGAGTTCTTCATCATCGTCCTCCAGTTCTGACGAGTCAGATTACGAAGACGATTCAGGGAGTATAGACTCGAAAGACTTCGGGTTCATTAAGCAAGACTTGAACACTTGTCCCAAGGGATGCGAACCCGCTTTGTTCAACTTTACAGTTGATTTGCGATCAAAAAGGTACAATTAAACAATAAATATATTTCAAGTGATTTAAATGATCTTATATATACCTTTCCAGACACGAAATAGAGCAAGCCGAAAGGGAAGAATTGAGGACTCTCGACATGACCAAAAAAGATATTGACTTGGCGATCAGAAAATTATCCATTTTAAAACGGGCCTACGACGAATCGCAAGATAAGTTGGAAATATACAGGGTAAGTTGTGTAATTTGAAACTTCACTTTTATTGGAGATTGAAGGGGCAGCAGCAACATTTAGAACTACATTACCTAGGCTCATCGGTTCTTTCTTTATCCTCCCTAACATCATTTTACATAGATCATCAAATATTGTGAATGTATTTTCTTCGCTGATAGCAGTGACGAATTTAACCTCAATATTACTTGGATGCTAATTCCCAGTGCTTCAAAAGATCACGGAGAACATTACTGTAGACGACCCATATTATAAGTAAATTTAAATGTCCAACGTTAATATGATCCACATTAAATTTTTAGTTATCTTGTTTTTCAAGATGTGACAATACAGCATTTTTCGTAGAAGTACCAGACCTATCAAATATTTCGAAATCTACTAAAATTAGTTTTTCAAAGAAAACAAGTATACTTTTTTTTAATGCCACCTCAAACGCATTTTTAACGATTACGATTATCCCTAATAATACTAATGAAATGCAGTAATATTAAATTTCAACTTTAGGTACACAGCATATAAATATTATCAATGAATCGAAGACGATCAATCAATAACTACACTAAACTAAACTAATTTTATCTAGATTAATCAAATGCTTGAAAAATTCGCTAATTTTCATCAAAAGTACTAATTAAAATAAAAAAACAAGTGAAATAGAGATATAAATTTACGGGGCCATAATTTTGACAAGGGTAATTCAAAGCAATACATATTACATATGTAGTTACTTTTGAAAAATTAGTTTTCCTTTGAAACTGGAAAATTTGGCAACAGGTAGGGTTGCCAGACGTCCCGATTACATCAAAATGGTTTGTATTTTACTATCTTAGTTTCAAAAGATCTCTCATACATCGCTAGGATTAATAACTATCTGCTGCAATTTAGTGGCTATTATCTTCCTAAAGAAAGAAAACGATTTTTTTAGTAATCAGTTTTTATTTTAATAGTTATTTCATCCCCCAACAAATGAATTTAATTTTGTCCCAATTTTTGGAAATGAAAATCTGGCAAACCTACCAAAAGGGCTAATAATATCATCGAATGATCACTATCTCCGTCATACCGTTATAAAGTGCTCAAATTCCTAACTGGTTTAGTACTTTTAACGAAAAATTATGCATAGTCACAGCCTTAAAAGATCCTTTTCCCGGAAGAATGTTATGAATTATTACTTTTATTAGGAAGAGTGAAGTGCGATCCAAGTTAGTTCAGTACATAGTGAGAGTATATATATATGTGTTACATATTCTATCTCTTCATTTTTATTGGGCGCCATGTTGTTCCATCATATTGGATTCCTACAAATATGTTTACCATTTCCTTTCTACTTATGCCACACCTTGACTTTTGGGAATAATTTAATATAAATTCGATAAGTATCCCATATTCACATTTAATTTTTCTGCAAATTTTAAAATCCATTGATCAAGATTTTTTTGCGTTGTTTTTTAAAAATTATATTTGGCAGTCATTTTGTTTGGCCATCTTAAATTGAAACCCATATTATCAGTCTTTACGTACTCCGTTGGTCCGCAGATATCCCAGATATTAAGTTTCTGAATGGTTTTCATTACCTATCTTCTTGTTGTTATGTTAAAGTGGTGTACTATTTGAGGTTAAGATCCAGTATTTTATTGTTGCATCCTCAAGACACATAGATTTTATATCCTGCACGAAACCCATATTAGTCTTTACCTACTCCATTGTTCCGCAGATATTACCTAACCCCAAATAATACACCACTCCAACATAAAAACAAGAGGATCGTTAACGAAAAATATTTAGAAACTTAATATCTGGGAAATATCTGCGGTCTAACGTAGTAGGTACATACTATATGTGTTTCATGTAGGATATAGAATCTATATTTGTGTCCTGAGGATGCAACAATAAAGTCTCAAAACGTCGACAATTTAAAAGAAGTCTTATATTTTTTTACTGGATCCTAACCCCAAATAATATACCACTCTAACATAAAAACAAAAAGATCGTTAACGAAAACCATTTAGAAAATTAACATCTGGGAAATACCGGACAAACAGGATATGTAAAGACTGGTAATATAGATTTCATGATGGATATAGAATCTACATATGTGTCCTGAAGATGCAACAATAAAGTTGCGAAACGTCGACTATTTAAAAATATTCTTTTGTTTTTTTTTTTGCTAGATCCTAACCCCAAATAATACACGACTCTAACATGATAACAAAAGGATTTTTAACGAAAACCGTTTAGAAACTTCTGGGTAATATATGCGGAACAACGGAGTAAAACTACTGATAATATGGGTTGCATGCAGGATATAAAATCTATATATGTATCCTGAGGAAGCCAACAATTAAGTTGCGAAACGTCGAAAGTTTAAAAAGAATACTTTTTTTTACTGGATCTTAACCCCAAAGAACACCACTCTAATAAATTTTTTTAACATTGTTCCGCCATATTGGATCTTTACCAAAATATTATCGGGCATTCCCATATGACCCTTAATTTCTAGCCAAAATTTGAAGTCAATCGGGTAATGAGTATTTAAGCTATGTCGCGACACACACGGCCAGACGGACCGACGGAATTGATAAAACATGTTTTTTGGTATACACTTTAAAAATTCACCCTGAAAAACTGCTTAATCGTTTGATTTCAAATTGTGTGTCATAACTAATTGTGGTATATATATATATATATATATATATATATATATATATATATATATATATATATATATATATATATATATATATATATATATATATATATATATATATATATATATATATATATATATATATATATATATATATATATATATATATATATATATATATATATATATATATATATATATATATATATATCCCAAGTAGCACATATCATCATATATGGGCTAAAATTTAGTATTAAGTAGTTTTTCAGGCTGAATTTTTAAATATTTTATTATACCGCCATTTTGTTCCGCCATCTTGGACTCGTTCCAAGATTTTACCAGGTGATTCCAACATAATACTGCAAAATTTGAAATAAATTGGATAAGCACTTTAAAAATTCAGCCTGAAAAACTGCTTAATCGTTTGATTTCAAATTGTGTGTCATAACTAATTGTGGTATATATATATATATATATATATATATATATATATATATATATATATATATATATATATATGTATGTATATATATATATATATATATATATATATATATATATATATATATATATATATATATATATATGTATATATATATATATATATATATATATATATATATATATATATATATATATATATATATATCCCAAGTAGCACATATCATCATATATGGGCTAAAATGCTGGCTGTCATATTGGCTAATATCCCGGGCTAATTAGCTAAAATTGCTAGCCAAAATATCAGTTCTATTACAGTATAAAGACGGAAATATGGCTAAAGTGGGAAATAATAATTTGGCCATTATGGGGTAAAAATGACCAATTGGCAATTATACGACTCTCTCGTTTTATTTTATGGTTGGGTTTATTAGCTACTTTTGACTTTAAAATCGAGCTTTTTTAGCTGAATTCTGACTTGTTTCTTAGCCGAAATTTGAGTAACATTTTTTACCGAAATTTAGCTAAATAATTCCTCATTTTTTGCCTTTTCTTCATTTATATGATGAATGATCAATTGTTTCAAATTATATAGAAATTGTATTAACAGAGCCAATCAGTGTAAGAATTTATTAGCCTAAAGAAAATGTAAAATCCATAGCGTAAAAACATGCGTGAAAATACGTTTTTATAGATAGAAAGAATATGTTTTTTTTTAAATGGTCAAGTAATAGCTGCTAGGAAATTAGTATCATTTTAATTTCAATCATGGTGGATCATAAAAAGTTTTGGGCTATTTTTTAATAAAATACTCCTTGAAATTGGCCACTTTGCAAGCAAATATTTATCAAATGCCAATAAAAATGTCTACTTAGTTTGCCTTTAGTATTTGCTAAAAAAAGGCTGATTTAAGACCCAGGAGCCACCGTAACCAAATTAAACGACTGTTACCCCAAGTAGGCATTTTCTTTTTTAATAATATGTGGTGGAACATTTAGACTTTTTATTAGACATTTTGTATGGTAAATAATTTATATTTCGTTTTTCTAAATAACTCTTCAGTTTGGTTCAAGTATAGCTTTATAGGTTATAAACGTAAATTTGAAAAAGTGGCATTTTTAGACAATATTATAGAAAAAATAAGTGAAATAAACCTACTCAATTTTTTCCTCTCAGTTTTTGTTGTCTTAAAGTGTCATATTCTGGCATTCTTATATAGCTATTAATTACTATAATTAGACTTAAATACTTGCTAAAATATGTTTGGTTGGCATTTTGGACAAAATCTCTACTTATGGACCATATTCTGACCTCGATTTCTATTGATTAAAATGTCATATATTTTGGCATTTTGAACAGCTATTCTTACTATAATTTAACTTTAATACTTACTAGATTATGTGTGGTTACGTTGTGGCAACAAAATCGACAAATATTTCTACTTTTTGATCATCCAATAATACAAAAAAAAGTTCGAGGTTTAATTACCCCATAAAAGATATGCCTATCTACATTAAAAACTGCTGCTTTTGGAGACAAAAATCTAATTTGAAGCGAGCTTTTATCGCTAGAAAACAAACCAGGAATCATTTGCCAAAATCTGACAAATCTCTGGCTAACTGTTAGGCAAAAAAGCTCATCAGCTAATATGTGCTACTTGGGATATATATATATATATATATATATATATATATATATATATATATATATATATGTATAATACAGAAATATATAATTTCTGCAGGTGCAAAAACGGCCTAAAAAAAGAATTGCTTTCGATTATGTCACAGGGTACCCTCCTGCGATCATGATTTCTGGGCCTCTACCCTCATCAGGCAGTTTTGTACCCAGGGAGATCTGAAATAACAGATTGCTCGATATGACAAAATCGAAAACGAAACGTCTATCATACTGAAACAGTACTACAAGTTAAACGTAACATTTAGCACCACCTATCGGAGTACTGTTTCAGTATGATAGACGTTTCGTTTTCGATTTTGTCATATCGAGCAATCTGTTATTTCAGATCTTGGGTACAAGCCTGCCTGATGAGGGTAGAGGCCCAGAAATCATGATCGCAGGAGGGTACCCTGTGACATAATCGAAAGCAATTCTTTTTTTAGGCCGTTTTTGCACCTGCAGAAATTATATATTTCTGTATTATACATATATGTTTTCCGGCCAAGAACTTTTGGTAAAGATGTGTGAGGGCGCATTTTTATCGATTTTTAGTATATATATATATATATATATATATATATATATATATATATATATATATATATATACAGGTTGTCCCACGACGAATTGCGGCGATCGGTTTCTCAGAAAGTAGGCTTTAGAAAAATTTGAAATTTTGGCAGCTAACTAAAGTCGATGGGGGCAATTCGCCCAAAATATTTTCAAGAAGGCGGCACTTCCGGTTATACCGGAAGTAGACGTCAACTTTGTGATTTTAAATAGAACACCATGTATATAATCGAATTTTTGGATTCCTCGAAAAATTCTAGGTATATTTTATGTATAATATCTTATACCTAAGTTCAACTTGAGTTCAACTTGTTTTTGAGATATTTTGAATTTTATATAAAAGATGACGTTTGCAGGTCTATAAATATATGCTTATCGAAGTCTCTATTATTTATTTGCGGTTGGCTTCCTTGTCCAAAAGGGTACACTTTAGTGGCCTGTGCTGATATTTTTATAATAAATAAATATAGGGTGATCAAAAACTGACATTATAAATATACTTTAAAAAATCGTTAAAAGTTACTTTTTTCAAATGGAAACCCCAAATTTTTATAATTTTATCTTGTTTAACACTTTGACTTTGTATAAAGTTGTCTATTCCAAAAATTTGTAGTTTTTGAGTTATTGGACGATTTAACATTTTTTATTCTAATAATACCAGACAGCTTCTAAGTTTTCTTGTTAGTTGGCCATGACGGGGAGGCCTGACGAGAACAAAACCAATTGGTTACTATAGAAATGTAATATTTGTTGTCGTTTGACAATTTCCTGCTAAAATATTATTTGTTTATTATAGTAAATATAATAATTATTAAACACAAGGATTATTTGAATTTGTTTATTATCTATGGGGAATCTAACAGAGTTTTAACAAGAACATGCCAGATATTTGCTGATAGATATCCAGATAAACAGAAGCCGTCACCTAACAGCGTTAAACAAATGTTGGAAAACTATAAAAATGTTGAAAACGTGAAGACAAAAATTAATTAAAGAAAGCCAATTCTCATTATAGTCTAGTCTACACAAGAGCACAGCTTATTTTTTCAATAAATGTTGAAAATGTCCACCTTGTACTTCCAAACATTTTTCGCATCTCCGAATAAATCCCTCGTGGGTGGCCGCTCTAATTGAAGCTGGAGTTAAACTTACCCCTTACCATAGAGTCCTCTTTCGTTGTTACTGGATTAAAATAAACGATTCCTTTTATCGTTCCCCATATAAAATAGTCTAAGAATGTCAGATCGGGGAAACGAGGAGGCCACAGGAAAGGTCCATTGTTGGCAATTCACTTGTCGTAAAACGTAGCTTGTAAAAAGTTAGTAACTGCAACGGTTCTATGTGGTGGGGCGCCATCGTGTTGGTAGACGATTTGACTATGTTCTGCCAAAGGTAAATAACTTAAATATTCGTTGTCCAACTCTTCAAGAATATTCAGACCTCTTTCTCCTACAAAAGTTTATAGACATAATTTTACGGAAAGAAATGCTTTGATAATATTCATCGATTTATTGATTTAAGAAGAAACAAAATACAAATTCATTTAATTTAATCTGAAAAGTGGTCAAGAAAAAAAAGAAGGTTTAGTATTTTATGACTTTCTAAAGTACCCTGTATAAATAGCTTGTAAATATCTAACTAAAGATAACTTTCCTATAAAACTTGGGACGATATATTTTTTTAGATATGATGTGTTACGGTATGTGGACAGTATTTGTATGAAGTAGTGTAGTGTGACCTGTATAAATAATTTAATTTAATTTATTTATGTAATAATATTTACTAAATGATTTATCTAATTTTGGATTGACGCTAAATTGGTGAAAAAAAATTATTGTAATATTACCTTAATGGATTATTTTTCATTAAAAAAGTCCTTGTGTTTAGGCAATGTATAACTTACCATTCAAATTTTCTTCGTAAAAATTCAGTTTTATTATTCAATCGTTCCTTACTGCACAAAATACATTAAATTGCCAGGATTCTTGAAAATTCCGCGATCTAACTGCATAAGGATTCGAATCCTCCAAAAATGGGAATTGTGACTATTGAAAAGGCCATTTTTAGTAAATTTTGCTTCATCGGTCCAAATTATATTGTCCAAAAATCTAGGGTATCTTGTACCATTGTTAAAATAAACTCGCAAAATTGTACTCTTTTTGGCAAATCAGTGTCTTTTAGATGTTGAACCAATGATATTAAATAAGGTTGGAAGTTATGTTTTAACAGAATCCTATGCACTGAGTTCCTCGAGATTCCTGATTGTCTTGCCACGTTTCTTAGGGATGTCATTGGATATCCTGCAAAATATTCCAGAATTGCAATCTCGACATTTTCCAACAATGGGCTTCCTCTTATTAATTTTTGCCTTGACGTTTCCAAAATTATTATAGTTTTCCAACATTTGTTTAACGCTGTTCGGTGACGGTTTCTGTTTATCTGGATATCTATCAGCAAATATCTAGCATGTTCTTATTAAAACTCTGTTAGATTCCCCATAGATAATAAACGAATTCAAATAATCCTCGTGTGTGTAATTTAATCGCCCCAGCATGATTATTAGTTTAATAATTATTATAATTACTGTAATAAATAAATAATATTTTAGTAGGTAATTGTCAAACGACAATAAATATTGCGTTTCTATAGTAACCAATTGGTTTTGTTCTCGCCAGGCCTCCCTATCATGGCCAACTAACAAGACAACTTAGAAGCCGTCTGGCATTATTAGAATAAAAATTGTTAAATCGTCAATAACTCAAAAACTAAAAATTTTTGAAATAGACGACTCAACACTACAGAGTCACCCTTATTTTAAGTATTAAATAAGATGAAATTATAAAAATTGGGGGTTTCCATTTGAAAAAAGTAACTTTTAACGATTTTTTAAAGTATATTTATAATGTCAGTTTTTGATCACCCTATATTTATTTATCATAAAAATATCAGCACAGGCCACTAAAGTGTACCCTTTTGGACAAGGAAGCCACCCGCAAATAAATAATAGAGACTTCGATAAGCATATATTTATAGTTATGTCTAGACCTGCAAACGTCATTTTTTACATAAAATTCAAAATATCTCAAAAACAGTTCAACTTAGGTATAGGATATTATACATGAAATATACCTAGAATTTTTCGGGGAATCCAAAAATCCGATAATATACAGGGTATTTCATTTAAAATAAGAAAGTTGACGTCTACTTCCGGTATAACCGGATGTGCCACCATCTTGAAAATATTTTGTGCGAATTGTTCCCATCGAATTTAGTTACCTGCCAAAATTTCAAATTTTTCCAAAGCCTACTTTCTGAGAAATCGATCGCCGCAGTTCTTCGTGGGACACCCTGTATTTATATATATATATATATATATATATATATATATATATATATATATATATATCAGGCTGAATTTTTAAATATTTTATTAAGCCGCCATTTTGTTCCGCCATCTTTGATTAGTACCAAAATATTACCAGTTGATTCCAATATAATATTTGATGTTTTTTGCAAAATTTGAGATAAATTGGATGAACAGTTTTTTAATAATATTTTTTATAAGATTTCACTAGGCCGCCATTTTTTTTTCGCCATATTAGATTTTTACCAAAATGTTACCAGGTCATCCCCATTTAACCTTTAATCTTTGTCCAAAATCTGAAGTAAATCGGGTGAGTAGTCTTTAAGCTATGCCGCGAACTGACGGACCGACAAACGGGACGATGGAATTGCTAAAACATATTTTTTGACATCTAGCAACGTTAAAACATAAAGATATGTAAAACCTGAGAGGTTGATTTTTTCACGATTACAAACATTTTATTTGGCCGCCATTTTGTTCGGCCATCTTGAATTAGTACCATTGTTTTACTAGTTGATCCCTATACCATAAGTAGTTATGGCACACAATTTGAAATCAAACCATTAAGCAGTTTTTTCAGGGTGAATTGTGAAGATCTGAAAAAAACCTCGGAGAGTGATTTTTTCGCGATTACAATACTTCCCTTTTATGAGAGAAGTAACAAATGAAGTAAAAAGTCCTAACACTGGCAGAAGAAATGGCGAGCAATAAAAAAAGATATAGGGAAACATTAAAAAAAAACGTGAAACGGGTCAATTTGGCAGCACATTGGCAAAACCCGTCAATTTGGTAACATTGCTAATGTAATCATCGCATTAGGCATTAGATATGATTAATCATACCTGTTACTTATTTGTGAAACTGTTTTATATTCTCGATGTTTTAGTCTGTTTTACTAATTCTTATATATTTAAATCATTTTCAGAGAGAGAAACAAGATAAACTAAACAACGTTAGATGTACGGTGGTTGTGAATTTGGATCAAATATATGGCCGGATTAGACCAGAAGCAATGGATATTTCCGAGTTCGTTGTGTTTTCTCGCTCCAAATTAACAGACTTGTATAAGAGGGTCGTCATTTTGCACCACGACGCCTTAAGTGAACAAGGGAAACATGAGTAAGTTTAAACCGACTTTCTCTAGGTATTAGGGCGGCCGTTATAATTGGTCCTCGTGGTCATTTCTAGTAGCAAACTTTCTTTTATTTGGGAGATAGGAGAAGTTAAAGTAACTACGAAAAACTTATTTATTATGTTACCAACCTGCACGTTATGGCGTGCACAGTATTAACTTTTCCGCAATACCTCAAAAACTAGTTGACCGATATCAGTCGGTAAAATCTGAGCCAGTAGTATAAATATTGCCACATTACTTCAACTAATAGATATATGATCCATTTTAAAATAAGCCGCCAAATGAACCTGAAACTTTGAGGTTAGTGGGTATTTGTTTAAAAATGTACTATGTATGTATAAGATTTTGCTCTGTAAATGTTGAATTAATTTTTCAGTTATGGTCAATTTCCAAAAAGTTTTAATAAAAAATATTTTAAAACACGAAATAATTTCTTAAATGCCTTTTTAGTTTTGATGTTTTCCTTATCAAACCAGTTACATTTCTCCTGTATAAATATTTGGTAATTCTTGATTTGAATTTGGATGCATAGTTATTATCTCCAATCATTACTCTTTCAAGCCCTGTATCACTCGTATGGGCTTAATAGTCAAATAACGAAGAAAAATCATCAAGTATATCAACCATACGACACGACAACAAGATTCCATAAATGAAACTATTAATTAATAAAGCTATTTTACAGTTATTGTTTTCAGCATAACGAGACACGCATTAAATATAAAAGTTATAGATAGTTTGGAATATTTTTTTAGGAAAAATTCTTTTTGAAATACCATTGAAAATATTATTTTACTTTTTGACAGATATGGCGTAGAACATCCAATTAAAATAATTAATAGCGATTCTAGAAGTAATTCATATTTGTCAAATAATTTAAAAATTAATATAAATATTAAAGTTTAAATTTAAAATATTTTCTGAGAAATAGCAGCAACACATAAAGTAAAATAGCTGAAAAACGGTAATATAGAAAGATTTTAAATTTTCTACTTCCTGCTAAAAGGGAATACAATACTTCCTTTTTAGAGAGAATCGTGAGAATCCGAGATTTTTGAATTTAAGGTCCCTAGATCGAGAAAAACATGTTCTCACATTTCTGTCGGTACATCGGTCTTTCTGTATGCAGCATTGCTTAAAGCTGCTTATCCGATACAAATTTTGGTAAAAAGTCAAGAGTCGTATAGGGATACCATGCTCAAGGCCTGTTAACTCTAATAGGTTACCCTACGCTTCCCCTTACAGCAGTCCCCGCGGAAAACTGGTTTACGTCAGCGGGCGACCGCGAACGCCGATGCGTACACTAGCCCTTTTTCTCGTACCAAATATGAATCGATAGCACTATCTTTTTCGTTCGGTCAAAAAAGTAGGCGATCCTAACAAATTTCATTTTTGTTCTTGTTTTATTAATAAAATAAAATTTGTTAAAGAAATATTAACAATTATAAATTAGTAAAAATGTTTGTGGAGTAAATTTTAATTCCCTATTTATTAGACAGGCAACTAGATTCAGTGATGACCAAATGAAAAAAAATAAATTAAACTGTAGATAGGTACCTAATTAGGTATGCCTAGATAATACTAATAAATAAAACAGATACATATTTAGACGCAAATGAAATTTACGAAGTTTGATTGAAATTAAATCTCTATCCGACATGTTTCGAATAAAGATAACTACATCTCAAGGTAGGTATATTTTTTCAAAAAGTAAACGTGATATTAATTATATTTGTTGTTACAATCAATGTATTAAATATTTCTCTCTTAGAAACAGGTTGAATAGAGATCTCTCTTAAATTAAATATTTTAAATAGAAATTTCATTCCAATTAAACTTTATGGAAGAAGACTTCATGTTTTATTTGTGTCTATAATATTTGAACTTCACTTTGAGAATGGAATATTTTGCCAAATAGATCTTTATTTAAAAAAAATATGAATTTTACATATCAAAACAATTAAAATTAAGTAATTATTTTTTTCATCTTTTTATTAGTAGTAGCGTGCTACATGTGAATATGGTGAATGATAAGAAAAAACTGTCTTGGCAGAACATTTCGAAAATTTACATCTTTTTAATTTTGATAACACCATTATTTTAGCTAAACAAAACAACTTTCAAAAACGTCTGCTGAATGAAATGAGCGAAATAAAAAAGCACACAACCAATATTAATTTAAAACAATATATAGAAGGCTGGTGTGTGGAACCTACTATATTTTAAAATGTGTAGAACATCATGTGCAGTAAATCAGTAAATATTCTAATTTCCATCTTATTTCTATTACTGCCTACAAATAATCACACCAGAAAGTATACAAAAAAAAGATATTTTTATATCGCACATTGATAATATTCAAAGCGTACCTGTTGACCAAACTCTTTCAACAACAGTAATTTTATTGTTCTATATTAAATGGTACCAACAACCACCAACACTCCAAAATACTTACCATCAAAATAATGTTCCACAAATTGTATATAGTTAAGTTTTACACCGTAAATGGCATTTGTATGTAAGTATGCTAATGCCTCGAGTAATGCCTGCTAATAAACTTAATTTTACTGTTAATTTATTTTATCCCTCTTTAAGCCATTATAGTTTAACCGTGTTGTCCTACATACATTGTGTCTTTTGTTTTTTTATATGCTTACTGTGTTTTAATATGTATTTTAACTGCAGTTAGATACGCTATATGTTTTTTTACTTATATACGTATAGTTGTAAAATAGTTTTTGTTGTTCTCATATGTTTTTAAAGAACATTGCACCTTTATATAAAAAAATGGTATCACTAGTTCTTAAGTTGTAGAGTCATGAAGATGACCTCTATGAGGTCGAAATGCCGACTAATTACATTAGATTTTCTAAGAGCGTTTTATTGTATATCATTATATTACTTACCTGTAGGTTTTAATTTTCTTTTGGGTGGCAGACCAAGAAGATCAGCTTGCAAGTCATGCTCATAATCTTCAGGTTTAAAATGCTCCCAACAAACACGACAGTTCTCAAAATTGCATTTACCATCCCTCTTACATCTCTGAATCCTTATTTCTCGAATAAGTTTTTCTTTGGGAAATCGATAAAATGAAATCTGTTTATTAGAATTTATTATGCTACTATGGCAAACACCAACATATTTTTTGCCTAGATATAGATCTAGAAACAAAACAAAGTATTATATCATTACATTTGCATCAACAAAAAATCTAGCAGGTATATCAATGTTAATAATAGGTTATAATATAGTCCTATTCTACCTATAATGGCTATAATTTATTGTTACGAATTTAGCAGGAACTTAAAGAAGACATAAAGAAAACCCAAGAAGACATGAAGAGAGGCCAAGAAGACATGAAGAGGGGCCAATAAGACATGAAGAGGGGCCAAGAAGACATGAAGAGGGGCCAAGAAGACATGAAGCAAGAACTAGGCGACCTGAAGAAAAATCAAGAAGACATGAAGCAAGAAATTAAGGAAGATATGAAGAGGAACCAAGAAGAACTAAAGCAAGAACTTACAGATGACATGAGGAAGAACCAAGAAGACATAAAAAATGAACTTGAAGATATGAGGAGGCACCAAGAAGACGTAAAACAAAAAATGCAAGAAATGGAAAAGAATCATGAAGAAATCACTAGAAAAACGTTGCTTGAACTGACGCTAACCAAAGAAGATGTAAAAGAGGAAATGGGACAAATGGAGAAGAAAGTGCAAACGCAAGTTCAGGAGGTTCATAACCAAATGCAGCAAGAAGTCCAAAGTTTACGATCCCAGATGCAGAAATTTGGACAGCACAGTGAGTTCAAATCCGACGTTGTCTCTTTATCGCATGTGATAAAGCCACCTACGTTCGATGGTAAGGTGCCGTGGGTTACTTACCTGAAACAATTTGAAGCTGCCGCAACAGGAAATAGTTGGGATTCCACCGAAAAGGCAAGAGCGCTGGTTTGTTCCTTGCGTGGCGAAGCAATGGAGGTGTTAAGGAACATACCCGAAGATAAACAAAATGACTTTATGACATTAGTAAGCCATCTAGAAATGCGTTATGGAGAAGCACATCTACAGGAGGTTTATAAAGCACAACTTCAATGTCGAAGACAAAAATATAACGAAAGTCTTCAAGAGTATGAAATCGATATCGTGCGACTAATTAACTTGACTTATCCATCCTACCCTGAAGAGATCAAGCAAGAGTTGGCAGTAAGCAGTTTTATCGAAGGCCTTCGTGATCCTGATACCAACCAAGCTTTAAGAATGGCTAGAATAAAGAAGATTTCAGAAGCTCTGGCATATGCCCTTCAGTTCGAAACAGCTAAACAAACATCCAGGGGTCAAGGAAAACTGCGTAGACTACATTACACTCCAGAATACCAGACTACAAATGAAAATGCTTCGAACCTTTTAAAAGAACTGCAAGAGATTCTTCTTAAACATCAGAAAGACGAAAATAAATCTTTAACTTTCCGACAAAGAAAAGGCATCCGTTGTTGGAAATGTGGTAAAGAGGGACATGTGCAAAGCCGATGTACCAGCAATGGGATCCCTGAAGATATTCAGGAAAACTCCCATTAGCCAGTTTTAAGGGGCGAAAGCTGGCTAGGTGCTACCAAGCTCCATCGACAACAATAAAAATCAAAGTATCCCGGCTGCAGAATAATGGCTCTAGCTTGGTAGTACCGGGGAAGATATGCGGTCAGAACTGTGAAATGGTACTGGATACCGGTTCAACACACACCATCGTGAGGCCAGACATTATAGCGGCTTGCAGGATAGAAAATCCATACAAAAAATATGTCTTGGAAACCGCCAATGGTGAAATTATACCTGTGAAAGGCATTCATGAGGCTGAAATAACCCTGGGGAACACTACCTTCATACACGCTATTTTCGTCGCAGATATATTGGATGATGTCATACTTGGTCTTGATGTTATAAACCAAAATAAGTTTATTCTTGACATACCTCAACGAGTCCTCCGTACAAAAAATGAAGAAATAGTTATGAACCTGCCACAAAGAAATAATTCCACTATCCGAGAAGTGGTTTTGCTAGAAGATACTACCTTACCTGCCTGTTCAGAATGTGTAGTAAAAGCGACGTTTGATGATTTTGAGGAAGAAGTAATTTTATTCGAACCAGTTCAAGACTGTCCACTACATGCGAAGGGAATTTTACCAGCAAGAACCCTAACTCATTGTAGAGGAAACATGATGTTTGTCAAAATGATGAATTTGAAAGGTCATCCCCAGCAAGTAAAAAAAGGTGACAAGATCGGAACCTGTCAACCTGCTAATACAATATTTACCTGTACAAACGTACCACCTTCAGAACCTGGAACTACTTTACCTAAGGTACTCCAAGACCTGGTGAAATCGCCACATTTACTGAATAAGGTTCAGATGACCAAGTTGGAAGAACTTTTGAGAAGAAATCAAAATGTTTTCTCTCTGTATGACAGCGACTTAGGAAAAACTAACATAGTTCAACATCGAATTAATACTGGTGATGCAGCGCCGATAAAACAGCCTCCAAGACGAATACCTTTGGCAAAGCGACATGAAGTTAATCAGATGCTTAAGGATATGGAAAAACAAGACATTATAGAACCATCTCAAAGTCCATGGTCGTCACCAGTAGTCTTAGTTAAGAAGAAAGATGGCTCCACGAGATTCTGCGTCGCCTTCCGCAGGCTCAATGACGTCACAAAGAAAGATAACTTTCCCTTACCAAGAATTGATGATATCTTGGACACTTTAACAGGATCAAAATGGTTCTCAACCCTAGACCTGAAAAGTGGTTATTGGCAAGTTAAGCTTAATCCAGATGATAAAGAAAAGACAGCGTTTTCTACTGGGACTGGACTGTGGCAATTTAAAGTTATGCCTTTTGGATTATGCAACGCCCCAGCAACTTTTGAACGTTTAATGGAACTGACATTACATGGAATGACATGGGAAACATGCCTAGTATATTTAGATGACATCATTATTCTTGTAAAAACATTTGAAGGTCATTTAAAGAATATTGAAGCTGTTTTCCAGAAACTGAGAATGACTGGCTTAAAACTCAGTCCCAAAAAGTGCCAGTTTTTTCAAAAAGAAGTGAAATATCTAGGCCATGTAATTATCGAACATGGTGTAAAAACCGATCCTGAGAAGACTGAAACCATTCAAAATTGGCCAATACCAAAGGACAGACATGAACTAAGGAGTTTTCTGGGACTTTGTACGTACTACAGACGATTCATAAAAGGTTTTGCTAATATCGCTAGACCATTACATCGACTTACTGAAAGCAGTCACAACTATGTATGGACCCAAGAATGTGCAGAAGCATTTAACAACTTGAAGCAAGCCTTGTGTAATCCTCCAGTGTTGTCATATCCTAAGCCATCCCAGATGTTTATTGTAGACACCGATGCTAGCAATGCCGCTATTGGTGGTATTTTGTCACAAGTACAAAATGGCGAAGAAAAAGTAATAGCCTATTTCAGCAAGGTTCTTTCTAAACCTGAACGCAACTACTGTGTGACAAGGAAAGAATTACTAGCTATTGTTAAAACATTGGAGCACCTTCATAAGTACTTGTATGGGCAAAAATTCCTTTTAAGGACGGATCATGCATTACTCAAATGGTTGCTACAATTTAAGAATCCCGAAGGACAAATAGCCAGGTGGTTGCAGCGCCTACAAAAATATGACTTTAAAGTTGAACATCGCAAAGGGTTAAATCATAAAAATGCTGGTGCTTTATCAAGAAGACCATGCCCAGAAAGTTGTAAACATTGCAACAGACACGAGGAAAGAGAAGATCCTGACGATTTTCATTGCCGAAGAACAGCACTTCAAAGCTCTCCAGAGTGGGACTCTAAAATGTTATCCAAAGATCAGCAAGTAGACCCAGATAGTGGCCCTATAATTAAACTGAAATTAGAAAATTCACCAAGACCTTGTTACCAAGAAATTGCAGCCAAATCCCAGAAATTTAAAGGATACTGGGCTTTATGGGACTCTTTGATGATAAAAGACGGCCTGTTAAAAA
Organism: Kuschelorhynchus macadamiae; assembly: GCA_030620095.1. Classification (NCBI taxonomy): domain Eukaryota; kingdom Metazoa; phylum Arthropoda; class Insecta; order Coleoptera; family Curculionidae; genus Kuschelorhynchus; species Kuschelorhynchus macadamiae. Next base: position 711,999 of record JAUTXW010001380.1, read on the forward strand.
GAATCTGGGAAAGTTCTGATGGCCAAAATAACAAATACCAAACTATTTTGCCCTCAAAGAGAATTCCTGAAGTGTTGCAAGCCGTACACAACGGTGTAGGCGGAGGACATTTTGGTGTTATGAAGACTCTTGAAAAAGTTCGAGAAAGGTTTTATTGGTTAGGAAGTCGTACAGATGTGAAAGATTGGTGCCGAACCTGCGAAGACTGCGCCGCCAGTAAAGGACCCCAAACTCGTACTCGTGGCAAAATGAAGCAGTACAACGTGGGAGCACCCTTCGAACGAATTGCCATAGATGTAGCAGGACCATTTCCAGTTAGTAAGTCCGGGAATCGCTTTGTGTTAGTAGCGATGGATTACTTCAGCAAATGGCCAGAAGTCTACGCAATACCCAATCAAGAAGCCATCACTGTCGCCGACGTACTATTTCATGAATGGATTTGCCGATATGGAATTACAAGGAAAATACACTCCGACCAAGGCAGAAATTTTGAATCCGATGTATTCAAAAGCTTGTGCAGCCTATTAGGAATTCATAAGACAAGAACAACACCTCTTCATCCGCAGTCAGATGGAATGGTTGAAAGATTTAATAGAACTTTGGAGAACTACCTGAAAATCCAAGTTAATGAACAACAAAGTGACTGGGATAAATGTATTCAACCATTTTTACTGGCCTATCGCTCTGCAGTTCATGAATCCACTGGAAAAACTCCTGCCAGTGTAATATTTGGATCTGATCTACAGCTTCCAGTCGACCTCTTGACTGGACGACCTCCGAACTATAAGATAACTACTACGGATTATGCCAGCCAGGTTAGTAAACGCCTCAGAGAAATCCATGAAGAAGTCCGCCATAAATTACAGATAGAAAGCGATAGAATAAAGTCACGTTACGATCTACGAGCCAATCACACTGGATTTACAGTCGGTGAAAAAGTTTGGTTATACAATCCAAAAAGAACTAAGGGACGCTCGCCGAAGTTGCAGAAATCATGGGAAGGCCCGTATCGTGTGGTGACCCGACTGAATGACTTGGTATACCGGATTCAGAAAAGCCCTCATGCAAAAATGAAAGTGGTGCATCTCCATCGATTAGCCCGTTACCAAGATACCGAAGATGTTTGATCGGGACGATCGACTCTAGGAAGGGGGTAATGTTACGAATTTAGCCCTGGTCATAGATTTGTTGAGATTTAGATGAATTTGTTTATTGTTTGATATTTTATTGAAGTAGACTTACCTTAATTTTTATCCATGTAACGACTATGTTAGTGTCAAAAATCGTTCTCGAATGTTCTGTTAGGCTTAATTCATCTCACCCTGTACTATTTGGATTATTCTAGAATTTTCTAGATCATTCCATCCTTTTCTAAAGGCTATATAAGCGCGCCGCGAGGCCTCATTTGGATTCAGTTATAATTGAGATTTCGAAGTGTTAAAAACCTGACATTGACAAGTTTAAAGTTACCTTAGTTATGATTGTTAAGTATAACCAGTCTCTACCTTTGATACCTGTAACCTGTGTTTTGAATAAAAGGAGTGCATTCAGATTCTACGTGTTTGTGTACCGGTCAATCCGGAACACTATCATAATAAACAAAGATACCTTACTTAGTCGTTAGTAAACCAAAATTCAATTGAATTCAAATGAATTTGTACTTTATTATTTAATAATTAATTATAAAAATCGCTCTAAATCAACAAAACCCTTCGAAGTCTCACGTAAACGCATGCTGTTCATACGAACTGGGGTCGCCGGACTACGTGACTTACCTTTACTGCACCGCACATTCCCCTTGCCCAGAACCCCGAGCGTAGTGTAACCTATTATTTTGGATAAAATCCAATATGGCGGCCTCACAAAAAAGTTAAAAAATCATTATTAAGAAACTTCTTATCGAAGAGACCTCAAATTTTGTGAGTGTTAGGAAAAAACTGGTAAAATCATTTCACCTTGAGGGAGCCCCACCCACGTCACCCTGGGTTTGACCTTGAATCCACCCATGCGCCACCCCCCTTCATAGGTCCCTGCTCCTCACCATATATGCGCCCCGCACACTTGACCTTGGGTTCATTTGAGATTTTTTTAAAGGTCAATACGCCACCCTCGTACGTCCCTGTCACCCTCCCCCCGAAGCCCCGCCCTCTTGACCTTGGGCCCATTTGACTTTGAGATGTGGTTCACTGGTGGGGTTGCTTGTTATTAAGTGATGCGTTTGTTATGTAAATTACCCTTGAGATTTTTTGAAGGTCAGATTGTTCGACCTTGAGGTTGACTATAAAATGACTGCATATCGCTGAATGCTCGCGTATACTCTTTATGAATTTTCCTTTTATTAGAAATAGTGACGTGTGACCCAATTTAGTTCAGATCATAGTCATTACACCTTGAAGGAGCCCCACCCACGTGACCCTGGGTTTGACCTTCAATCCACCCATGCGCCACCCCCCCAACACGTAAATACTGCGTTTCCAAACATTTTTATTGGACGTCATTTTATTCCACACCATTTGATTCCTACTGATTTTTGCAAGTTACTATGCCATACTTGATTTTTGGGCATATTTTAAAAAAATTCAATAAGTAGTTTTTACATTGACACAGACCGCCTGTTCGTATATATATATATATATATATATATATATATATATATATATATATATATATATATATATATATATATATATATATATATATATATAAATATAGTGATATAGTGATATATAGAGATAAACTGGTACGAATTCAGCAATACGTAAGTATTGTTTATCTCTATATCACACTTAATGCTTGCACAAAATTTGAAATTAATCAAGTAAGTAGTTTTTTAAGGCTGATTTTTTAGACATTTTTTTAGGTCGCCATTTTGTTTTACTATCTTGGTTACATATCAAAATGTTACCAGTTCATTCGTATGTAACATTTGATTTATGTGCAATATTTGAGGTTAATTGGATAATTAGTTTTTTTAGTATTATTACTTTTTAACGTTTCAATAGGTTACCATCTTGTTCCGTCATAGTGAATTGTTACCAAAATATTACCAGGTCATCCCCATATTACCCTTAGTTTTCGACCAAATGTTGAAGGCAATCTGGTTAGTAGTTTTTAAGCTATTCCGCGAACTGGTAGACAGACAAACAGACCGACAGAATTGATAAAACATATTTTTTGGCATCTAGGGACGCGTGAAGATATGTAATTCCCGAGAGGGTGATTTTTATCAAAATATTACCAGGTCATCCCCATATGACCCTTAATTTTTGAACAAAATTTGAAGTTTATCGGGTAAGTAGTTTTTAGCTATGACGCGAACAAACAGGCCGACAGACAGAAAGACCGAAAAAATTGAGAAAACATGTTTTTCGTCATCATGAAACGTAAAGATCTGAAAAAATCTCGGAGGGGATTTTTTCACGATTACAGTACTTCCCTTTTTCGAGCAAAGTATCTAAACATAACAATTTAAAAATCACTTTCTAGATTGTTCAAAATTTCACCCTTAAGAGACTAAAATACGTTTTAACTTTTTAAAATACCTCTTTAACTTAGTGATATTTTAAGGTGATTCTTTCGATAACGGCTTTCAAAAATAAATATCTAAAAATCAGTTTTTTGAAATTCCACCCTTAAAAAGGTAAAAAAAAAGTCATACATTTTTCCTTTTTCGGATTATCTCTTCAGCTAAATGAGATTTTGGAACAATCCATTTCTGGATTTCTAGAAATTTTACATTTAAGGACATAAAAAGTTGTGAAATATATTTTGACTTTTTGTTTTGCAAAATATCTTTTGCATGAAATGACATTTCATCGCGATTTTATTTTAAAAATTTTGGAAGTCAGATAGTAAAAACTTTATTTTGGAAGCATTTATAATTTAACCGCCAAAATCTCGACAGACAGCGGGCGAGACAGAGTATCGGTATGTTTGTTAAACTTCTGTAAGAAATGTAAAGTGCAAATGTGGTAAAGCCTTATGTGCCCGCCGGTGTATAAAAGCATGCATTGCCATCAGTAAATAAGATTCAATAACAAATTCTATTAAAAATGTCCATTGCTGAAAAAGATTTACACACTCTTGCTTTTAGCGTAGGCACCATAAAGACGGAGTAAAATGTAGTGTATAAAACAATATTGTTTTAAATAGTTTTAAATTTCGTATATCGCTATTATCATTTTTTGTTATTTAATATTGTTATCGACAGATTCCCCATTTTCATTTGTACGTGCAAAGAAGTGCACGGGTTCAGCTAGTAGTCTATAACTGAAAAGAACAATTTTGCAAACTTTCTCAAGTATTATTTATTAGAATATATTATGATCTACGCGGAGGTCTCCCCTCGCAAATTCGCAGTTAAGTTTAATCCCAAGACTTTTTGAATTATTTGTGGTTACCTTCAAATAAGTTTACATTAAAATCTAATTCGCCATAGCACCTACCTGAAACACCTCATACGTATGAAGAAGGACATCATATACATGGAACGAAAGACCCATTTCCTTAAAGGCGAAATCTCGAGGTGTCTGAAAGTGAAATTCGGCAAACAGGTGGACATCAACGAGCTCGAGGTGGCGGTGCTGCAGAGATCGTTTCAGAAGAACTACGTCAACGAACTGGAGGAGGTCGTACTGAAAAAACTGGTGTACGACCTGAGGATCAAAATGACGGACGTCCGGGGGATATACATCCACGAACTTGAACACTGGCAGGTAAAAAATCTATAATCCTACTATCATTTTATTATTAAATAGGGGTTTCAAAAAAATACAAAGCTAGTCAAATGTCGAGCGTTATATATTTTATTAGTTCCTGCTGAAAAGGCTGTAATCCTAAATAGAAGGTATGATAGTTTCCTTCAGTAAAGAACTGAAAGTATGTTGCAAAACTTAAAAAGGCGAGTAGATTAATAAAAATGAGGAAACTATAGTTAATGGATTATGGATTTATTTTCAGAAAAGCACCTCTCATACCGTTACATTTAAATAGCAAAGTACGTTGAAATAAATGATGATTTTGATCGTCTAAACATATCATCGCTACACATCAAGACTTATATGTGGAAGACGATCACCTTACTTCTAGTGTTGAAACAAAACGAACTCGTCTTTTTGTACACCTCCACAATAAAACAAAAACTCATTCTTTACATCACTCCCACAAATCCAGTCACTAAGGTATCTATTAATTTTCCTTTCTTCTTAATCTTAAATCAAGTATTTTATTGGAGTGAGTTCACTTTCGAAACTTTTCTTGAACTATAGGCGCAATCTGTAATATTAACCCGATGTAAAACAAAGTGGTCGTTTCTTTATTAATTTCTAAAGTTGGATAAGTGCATGCTGCAAACGGGCTGAATCATACCTAACAGATTTCCAAGGCACAATTTCAACACGACAACTGTTCAGTACAAACTGTTAGTATAGTAAAGAAATGGAGGGAGGGAAAGAATGTTTCAAATATTACCAAGAGATCTCATGGAATGAAAAATAAATAAGGGAAATAATGTTCGTATTTCGAACGGCCAAGAGCTAAAAAGGGAAATACAGGAAGCGTGAGAAGAAATCATATCTCAGCATACCCAGGCTCTAGTAACCTTAATGTGCACCATAATTGAAAATCGTAAGACTTAAACGAATCTTAGACTACAAGAATTTAATGATTTATTTGAACAACGTGGACTATAATTTATGGGAGGGTAAACAATATTGCGTCTTAGTGGAGTTCATCAGAACAATTAAGGTTTTTTGGCCAATTAATAGATTCAAATTTCGTTTTTTTAGTCCTTTTATATGACATGATTTTTATCTGTAAGTTGAACATATAGTTTTTACAGAGGAGTCAATGTACCGAAAAATTTTCTGAAAAAGGAATTACTCTTCCCTTTGGATTTTTTTGTAAAAACATTGATGGAATCTCAAGAAATAGGAATCCTTAGTTTTTACAGTACACAGCGACCGGAAAGCATAGATTTTTTGACTTTTGTAAAAATAATTAGCAATTTCGCAGTTAAGATTCATACCAAGACTTTTCAAATTATTTGTGGTTACTTTTAAATACTATGGGTCGAAAGACCCATTTCCTTAAAGGCGAAATCTCGAGGTGTCTGAAGAATCATTTCTTGTGTGTGGAAGGTAATCACTTTACATCTGGCGTTGAAAAAAAAAGCAGAAACTATAAATCTATCTCTAATTTTAAAATGCGTAACGCTCAAAAAAGCCATGTTTAACAGCGACTGACAAAAAGCGAACTCGTTTTTTTGTTAGTCACCCATAATAAAACCAAAATTTCTTCTTTCACTCCCACAAAACCAGTCCTTAAGGTACCTATTAATTTTCTTTTCATCTGTCTTTCGTATCTTTCCTTAATTCTAGCTTAGGCTTTGCATGCCCTTTCTTCATAATGTATAGCCTCTGTATAATTAAATTCGTCTTTTAATATTAAATCAAATATATTATTATATTGAGTTCGGCAATTTCGGAGCAATAAAAGCAACTAACATTCTCGAAACTTTCCTTGAACTACAGGTGCAATCTGTATTCTCAACCCGCTGAAAAACACAGTTGTAGTTTCTTTATTAATTTCTGGAATTGGATAAGTGCATGCTGCAAACGGGCTGAAACATACCTAACAGATTTCCAAGACACAGTTTCATATATCAACCCTACAACTGTTCAGTACAAATCGTTAGTACAATAAAGAAATGGAAGGAGGAACAGAATTTTTCAAATATTACCATGAACTTCAAATTTTAATTCAGTCGAAAACGTTTGGAATTTCATAGCAAGAAGAATAAATAAAACCTCCAAGAGCTAAAGAAGGAAATACAGGAAGCTTGAGAAGAAATCATATCTCAGTATACCCAGGCTCTAGTAACCTTAATGTGCAGCAGAATGGAAAATCGTAAGACTTAAACGAACTACAAGGATTTAATTATTTATTTGAAAAATGTGGTTAGTGAACTCTTATTTGTGAGATGGTAAACGATTACGTCTTAGTGGAGTTCATCTGAACAATAAAGGTTTTTTGGTCCAATTAATAGAATAAAATTTCGTTTTTTGCTCCTTTTATAGGACATGCTTTTTGTCTGCAAGATAAACATATTATTTTTACAGAGGAGTCAATGTACCGGAAATTTTTGTGAAAAAGGAACTACTCTTCCTTTTGAATTTTTTTGTAAAAAAACTTATTAATGGAATCTCAAGGAAAGAGAATCCTGAGTTTTTATAGTACACAACGACCGGAAGCCATAGATTTTTTGACGTTGTAAAAAAAATTTTTCAAAAAAAACATAGTTAAGTTTAGCGGCTTCCATTGGTTCGATCGGAACCAAAACAAAAAACAATTTCTTTGTTTTTAAATTTCCGACAAAACTGCATTAGTTTCAAGCGTCCATATCCATATATTAAGTACACAAGAAGATACATAAAGCCTATAGCAAATACATGAGTGTTGTGACAGAAGCATAACCTCAGTGGGGTTGTGTACATAATGCTGTTTGCAAAACACGGAACATTATCACCCGTATTCACTAAAGAGTTTTAAATTTAGACCAGCTTTAACTTGACAGTTATAGGTTTAAGATGACATTGTTAACAACTAAACAAATAATTTTTCTAAATGTCACAATTACAAAATGACAGTGACATAAGCGAAACGTAACTGGTGAACTAAGAGTTTTAAGTACCATGGCAACTAGATCTGGTCTAACTCTTAAATCTTTTTAGTAAATACGGGGGTTAGTGACGTAAAATTTTAATACTTGAACGTTAAAAAACTATACTTATTACTATAAATAATACCAGATCTCGAAGGACAGAAAATTTTTTGGGTTCTTCGATATAATATTAGATAAACAGTACATTTATAGCAGTTAAATATATACCTCGTATATATAGCGTATAAACTCGTTGACCGTTCCCTTAATACCGCGACACACTATCGATGCCTCGCACCGCGATCTCCGGGGGTTTCATTTCGTTGACATCGATCACGGCTGGCGGCCCGCGTTAACCTCGTGGTTATAAACAGAGGCGAGATTTTCCCGAGTTTTCCCGATCAGATTCGCATAGGAGCGCATACGTAATATACGGCTTACGTTGACAAAGTTTGGGTCAACAGCTGCGCCGAGAAAACTTAAATATTTTTGTCAGTTGATGTGTTTAATGTGGATCGTGTAATAGGTTGTGGTTATGACTTATGACTGCGTATTTTTATAGATTTTATTTTGAAGACTTTACATATTGTTTGTTGATTTTGTGGTTTAAATTAATGTTTTAGAGAAAGGTAGCCACAGTGTTTTAGAATATTAAGACTTTATAATCCGTTTTCAATTATTTTGGCGAGCTGAACTTTAAGAAACCACTCGAATTTAAGACCAATAGTCGACCTTTGCTGAAATTTAAAATTCAGCAAACAAGTAAAGATAAAAACAAAGAAGTAAATCGTTATTTCCGTAGAAAGATGTGCCTGGACATGCGGTTGCGAAGTAACAAAGGCATTTTATTGTTTCGTGTGTCTAATTTTTTCAGATAACTCTTTGTGGTTTATATGTATTGACCCCCTGAAAAGTTGACCATGAACCACTACTGAACTAAACTCCGGGTAGTTTTCGTTTACCAAGTGAACAAACATATTATGTATATTTAATTTATGATATTTACTATCTTAAGAATTATATGAAAACCTATGGAAAAAGTTTTTGATACACAGAAAAATTTCGAATAATAAATTATACTTTAAAATAGTTATATACTATTTTTATTAAATTTAGGCACGAGAAAATGTACAGATTTATTAGCTTGATTTTTGCGTCCACTGCCCTGCATAAACATGAAAAATCAGAAAATCACGAGTTTAATTTTTCTGACACACGAATTTTGAATAAAGACACTAACTATCAAAAATTAATCATTAAGGAGACGTTTCATATCAAAAAAGAAAAACATTCCGGAAATGATAAACAAGATGTCAAGAAACTGAGTCAGATTTACCACGGTTTGATATTTTAATTTTTTTATTTAGTATTTTACAAATAATAAAATGCCTATATACTCTATACTACACCATTATAAATATAATTTCTATAATATCAACTTGATTTTACACCAATATAAATAATGTAAACATTGTTAATCTAAATAATCGCTTTCAGCTGAAAACAAAAAAAAACACATCGGTAGTATTTATTTATTTAGTTTCCACAAGTCACAACTGAAACCTCATTGCTACTATAATGCAGTGAGTTGTTTTTGTTTCCAAGGTGCGTATACCAATGTATTTTAACATGATTTTACCATTAATTTCAAACTGTAGTTTTAAAAATTGTAACGTCCTATTTTAACATTTTATTGTAATAGTTTTTAGTGTGTCAATCGATGTTTTATAGTTTTGTATTTATTGTAGGCCAATAATATCCTTTTGAAAAAGCTCTCTATGAAGCGCGAAACGTTAAGGAAATAAATAATTTTTAAGTTGAAATTCTATGTAAAAAACATTCTTTAATGTGGCCTCGCGGCGCGCTTATAGAGCCTTTAGAAAAGGTTGGAATGATCTAGAATCATACAGGGTGAGAAGAATTAAGCCTAACAGAACATTCGAGAACGGTTTTTGACACTATCATAGTTATTACATGGATACAAATTAAGGTAAGTCTACTTCAATAAAATAACAAATAATAAATAAATTCATCTAAATCTTAACAAATCTATAACTAGGGCTAAATAGGCAACATTTCCCCCTTCCCAGAGTTGATCGTCCGATCAAACATCTTCGGTATCTGCGATTGGCTCGTAGATCATAACGTGACTTCAGTCTATCGTTTTCTATCTGTAATTTATGGCGGACCTCTTCATGGATTTCTCTGAGGCGTTTACTAACCTGGCTGACATAATCCGTAGTAGTTATCTTATTGTCAGGAGGGCGACCTGTCAAGAGGTCGACTGGAAGCTGTAAATCAGATCCAAATATTACACTGGCAGGTGTTTTTCCAGTGGATTCATGAACTGCAGAGCAGTAGGCCAGTCAAAATGGATAAATACATTTATCCCAGTCACTTTGTTGTTCATTAACTTGGATATTCAGTTCCCCAAAGTTCTATTAAATCTTTCAACCATTCCATCTGACTGCGGATGAAGAGATTTTGAATACATCAGATTCAAAGTTCCTGCCTTGGTTGGAGTGTATTTCCCTTGGAATTCCATATCGGCAAATCCATTCTTGAAATAGTACGTCGGCAACAGTGATCGCTTCTTGATTGGGTATTGCGTAGACTTCTGGCCATTTGCTAAAGTAATCCATCGCTACTAATACAAAGCGATTCCCAGACTTACTAACTGGAAATGGTCTTGTTACATCTATGGCAATTCGTTCGAAGGGTGCTCCCACGTTCTACTGCTTCAGTTTGCCCCGAGTACGAGTTTGGGGTCGTTTACTGACGGCGCAATCCTCGCAGGTTCGGCATCAATCTTTCACATCTGTACGGCTTCCCAACCAATAAAACTTTCTCGAACTTTTTCAAGAGTCTTGAAAAATTGGAAGTTATATCTGGAAATAGTCAGAGTGTAAGAATTCACAGTGTAGTAAAGTGACCGGCAGTGAAAAACCGAGTTGTTTGTTTACTTAAAGTTTGATGTAAGTTTCATATGTTTTTGCATAAGCTTTAAGACAAAATGTAAGGTTTTGGTTAAGTTATAATCTGTTTTTACCAAACAATTAGTCTTTGAACAATGTTTTTACTACTTTTGTAGCTTGATTAACCTCAAACCGGCAAGAACTTCGTAAATTTTAAAAATAAATGCTTGTTTCCTAATTTGTACCACTCATGGGTTGCCTAATTTGTACTGGTACAATATAAGATACTCATTTCATTTTTTTTTACAGAATGGGCCGAAAAAACTCTAAATATGGCCTGTGGTCAGAGACGGACATGAAAGAAGCCATTAAAAAATACAGAACCGAAAAATACGGGTTAAATTAAATATGTGAAATGTATAATGTTCCAAAATCTACGTTTAAAAGACATTTAACGTCATCAAATATTAGAGCTAGTTCAAGGTGTCAGGTCGCTGTACTGTCTTTAGTGCTGAAATTGAACAGCAGCTCGACGATCAAATTTTAAAACTGGAAGAATGTTTTTTTTGGTTTAACAATTAGGGATATTCGTAAAGCAGCTTTTGAGTTTGCTAAACAAAACGACATCAAAAAAATTTTAACACGAATAATCAAATGGCGGGCAAAAACTGGTTTAACCGGTTTATGAAAAGGCATCCAAATATTTCTTAAAATCAATCAGAAGCTACTTCTTTGGCTCGATGTAAGGCCTTTAATAAAGAAAATATTAATGGATTTTTTAATCCACTAGAAAAATTGGTTGACGAGAATAATCTGGATGCTACTAAAATATTTAATGTCGACGAAAGTGGATTTTCCACTGTTCAAAAAAATGTCGAAAGATTCTTGCCAAAAAAAAAGGAAAACACCAGGTAGGAACCGTAGCCAGCGGGGAAAGGAGTGTAAACACAACCGTGGTTATGTGTACTAGTGCGTCTGGACAGTATATAGCACCAATGATCATATTTAAAAGAAAAAGAATGATGCTCGAACTCGGTATGGGCGCTCCACAAGGCTGTTTGGTGGAAATTTCGGATACTGGTTATATTCATTGGGACTTATTTGTAGTGTGGCTGCAGGCATTTATTGACGTAGTTAAACCTACAGTTGAAAATAAAGTGTTGTTAGTTCTAGATGGGCACACTATTCATTCAAGAAATCTCAAAGCTGTGCGGTTAGCCAGGAAAAGTGGGGTGATCATTCTACAATTACCTGGGCATATGACACATCAGCTGCAACCCCTTGACGTTGCGGTCTTTAAGACGTTAGAGGGTTACTACAATCAAGGTGTCGAAAAGTGGATAAGATAACATTCTGGGTTAGCTGTTACTCAGTTTCACAATTTCTTGGTGAAGCCTATAGAAAGACAGCAACAATTGATAATGCGGTAAATGGTTTCAGAAAATCAACTTCAAATCCGACCGAAAGAGCAAACGGTAATAGTACACCAATGCAGAATTCCGAACATCTGACAGCGATAGAGACATTCCATGAGAGAGAGAACGTCAAAATTCCGAACTTCAAACATCGCTGTGGAAGATTTCCGACCAGAGAGTTTTTGGAGCCAGCAGCGGCTCGGTGTTTGGGGAAGATTTAAGTTTTAAATTAAATTCAACTTCAACATGTTTTGCATTAAAATGCTTTATTGTGTCTATATTTATTTAATAGTACTACTGATTCTGTAATAAAACCATGATCGAGTGAATCTGAATATTCAATTATCACCACGATATTTTACCAGTTTCTACCTGAGCCACACTTATATTTTCGGCATGATTTAAAATAAATTGATTTTTTACTTCCCTCGTAAAAAAGAAATATTGTAATCGTAAAAAAATCACCTTCCAATATTTTATCAGATCTTTACGGTTCAGGGTCCCTAGATGCCGAAAAACATGTTTTCTCAATTCCGTCGGTCTGTCTGTTTGACTGTCGGATCGAGGCATAACTAAAAAACTAGTTAACCAAATTTTGGTCAAAAATTAAGGGTCATATGGGGATGACATGGTGGTAACATTTTGGTAAAAATACAACATGGTAAAAAAAAATGGCGGCGTAGTGAAATGTTAATACAATTATAACTAAAAATGTAATTATCCATTTTAAAATTTATGCATCCAAGATTTAGAGATGCAATTTTTAGCTTTAAAATATTAATAAAGCAAATAATTAGTTGCAAATAACAAACAAATAAAACATGCCATTACCCTAGATTTCGGTAGTTCTTGAAAATATACTACCAACAGCACCTCTAAATTATAAAATAAAAACGAGCTTAACGTTTGAATTATTCAATAGACTTTTGCAGTAGCTCTTTATCTCGGACTCGGACTCAAATACATTTTATAACTATATGTCTGACACCTTCTCAAGCAAGTTTCTGACCCAATCTCAGGTATTATTTTTAATTTATATCAAGTAAATCTGTTGTTAAAACGATTCACGAAATTAGGGCATTAAAAATGCACAGATTTTGTCATTGTACTGAAACATACTATTTGCAAAACGAATCTTTTAACCTAGTGAAATGCTGGGATTTAATAAAAACAATGGGCCTGAAATTTGGCAATTATCACGAAAATATGCACATTTGATATTTTCAACCGCAACTCTGCAGTGGCGGCTCGTAGATATAAGAACGGGTGAATCGCAGGTAGCTAGGTGGATAGCGGAGCAGGCGAAAATTTTTTGGGGTACCACGCCCAAAATGGCTGTTTTTTAACCTTTTTATGATGTTAATTATCCATAGCTTTGGAGCTTTTTTTAATAATTAGGGGAAATAATATGAATTTATAAGGTTTTAAATATATTTTTTTGTTCTTAAAAAACAGTTATGTACCTATATTTTAAAGTGAATTTCGATTCGATTCGATCGATGCAAAACTGCTTCCGCCCCCGATGATCCGAGCGCACTAATTTACATTAATTCTATAACAAGCGCCTGCAGCCTGCAGCAGCAGTTTATGCCGCCACCATCTCTATTTGGCTTACGCATATTCACCATTGCGTTGCCATAGCAACTGCCGTAAAGAAATCGAAACGCGAAAGCCGGAGTGCGGGAGAGTCTGATGCGGAATTTGTTACTGCTGCTCAACGGGTCGCTCTTATGAAAAGGTGTTCAACGCGCTACGTTTTTAAGTCATTATTATTTTTTGAGTATACATAACGCACTAATTTTGATAAAAATAATGGTATAATTAAGTAAATAATGTGAATTTGTATAAAACATACTGCATTTTTATGATAAAAATATAGATTATAAAATGCTTAATATTTTAAAAATATTTTTATTTTTAAGTAAGTTAATTGAAAAATGTATGTAAAGCGGCGCTTCACCCGCGTCCCCTGGCGAGCCGCCCCTGCAACTCTGGCCGCCCCGAAACAAAAAATCATTAAATTTTTTTTATTATAGTACATTTTATCAAAGAGCTTAACAATTGTATCTACTATCATAGATATGATAATTGCACAAGAAACGACTTATGTAGAATAACAATTTCTCATTATTTGCATTCCATTTCAAAGATGCTAAATGTTACGCTACTGAAAGGGTGGCGTTCTAACCTTAATCTAATCTACCTGCGAAATGACAATTCCGGCTTAAAAGTATCCAATTTGCCACAAAATTGACACTGGGGAATCATTTTAAGGACTTTCAAAGAGTTATCTCACCAAAAAAATACAAAACACACTTAATATCCGCAAACATTACAAATTCCGACTTGAAAAAACAATGCAGGACATAAAATACTATTATCAACTCTACGGAGTTTTTATGAATTAATATTGGGTATCGTGACGTATATCGGCGAATAAACATGCGCGCGACGTTGCCACTGTAGGCCTAAATTTTTACAATATGAGTTGAAAATAAATGAATAGTAATTATTACCATAAATGAATAGTAATTATTACCATAAACAAAAAACTTTCAATTTAATTTAATGATAATAATTTGCGTAACAAACAATGCAGGACATAAAATACTATTATCAATTTGCGTAACAAACAATGCAGGACATAAAATACTATTATCAACTCTACGGAGTTTTTATGAATAAATATTGGGTATCGTGACGTATATCGGCGAATAAACATGCGCGCGACGTTGCCACTGTAGGCCTAAATTTTTACAATATGAGTTGAAAATAAATGAATAGTAATTATTACCATAAATGAATAGTAATTATTACCATAAACAAAAAACTTTCAATTTAATTTAATGATAATAATTTGCGTAACAACAAACACAAAATATTTCTGTTTGCGGAAATGCAGCTACAAATGCAAAAGTGTTACATTAGTAAAGACTTAAATATGAAAACATTCGTTACAAGATTCTTTATTGCTGACAACACTGTTTCTCAGAAAATCATATTGGATTATGAAGCTAAATAGATTAGAGACACACGTAGAGTAGCAAATTGATGTGTGATTCTTATAAAATTTAATATATATATATATATATATATATATATATATATACTTTATTATATTATTTTTAATATATATAAGTATATATAAGTATATATATATATATATATATATATATATATATATATATATATATATATATATATATATATATATATACCCGGTGCTCCAAAAAAAATGTCCACATTTTTAATTTTTGAATAACTTCTTTATTTTTCAACATTTTTAAATAATAATAAATAAAATTGTAGGTTATAGATAAATATACAGAAAATTATTATGCTTCAATTGTCGTTTTTACAGGGTGACCGGAAAATGTTCGTACTACTTTTCGAATTATAGTTGAGATATTTTCTTTCCCATAAGGCTTTTATTGTTTTTGCCCAGAAACTATAATATTGTAAATTTTGCCGGGCTTAAAGTTGCTAATAAGTTATTATTATCTCTAAATCCAGCTTCTAATAAAATACATGTTATTGCCGCAAATTGATGGAGTGTAAAATACACGACTTTTGACACTGCATATGCAATAAAATAAATATTAATTGAGATATTTAAAAAAATTTTAAAATCAGTTTTGTTGCTAAGATATAAGGCTTTAAGATGCTATGTATGCTTATCCTCAAAATATGGAAAATATTTTTTGCCAGCGTTAGATCGCCCTGTACAATAAAGAAATTGAATCTCATTTGTTTTGAATATGTCGTTCTATAATCAAAGTACCTGTGAATATATCTCAAAAGTTTTTAATAATTAATAGATAATAATAATAAATAAAAAAGTTATTAAAAATTTAAAAATGTGGATATATATATATATATATATATATATATATATATATATATATATATATATATATATATATATATATATATATATATATATCAGTCGCTATTCGGACGCGAGAAAGCTTCGAAAATGCCAAATGTGATTTTGGCGAAACGTTAGCAAAACTGTTCTTCGGATGTACACCCGGAATGAAAACACACATATATATATATATATATATATATATATATATATATATATATATATATATATATATATACGTATAAACTTAAAACTAAGTTCTTATTCTAAAAAATATTATTTCCAAAAGGATATTTCAAAATATTTCCAGGACACGGGCGCCGATAACTCTTGCGGGGGCCCTGGAAACATCAGCAGTTTAGTCAAAAATGTGAAAACGGAGGAATATTTGTCAAAAACGCCATTCTGCTCTAAAAGTATACAATAAATGGCTTCCAAATTACCTTATTTGTAATGCCACCAACATATGTATAGAAAAGAACCCGAGGGGGAAGTGCAGTTCCTTTTTCACAAAAATTTCGGGTAGATTGTCTCCACTATTAATTTAGGATAATATTTAAACGAAGTTTCCAAATTCTGTATGATTGTATGTATGATCTCAATTTAAACAGATAATTATTATTACATTAAAATTTTAATTATGCAGAGGGAAATCGTTAGACGCCAATATGACTTGGCGAAGGAGATCAAAGAGAACACCAAGCGCTTGGAACTTTTGGCAGTGATTAGCAAGGAGAAGAAGCAGATGGCGAAATTCGTGGGCTCCCAGGACAAAAGACGCGAAAGAGTGGAACATATGGAAAGCATACATAAAGATTGTGTAAAAGGTAGTAGTTCGCAGAAATATGCAATTCCTCTGCGACCATTAGAGGGAGCTTATAAAATGGCTGTAGAATAATGTTTATAGGTGAAGCCAAAGACCGATATACTCTAAATAGACGAGCAATCCAATGTAAAATAAAATACCCCCTAAATGGATCCCAACCTTGTATTATATAGTTGGAATCCATCGAGAGATTTTGGCATGGCTCAACGCCCAAAATTGCCAGTTTGCGTCGCCCTGTATTTGATCGTCTGGTTACACTCGTTCATATTACAAAACGGCAATCCCGTTTGTCCCTGTTAAGCATATTTGTTGTATTGTATTTCTAAAGTAGTCCTAAATCATACATCTGGCAACATCGAGGCAAATATGGTTGCGTGCGTTCTAACTAAAAGGCGACACGCACATTGATGTGATTAATGTATTTGTATCTAATGAACTGTGTATACTATATTAGAAATATAATCGATCTTTGGTGTAACTGTTAGATATTATTATTTCTACTAGGCTTAAGAAATACGAAAGTTATATAGTTAATACTGTTGTATCGTAAATTGGTTATTCTACTCTATCTCTTCATAATACTTTCTTAGTTTACGTCACATCTAAGCTTAGCTGTGATGCACGATACTTATTTAAAATGCCTTTTTTAGATTTACAGAAGCTCCAACATATCATTGAAGAACAGAACAGGACAATGCAAGACCTTAGAGAAGAAATTATGATGTTGAAAACCAAAGGTAGTCTTGTCTTGTGTAGTATGTAGCAAGAAGGGATTAATGTCTTAATCTAAATTTCAATATTTTGAAATCAATTCTTTTCTATTATTTAATTTAATGTTTCTCTCTTACGATCGGCGCGCTGATCAGTCCCGATAGGATGAAAGTATTTGTACAACTACTATGTGTCTATAAAAACTTAAGGTAAATGATATAATTTCTTATGCTTGCTTAAATAATATTGTTTATATTATGTATCGAAACATTCCGTAGACAGACTAGTCTACATGTCGAGGTATGTAATTATATTAAATATTTACTTCAATTAATTTAAAGTTAAATATTTTTATTCAGTTGCGAAAAAGCCAAAAAATTATATATTACCCGCAAAAATCTCAGTCTCAAGTCTCAATCGTACGCGAATATGCGATGTGAGCGCTCAGAGCCGGTTATTATTCATAACGCATCACTCGGAGCGCTCTAAGATTATCGGGCGGCTTCCCGAATGTTTATATGTTTATCTCTTTCTAACGACTATTTCTGACTCATCTATGGCGTTTCACTGCGTGCGTTTAGTAAAATTATTTATCCATTTTAGTTTTTATGATTTGATTTGAAGAATACGGTTTTAGATTGGTTGACAGTAATTAGAAATAAACTATGTGTGCTAAATCTTTAATTTTTTTGCTCGGTATTTGAAATTTCTGATTCTCTAGCGGGCCGTATTGGGTCAATGGGTTAATTAGCATATATAAATTAAATAATTCATTCAGCATAAAAATATACGAAATTGTTTTAATTATTGATTCATTCAGGGATGGCCCAAGAAGTGAGGAAACGAAAGGAAAGAATGGCGGAATACGAAAGACTACGGGCAGAAGAAGCAGATTTCACAGCGGCACACGAGGAAGCGGTTAAGCAATGGGTGGATTATGATGAATACGTTAGTGGCGCTGAAGACGAAGAAGAAGAAGAAGAAGAAGGGTTCGAAGAAAAAGAGCAAATCAAAAAAGACATAACGATTCCTGGCTTGTAAGAACTATTTTATTAAAAGCGATAATATAAAGCGAATAAAACTACTGAATATTTAAAAAAACTAACGAAATTCCCTGACATGGTTTTCAGACGTGCTATTGTTCCTAAACTAAAAACTTCTAAGATTCGATTTTTTTTCACATTAGAACCTTTGTTTGGCGTACACTCATGGATTTTGTGCTTCTATATGATTAATGAGTCTGTTTTGGTTTTTAGCTACTCGACGGAATGTGAAGACTTGGTCACAGACTTAATCGACGAGCTCATGAGAGACGTGGACCGAGATCTAACGAAAAAAAGTAACGAGGCTATAGTAACCTCGATTTTAAGTGGCATAATGAAGTGTGTCAGCATAAAAGACTACATTCAAGAGATTATTGATAATTTGCCCATCGAAGAACTGACAGAAGAGCAGCGCAGTAGCATTGAACTGACCGCAGAGCAGCTGATATCCCTGCATGAACCACTGGTCAGTGTAGGACACTCTCGCGATTTTTTAATCGCAGTTGCTATTGCGAATGTGATTTTTTGTTCACTGTGATTTTAACCTGCCATTGCGATTTCACTGAGTTGAGTGGAACAATGTGAAAAAAAGTTTTCATATTTTCACGCAAAATATGCTCAGACAGAACTAAACATAATGTTTTTTACCGAAAATTTATAATAATATAGTTTATATTATTTATTTACAAAATTGAAACATAAAACAATTATTTACTAATGAATGAGTACCTATACGTAAGTATATGATGCTCGGTTTTCTAATTGTTCGGTCTTTCTTCACTGATCTGTACCTTAGATTATCTCTTAAGTGGTTTGCATTATATTACATAATAAAATAATATATAAGCTGATATGAGGAGTAAACAAACGAATCCGCAAGTTACTTTTAAAACATGTTTATATATACCAATTTCATTTGAAGCCAAAATAAATATAATCTAAAATCGCTATTCATTTCCGCCTGTTTGCTATATTTTGAATATAGCACACAAGAAAGAACGAGAAAGGACGAACGTCTTAAATGACCAAGTGCAAGTCGATTCGGAACTATGAAATCGCTTCAATAGCGTTTAAGCGAAATCGCAGTTTATTTCTAAAATAGTCACAGATCGCGATTGCGACTTTTCAATCACAGTGATTATTTCATTTGATTTTTTGCTCATCTCTACCACAAACAGCACTGGTGCATATAAACTATTTTGGTTCTCGAAGGGACGTCAGAGTTTTCAGCCACCCAATATAACGATCAATAATTACCTGATTCCAATCAAAAATCATGTCAAATACCTGGGAGTTACGATTCAAAACAACCTAAAATGGGATATACACATCCAAAATATAACGCTGAAGGCAAAAAAAGGCTTAAATGTACTCAAATGTTTCAGTAGAATATAGTGGGGAGCCGATCCGCAAATACTCCTGATCGCATTTAATGCCTTAGTCAGATCACACCTATATTTTGGGTCCATCTTTATATACCCTACATCTAAAACTAACATATCCAAACTAAATAGCGTGTTACATGAAGGCCTTCGAATCTGTATGGGATGCGTGAAATCTTCTCCAACTAATGCCCTATTGGCTGAATCAAGAAATATTGATCTACATCATAGAAGACTTCTTCTGACAACCAGATTCCTATCACATATATTCCCTATAATAAACCACCCCCAGGGAAGCCTAATAATCTCCCTTCGCGCAGCCTACATCAATAGTGTACACAAAAAATGAACTCTCTACACCATATCTTGTTCAAGCTGCTGGGTATTTTCTCCCATATATGAACAAACTCAATTAAAAACTCTTAAGCTCATAGACCTTAAATTAAGCAAAAAAAGAGCCTTTACAAGTTCCACATACATTCCTTGCAAATTCTGAAAAATTCAAACACTGTTACACTTTTATCTATACTGATGCATCTAAGGGCTCAAATAAAGTAGCCTTCGGAATACATATTTCGTCTATGAATTATAACTATTCCTCAAAACTTCCCCAAGAACTATCAATATTTACAGCGGAACTGATAGCTATCGAAGAAGCCATTAAAATCATAACAAATAAAAATATTAAAAAAGCTTTAATTCTTAGACTCTTTGAGCGCCATTACAAAACTGAAATGTAACGTTTACAACCACAAAAATAGCTTCCAGATACTAAAAATAAAAAAGAGTATCTTTGAAGCACGCCATAAAGGATTTGAAATACTCCTAACGTGGATACCAGGACATTGTGAAATACATGGAAACATGCAGGCTGATAAACTAGCCAACATTGGCAGAAATCTGAACATCCCTAAAGCTATCAAGATAGAAATAGGAGACATACTCAACTTAATAAAAAAACAAAATAAATTTCAAATTTGTACAAGAATGGAAACAAAATCTCATAACGAAAGGTAAACTCTATTCAAAGATCCAATCTAATTTACCAAAAGAAATATGGTTTAAAAGTATCCCTTTTTATAGTCGTAAACACATTACCACTATAATTAGGATGAGGACGGGGCATTGTCTCACCAAGCAACACCTATTTCGTATTGGTATAAAGGATAGTCCACTTTGCGAGTGTGGACAAGTTGAAGATTTGAATCACTTATTCTTCGAATGCCCAATAAATATACTACCTAACTTTAATTTATATCAAAATTTAGCAAACATAGGCTTTCAAGCCCCTATCAATATGCAAACTGTGTTATCCAATGTTTCCACTAAAAGTATAAAGTTTTTGATAAATTTTCTAAACGAAAATAAAATAAATCTATAAACGTTTCATCAGGAATTTGGACCTATAAGATAACTTTTGAACCCAGACTATACTTCGTAGTTGAGTGAGTGTCTATCCTAACTAATGTCAATAACTAACCGCAATTCAAAACAATCTACCACCGAAAAACTTAACGGCCACTTTAACAAAGAAATAGAGAGTACAGTCGGTTAAAACTCCTCGAGGTGACCGGGAATCTTAGCATTCGCCATCCGGACATCCCTGCGATAACATCTCCACCTGGACTTCTGGATGGGGAGCAATCTGGCAAATAGACTAGTTTCCGCGCCAACAACCTTGCAGCAACAACTATTTTGATGAAAAAAAAACGGTCTTTAAGTTTTCATAGATTATTTATAAATTCTTATATTTTTTGGTAAAATAAAAAAGCTTTGTCTTAAAAACGATACTGTTTAGGATACACGTTCGTACAACATTATAGATTCTTCACGAAATACTCTGTAGGTCACCTTGTAGATTTCTGTTTTTTTTAACGTTAAAGTTTATAGGTCACGGAAGAAAGCTTGACAACTTGCGTTAGAGCTATACTAGAAGAAACCCTGTCTGAAGTACTCTGTCACGACCCCCACTATTTGATTCCTACTGTTTTGGAGCGACTACTGGAAAGCCTTCCTTTGGATATAATATCGTCAGAGATAGCTCTCGATGAAATAGGTACGTATGTAGATACAAAATATTAACCTTATTAATATTTCAATTAAAAAATTTTGTAAATCGACCAGTAGAGACAGTACAACTAAATAAATTTTGGATGAATTTGACACCTCTTATAAATGTTTAGGAAAAAAAATATTTAAACCCCTAACCTGAATTTTGAAGTAGTGTGTTTTTTTCCGCTAGACAAATATAATGTTTTTGGATCGGATGGACCTATCTTAGGTTAAAAAAATAAAAATTTAAGGCACTGTTAAACATGGATGTGAAACAGTTATAAGGGCTGTAAAAGAAAATAATGAGAAACTAGGAGTACCTAAACAATTTTATATTTTATCAGGATAACGATCCCATACAGGCGACTACTGTTCAATAATAACTGCTTTATAAAGTAGCTCTCCCCATTCACCTGACATTGGCCCTAATGAAAATATTTAACATATATAAAAATATTTACATTAGAAAATGTGAAATAACGAATAAAGCATAACTTGGGTCAATATTCAAAAAAGAATGGTTAAAGTTAAAGATTCATTAAATGTTTACCAAAAATCTAGTAGATTCAATGCTATGCCATTTAAAAGCAGTATTTGATTAGAAATATAATCATTCAAACTATTGATCAAGTATTTGTTCCTTTAAGAATATAATTATTAAGTAATAATCTAATTAATGTATTATGATTAATATATTTCCGTAATCTATATATTTAAAACGCAAAGCAGTTTTTTTCTCCGCTTTCGCCAGTAACTCCCACTTGACCAGTTTCGATATATTTTTTTTTTTAAATTAAAGCTCTACCCACGGGTGTGTCATCACTACTTACTAGTTTTTTATTTTTACGTGGATGAACAAGCGCTGAAACGCTGCTTGCGAAAAGCCAGTGCAGAATTGCCGCCTATGTGAAAATTTTCTATATTTGTTTAAAAAGTCCCAACAATTTTCCAATAATTCCATAACCGTACCTCAAAAGTGAATCTGGAAATAACCTTTAAAGCACCGCAACACTGCTCATTTGTCCGACAGCTAGATTCCGATGCGAAACAAAGGGGCTGAGTTTAGATCAGTAGATCAGTAATGTTTTTAGTACATACCAGTGGTTTAGATTGATATTATAGCAGTATGAGGAAGCAGTAAAATCTTGAAATAATAAATAATTCTGATGAATGTTGAAAACTGGCTGCGTTAGGGCTTTTAGGTCTCAAACAGAGAATTGATTTGACTGATCTGCAAACTTCAAAATATTCCATAGCAAGTTTTGACGGAGAGCTACTTTTTACTTTAAGCTTTCAGGTATAATTTTATAACTATAATTGGCGTCGAATTTCCTAACCTAACGTAAACTAACCTTTCAAATGCGGCAACACTGCTCATTTGTCCAATAGATAGGTCCCAATGCGAAACAGAGGGACTGAGTTTAAATCAGTAAATCACTAATGTTTTTAGTACACATCAGTGGTTTACATCGAGATTATAGGAATTCATTATTTCTACCAAGGTTTTCAGGTCTATTGATTTTCCAGTAAATCCACTGATTTACAATTTTCCAACAGGTCTACTGAATCCTATAGATCTACTGAAAAATTTAATAAACCAATTAGTTGAAAAATCGAAATTTTTAAAAATTATTAAACATGTAATAAATAAAAAAATAAAATTTAGTAGACAAAAATGATTTACAGATTTTAGACAATAAATAGAGGTTCGTTTCCTAACTGTCTTAATTTTTGTTTTAGATGCTCACGTTTTTTTTTTTTGATAAATTTAATTTAAACAAATAAACGTGGGACGCACTTTCTACTGTCAGCTTTGTTGGGTATATACAAATTTATCTTCGTGTCAGATATCAAAATTGCTACAATTTTAATTTCCCGAAAGGTGTATGTGGAAGCAATAAAATCTTGAAATAATTGATGATTCTGATTAGAATAACTGTTACTTACCTTTGAATTTTTTTTTGGTTTTGGGTTTAATGAGATGTTTATTTTCTGTTTTTGTTCCAAACGCAGATGACAAAATTTTGTAGTAATACTGACACTATAAATTATAGTTTTTAAATAACAAAGTTATTATTTAAATTACCACTTTTTTTCCTTTCATATACACGTCTACTGATTGCTATTGAATTTTTGAACAATCTTCTACTAAAAAAAATAAATTTGACCTGATAACCCTGATTTCTACTGCCATTCATTATTTGAATGTTGGGCCGTTTCGCTTTTAGTGACACGCGACGTGTTCCTTTTGGTTTCTGGATTTGAAGTTTTATTTTTATTGTACTAATAATAATAACAGTAATAATATGTTTATTGCACCAATAAAACAGATGTACATAAAAAATATACTATCGCTAATTGGAGAAAACTTCAACATTAAGCTAAATATACCTACTGATAAGGTACATCGTCAAAAAAGTTATAGGTACATGAAATTTGACTAGAAAAGGAAAAATACAAAAAATAACTATACTAGGTACTTTCAAAAAGAAAAAAAACGAACTCTTGAACAAAATAAAAGTTATCTGTACAAGATATTGTTTTAGTTTGTCTCTAAAAGATCTACATGCATATACAAAAATGTGGATTGATGTGCAATATAGGAAGCAGTAAAATTTTGTTTATAGTATTGTAGCTATATGAAGCGCGATTGTCTTGAAGCTTTTTATGATTTTGACAGGCGAAAACACATACTTTAAGTATGTAAATTCTTGCTAAGGTCAATATTTTGAATTGGCTAAACTAGTTGAAAAACCACACATAATGAGGATTGTATACTTTTAAAGCAAAAAAAATCTTGTCACATCCGAGCTTAAACCCCAATTTGTAATTCCGTACGATAAGTGAGAGTGTATATTAGAATAATATACTGACAACATAGCATTTTGACTTAACTTTCTGAATAGATTTTCTATATGATTTCGTAATTTCGTGAAGTAAAAAGTTGTCATTATTTTGTTTGAAAATACAACATTTGTTTTACTTTGATTTATAAACAAATAATTCTTTTTAGACCATAACATTATACCATTATAAACCAAATCTGCTGTTCTTTAAAGAGATACTACACTTTTTTCCACGTCCACAATGTATCGTCTTCATAAGATATGATAGAAACACCGCTCGAGATATTTTTTAAGTAGGAAATGAGGTCATTAGAATAAAGAAGATAGCAACGGTTCAAGAACTAAATCCTGAGTAACACCACAATTGACTGC
Organism: Kuschelorhynchus macadamiae; assembly: GCA_030620095.1. Lineage (NCBI taxonomy): Eukaryota > Metazoa > Arthropoda > Insecta > Coleoptera > Curculionidae > Kuschelorhynchus > Kuschelorhynchus macadamiae. The sequence continues at coordinate 737,089 of JAUTXW010001380.1, forward strand.
CCATGAGCCGCTCCTCATTCCATTTACCAAAACACACTGTTGTCGCCCACTCAAGCAAGACTCCATGTGCTTCCATGTCTGTCATCTAATACCATAACAATGTAGCTTTCACAATAGTAGCTCATAGTTGACCATATCGAATGCATACATGAAGTTGTTTATCAATTGCATCGACAACTGTCATCTGGAATTCTCAAAGGACACTTTCAGTACTACAGGATTCTATGAATATTATATTTATTAAAAAAGTGAAGTAACTGATATCTCATATTCAATTAAAAATTTTTGAAATAGTTTTTAACAAACTTATGCTTCTATAATTTGAATAGTCATTTGAATCTCCCTTTTTAAATAGTGGAATAACAGTCGCCCATTTTAATTTTTCAGGGAATATAAAATATGTTAAAGCTGCACACAAAACAAATCCACACCTTTTCAATAAATTATTTGATATGCCATCATGTCCTGTGGCATCTGAGTTCTTTAGGTTTTTAATAATGGTTAAAATATCTTGTTTACATATGAGTGACAGATAAAATGTATTTATGCAAGGTGGCACACAGTTATAAACAAATGCCTTGTCAATATTATTAATATGGGGTACATGAGTAAAATGTTGATTAAAATTACTTGCAACTACTTTATCTGGAATTACTTCGCCATCTTTAATTATTTTCATTTCCTTATAAGAATGATTTTTATTTTGCAATGTTTTTATAATTTGCCACATGGCTTTTGATTTGTTGTTTGAGTTTTTGAATTATTCTATCATGTTGTTGTCTAAAAAAAAAGTTTAGGTTTTTCTTTATAAATACTGTTAACTTGTTGGCTAATATCTTGATCTTTGATAGGTCAGTGTACAAAGTAATCTTATCTTTTAGGCAACTCAGCTCCGGCGATAAAGTTACTTTTTTATGTTTATTTTTATTGCTGATATTTATTTTACCTAATGGGAAAGTCAATTCGTAATAATAAAATAATTGTTTAGCGAAGACTGCAAAAGCACGAGAATAAACATCATCCCATTCTTCTCTTTTTAAAAATCTAAAAATCGTTTAATATTGTTATGTGAAAAGTTACGTCGCATAGCATAACTGGAAGTGGTGTCTTTTTTAACAGCTCTGATGGTATCTAGCCCAGATTAACAACGGATGCGGAAAAATGTGTGCTTGAACTTATTAAGAAATTATCAATGCATGTGCTTGAACTTGCTGCTTCTCATAGATTCCTTAATAGTATGTACAAGATTAAAAGTAGCTATTAAATCTAGGAAAATCGACAGTTGTGAACTATCCTCTAAAAAGTTTACTTTTTTTGATTATGAGTTCGTTCTGTGTCAATTTTCAGATTTAAAAGTTCAATTATATCTTAACATAAACACTGCTAAAAATATTTACACAATTCTCAAATAGAGAAATGATTTGACTGATCTGCAAATATCAAAATATTCCATAGGAAGTCTTGACGGAGCTCTACTCTTTACTATGCATTTTTTAGGTGTAATTTTGTAACTATAATTGCCGTCGAATTTCGACGGGAATCTCACTCGTTATTAATAAACCAAATAATTAAACCCGTAATATAATCATAAAGTTCTTTCCTGAGGTTTGACCGTTTGGACTCCCCCCCTCAAAATGGATTTCTGCCCCTCCCCCCGAAATGAATTTCTGACCACGTGGCTGAAGTTCTGTTTGAAAGTATAATAAAATCACGGATTATGCCTGTGCGTATTGCCCTATTTTGAAATGTCCAGATACGTGTTTTGTTTCCATGGACAATAAAACGTAAACAGTGACATCTATTTATTTTAAAAGAAACGGGATTTAATACTGCTATATACAACCTAATATATAAAAAAAATTAAAATCTACTATGTATATTGGATTCTTAAATTTGTTGTGTACCCATAATTTTCCTATATATTTCAAAATATTTTTTGAGCTGATGTGTAAAAGCAGGATGTGTTTAACAAATCAACGCGTTAATACATTTAAATGAGCCGTTGAATGTAAAAGTGGTATAAGTCAGGTTTGTCTCATTTTTATTAAACACCAGAAGTCAAAAGCATTACCTTCATTCTATCCTATATAAAAGTCCAGCTTAATTGTTTTTTTTAATAGCGGCCCTAATTTTAATAACCAGCAAACTAAACGCGCTTACTCTTTGTGCAATAGTGGTCTAAGTCATAAAATATAGCCTGCAGTTTACTTCGTTTTTTGTAAAACTAGATCCAAATAATTTATATATATGAAAATATATATATGAAAATATATATATATATATATATATATATATATATATATATATATATTATCGACAATCTATTTTACGATACCTACCTAATTAAGATATTTTCCCTATATCGTATTTTCCAATCGTTTTATTTTAACCCCCATTATCCGCATTTCTAAATTTTTGAATTACACCACGTTTGCGCCAAAGGCTCAAATATTGTTTTACAACAACAAGTATAATATCTGAAAAATGTGTTTCAGTTATAAGTGTTTTTAAATTATTCGTGACCCACCCGCGGTCCCATCGGACGTAGATTATCGGGGTTTTACTATATTATTGCTTCACATCCTCTGTAGATAATGTATAAATGAATGTTCTATTTCCAGCTCTGTCAATAAAGAACTCAGTAGAAAACACCGAATTAGACAAAGACGAATTGCGCAAATCTATAGACAGACTACCCAGTGTAGAACGACAGGAAATTACAGAGATAATCCAGGCCATTTTAGAGAGAGTTTATGGAGAAGGCGTTGATTTCCTATATGTAATTAATAAGTAACTTTCGTTGTACTCGTATATCTATCTAATTATTACATATTATGATAATAAAGTGTGTTAAATGTTAATAAAATTGTGTTTAAATTATGAAATATTAACAAACAACTAAACCACTTAAACTTAATTGTTACTAAAGAAACATGTCTAAATCACAAATATTTAAATGTTCTTCCTTTCCTGTTTAGCCTGTTACATAACAGGACTTATTGGCTTTGCCACAAGGCAGTCGCCAGATTGCTCTCTGCCCGGGGTTTAGTCAGAGCTGGGGCAACCCTCCCAGATGATTTACACCTTATTCCGTATGGCGAGCTCGAAACTCCCGGACACCCAATATCTTTAAAATACTTCTTAATTTTTTCTCTTTAAATATCTGAAATGCATCTTGACTTCCACTAAATGCCCCTTGAGAGTACTACTGATATCACGAGATGACCCTTTCTTTCAAGCTATCCCCTTACCCCTCCCACTCCCGCCACGTAGCGGCCATTACGCTAATATTCTTAGTAGAACTGCGGCAGACGAACGGGATAGAATGCAGGAACAACTAGACCTGACACGTTCATAGCCGCTGCTCCCTTTCTAGCGGGGTCGTTAGTTTCCACACTGAGCGGTTGAGTCTCCCATTTCCCCCCGAAATAAAGCAGCGAAACCAAACACGTGGAATCACTTATGTTAACAACACAGAGGTCTGCCTTCAACGAGACGAACACTTACTTAAATGTTATATCTATCACAAAGGGTTGTTATAACCTATATTTCTTAAGAATATTTTTGGGAGCTCATCTCAATTGACTTCAAGCTCAGCGGTAAATGATTATATATCTGAAGTTAATAAATCAATGACTTTTTAGTCAACGATAATTTGAGTATTGGGAGAGGAATGCTATTACTGTTTCGAGTAGTATAAGCAAAATTTGTAGAACTCTTATTTTTTTCTGTGCATCAAGAAATAAACCCGCAGAAAAAAAAAACTGAAATTAAATAACTGTTAAAATTTCTTTCCCTAAACTTTACTTTGCATTATGCAACGCAGTGTTCTTTTTAAATAACAAAGGTGGAATTAAGCAATTGGTGGTTACAAAATCCTAAAAAGCGACGTCATACCTTATGTGACATTCAATTAACGAATAATGTGTCATCTTAGCAGTTGAGGAATTTCTAGAAATGTCTCTTCCAGCAAAGCACCCAGAAGCAACCTTGTTACTATGGTCAGATATGTGAGTAAATAGTGAAATGTAGCATATATGATATTCTTTCTGAAGTCGTAATAATATGTCCTCTTCCCAATAAATAAGACTGAGACCATTGTAAAGATGTTTTAGAAGTGTCGCAAAAGACAGCAGCACAGTTCAAACCCAAATAAAGCTTTTCAAAGAAAGAGTTAAACAGCATCACCAGTGCTGTTTAACTAACTTTTCAAAACTTTGTGTCTGTTCAGAAATTAAAGCACTTTGACATTAACGAGCTTTTCGACAACTTTGCTCAGCATGGTAAGAAAGGAAATTGGGTGAACGTCTGATGGATTCTTATCCCTTGAATGGAGGTATATCTGCGGCGGTTTTCTAGAAAGAAAGCAAATGTCCCACACAGATAAAATAGTCGATCACTTCCGCTAGCACAAAGTGACTCATAGGGTAGATTTCAAAAATTCTGATATATTTCATGAGATGAGTTCTTATTTTTTATATTCTTAAAAACTCAACAAAATACACTTCTGGCCATAAATAACCCAAAAAGAATTACAGCCTGATAAATTCGGGAATATTTTCGAAATTTAATAAGCTGAAGAAGTGCCGTTTTCGAGAATTTTTAGGAAATTCTTTCCGGTAATAATTAAGTCTAGTTTTGACAGTTAGCACGCAATTTGTTTATGGAGTTATGTAAAGTATGCAATTTTAGTACAATTTCCTTTTTTCTGCAGAATTCCCCGAAAAAAATTTAAGATTATTTTATTTAGGCCAGGGTGTAAAGTGAAAAACCAGCGACAAAGTCTAGTCTAGTTGAAAGTAAGATGAAAAGGTACCTACGCATTAAAAAAAAGTTCCTGCACGTCCGACCTCAAAAAAATGTGTTATGTATAGGTAAATTAAATTACATTTCGGTTAAAAATGGGTACAAAAGGGTTCACGCGCTGCAGAAACACAAAGACATGAGTACGATTTACCATTTCAAAGTTACGTAGAAAAAGGATTAATGTAAGGCGGTAAAGAGCCATTTTGTGGAAAAAAAATTATATGCGAAGGCATGTGCGTCAAAAAGTGGTCAGAAAATGGTCGAAAATAGACAAATCTACTTTTATTTTATAACTCTAGATTTGATTTTTTCGTAAAAATTCGCCTTTAGCGCCCAACTATACATATTTCCCTATTAAAATCACATTGAAGCTAATACATATCTCTTATAATTTTAATATAATATTTCAGCGGCGGAAGGTTTGCAAATGATCCATATTATTGCGTGCAGTTCCCCCTTAATAACAGAACCGAGTTAAGTTCGTGGAATTTTTTGCCTTATTTATGACCAACAGTTTACGATTATCCAATAGCGATTTACAGTGGCGTAACTATAAAATTTTGCCTTGCCCCCTGCAGGTTTCGACAAAGGACCCCCTTACAGAAATATAATGGACACAATTTAAAAATAAATGCATTTTCATGGTATGGTAAGGCATGGTTTTTATTTTATATGTTTTAGTCTTACGCGCAGAAAAACTTTTATTGAACAGTCTTATGACACGTCTTCATAAACTTTTTCCAAAGACTCGTTGGACCTCTATAAACTTGGAAAGGATGAAAATTCTATTTTTCAATTCAATGTTGCAGCACGTCTTTTGGTTGGATAAGCGGATTTTACCTACCTTCCACGGAACGACTAGGTCTATAGTTTGATTGTTTTTTCGCTGTAATTCTCGGGAACTAACATATATTTCTAGATATACCATTACATTACCAATAGCCTAGGAAAATACCCAATTTTTAAGGCAGACTTCCGGAAAAAATCAGGTCAATTTATTTTTTAATTAGAGAGATATTTTGAACCAGCTTCTGTTTACATAGCCTGCCTTTCGCAAGTTAAAAAAAATATTTTTTTATCAATAACCTCCAAAATGTAGATAAAGCAATAATTATATAATAAGGCATTTTTTATTTTGTAAAATGAAAGTATGAAAGCACACAACCGTAAAATTTATTTTTTTTAATAATCTTGTTTTCTATATTTCAGTATGTATTTTCGAGCCGCAAAAATCCGGCAACATAGTGCGTGTAACGCCAAAAGTCGTAATAACCCAATAGGTCGTGGCAAAAAAACTGCAACAGTTTTGCGATAGCTCATATTTCAATATGATGGGTATATACATTGGTCAGCACCTCTTCACATTGTCAGGTAGTGGGACACCTGGCGGCGGCGGGCTTCGAATTAGTCGAAATGACTAAAAACTATTGGGTTTGTTTCCTAATCAATTAATGTCTCGGAATCCTGTTTTCTTCTTCTTTTCGCAAATATTTTTTCACAGATCGTTAAAGGGGGATCAGATCTGTCGCTCACCTAAAGCGTGACCTTCTACGTAATTTCGTTAAAGCCCTAATGCCAAACATCTCTCTCAAGAACTGTGCGGCCGATCATCATCAAAAATGGCAGTTGACAAGTGACTTTTGACAACAGGTAATATAGTCATGACAGTTAGCGTTTGCGCAGATCTAAATAATGCCCAAGTGGACGAAAAATGCCTGTCTTCAAACATATTGAGATAAGAACCTCTACCCATTGAGAGTGGCCTCAAATGCGCTCCGAGCAGCCGCGTGCGCTTTATATCTGCGCTTAGAGCGACTGCTGCCAATAATTATATATAATATAATAATTTAGTAAACAAATGTTCAACCATTATAAAACTCTTGTAACGATATCATTAACGCGATAACTTACGCAACGTGCTGACTCGCCGCGGTCCACAACTCATAGTGTATAGTACACAAAATATGAGAAAATGGTCAGACCGCATAGTTGTAGAACGCGGCGAGTCAGCACTCCGCATTATTTGGCGCGATAGTGATGACGTTACAAGAGATTTGTAATGGCTGAAAATTCGTTTACTACTTTTTTATTTCACTATTCAATGCCCTTCATTACTACCAAATAAATTATGCATTAGCTTTTTTTTGAGAAAATCAGCATTATTTGGAGAATTCTGAAACAAAGCCATCTAGTAACTACTAACAAAGTCATTACGGTACAGTTTATAACTCCACAAGTAGAGCAAAAAAGCACATTTTTGTGTTGCTGTCAAGCCCCCTAGCGGCAAACTTTCGAACTTGAAAATAATTTATAGCAATCTCTCTTGGCCGATTTACGTATAAATAGTTTTTCCTTAAGTTCTGTTATTAAGGGTTTCCGAGCTACAGGCGACGTCCTCTATTATTGGACCACCCTGTACCCCCTTAATACTACATCATATTGAAATATGATGAAGAAGTTGAAAATTATATCGCAACATAAACCGTTAACCTCAGTTTGAATCCAGCATTTTCTTATATTCATTTTTACGTTAAATGACAGTACACAGTGATCTATGTGTCAAATCTATATTTTGAAATATAGGTAGACAGGAGAATTAAGAGTTTTTTTTTTGTAGAATATTGCAAAAATACATCGGCAAATTAGCCAGAAAATATGTTTGTCTTTCTTCCTAGTGTAAAAAAAAATCGTAATTTGAAGCAATTAGAACAAAATTTCCAAATAGTAAAACTTATGGATAAAAATTAACTTTGATTTGCGCATGTGCAGGTAAAAAATTTTACAGGTGCTTCAGTTTTCGGCCTTGATTATTTTTAACCCCATCCATACTTATATGCCATAAATATGACCACTTTAAGTAAATTATTGGAAGTTGCTTCCACCAATCCACTACTAATATGATTAGATGAGGCCAATTTACGCAAAATATACTATAACTATAAAATCACACAAAAATTTGATATTTTGATCAATTTTAAAGTCATGATTGACACGAATTGTTATTTGTTGTTACTGTTCGAAACTACATGGAATTGAAACGACTTTTGACACGTCACACGCATTGAATTTGAAGGGAATTAAGATGTAAAGTTTGAATAAAATTTGCGATCATAAATACTTTATGGCTAGATATTATATTTATTGTGTAAACTAGACGGTGCAGGTAATAAAACCATTGTATTGAAGTAATACTATTCTATACATAATTAAATACATTCTATGATCTGACAAAAAATGATAATTTTTGTATATTTAAAATAGAAAATATGTAGTGCGGCTAATAGGCCCTCTTTCAAAATGAAAACTTACTCGATATTATTAATCATGTTATAAGTTACAAATATCCAGCTCGTCAAAAAGAATGGCAAAATGTTTGATATAAAATTAAAATGTCTGTCCTTCCGAATTTTTTTGACCGATTTGAATAAGCCTTTCAGATTTTAAAAGCCGGTTTCACGTAGTACCAGCAGTAGGAAATGCTTTTCTCACAATAATTTTTTAGCGTTGTTCATAATGGAACAATATAATGCAAAAAATTAAAAATTTTCAACAAGGTGTATTATTTTTCGTTTTTCTCGTTAATAACGAGGTATAAACTACAAAATAATGTAATTTAATTAAAATATTTTGTTACGATATATGCATTCTATCTTGAGAATTCCATGACTACGCGAAAAAGCGTAGGGTGTTTTATCGAAATTAATTAAATGTAGATGCTTCTTAAAGGAACGTAATCAAAATCACCCCACGCTTTATGGCATAGTCATTAAATTGTGAAGGTTAGAATGCACATATTTTGTACTTTTTAGCTGGTTACTGACAAAATCGCGTTTTCTAGTTTTCTTTTAACTATAATTCATTTTTTACTTTTTAGTCTTTAAATATATTTAACATATTACTGATAACATAGATCAGCTCGATGGGACCAAATTATATTGGACTCATCAAAACAAACCAAATGAGCCCAAACTCGTGGAGTTTACTAGCTGATACCTGTTATATTATTTTTCCTGTATATCCCTGTACACTATTGGGTATCTCTGTACACTATTATTCCTACAGTCACAAATAATCTTCAACATGACTTATTTTAATTTCACTCACATTTCAACAATAGGCTGGAAAAACTTCTTTCAACACTAATATTGAAAATCTCAGTAAAAGTAGGCTTTGATTTTATTCCTTTTTTTAACTCACCGTCTTTCAAATAGTGTGTTAAAAAGTATTTTTCAACACACGTCAACAGTGCCTTTTTTTGTCAGTTGTATAACGGATCGTAGGAAAATATTGTTTCCGATCGATTTATCTCTTTTTTGTTCTGGATATTCTCACCTTAATTTTTTACATTTACATAATAATCAATAATAAAAAATCAATTTATTGCTAGCTAATTCAAGAGCTCTCAAAAAGATACCATTAAAAAGACTGGCCTGCTTCCAAATTTGTATGTTTGACATAAGATACTGTGTTGTTTAATATTCTAAATAACATATAGTACATATAAAAACACATTGATTTTCTTTAAATTAATTTATTAAATAGTATGTTCAATAACAAAACTTAAGAACACAATTTACTATAATTTTACCAATCAGAAAACCCCACAAAATATTTTATGGAATCTTGTAAAATATGTCTCATTAAACATATTTTTGTTAATAGTTTATAAAGGGATTTCATACATTTTTGGAAGAAAAATAAATTTGAGAAAAATGTTAATATCATGGTCTGGTACATTTTTATGTTACCTGTTATACATAAAGAACCCTAATTTTAACAGGAAAATAAATATTTTATATGAGAAAATGATAAACTAAGGCCACACTTAAAATATTCTGAATATACAAAAAATTATTACTAAGACCCATTTTTTTAAAACAAAGAAGCATTTCTTTTCATTTATCCGATTTTTTTGCGGTTTGACAGTATGACACTCACATACACGTGCTCTTTTTTTATGGTAAATTCCATTATTTTGCTAAGATTTTTATTCCAGAAGGATTGTTTTAGCACTTCAAAAGAGTTTTCCCTAAAGCAAAGTTTTCTTGGTATCATTATGCCTGTCTTCGTGAAGAAATATCAAATAATTTACCTTAATGACATCTTTATCTAAAATAACAGGCAAGATTGTAAACGATTACAAATCATTCAAATCTGAAGTACTGTCAAGTTAGTTAACCACCAGCTGAGTGTTGCCACATTTACTTACTAAGGTTTATGGAAATTTAAAAATATTTATGTACCTAAAATGATAATTTACAAAAATAGAAAATAGAATATTTTCTAAAAGAATACATAGAAATAGGTGTAACTTTTGTAAGTGTTAATCATTACCGTAACTCTGGTCGATATTGCAATATATGATTCAAAAACTGACCTACTGCTACTAACTTGAATGAAGCACACTATATTTCGTCACATACCTTTGTAATTAATCCAAGCCTGTTATCATAAATATTGATAGAACTTTAGATAGGTTAAAAATATAATATTTACACATATGGCATATAGTTGCACAATGGATAATAATAATAAGCAAATATAGATTAGAGTGTCCCACTTAAGAATATGACAGCCCTATGAGGGAGAAAACGCAAATTTATGAACATTATCTTCCAGTAAATGTACAAACATCTACCAAAAACTAAATAAAAATCCTTCAAATCAACTAAAATACAATGAAAGAGTAAGTTTTGTAAACAAATATCATATCACAACATATGCGCATTCGCCCTTATATAAAACGCTCTACTACAACAATTTTATTGTTACCAGAAATATACTTCACAATCATTTCAATTCACAAAAAAGAGAGCTTACTTTTTTTCTAACAAGGACAAATACATTTTCAGGAACATTTCCTCTTGGGTCAAAGTTATGTCCAAATGATCGTCTTCTACTATAGAGATGTCCTCTTTCAATCTTTCGAACGCCTTTTCTTTCTTCTCCTCTTCTTCTTTCTTCTTCCGTTTTATCTGCTCTATGCTTTCTGCGCGGACTAAAAATGCATGGAACGTTAGGTTTTTTTTAGCCATAACTCAACTACCAGTGTAAAGCATTTTTTAACGTTTCCAGGTAGTAAATTAACTTGGGAAAAAAGAAATTATATACAGGGTGTCCCGACCAATTTATATTCAAATTAAACTCAGGTATCTAGGCCACTTTTTTGTATAATTTTAGGACATTAAGTTATTTACTTATATTATTTTTCGTTCTTTCCAGGAGAAAATAACATTTTTTCATTTTAGATTCGCTTATGTTTTTACCTCTGTGTACTTCTTCCTGAGATCAATGCATATTACCTCGATGTTGTTTATGTTTTCGAACTTTAATAAATATGGAAACAGAAACTGCAGAATTCCTGCATTAGATTTGTAAAGAATCTTACTTAGTTATGGGCAGCGGAAACTTTCTGTCTTTGGAAACTTTTAAGTTTTGCAAACATTCCAGAGACAAATAAATGAGTTGGGAAACTTTCCTTCTGAACCTGGCCAAGCAAATTTTTCGGAAATATTCCCACAAATGTTGGGAATTTTGTTCATTCCTTAGGTCATTAAGGTTTTTATATATACAGTTTTTGGTCTGTAAAGGTCTCAAAAGTACACATTTCGTTATCAATTTTATTTCTTAATAAAGAACACCCTCTATATTTCACTAACTTTTAATTGATAATTATTTTCTATGTATTGCTTTAAAATTTATTAAAAATGCAAATTTTAATAATTATGTATATATTTATAAGGGTTTGTTTTAAATGTTTTCATAAATAAAAATCCAATGGTTTTTGGTAAGGTGTTTAGGCAGCCCAAATTTGATTTCTCCCATATTTATTATCTAAAAAATAATTAAGCTTAGAAGTTTTATGGAGATGCAGCATGATGTTATTATACAGGGTAAGTCTGGCAAGCGAGACCCCCCTTTATTTCGGTGATAGCTGAGAATAGAAAAAAAACTTTATATAAAATGTTTTTAATATTCAGCGAAGTTTATTTTGTGACGAGCGTTCACTATACAGAGTGGTTCAAAAAAGTTGGGAGTGCATTTTTAAATGTAACCCTGTATTTTTTACTTCAGTTTTGAATTCAGCTTGCAATTCTGGGTGTTTTTTGTATAAAATACTATCATCGTAAATTTAATAGTTTTCGCCAAAATGATATTTGAAAAAAAATTGTAGTTTCCCTACGATTGTAAAGCAACTACCAGCTGCAGCCAATACTAGTAACAAGTATTGTTATCAAAATTGCACCAGTTAATATCTATTTGCAAACAACAATATTTCGATTTCAACTTTTTATTTATTAATAACTAAACAAATAATCAAGGAAGTAACAATTAATTAACGGTAGAAAACGTGAAAACTATTAAAACAATTAAACATGATAAAACCAGTGGATGAAGTTTGGGATATTACAAAATGTTAAACTCTCAAATGCTCGAACGTGTTTCCATTTTGTTCGATCACAGTTGTAAACGTCTATGATTATTTTCCATCACATCTAAAAGTTTTACATTAGTAATTTTGGAAAACATAGACATATGTTTCCTGGTTTTCATATCTTCGATGGTAGTTGGTGGAATTACATAAACTTGTTCTTTGATATATCCCCAAAGGAAAAAATCACATGGAGTAAGATCAGGTGACCTTGCCGGCCAGTTTATACTCCCTCTTCTTCCTATCCATTTGTTTGGATAAGTTTGATCCAAATAACTGCGAACAATGTGGGAATAATGAGGAGATGCCATCGTGATGGTACCACATATCTTGTCGAACCTGTAGGGGGACCTCTTCCAAGTATGTAGGCAAATCGTTTCTTAAAAAATTTAAGTAAATTTTGCCCGTTAAACTGCGATCCTTTTGCCCCATACATTTAAAGACCCAACTCTTTTATTGTCTACAGCTTTCATCCAATAAGGAATTGTGTCTATTAACAGCTCCATTCCTTTTAAAAGAAGATTTGTCAGTGTATAAAATATTTCTCAAAAATTATTCATTTTCAATAACCCGCGTTTGAACATCTCTACAAAAATTTGCCCTGTTTTGGAAATCATCCCCATGGAGTTCTTGGTTCAGACGAGGTGATAAGGATGATACTTATGTTTTCTAATAATACTGTGCTCTGCGAAATATTCAGATCATCTGCTACTGAATAGGTACTTGCATTTGGATTGTCCACTATACTCAAAATAACATAGGTTTCAAATTCCTCACTCATTATGAACTGCTTTTTCTTTCTTGTTATGTAGCAAACATTACCGGTTGTTCTGAAACGATGCAATACTTAGACCTGAAGGCTTGCTAGCACGAAAATTCATTTGATACCGACGTTTTGCTGATTTAATTTGGCTACGACATTCTCCAATAATTAAAATCGTATAAGTTAGTTCGTTTAAGGAAAAGGTTATTATTCATCATTAATTATGAATGTAGAAAATAAACAACTCTTGAAACTAGACAACTTCGATACTTGACAGCGCCACGTAAAGAAAAACAAAAGAACAAGTTAAGACGTCTTTTCGTGATGAGATAGTGACGACACATAAGGAAGCATTTCTTTGATTTCGAAACCATGTCCGGGAACGTTTTAAAAGCGTTTTGTAAAGATGGGGTATTTCGATTGTTTTTATTAACGTTGAGAAGCGTAATATTGGTCTAAATTTGGCTGTGAATTCTTTTGTATTATTTAAAATTTTCATCATCTCACTCAAATTATGGATAACAATATAAGGACAACCAAATAAATTTAAGAGCAGAGGGAGGTTGCCCCCAAATCCCCCCTTGAGTATGCCAATGATAACAGTACATTTTGATGCAGCAAGAATATTAGCAACCGGTGTCATTTTTAAATTGTAATCATACATTTTTGACCATTAAAAAAATAACTACTAAAATACTACATAGAACCTAGAGAATTTGTATTCTAACGACCTTGTTGTTTAGTTTTTAGCTGGTGCAATTTTGATAACAATGCTTGTTACTGGTATTGATTGGCTGCAGCTGGTAGTTGCTTCACGATTTAGAAGAAAACTATAAAAAAATGTTTCAAGTATCATTTTAGCGAAAATTATTAAATTTACAATAATAGTATGTTATACAAAAATATCCAGAATTGCAAGCTGAATCAAAAAATGAAATAACAAATACAAGGTTACATTTAAAAATGCAAAGTTGGACCAGGCCCAACTTTTTTGAACCACTCTGTACAGTAAACGCTCCTCATAAAATAAAGTTCGGTGAATATTAAAAATATTTTATATAGTTTTTTTTCTATTCTCAGCTATCACATAAATAAAGGGGGGGTCTCGCTTGCCAGACTTATCCTGTATATTAGTGCACTAGTTTAAGGAAGTTCTTCCAAAAGGCCTCTTTTAACAACCTTAGATACCTGGGCCGTACAATGTTCATAGTGTCTCATAGTTCTCCTACTCCTAGATTAATTAAGTAAATAAAGCTACGATACCTGCATAACACTAACAGTGTTGAGCCAGAAATTCGAATCCATAAGCTCTATTTAAATTTTGAAATAAAAAAAATTATTGTTTGGTTATCTTTCAAGAAAATATTAGGAATATTAATTCATTCAAAATGTTAATTTGAAATATACTTACTATCATACTTCGACAAATCTCCGAGAACTATGCCGTTATTTGCCAATAGTTCTTCGGTAGATTGAATTATATCACCATTGTGCTTTTGGAGTGCTATCTTGGCCATCCTTGGGTCGAAACCAGCTTCAACCAACTACAATACCAAATACTATATTTTCACACGGTTTTCACAATATGAGGTATATAGCTTCTTAAATTAAAATTTTTGAATAAAAATAATTTATTAAATATACTGCAATGGCATGAGTGATCACTAGACATATTCTTTTAATGTAAGTTCAAGAAAATATCAGGTATTTAGGCCACTGACTTTCATGACATTCAGATATTTACTTATACTATTTTTCGTTGTTTCAAGAAGAAAGTAAACTACATTTTTTCATTTTAAATTCGCTTATATAAGTTTTTACTTTTGTATACACCTTCCTGAGATCATCGCATACTACCTCGATGTTGTTTATGACTCTTTGCTAACAAACTTCAATAAATATCGAAACAGAAACTGGAGAATTCCTGCATTAGATTTGTAAAAAATCTTACTTAGTAATGGGCAGCGGACCATTTCCAGTTTCGGAAACTTTCCTAGGAGAAATAAATGAATTTGACAAACTTTCCTTTTAAACGTTGGCAAGGAAATTTTGGGGAAATATTCCCACAGGCGTTGGGAATTTTGTTAATTCCTTACGCCAGTTTGGTTTTTTTGTTTATTCCTTACATCAGTAATAATAAAAATAAATATAAATAATTCACATCCAATACGATATACTTTTATCGTTTTATTAGGAGTAAATGGCAAATGACTCGAGTTCATGTGTCTATGTTAGGTTTTTTTTGAGTATTTGAAAGCTTTGCCTGATAATTTAAAAATTAATTTTTATAAAATCTAAAATATTTAAATCTAAAGGGGGAAATTTGCCGAAAATTTTCTTGGAAACATTTTTCCGAATATTTCAAAGAGAAGTTTAAGTTTTCGCAGTGTTTTAGGAAACATTTCGGGAGTTTTAGCAAAAGGAAAATTTGTCGACCACTAAACTTACTAGAAGGAATGATGTTAGTCATCATATGTCTAAAACATTTAAATATCATATGATCCAGAGAAGATATGTACACTTGTCTCCAGTGACGGCTCGTACTCTAAAATTTAGGGTCGGCCGAGGCTCAAAGCCAATCAATTGCGGATTTACGGTGAAGGGGTAATGAGGTAATTTCCCCCCCCCCCCCTTCCAGACCGGTTGAACATCATGTGTAATTTACATATTTTTCGTGAGAATTACGATTAAAAACTTGGCTAGGAAACACTGTAGCACAAGAGCAAACTGTTGGATCGGATCTCTTGCATTTCCATGGATAGAATATTGATGTAAATATAAACAATGTAATTAATAAATTTGCTGCAGGAAAAAAATTGGACGTTATTCTGTCTATAACTATTTATTAGAGGCTGTTTTTTTTCACTTATGCCACAACAAATATGATAAAAAATATGGGTATTTATGTGGTTCTCATGCCATTTACAATAAAATATATTAACAAACTTTTTTTTAAATTAACCCTCCCCCAGAAACGTTTCCTAAGATCCCCCTTGAAGCCAATGTAATGTTAATCCAAATATGGTCAAATACTATTCTTATTATTTTCCTTTTATTTCTTCAATTAATTAGGTAGGCAGGCTATATACAGCAGATCTGGGCTAGAGTATAAATTTAATAAATAATAAAAAAATATTAGTAAAACGCTCCAGTCAGCCAAATTAATTTTTTGATATTTTAATGTATCTTGCCTCAAGAGGAAAATAAAATAGATGCCAAAGTGAAAGCTACGTACTACATACAAAACCAAAAAAGTATATTGTCCAACAAGAACCACGATGCGGCCTGCCGAGTTATAAAACAAATTGCAAATGATATTTTAAAATATTCACTTCACATTTGGTCACCATATTTATGGAGTGAAAATTACTAATATAATATACTAACCATCATTAGCCATGACTAATGTAAAAAACTAACAAATTAATTTAAAAATAAGTAGTATCATTTTATAATAATTACAATTAATACCTGAAAAATGCTAGTATTCAATTGGGAAAAATTCCGGGGATACGGCCATATCGAGACGGGCCGGTATGGGGTGATATAAGCTACGACGAACGTTATAGCACGGGGATGTAGGCGGACGTACTACGTACCGCGTGAATTAGTAGCTAAAGTCTAGCATGTGAGATTATGAAATTGGCTGGCCGAGCCACCGTCTATAATAAATATATTAGAATATCTGTGGACGGTGGTCTACGGAGTGCTGTTAATGGCGTTATCTATATGTTAGTCAAGCAATGATAGTAAGGATACCTACCTATTTTGCTATGTGTCCAGGAAATAATAAACTACATTTTGGTTTTGTGAGTTTTTAGAATGTTTGCAAAATTATTTTTGAAAAATATTTACCTACTTT
The DNA here is from genome assembly GCA_030620095.1 of Kuschelorhynchus macadamiae. Taxonomy (NCBI): domain Eukaryota; kingdom Metazoa; phylum Arthropoda; class Insecta; order Coleoptera; family Curculionidae; genus Kuschelorhynchus; species Kuschelorhynchus macadamiae. The sequence continues at coordinate 753,952 of JAUTXW010001380.1, forward strand.
TTTAAAATGTGAATTTTCCCTGTATCCCGGCCGACCCTGCCGCCCCTGGGGTGCCGTCACTGCTTGTCTCATGTATAAGGTACCAGTAACTTAAAAATTCTTTACATATATTGTCAGTCAATACTAAATAAAATAGACCAAATTGACATTCTTTTGCAACAGGAACTACTAGACATAATTATTGCAGTAGACACACTGTTTCAAAATTTTGCTGCCTTTTTGCAATGTTTTTTGCGAAGAGTCCAGCAATATAAACTTTACCTAGTTCAAAAAAGTTTTAAAGAGTGATAATTTAAAAAAAATGAACTGCTTTGTAATTTCCCTGAGGTTTGACCCTCCAGATACTGGTCTAAACAAAAACTTATACTTTTTGTGCTATGGGGATAGGGATTTTTATATCAGACAAACTGCCCTTTCGTTTTTTAATTACACATCACATTAAAACGAGTAATATACACGCCAGCTCACAAAGACGTGTATTGATCTTTTTTTTTGTTAAAGATGTTACAAGTCCGAATATTTAGCATACTAAATAATATATTTTTAATTATGATTTAACAGGACATTGTCCCATTAAAATGCAATAACATATGTTTGTAACAAAAATCAGTTTCAAGAACGATTTAAAAATTGAAAAATGGAAAGTGTTTATTTTGTTAATGACATAAACCCAGCCAAATCAAATTTTTTTACATATTACAATTTTATATCATAAAAAATTCGGACTTTTCTCAAATCACATGCCGAAAAAATAAAAATTATCCAACCTACTAAAACCGATACACAAGAAAATTAACTTTATTTACAAACTATTTAAGAACGACAAAACCGTCAACTCAAAAGTTGCAGAAGAATCTCATTAATCTAAACAGAATAAACCGAAACTCCTTGGGTCTGTGTAACGAAGTTTGTAATTTTCAGGGTTGAAATACATTGCTGTGATACATTTATTAATTTCAGAGATAAAAATCCGATTCTTTTTCGCACTAAAATATATGCATTTAAACTCTATTACATTTTCCGTCGCGGAATATCGGATATTTAAGCGTCCGAGAACTCAACGGCAGTTCTTGAACTGAAGTCACTAACAGCAAACCAAGTAGCCAGCAGCCAATCAGATGCAGTAATAAGCATAGGTAAAAACTATTGGAAAATACTGTAACAGAATTTATTTACCGAAAATATTCAGCCTAAGTGTATAGCTTAAAAGCTTTTCTGGCTTGCTAAATTTTTATAAGTTTTAGGAAAACAGAATATTAAAAGACAAGAAAATCTTTTAGGTCGAAGCTTTTGGGTTTAGCTTTGACAGCTGACTGACACAGAGGAAGTAGTGAACCATATTAAAAAGCTTATTAAGTTTAAAATATTAAAAACTGGGGAAATCTTCTAAGTCGTGGCTTCCTGTTTTACGACTTAAAATTTACCTTTGGAAAGTTTACCTACACCGTCTAATTGAGAACTGTATGACATAAAAGAATCAGTAAACTCTTAGTTCTGTTTAATTTAAAATAAAATTAAATACCAGACCCGAAGAATCTTTTGAGTTGGGGCTGAGAGCTCTCTGGTCTGCAACTCGAAATTTACCTTTGATAACGTTTATTTGCAACTTCTGTGATTGAGAACTCTCTGATATAAGAGAAGCTATAAACTCTTTGATATTTCTCCGTTAAAGATTAAAGAAAGAAGCCGTTAGACAGCCAAACACTATTTTGTTTTCACTCTTTCTATCTAAAAACTTTAAAACTGTACTTAAAGCCGATCCGAATTTCACTGTTTGATCATTACCGTTTAAACGAGAACAAACATCTTTTTATTGGTTTTGGTTTACTTTATACCTATTTTAATTACCGCATGTCTTTAATACCTATTAAACCGTAACTTACAGATCGATATAACTTCGTTATACCCCATACTGCCTAAAATTCTACATAATTATTAATAAGTAAATAGTTAGGGCTAATAGGGAACCTAGGAATTATTTTATGTATTTAATTGAATTGTAATAAACAGCTAATAGTTCAAACCAACTCATTATTTATTTAGAAAAGAACCTTTTTTCTTTTCTCCACTATGTAAAAGCTATCTATAGGTATAGTGATGAGGTCTTGACCACTCTAATCCAGAGATTGGCGCCCGAGGCAGCCGTCCAGAAACAACAGGAATCGAGACGTCAAAGATGTAAGTAGACTAAAGCATTTGACACAGTTAATCAAAAGAAATTATGCACTAAGACTGAACACTGTGGTATACAACGAAATACACACACAACAATTGAAAGATATTTGAGTAAAATATCAGATAGTGGATGTGAATGGAAATGTAGTGAATAGAGTTTAGTGTGCCACAAGGCACACTCTTAAAGCCATCACATTATATATAAATATCTTATTAAAACTCAAAAGTAAAGGACAAATAACTAGGTTTACATATGATACAGCTATATTCCATTCTGCTAAAACCTTGACACAAGTTACCTTGTAGTTCTAAGCACAAGCTGACAGCACTAAATCAACATAAGACTTTATATTTTTACATCCCATACAAGTCATATTTTAATTCACATTAAATTAAATCGCGTATAACAAATGCTTAAGCACATTCAATAAAATACCTGGTGGGAGATTTATATTAAAAATATTGTGAAAAGGATATGGTACATTATCTAGATTCTTTTACTTGAACGATTTTCTTAAGAGAGAATAATTTAGAGTAGTTTACCTTGCATTAGTACAATCTCAATTGTCTTATAGATTAAGCTCGTGGGTGGTGTATCGGATATTTATACAATGAACTTAGAGGTGATGGGAAAAATGGATTATTGAGATAATTTATGAGAAAAATGTTCGAATCTCTTCCATACTGCTGTTTCTCAACAGAAAAATAAAAGAATGGATTTTACAAACAGAAAGGGATATTTTTCACAAATAAGTGAGAAACAACTCATAAAATAAAATACTATATATATATATATATATATATATATATATATATATATATATATATGCATAAAAACTGATGAACAAAAAAATCCATCAATAGACTACACGCATAAAGTGCATGATAGAAACTGTGAGACATCTAGCAGAGCGGTCCTACAAATACAAGAAAAAATTAACTTGTCTGAGTTATATGATATTAAAAACAAAATATAGCCGTGAAATTCCCCAATATCGTATCTAAACATTCAAGGAATGCACATAAAACATAATTATACTGGATTACAAAATACAAAAAACCTATATTAATATGTCTATTGAAAACTCACGTAACCAAAGACTGGAAATTGAAATCCTAGGTTATTTATACTGCAGTATGCTGCTTTCATAAAGTACGCATACAGGTGGGGCAAAAATATAACATAAAAAATCGTTATTCCACCCGGAGAGCAGCGTTACGCATATACATGTATGATGTGCTGGAATGCGGATAGAAGGTGAGTAACCCTCTCCCAGTGGTGGTCACATGCGTAGGGCATGCCTCTAGTGTGAGGAAAGTCTAAAAACTGGTTACGTTATGATAAGATGCTAAAAATGCTTCTCGGCAGGCTGACTTAAGAAATTTAAAAAATGCGAAGGTAAGCCTCCTGAACAAAGAGTCGATATTCCTATAAAATACCCGGCGCTGGCGTATGCTGAGATGATCGTTCAAAACTAGGTTGTTGATCTTTCACAGCTCGAGATGCCAATATTGTAAGAGACTACGCATAATCAGCTTCCGTTGACAATCTAAGATAAAGTTTATCCGCTGCTCTGCTTGCATTCTTGAACAGAAAAGCTCCTATACCTACAATCCCGCGATCACGAGCTGTAGCATAGGATTCTATGCTATTGGCAACTTTGCATGAAAAGCCCAACAATATTTTATTGTGCAAGTGCTCTTGCTGAGAGCTGAGAAGACTAAATACGTGATACCGATGATCGAGGATGTATGCTTCTATTCAAAAAGGCAAATCTTACGGGTCTGGTTCCCGTAATTTGTCCTGTCTCCACTTCAGAACGCCCAAAGAATAGAGAAGCACGGAAACCGCAAGCATATTTGTAGCAGCCACCTTATTCGATCCAAAAAATTCTGAATTCTATATTTTACGCAAGCAATGCCTGTACTTCGAACAGAGAGGAGATTTGATGTTACATGTCAAGCATTCAGTTTTGGCTTAAACCCAGATATATGTAGTGTTCTTAGTAGGTACTTTCTTATAATCTATCCAAGCTATCATAAAAGTTTCGCTTGAACTGAATCAAAACTTGCGTGATGCACCTATCAATAAATAAGTTCTCCTTGTAGCCTTTAATCACCTTCTTGTCTCACAGCTACTCTGTTATACCATAAATCACAGGTGCGACTGCCCTCAATACTAAGTAAGAATTTGGAGTAAAGATCTTGTAACACATATTGAGGCAGATTATAGGTGGTAGACTCTAGGCTCCTTAAAATGTTAATTGTTTTTTCTCTATCAAAGCATTCATGTGGTAATATTATTTATAATAATTGTATATATTTTTCCTTTGAGGATAAAAATATAATATATATTTAGTTACCTGAGGAACCAAATCTTCTATAAGCGCCATGAATTCAAAACTTTTGGTCTGACTAGGACCTGGGGCAGGGTTTTCTTGAATATACTGGATACTGTCCGAAATAACATTGTTACACTTTTTTAATGCAATCCTGGCTGCTTCCTTATTGTAGCCCATATTGACCAGGATGTTTAAGAAATTCGGGTCCACGTACTGTTTGCCGTCTGCGCATTTTCCTAATTTCTTCCGTTCCCTGAAAATAGGTAAACCGCTTTATAAATTGAATATAACTTCGTATATTTACACAAAAATATATTTGCTCCATACTGAGATTAAGACTCTAAGGCGAGGAACAAAGTTCATATTCTTTATAAAATAAAGAAAGAGTTTTAACTCATCAACAATATAATAGTCACATTTGGTGCTAATAGAGGTTGCTGAGAACTTGGAAGGAACCACATATAGTAAACTAACGTGGAAAACGCACGTATAATGAACCACCACAAGACTAAGGGAAGAGTATTATTGCCTTGTTGGTGAAAAACTTGTATATGATTTAGCTCAGCGGTCATATTTAAACGATCTGGTCATCTAACTACTTTTTTGGAATCCGAGCCCATTAAGAATTGAAGGCTTGCAGCCCTTGGGAACGGTTATCTTAAACATATCAAAATGTCACACCTCTAAAACAAATGGTACCAATTAAACGATTCGAATCAGTTTTTCGTTTTTCTTTGCTTTTAACTATGCTGATTATTATTTCAAATAATGTTTTTTTTTCTTACATATAACAGCATATTTTCGGAGAGTGGGCGGCGATATCCAAACTCTCTTCTGGCTGCCTAGCCCGGGAGCTTGCGCCACTTTTTCATGTTATATTTGCACAAGGCTAGCTTCCCTTTTATACGCTTATACTTGTATACATATTGGCAAAATAGCAGTCGCGTTACAAAAATAAAAAATTAAAATGCAAGAACTGTACAAAGCTGTCACTTTTTATTTTTTATTCTTGATACCAAAAAATATATAAAAAAATTGTTTGACTAACTCATCGCAGAGCTGACTCTACTGAATTTTGGACAGTAGATTCCTTTTGTGAAAGGATTTAAATTTATAAGAAATACTTTTCAATAAAAATAATTAAATACCTATTTCAGAATTTATCAATGGGTGTACAAAATGAGAATGAGTTTGTTTTGTATGATTCGGTCAAATAATAAATAAACATATTATAATACGCAAATGACAAAAATTAATTCAAACAAAGCGAAGCTTAGCAGTGGTCTTTTTATATTAAATATTAAGAACTACTGTAAAATATTCAAACTTTGAACACTTACAGAATTTGTATACGTTAGTAATTTATATTTATCGGTTTATTAATGACATACTAATAATATATAATAGATATGTTGTCGCTACGTAAATTCATGGTTAAAGTGCATGGGTAACCTTTCATGCTATTGCTAATTGTGCAATAAAAGCGCTATTAAATATTTTTTCTAGCGTTTTATAACATTTACTATGGTAACGGCATTTTATGTCAAGTAATACTAGAACAAATACGAGACTTCTTTTTTTACATATTCATATAATTGATCGCAATTTAGTGGTCTAATAACAATTCCAATTTTTTTTATCTGATAAGTATGCTGCACTTAGAGCGCTTAAAACTAGTCGTTGTATATGCAAAACCCTTGTATACGCTTATACTTGTAATACATATTGACAAAAGGGTTTGCTTCCACTTCAATAGCAGTTGCGTAACAAAAATAAAAGAATTAAAACGCAAGAACTGCACAAAGCTGTCACTTTTTATTTTTTATTCTCGATACCAAATAAATATAAAAAATTTTTTTAACTAACTCATCAACGCAAAGCTGAAACTACTGACGCCAGAACCATGAAATTTGGACAGTAGATTCCTTTTGTGAAAGGATGTTGGGAAATTCAACCGCTAAAGGTGTAAAATTGAAGATGAGAGTTTGTATAGGGAAGAATAATTATGTCTACTGACTTGAAATTTAGAAGAAATACTCTTCAATAAAAAATAATTAAATACGTGTTTCAGTATTTATCAAAAATTCATCTACTAAGTTTAAAAAATATAGCATGAAAGTTTGTACCAGGAAAAATAATTCATTGTTTATTGACTTGAAATTTAGCATTAAAAATGTGTCTCACCATTTATCTAAATTCTTCCCCTATGGGTATAAAAATGGGAATGAGTTGCTTGCTTAAAATACTTGGGTAGCCTTTCATACTATTGCCAACTGTGCAATAAAAGCGCTAATAAATATTTTTCTGGCGTTTTATAATATTTATTATGGTAACGGCATGTTATTCAAGAAATGCTTAAAAAAATACGAGCGACTGCTAATGCACTTGCAGAAAACAATTTTATAGCTACCGTTACAGAGTATGAGAATCCATAGCATAGCTCATGCTTGCACATCTCTAGCAAAAAGTAGTGACGCTGGCTCCCGGGTTATAGGTAAGAAGATTTAAGTCAGTCAATCCCCCCTGTAATCCAAATGACTCACTCATGCCATGGTGTCTCGCAGTAAATTCAGTCTTCTAATAACAATTCCAAAATTTTAACAGATAAGTATGTTGCGCTTAGAGCGCTTAAAACTAGTCGTTGTACATCCAAAACAATGTGGAACTACCAGAACTGGGTAATCATTTAATGTACAATTAAAAAAACTAAAGATTTTATTTTCCGTTGTGATGAACTTTGTGACGCGACGCAATCGTTCCGTTTATTAAAGAAACACGTGAGCTCTTAAATAATCTTATTTCTCTGTACATAACACCTTTTTATCTATAAAATCCTTGTATCTTTGATAAATAAAAACATTATTGTACTATTCCTACTGAGAAAATGATGGTATTAATATCGCCAAAGAACTAAACTGCTATTTCTTCCGAAAATGCACAAAAACGAATTAAAATTTTAAAGTTTTATTTAAGTTTTAAAGAGTACATAACACTTTCTCCAAATAGGTTTTTTTATTTTCTTTCTAACTTTACTATTTTTAAAAATACAGGTGTTGCTTTTAGAGCCAAATTTGCAAATACTGGGTGATACAGGAGGCGCCACATAACACGCTGCCAATGTTTTTTTAGTTTTAAAAATATTAATTTAAAATTTCTCCATAAGAGGCCAATTTTCTATGAAAAAAGGGAATCCCCCCCCACTTTTTTATTTTAAATAGAATATTTTTATAGACTACAATATTTAACCTAAAATTGGCCTTTCAGTGATATATCATAAGTTATCTTATCTTTTCAAAATGGTGGCCTGGACAGTTATTTTTTAAATCATACACATTGCCGCTTTATGAAAAAAATGCACTCACTTTTCACAAAATATTTTTTTAAACTAGCTAAAATAAACTTATTTTTTTATTTTTTTAGAAGACTTCGATTTAAAAATCGTTTTGGGTAAAAATGCAATTTATTTATTTTTTCCACTTCTTTTGTTACCTAAAGGGCAATTTACTCCAATATTTCTAAAGGAACCTTGTATATTTTTTCACAGTTACTTTCGCCGTAAAATTACCTTTTTAAAGATGTTTCACATGTTAAAGTTTATTTTCAAAATGACTATAAAATAACCATTCACTTGAAGTAAAAACTATCCTGATTTGTTAAAAATGGCTGGCATATCGCCATCTTGATAATAAAGGTTAGCATGCGACACATCTTTTAAAAGGTAATTTTACGGCGAAAATGACTGTGAAAAAAATATCCAAGCTACCATTAAAAATATTGGAATAAAACGCTCTTTGGATGTAACGAGAAGTGAAAAAAAAATTAAAAAAACCTCTTAGTACCTAAAACAATTTTTAAATCGAAGTGTTCTAGAAAATGAAGAAACGAATTTATTTTAGATTGTTTAAAAAAAGCATTTTATAAATAGTGACTGTATTTTTTTAATAAAGCAGCAATGTTCAATTTTTAAAAAATGGCTACATAGTCGCCATTTTGAAAACAAAAGTTAATCGTTGAAAAGCTAATTTGAGCCTGAATATCATAATTCATAAAAATAATCAAGGTCCTATTCAACAAAAAAAGTAGGGGTCACTTCCGGAAAAACCGGAAGTGTAACTATTAATTGTTTTTCATAAAAAATTTGCCTCTTATGAGTAATAGAATTTACATTTTTAAAACTAAAAAAAATGGCAGCCTGTTACAAGTCTCCTGTGTCACCCGGTATTGGCAAATTTTACTCTAAAAGCAACACTTCTATTTTTAAAAATAGTAAAGTTAGAAAGAAAATAAAAAAACCTGTTTGGAGAAAATGTACAGTACTCTTTAAAACTTAAATAAAACTTTTAAATTTAAATAGCCCTTTTCGTTTTTGAAATATGCTAATTAGATTAAGCTGATGTAGAGCCTAAAAATCGTTTTTGTAGATTTTCGGAAGAAATAGGAGTTTAGTTCTTTGACGATATTAATATCATAATTGCCTCAGTAGTAATAGTACAATAATGTTTTTATTTATTAGAAGTTCAAGGATTTTATAGATAAACAGGTGTTATAATAAAGAGAAACAAGATGCATGAAGAGCTCAGACATTTCTTTAATAAAGGGAACGATTGCGTGGCATCACAAAGTTTGTAATTTTAAAAATAAGGTTGGAGAGAAAATAAAAAAAAATCCGTTTGTAGAAAAAGTTCAGTACTCCTTAAAACTTAAATAAAAACATTTAAATTTAAATTCGTTTCAAAGGGTGTTGAAATATCGTACTTGAGCTTTAGAATCGCTAGGTTTTTAACTAATCTTAACATATTTTTTACATCCTACAGATTATAAAAAAATTAAGATTTAAGGGCTCTCTAGCATGAAAACTTTATAGCAAAGGGATGGTGGAAGAAAAATTTAATTTTTTCGAAAAAAAATCATATCTCAAAAAATACTTAAAATATTACAAATATTTTCAAATTGTTTTCTTTTATTTCACCAAAGGTTAAAATCTTGCAATTAGAACGCAAAAAAAACGTTTTTGTAAGTTTTAAGAACAAATAAAATATGGAAAAATTTGCAGTCTTGTTTAACACCCTGTATAAATAACTTTTTAGTTTAAGAAAATTTGACGCTTAAAAGCGGTAATATGCAGTGATATTTGCCAGACAGCTGAAAACCGCATCTCAAAATCTTTTCTTGTTTTAAAAATATTCGAATTTAAATTTTACCTAACAATTTGCCTATTCCGTTTGCTCTATCCAGCAGACTTCATAACGTATTATTAGGTGACAAAAATGTAATACAGCGTGAAATATGGGGAGGGAGCGTCAAAAATGCGTGAATTTTTCATGACGTGCTTTATGGACAGATCCTTGCCATTGCATTAAACAAATTTGATAGTTAATGTTATTATTAATCATATTAACTATAACTTTGGTGAGGCACAACTAAACTTGTTCAAGGTTCAAAACATAAAATGTATAATTCTTAGTCCTTGCAAAAATTCATTTATTTTATATTTTTTAACTCATTTGATTTAGAATACGAACATAGTATTAAAAGTATTATTGTTTCTAATAAGTTAAATAAGAGTAAACTCATTAGAATGTAAGTATGTAATTAAGAAATCATGGCTCTTGGGATTAGACTTACGATGTAGACTGAAGCTCGTATCTCTAGTAAAATTGTTAGGATGCTTATAAATTTCAATAGATTCTCTAATTCCGTTTATAGAATCCCGAGACCAATGCAAGAACTTTGGTTTCATTTACATTTATGACATGTCCAGTGGAATGTTAGTGTTCAGATACAGCAGATTGTACAATTTGTTTTTTTTTAATACATCGATCGTTCATGTTCCTTAAGCCTAGTGGATATGGATCGTACCACAGGAAGAATACTCCTTCCGTTTGGAAAGAATTAATGACCTTTGGCGACCGCAAACATTATTTAAGTTTCTTGGTGTGTTGGACCGGCGAAGTAACCCTACAATCTTGTCTGTGATTCCGTGTATAAATGGAAGAACTACACTTCCTATCGGTAATTCCTTATTAGTTTCATTTCGTAGGGTAGGTTGATTAAATTTTCTAATTGACCGTCTAATATCATCAGTGCAATATCCATTCCCTCTTAAAGCTTGAGTCAATTTCTCTGTTTCCGATTGTAAAGAATTTTAGTCACAAATCGCAAAGACGAAATAATTAATAACTGATTGCTTTTGTGCCTGATGATGATGTTCATTTTCTATATACAGTGTCCTAAAGTTTAAAGAACATGAAGGATGTAATAGAAGGAACAATTTGCTGTATCTGAACACCAACATTCCACTAGACATGTCATAAATGTAAAAGAAACTAAAGTCTTGCATCTCTCAGAATTCTATAAACGAATTCTATTATTCGTGGGAACCGATCGTTACATTTGTGACCACAGGTCGACTACAAATAGCCGGCCTAGGTCTCTCCAACTCATTCGGTGTTTCATTCTCGTGAATATCCCTAAATATGCCTCTGACAATCGAAGGCGAAACGTCGGGAAGTGACATTTTGACACGGTCTAATCCCAAGAACCATAATTTCTTAATTGACCACACGCGTGAAAGCTTTCGTTCTATGTAAGTATGTACGTATTTAGGTACATAGTAATTTAATTACATTTTGGGAATGTAATTTTTAATTTAATGATTACTTTTAAAAGTAATTGTGTCCAGCTCTGGGAACTACCCGAAGAACCTTACTGGCCTACAATAGCAAAATAATCACACTAATCTGGTAACCAAAAATATGTGATATGAGCAGAATTAAGCTCAAAACTCTAGTATTACAGTATGATACCTAATCTAAAACCACGGCGAAAAGGAGTGGTTTGTCATCATATAGGTATGGATGTGGCTAACGCAACATAAATTGAAGTGGAAATAACTGAAAATATTGACAATTCCCTTTCCATCGGAATGTCTAAATGTTTCTTTACTGTTATTAATACCATAAAATACAAAGATCTAAGAAAGTGAATCGGCATTGCCAAATGTAACAAACATCGGCCAATACATATGTAATATTTTCGTTGCACAATTATATCTTAAAATTACCATATTTTTAACTAAACATTCAATTACAATTTAATACGCTAACCCATATAGGTTTAATCTAATAATAAAGGGCAAACCGTTGGGCTACTATTTAAGAAATAAAACTGTAGGTATATGCAACGTGGCCCTAAGCGTTTAGGTTTTAATTTTTTTCAAGTAAATACACTGCACAACGCTAAAGTGAAACAATTTAATTTTATTTGATATTTGAATATACATGATTTCATTTACTTGAATTTTACAGACCTTAGAGTGGCAATTTTTGGGTATTTGCTACTGTTATTATAGAATGAAAATATTGTTTACTATAGAAAGTCTTGTAAAGAAATGGGTCAAACATCTGAAACCCAAGTTTTTTTTACAACGTTCTACAATATCAAAATCAATGTAAAACGTACGGACAAGTTTGTCCTTTCTATTTATGGTAATGTGGTTAACCGAATCATCGAGTTAAAAAAATGTCGCATTACAAATTTTATGACATATCGGCATATTTTTAGTTCTTGCACGGATGAAATGCACTGGCGGCTCGTGGTGAATTATATTAGGAGGTCAATAAGAAATTTAAAAATAGGCATACTTAAAATAAAAATAAATATTTTATCTTTAAATTGAGCTTTAAATTCTCTTGAAGTTCAGGTCTACTCTTCGTTCTTTAGAATTGGAAAAATGCTGAATGACACGTTCGTTAAAGTTGCACGCACAATCCTTTTATAAACGATTTCTCGATACTTAAAATTGCTAAAGGGGATAGTGTATCTTGGCCCAACTCCTCAACAAAATTTATAAGCCCTCGAAAAACTCCTGGATTTTCAGACAAAACCGTTTCATCATAGCCACGTAGTGCCAGCTCGAATGCCCCACAAAATTTTACACAATCTATAATTTTATTTAAAATATAACGATTTTTGGATACATTTTCATTAAAATCTCTAAGGGAGATTCTATAAGCTGTGTCTAGCTGAGTGCGAATATCAACACTTCCGACCGTAGCATAGTTCACCGAACATTTCATGTGATCTGCAGAAAACGCATGTTTTTTTATTTTTTCTTTTTATTGTTTTAAGTCTTTAACACCCGTTTTGCACCATAATGAGTCCGACGAGTCCTTAGAGAACAACAAACAAACATAACAGTAAAATGAGTTAGAGACTTCACAACCACATCTTCAGTTAGCTAAATCGTACATACTTTTGCGAAAGTTTCGACGAAACCTCTTTATTTTTGTCTTTACTAGTTTGTCGTATACTAAGTTCTGGCAAATTGCGAGCACTTACCTTGAATTCGGTTATTTTCTCAAAATTAAGTCCGTTAGCACTATTTAGTTGTTTAATTTTCTGCACTACCGAAATTTTATTTCATCTACATTCACAACTCAAACATAGACCACCTTGAAATTGGTTATTTTTGCAAAATTAAGTTCGTAAGCACTTTTTAATTGTTTATTTTTTTGCACTAGTCACTACCAACATTTTATTTCCTGTATATTTCGAACTCACACATGGATCATAAAAACAAAAAAAATATATATTACAAAAAACAGTATACAAATCAATTTTCATTGATTGAAAACGTCCGAAACAATATCGAGTCAGAATATCGACCGCGCGACTTCTGAACAACTGAACTTCCGCATGCCGACGTGATGATGCCGCGACCGATCGATCGAATTATGAAAAGAGACCGGCTGATGACCCAAATCGCGATTTCATATTCCATTTGCTATCACGTTCGGCTGCCGCTCGGTAGCTGTGAAATCTTCGGTTACTTTCGTCAAGCTTTAAGGTAATCAGAGCAATTCGGACTGCCCAGCCTAGCTTAGAATAGCGTATTTTATTATGCCTAAGGAACGCAACGAGACGATTCGAACCGCCGCGCGTGGCAATAGTGTAGCGTATTTAACTTTTCCCAAGGTTCGCGTTTTATAACAACTATCAGGAGTGACGGTCAAACGAATAATTTATTTTCTGAAATATTTTTGGGGGGTCATAGCCAAATGACTCTATGGAAGAGCCGCCACTGACAAAATGATTAACAAATCAGTATATTCTAGTTTTTATATTCTTCATTAATCGTTATCTTACGATCTTCAATGTTTGCTTACACAGGAACACTTAAATGCATAGCTGGAATCAAATTCGAAAAAACACTTTCCCTTGGTGCAAATATGTCTCCCTTGCGACATTATTACGTTTGGTAGGTGTGGTAAAAGTTAATTAGACCGAAGTCTAATCTAAACGAGTTCCTCTTTCTGTTTTATTAGTATACCTTAAAACAAATCTTAAATTTATATATTATTAATCCTAATTAAGTTTAATATCATTGCAGATATAACCAGAATGTCAAAAATCATCTAGGGAGCAATCAAATGTCACACATTTCATATTTATTTTTAATTTTCTACATTTCATAGATAAAAATCAATTTTTGTAATTTTGTAACAAACCTTTTCAGGACTGAGTATTACCAACTGGCCGGCAGAGCTGTGAAAATTACTTCAAAAAAGTATCTAGTTACTTTTAAAGTTACTTTCTGACAAATGTAACTACATACTCGAAGATACTAGTCATTTTAAATAGTATCTAGTTCTTCTTTACTTTCTGAAAGTAACTAAATATTTCAACTAAGTTACTTTGAGAGTAACCAGTTACTTTAAAAGTAATTAATTTCTTTTGAAAAATAACTAGTTACTAGTACCTATTTACTTTTAAAGTAACTAATTACTTAAATATATAATATATATATATATATATATATATATATATATATATATATATATATATATATACTTAGTTACAAGGTAACTAGTTACTTTTACTAACTAGTTACCAAAAAGTATCTTTTTCATCAAGTCATTCACAGCTTTGCTGGCCGGGATGTCAGGGATCAAATTTTAAGTCTTTACTGAATCTTGTTTATTCTGAGTGAGAGGTTATTTACTGTCTTTTTTTAGCAAATGGTCTTTTTATTTTTTGTTACGTTATTAAACAGCATGGCGATATGGAAACGTAAAGGAAAGTTTGCATCGTGTGGATGGAAAACAAAAGACCAATATACCCATACGGGCTTTAGTCTTCTAAAACATAAAAGATTTTTATACATTGTACATTTCCCAAATTTTAAGACAGTTTTTAAAATGTTTTACAAAGAGCAATATGAAATTTTCAAATAGAATCAGGCTAAAATAGCAATAAACGCAAACAGATCGACAAAAAAATGCTATCCCAATTATGTGCCGTCTGTTCTTTTGTTTAGTTAATTCAGTTTTACTAGCAAATACTGAGAACATCAATTATTATTCATAAATAGGTTCGTTATTTTACAAGTGAATATTCTTCCTTTACTTTTATTAGACTGACGACGTTTTTAGAACAAACACACTATTTGCTGATTTTAGAATTTGGTAATTGTAAGTTCAAACTAATATATAGTGTAGATCTATTACTAGATAGATAAATTTAATTTCAATTAAAAATTAGTTTTACTTGATCCTGAAGCCGCATTCAGGCGACATGGACAAAGTAGGCCAGCGTTCCATGCTGTCATATCGTGTGGGTAGAAAACGAATGCCAAAATTCACACGTTCGTATGAAAGAGGAAATTAGAAGAAGGATGTGCCTTCCCTAGGGAGTTTAAGTATATTGGCCATTCCTTTTCGGCCGTATAATCTCTAATAAGCCATGGGATCCGGCGATTTAATAATAATACAGTAAAAATGTGTATTTTCTAAATGTGCATTGTTTTTGACATTTATAAAATATAGCAAAAAATAAAAACTCAAAGTCTTAAAATAATTAAAATATTCATAATTTTTGCAAACGTTTGTCTCAAAAAGACTAGCAAAAATGCTAGTCTTTTTGAGTTTCTACAAATGTATTCAAGGTCATTCGCTCACGTTTTCTATGCCATCTGGACCCGGCTTTATATTTCTATTGGTTACACCCATGGAACTATTTAAAAAACTAGCCAAATTTGAAATACCGCGCATTAAATTTACCACATGTCGAGAAATAAAAGTTTCGTGAGTCTTCAGTTCTGACAAGACACTATATAATTTATATATTAGCTGAAAGTACCCCATGAGATTTTATTGTGTTCAAAACTCATATAAAAATACTTTAAGTAAACTAAATCGACCTACTTTAATTTTTGGGCGTTTTATTTAAAATCATATTAGGGGAATACAAGTATAAATATTCTGGTGGGTTGAGGGAGTATTCCCCTTGCCGTCGACCTACCTCGAGACCGGATTTTTGAGGACGATCATGGCTAGAGAACATTGTGTTGTAACTTTACAACGCCACTTTCATTTTTCATTAGACCTTTGGTCAATAAGATCCACTCGCTCTCAATCCAACCTAATACTGCTATACTAAGTTTCAAAAATTGTCGACCCACTAAATATTTAACTTACTTTCCCAGTATCTCCTCGGCGATGGCTTTTTTCCTGCTCTCGTATCTCTTCTGTCGATTCTCGTTGATATAGTTGGCGGCCATGTTAACGTCTCCACCGGTCGCTCGTAGTCCGATCCTGGCTTCGGCCGTTGAATATCCTGAATGCTTTTTAATTTTATATAAAGAAGTTAAATATGTTTAAATTAGTCATGAAAGGATGTCGTAAGCAGATGGTATCATGCATCTACAGGGTGACCACGCATAATGTCCACCTCTTATTTATTTTTTAACTACAAAAAATTTAAAAATATGAGTTCCTGGAATTTTTTGTACACTTTTTGCACAGGTATTGAAAAACTATTTAAATATAATAGTATACAAGATAAATCGAAAAGCTATTATTTTCTGAATATACAGAGTGTTTCACTTAAAACTACAATGCCTTTATCTCCAAAATTAATAAGTGTGTCGAAATGTGGTAAAATGGGTTTCTTTAAAGGTAATAATTTAGGCTAAAATAGGATCAGCGCCGTTACCAATATTGGCCTCGCGACGTCAAGAAGATACTTTCGATTTATATTAAGATAAGATTTAAGATAAGAGATCAAAAATAGAAAACAATTGTTCTACTAAAAAACACGCTATACCTCAGCAACCAATTTGGTGCCAAAAATAACAAAAAAGTCATAGATAGGCGTACATTTAAAAATTTAAACTTTTAACAATTGTTTTGTTTTTTATTCGGCGTTGCGACGCCTATATTGATGGCTATATTTTAGCTCCTAAAAATTTTCATTTATTTGGCGTAATACCCATCTAATTTTTCCGGAAAAAATTGAAAAAGCGGGTTTCTAAGTAATTTGTTTAACAAATAGCATCAGCGTCAGTGGTTTTAAAAAGCCGAGTCGAAGACAAAGATTTTTCCACTTGCGCGAATGCTTAGAAACGAGGGATATTTGGTAAGATTATTTCCCGAGTTTAATAAATAATATTTGATATAACAATATTTTTATTTAAAACAACAGTAAGAACAGCAAAACTTGAATGATATTTTGATACCCTCTGTTAATTTATGAGAAATCTGTTTGGAATAGGTCATACACCCCATATGTCTCAGTAACCAGTAGAGTATTCAAGTTGATGCAAATAACAAAAATATCTGTAATTGTTTTGTTTTTTCTTGACGTAGGTGGTGAGAGCGTAGTCTTTATTTTAGCCGTAAATAAATTAAATTGTGTGCCATCAAATAAACACTTTTTTCCAAATTTTGATATGCAAGTTAAATCCTGAGAAAATTGCGTTCAGAATTTTTAGTGAAACACCCTGTATATGAATATATTTATGAAATTTAACCATTTTTAAAATAGTAGCGCTTAAAGTTTCTCTAGGGAAACTATTTGAAGTAATTAGGTGTTTTTTAATATCGTCGTTAGTAAAATTTTATACTCCGAACCCTTTCTTCAGTTTTCCCTAAGAACAGATATTTTTTATTTATTTTTTAACATTCCTAACTAACTGTACAAGTTCATCACAGGGAATTGTAACAATAATAATTATATCACAAAGCAACAGTTAAGAATATAATTAAATAATAAAATAAATAATACTCAAATGGCAAAAAAAATATTAATACAATCAAAATTATTTTTTGTTAAATCATATTTTGATAAAAATATTTTTTTATTTCCTTTTTAAATGTTATTAAATTTTTTGTATTCCGTAAATGTATTGGTACTTTATTGTACATTATTACACTAGTATATAATATAAATTTGTTTGTAAAATTGCTTCGAATATCAATCGTATTTATTAAATTTGTTTGTTCCGTGTTTATTTTATAAAACACACACAAGATTTCAATGTTTTTAAATTAGCAGATCCCCAAACTGAAATCAAGTATTATACTTTTAAATATATTAATGCAAAATAAATATTTTTCATAAAATGTAATGGTATATTATAACGAATTTTATACAGAATTCCTATTATACGAGATATACTTTTTCTAAGGTATTCTATTCTGTCTAACTTAACAATAATAATAACTTTATTCCCAACTAACTTATAATAAGTTCATTACAGGGATATAAATCGTCAAAAAAAAAAAGAGAAGAGAACATTACAAGTAGTAAACAATAACAGTCATATAAGTGAAATAAATAAGTAATATACAATATATAAAAAGTAAAATAATAAAAAAGTAGAAAACTACGAAAAACTAGTAGAAGAACTACTTGAAACTATTGCAAAATGGGCTGTCGCATGTCTCTTAAAATACACTTCTTTAACTCCCGTTTAAATTTTTATTCCGAAAATTGGCGTACGGTTAGTGATGAGCAAGGAGATGGATTACACCAAGATATACTAACAATGGAGCAACGCTACTAAGGCTGATGGGATGTAGCACTGATGGTGGATTAGTGTTGGTTTCTTATGAGAGAAAGCAGCGATCAGGAATATAAACGAAAATCGGCATTTGCAAAAGTATTTTTGCAAATAAAACCTGTTATCCTTAGAATATCTTGATTTCTTTCTTAGTTTAAGTTGGTTTAACTTCAGAGAAAGTATATTCGCGAGCCCATTTTTTTAATTCAAATTAATTAAAGCGTTATTTCATGCCGAATTTTGTATACTAAATAAACGTAATTTTAATAAAAAATAATAAATGAGTCGTGTCCAACATGTCATTAGCGTTTTTTATTTTGCATTGTTCTAGGGCGTTTGAAGTAATAATAGAATAAAACAATAATCTCGCCGATTTTGGTAACAGTTTCTTGTGCGTTGTTAATACACGGGGGTTAAAGCAATTTGATCAAAAATATTTAGGAGTATCCAGTTTCAATTTACTTTTTTTACATTATACTAGATATAAAAAATTTATAGATTTATATTTAAAACTTATTAACCGTTGAAATTATAAAAAAAATGCCTTTTGAGGTAATTTTTGTCGTTTTATTTTGCAAATTTTCACACTGAAGGGAACCATTTCATAGTGCGTCTAAAATGTTCTGGGGTGCTTTGACACACAAACCGAGTTAGTGCTTATTGATCACAGGTCAATGAAGGCTAATTTATATCTGGACGATATTTTTAAGGTCCATGTCAAAATGTTTATCCTTACGTCAAAACTCACCTTGAAAAAGTGACGGGAAATTTTGTAATTTATTTCCAATCAGGATTTTTATCTAATTTCTTGACCTAACAAATAAATTGCTCAAGGGGTCACTCCAAGGCCCTATTTTATTGGGGGTCCTAGGCTTCTTAGCTAGGCTACTCAGCTTAGTGAGAGGTATATATATATATATATATATATATATATATATATATATATATATATATATATATATATACATATATATTGTTGTACGTCGAATGTGAATGCAATATAATGTAAATGTCCCAGTGTTTTAAGTTTCAACTTTATTATTTTGGATTTCGATATTTACGTTCTGTGTTGCATGATGCCGAAACGTCGCATCGATAAGCAGTTTTTTTTTAAATAAAAAATGACATACTAGTAATTTTTATTTTTATTCTGATCATATACAACCCCAGCAAGATTTTTTTTCTTATTTTAATAATATTTGTTACGAGTTTTATTAATTTCGCTAATTCTTGAGTAAATGAAAGTTTTGTATTTTTATGAGAACAGGATTTAAAAATGTTTTCTAAATAATCACACAATTCATCTGCATTTTTTTATTGAATATTTATACGTTCGAATCTATTAAAAAATTCTTTTTGTTCTAGAGCAATGTCAATAACGTGAATAACAAGATCACTGAGTGGGCTGGGTATTAACTTTAAATTTATATTATCCTCCAAATTAGTTATAATGTGATCTATTAAACTATTAACTTTACCCACTTCACGTATTGGACTATTCACATTACATAAATTAATATTATTTGTTGAAAATATCTCAAAAAGTCCACTTTTATTGTTATTTTTTTGAAGAATGTTAATGTTCATATCTCCACATAAACAAACATTGCACACAATTCCATTTAAATGTTCCAAGTTTTCTTCTAAATGATCTAATTTTTTACAACTGAAGGCTTATAAAAACCACACATAATATTTAACATATTTAGTTTCAAAGAAATAAATGAATATAAGTAGTCTGTCTTCTCTATTACTTCAAATTTTAACTTTTCGCTAATAAACATGCCTACTCCACCGCTTCCCTTTTCTCTTGATGGAAAAACTGAGCTGTAATTTCTAAAATTTATTAATTATTTTTCTTCATCTTTCTTTATCCAAGTTTCTAATATAACAACTACATCTGCTTCTTCTGCTTGATTAATATTTAAATATCATCAATTTTAGTTTTTATTTATCGATCATTCATATGCAAAGAGGATTTTACTTTGGTTACTGCTTGCTTCATGTACGTAATTAAAATGTGTTCCGTGTTTACCAATTGATATTTTGCAGTTATTACATTTTGGATTTTTTTCTTTACCAATCCAATAAGAATTATTTCCAGAGCAAAAGCGCACATTTTTGTTTTTTTTGCATATTTTTTAAACTAGTGAAGCAGCATTGAAAACAAAAAATATCGTCCAAATATTTTTAATTTAGCAGTGGTGCCATCCCAGAGATATTTCCTTGCTTACTAACTTTTCAAATGTCCTGTAACTTTTTCTAAATAGTTACAAAATTTTTTGAGCAGCTAGATTTTCTTCTTCCTAAAATATGTAATTTATTATCACTGTCCAATAGTTCGTCTTTTAATTCTTGGTCACTATAGTCTTTTCGACTTTTCGACGAAACCAATTATGACTAATTTTGGTGGTTTTAATTTCGAAATTTGTACAGTATAATTTTCACCCAACGTGTTTTCACTTAATAATTTTAGTTTTACAATTTCTTAAAATTTTTGGTCTGAATGACAATGTTTTAACCAATACTTTTAAAACGAACAAGATTTTATATAAGAGAAACCAAAAATGCACAATTTCTGCAAAGAAAAAGATATTCGGAAATGTTTAACAGACATCAAATTTATCTAGAAAGAAAATATCTCTGTCGGTAGATAAAGATTCAAAACTAAATATAATACTTTCCATAAGAGAACATTTAAAAATGTCCTCCCAGGAATAGTTGTAGTTCCTTGAGGGCTCTTTTTAACTAGCCAAAGTTTCCATTGCTAGGCCCTCTTAAAAATTTAAATTTCTGAGATACATCGATTGGAAACTAAATACAGATCCTATCATTTTCAGAAATGTATAGCAACTTTTGATTTTTTAAGACACCCCTCAGCGTTTATTTGATATAGAACCTGCAACAAACTTTAAATACTCATTGTTAACATTGCTTAATCTAAACTTTAAAGGTATTTGTTTCACCCGCAGTTTTAGATCTTCCAAATCATATGGTTTATCTTTAGGTGTCCTCATAAAAAATAATCGAGGGAGGTCAGATCGGGAGACCGAACTGGCCACTCAATTGCACCTCTTCTACCCCTTCCCAAAAAGTTTGGTCTAAATACTGCCGAACTTCTCGTACGTAAAGTGTAGGCTCTACATCTTGTTCAATACATATTCTACTGTTCGGCACTGCCTTATTTACGAAAAAAATATATAAAGGGTGTTTCAAACAACTCTCAAGCGATTTTCGAAATATTTTGAAAAAACTGAAAAAAAGTTGAAAACTTTGACACCCCTTATTTTGAAAATCAAAGATTTGCGGGCCCACGCTCATAAGAACTTTTCGTCTGATTTTCTTACAATGAATCTCCCTTTAAACATTGGTGCATGTTTTCTGAAACACCTTGTATATATTTTGTTTGCCTAATTTACTTATAAGCTGGTACAACTTGATTTCTTAGAAGTTCATAATACCGTTCTCCATTCAGATTTTCTTCCATAAAAAGGCTAATTATCCTTTCACATATAATACCGACCCAAACATTAATTTTTTGCGGATGAGGTCTGTGGTGTTCACGTAGTCAATGGGAATTTTCCCTAGCCAATTATCGACAATTGTGGCCGTTAACGGTTCCGTTTAGAGAAAAACTCATCTGAAAACATTATCTAGTACAAGAAATCTTAATTTACATTGCACATTTCCATCACGGTAATGCAGAGTTCCAAACGCCTATCAAAATTGTCATCCGAGAGCTCTTGAGCCAAAGTAATTCTATACCGAAAAAAATTGCGCTCAGCAGACATGAGATGTATTATTGTCTTTTGGACCGCCAGGCTGTGAAGCATTTCTTCACATGCTCCGTTACTCAGTGGCGGCAGCTCCATAAGGCCGAGTGGCCGCGCGTCCCTCCTGAAAAATGTTGTCAGATAATTAAAAAATGTAACTATGCTTAAGGTACCTTTATCTATATTTGTCTGTTTTCTTTCGTGTATCGCACTTCTATATCTCTTTTGTGATGCAAAAACGGCGAACTTTCGAATTTTAAAATGATTTAATTTTGATTTTTTTTGTTCGATTTACCTATAAATATATTTTTTCTTGAGTTCTGTCATTAACGGTTCTCGGGCTACTGCCTACGTCTACTATTATTGGACCACCCAGTATAGTGATACACGATTTACAAGTCCAGATTTTACAAGAGCAGCCAGCATCAGATCCAGTGAACGAGATTTATCCAAATTTTAGTTTATGCAGTTCGACTTTGGGCTACTCGGGTATGCCAAAAGTGGCCGTCTGTCATATTACTTTATACAGGGGCCGTTATTGTGAAGTACTATACAGGGCGTTTCCTAAGTGCGTGCTGATGTTAAAGGGGGTATTTTATGTCCTAAAAGTCTTAACTTCTAAAATGCAGGATGGTAAAGTTTACAAAGAAAACATATCTTTTCATCCCAATTCTGATGCTATTGTAGATAACTGCATGTCTTCTATGCATTAAGGAGTATACGGATTTACCCGGGTTAATTACATATGCACCCCACTGGTAGAAATTTCAAAAATTGATTGTTAATAAAAAATGTCCTTTTATGCATAAAAGAGGTGTATCAAATTTCACACAGTTATTTATCTATAATAGCATCAAATCAAAAAAATGTTTTTTTAAAACCCTTTATCTCCAAAGTTAAGACTTTTAGGTTCATATTAAACTTCTTTCTTACAACGGTCTAAGAATCCCCCCCTTTAACATTAGCACGTAATTAGGAAACGCTCTATATAGTACTTCCAATGACGCCCCCCTGTACAAAGTAATATGACAGACGGAGACGGAGAAACGGTCACTTTTGGCATACCCGAATAGCCCAAAGTTGAACTGCATAAGTTAAAATTTTGATAAATCTTGTTCACTGGAATAAGTGCTGGCTCCCCTGCTACAACTACATCGATGTGTTAATTTTGAAAAAATATGAGTTCTGTAGTTTTTCTAATATTAATTGCAATATTAGTTATTTTTTGACACCCGGTATTGAACAAAAAATTAATTATTTTGAAACAGTTTATTGACAGCTACTTTATGAACAATTTTACAAAATATATGAAAAAAAAAACTAAGCCATTTTTGAGGTTGACGGCTGTGATACTAATGGTTCGATTCCTTTTAAATCGTTGTCTTCCTCTGAAAATGATGAGGGTTCGTCGTCACTACTTGAAGATCAAAGAGTGATAACTAAATCATTAATAACCGTTTCAATATTGCCGTCTACTTCCCAGTATTTATCTTCAATAGAACGAACATGTTTAACATACGATTTCCAATGTTCATCCTATATTGATCCAGCCTATATTGAATCAATCGCTTCTAATGTTATTTTATTTAAATCTTTAATTGAAAGTTCACCGGTGTTGCGCTCTCGAATATATTTTTTTACTCCTGCCCATGCAAGTTCAATAGGGTTGAGGTCGCAATGTATGGAGGCAAGGTGTATGACCGAGGTTACGTAAAAGACCGTCTATTTTATACTTTTTTTCTCTAGGCTTGTTGGCTGATATTACTTCATATAATTGATATTTTCTCCATGTTGGATCACATACAAGATTGTCAATTTAAGCCACAATGTCATATGAGCTTTTGTAGAGTATTTAGTTGGCACTTTATCTTCTACGTGAGAATGATAAGACGCATTATCCATTACCACGACTGATTTGGAAGGAATGTTAGGTAGAAGCTTCTCGAGCAACTACTTTTCAAAATTATCTCTATTCATCTGTCCATGATAGTCTCCATTTGTTAGTCCCGAGCGAAAAACTAAAACAGCATCTGGAACAAATCCGGCTTCTGAACCAGCATGAACTATAATAAAGTGACTATTAGAGCGGATTCCCTGAACAACACCTGTAACACTTTCACTTTGCCAGCAGTTGTTCACTGTCATATTATTATCTACCCAGGTTTCGTCTGGATACACAATTTTGCGTCCTTCTTGCCTATACCGCCTTACAGTTGATAGATATTTCACCAGCCATCCAGTGAAAAATATTTGGTCTCTCAATGAGCAATTTTCGTTTTTTTTGGCACTTGCGCCAAACAAAACCATTTGATCGCAAAAGCCGATTTAAGGTTTTATACCCGTACGGAAAATCTATTTTGTTCTTTACAGCACGAAGTAGGGGTTTGCAGGTCGGAACTTTCTTCAAGTTTATATAAAAATCCTCTATTGTTCGTCGAATTACTTGAAAATCACCATCGTCAATTTTATCTTTGTATGATAATCGGGGTATTTTTTTACCAGGAGATATTTTAAAGGTGAAATAGATGGTGATGGTGATGTATGAGCTATCATTATATTCTCTTTGAATTTTTCTTACACTACTTTCCGAAATACCAGTGTAAAATGCAGCGGGTTCTGTTCGATTTTGAATTGGAATAGTCAAACTATTATTTTCAGCTTCTCTAGTACAGGCCTCTATAACACTCGCAATAACTTCACCTGCAGCGCTTCGAATTGTTTTTCCTCTTTTGCTCGCCATCGTTACTTCAAAATAATAATTCAAATTCAACGCAACGCATTTATATAGAAATGAAAACAAATGCTCGAAATGTATAGGTGCCACTGGAAATAGCTAGAACCTTTTAGCGGCAAGTGCATGGAGACTCTAGGCACATCCCAATTACAAGTGAACCAGTGCGAAATTTACTAAATCCTCGATTAATTTTCCGTACTGCTTAGCTGGCGCACTTTATAGGTGAAGCGGCAAACTATTACAACAAATAAAATAACATTAAATTTATTTGCGTACATAAATTTTACTTTTCCGCTTGCTTAACCTTTATGACTGCCCGGTTTTCTTTCGTGTCCCGCACTATACTAGCTCCATCGGCATCCCGGAGAACAGCATCCGAATTGACCCGAATATATCGTCGGTTCGCTGCCTTTCCGGAGCGTGCTTCTCGCGCCGGGACCTCTTATTTTAATTTAGTTCATGGATCATAGATATGCTTTGGACGTTAAGCCGAGCATGATTGTCGGTCGCGTCATATAGAATGGACCTTAACTGGGCAAGGAAAGGAATAAACGATTTACTCCACCTTCCTGAAAAAACGAGGGAACAATATTTTAAGGTTTTGTAGATTTAATCACATGTTTATAAATAATTGTTTATTTACTTTAGGCCTATAGTATTATCTTTCTTGGACGACCGAAACATATCGATTTGTTTATATATTCATAATCAGTGTTCCAGTTTTTGAGAATTTCAAATATGTAACTACTGTCAAAACCGGACTTTTTTCTGAAAATAAATTCTTACTTCTTATGTTTTCCGGGTGTTTTATATATAATATCAAATAGGAATTTACAATATTTCCATTCGTTATATTGATCATCTCTTTTGTGTATGTGGCGGAAGAAATTAACTTCTAAATTGAGTGAAAATGGACCACGCTATCTGATACATTTTGTAATTACATGATACAGCCACAGATTTCCCCTTTTAAATTCACTTTTAAACATCAAAAAATAATAACTTTTTGGTAGAATTATTAGAAATTTGGTTCTCGAATTTTCATATTTTTACTATGAGGTGATGTGGGTGGTAGAAAATTGACTTTAGTTTCCGATTGATTTATCTAAAAAACTATTGTATTTAGGAAAAAAGTCATTATACCAGTATTTTCACTAATTTTTCATTCTTAATTAACACATTTTTTAGAGTTTTCGTTTATATTTCAAGTCGGATAATTTTTAAACACAAGCCACTAAAATTGTTTCGCCTCTTGGAGATTTTATCCCAACCAACTATACTATATGAGATTATAACATCGTGATGTTTTAATTGCTTCAGTTTTTTAGCGGATTTCCCCCGCAATTAAAGTCGGGGACAAAACTGTGTGTTAATGTATGAAGAAGGTTGATCAAGTTCAGGCCTTTCTAAGTACTAAAACCACAAACTAAGTATACTGATGCCACATCATTCTTGTATATTAAATCCGTCAATTAAGTGAGAATTTATACTTTATGAACCAAACATTTAAAAACATTGAAACCTGATTTATGTGCAAAGAATTCTTGACTAGTTTGACAGAACTTTATGAAAATCATCTAGACAAACATTACTAGACCTAATTAGAAAAAGTTCACAAGCAGAAATGTTTTAATAATTGCAATAAATATATTCAAAGTAACATATAAAGCATATAATTTTCAATTTGACACTTACCCAATTCTACAAGAGCAGTAATACTTTCTTCATTGACTTTTAGACTCATCATTTCTATTTCTACATTCCTAAGCAAAGACAGAGATTCTGTTCTTTTATTTTGATGGTACAAAACAACAGCCTGCAAAAGATGAAGCCTTGCTAGGAGACACGCCTCGTTACCTAAGAAAAATGTTATATGTATTTTCATATTTATATCTTGTCATCTAGTGTATAATTTTCTTTATGTTTTCGTGTAATTTTCTATAAATAAATTTATCAAAAAGCTAGAACATAATAATCAAAATCAAAAAATTAATAAATCTATATAATAATAAAAGAACTATTATTCTTAAATTTCCTTCAAGAAGAGATATGGAAAAGCCAAAATTATCAGCAACACGGGCAATAATTATGAGATTATTCTGGAGAAACAGATATAAATAAAACTATAAAAAAACCAAAATTAATTTATATCGAAAAACAAATTATTTAAAGTTACATACATAAAAAAATTTAAGACAACAAGAACTAAAACAATATTTACAGAATGTTGCCAAAAACAAATTTATATTATGTTATTAACTAACAGAAAATATATATATATATATATATATATATATATATATATATATATATATATATAGGATGTCAAAGGTACAAAATCTATGAAGACATAACGATATATATAAATATATTAAAATGTTTTAAGTGTTAACAGTTTAACCATAAATGTAACAGTTCTCATAATATTCCCTATCGTCCTCACTCTACACTATTTATATGAATAAATAAATAAATAAATTACCGGAAGAGCCTTTTACAGCAATGAGTCTTTCCAGATTTGAGCCATAAGTTTGTCTGAATTTTTCATCACACCTCTGCAATCTTTCCTGGGCTTCTGGGAGATGCGTAAAACTTTGAAGACATAGGTAGCACCACGCGATATCAAGATCCAGAAGTGCATAATTATCAACCGACTTTAACAATGCTGAACTGCAATTCCTGCAAATTTGAAATTCATAGAAAACCTACTAATTAGTTGTGGCGGTGGATGACTTCCTGATAGGGACGTGTAAAGTAAAGTATATATTTTTGGTATGATTTAACAAAAGTGTATTAAACAACAAACAGAAAAAGACGTAATCAATAAAAAACTAAAATCAAAGTGAAAGGTCTGAAATATATTTTATTAGACTAAGTCAGATATGCCTATGATGACATGTTTCGCCCAATGGGGGCATCGTTAGCCCTACTTACACAAAATAAAAATAGAGTAAATGTATATAAAACAAAACGTTACAGACTTAAAAACATAATCTTTTCAAGTCTGTAACGTTTTGTTTTATATACGTTTACTCTATTTTTATTTGGTGTTACTAGGTCTGATGATGCCAATTGGGCGAAACATGTCACCATAGGCATATTAGGCTTAGTCTAATCAAATATATTTTAGACCTTTGACTTTGATTTTAATTTTTTGTGATTAACGTTAAAATTATAAAATTATTAATTTTTTATTCATAAATTACAAAACTAGGTCTCTCTGAGAAATATGGACAATTTCTTTAATTTTTAAAAGTGTATTAAAAATATCTACTTTACATTAAGTAAACTCCTCGCCAGGACAAAGAAACTCTGCAGTTTTACATCTTTTAACGTATTATAGTTCAAAATGCAGTTGGTCGTGAGAAGTCAGTCACTTCAGGTGTTCCACAAGGCTCTCATATTGGTCCCTTATTATTTATATTCTTTATAAAAATAAATTTTAAAAATTTAATTATTGCGACAGTAAAGTGACATAACATTGAAAATTTCTTAAAATTTGTCGAACCTACTTAACAGTCAGATTATAACATGACAGTGAAGCAACAGTCCAATTCATACTTAAGACTTACTGGTCTTACCAGAGAATATACTTATGGTGAAAGTCTACTAGATGATCTCAAAGTGCTCAATACCCAAGCAATAAATAATGCAGATAAAATAAAAGTTGTGCACTCCAATCAATAAAAAAAACTCCAAACAATTGACCCTCATGTATCATACAAAGTTGGAAATAGGTTGGAGTTATTATGTAGTGCATGAGAATATCAAAATATTGAGATGTTTCAATAGCGGTATTCTTGGTCATAAGTTGTCTGAATGTAAAAATCAAAAAAAGAGCTCATAATGTACAGGTCCCCACGATAGGTTCAAGTACGACTGCCTACACAAAAAAAATATGTAAATTGCCTTCACATAAACCACACTTATAACAATTATGAATATAATCACGATAGTGAAAGAGAAATGGAACGTCCAGTGATACCAAAAAAATTATGAAAAACCTGTGCCACTTTATATGGTATAAAAGTAAGAGTGATTGTTTCTGGATAGTAGAAAATGAAACAGTTGATCCTTCAAATACTAAAGCTATAAATATAGAGAACAAAATTTTTACTATATTGCTTCTAAACATACGTAGCATAAAAAAAATTATGACAACCTGATAACTTTCATAGAGTCTTATGATTATAAATTGTATGATATTATTCTTGAAGAATGTTGGAATTTGACTAATCCAAATTTATGTAATATTCCTAGTTATGTAATTCTAACCTTGCAAACTGTGGCAAAATTATTGTTAAATTTACATTTACTAGGTTAAATATTAAGTCTAATATTATTGATTTAAAACTCTCTGCTCTAATGCATCAATAAGAAAAATAGATTTTACAATTAACAATATAATGTCAGGGTATATTATAGACCATCCTTATCTGTGAATCATTATTCAGGGTTTATATTAATATTTTCTGAATAACCTTTCAGCGTTCAAGTCAAATTATTTATTAGTAATATTAATTCAGAATTAAACGAAGTCTCTAAAATAACAGATCGGTTAATCAGCATGGGTTTTGTCCATACAAAGAAAAGTACTTGGATAAATAACAACAAACATAGATATACAGACCATATTTTTATCATACTTAAACTCCAAAATATCCTACTGAATTAAACTGGGGGACATTTGAAGTGGATAACTCAGATTGCAGGTGAATTTGAGACTATGTAAATTCTTAACTTGCAGGCCTTTTTAGATAATTTTAATTTAACTGACTAACTTTCTAGTTTCAATAACGCGTCTTGTAGAAGCTTAAAATCTCGTTATGTCAATTATACAAGGCAAAATAAGAGTGCATGACTGCATCTTTAAAACTGTTTTTACTTCCCTCGTAACAGGGAAGTATCGTAATCGTGAAAAAATCACCCTCCGAGATCTTTTTACATCTTTACGTTTCAGGGTCCCTAGATGCCTAAAAACATGTTTTCTCAATTCCGTTGGTCTGTCTGTCTGTCTGTCGGTCGGTCTGTATGTTCGCTGCTTAGCTCAGCAATTACTTACCCGATTGACTTCAAATTTTGGTCCAAAAATTGAGGGTCATATGGGGTAATATTTTGGAAAAATCCAATAAGACAAAACAAAATGGCGGCCTAGTGAAATGTTAAAAAAATATAACAAAAAAACTACTTGTCCAATTTAACTCAATTGGTAAAATTTTGTTACGAATCCAAGATGGTGGAACAAAATGGCGGTTTAATAAAATATTTAAAAATTCAGCCTGAAGAAACTACTTAATGGACTGATTTCAAATTATGTCCCATCACTAACTATGGTATAGCGATGAACTAGTAAAATTGTGATACTAATTCAAGTTGGCGAATCTAAGCGGCCAAATAAAATGTTTTAAATCGTGAGAAAACCACCTTCTCAGGTTTTACATATCTCCACATTTTAGCCTCCCTAAATGGCAAAAAAAATTATTTTATCAATTCCATTGGTCCGTCGTCTGTCAATTTTTCGGTCTATCAGTTCGCAGCATAGCTTAAAAACTACTGATCAGATTGACTTCAAATTTTAGTCAAAAATTAAGGATCATATGGTGATAACCTGGTAATATTTTTTAAGATCCAACAAGATGGCGGCTTAGTGAAAGATTAAAAAAATTATTACAAAAACCAATTTACCTCAAATTTTGCACAAAAATCAAGTGTTACATAAGAATGAACTGGTAATATTTTGGTATCAGCCTGAAAAAACTACTTATTAGATTGATTTCAAAATGTGTGCAAGCATTAAGTGTGATATAAAGAGAACCTGGTAAGGTACAAATTCAAGCCGGTGGAACAAAATGGCGACCAAATAATTTTTTTAAAAAATACGCGTAAAAAATCTTATTCAATTGATTTGATTAAAGTTTTGCAGAAAAATTGTGACATAAAAACTACTTATTTAATATATTTTAAATTATGCCCTAAAATCAAGTGTGGCATGGGTAGAAACTGGTAAAATATTGGTAGGAATCCAATATGATGAAACAAAATGGCGCCCAATAAATATATTTGAAAAGACTATCACACTTCGCTATTCCTAATAACAGGAAATATTCATAACGAGGGAAGTTCCGGGTAAAGGAAATTTACCGAATTTTTTAAAGGTTGCTATAGAGGAAGCTGGCAGTTACTAAAAATATTCGAAAATGTGTTTAGAAAGGCCCATCGATAAGTTATGTATAGACACACTTTGGTTTTTCATTTTTGTTTCTATGGCATTTATTTAATTTTCTCAAAATATAGTAACATTTTCCCATT
The DNA here is from genome assembly GCA_030620095.1 of Kuschelorhynchus macadamiae. Lineage (NCBI taxonomy): Eukaryota > Metazoa > Arthropoda > Insecta > Coleoptera > Curculionidae > Kuschelorhynchus > Kuschelorhynchus macadamiae. The sequence continues at coordinate 785,128 of JAUTXW010001380.1, forward strand.
TAAAATGCGTTTGAATTAATCTTTTCACCATGTTTTCACTTAAAACAAGGATCTTTGTCGTCTTAGGTTTGTATTTTGCAGATAAAATAAAAGATGCAGGGATACAGGTGTAGTCAGAACTTTAATGTATCAAAAAGCAAATCGATTTAAAATTTAACAATGAAAGAAACATAAAAATTAAAATTTAACATGGGCACTAGAACAACAAAAAACGATTTGCTCGCTTATAACATCTAGTAGCCGTAAATGAATTTGTTTTTTTTCTTTTTTTTTTGATACTTTTTTGACTACACGAGTATCATTGAATCTTTTATTTTATCTACAAAATACAAACCTAAGACAAGATCCTTGTTTTAAGCGAAAGCATGGAGAGAAGATTAATATAAACCTGTTTTTAATGTGAAAATCTCACTATTTTTTGGAAAATTTAAATAACTGTCATTGAAACAGAAATGAAAAACAAAACTGTGTCTACACGTAACCTATCAATGGGCCTTTCTAAACTGCCTATTAAACAGTTTTAGTAACTGCAACCTTCCTCTGAACCACACTTAAAAAAAACGGTTTTAAACATGCACTCTTATATTTACTCTGTATAATTGCATAAGATTTTAAGCTTCTACAAGACGCGTTATTGAAACTAGAAAGTCAATCAATTAAACTAAAAAAAAATCTAAAAATGCCTGCTAGTTAAAAAGTTACGTAAGTTTAAAAGTCACCTAAAATTTGACCTATCCACTTCAAGTGTCCCCGAGAGTATTAATCTTATATAATATATTCAGATATAACAAATCTAGTATGTTAAGTAAGTAAGTAATACTCTTTACTTAAATCAACTTATTTAGGCTGTTTAGAAAATTGGTGGTTGGTAGTTAATAGTAATAACCCCGAGTCACTACTACTCACTATTTTATAAATACGTTTTTCAGTTATCTTTTCTACAACGCTTCTTAAGTCTTAAGGTTATTTTTTATTATTTCAATGTTATTCTAAACAAAACCAATCCTATCCTGCAAACAGAAATTATAGATGCCTTAAAAGTATGCATGAACCAAAATTACGTCCAGTTTAATGAGGAGTTATTTTCAGGCAAGGAAGGGCTTATTATGGGGAACTCTTTAAGCCCACTCTTGGCTGAAATATTTGCATGCATAATTTGGAAGATAAAATTAAAATAAACTCTTTGTTTTAAAAATGTCTCTATTGATACGTCGACGATATATTGGTCTGTTTTACCGGCACGATGAGACAGCTTAACATATGTTTAAAAGATTTAAATACCATACACAAAAATATACAATTTACTGTTGAAATACAAATAATAAAAATAAAAAATATAAATAAAATAAAAAATAAAACTCTATAAACTTTTTAGATTTGAACATAACAAAGGTAGCAAATAAAATTTTCAATTTTTCACAAACCTATACATACCGAGACAACCATCAACAATAAATCAATGCACCCATTAGCACAAAAACTACTAGCGGGATTTCATAGCATGATAGACAGATTAATTAATAAACATTTAAACAAAGATAATTTTCAAAAAGAATTAAACCTAATTAAACAAATAGCAGTTAACAATGGATATGATGCAAAATAATTGACAATAATTTAATTCAAAAAACTATTAAAAAAACAGTTTCAGAAATTTAACCTGTCCACCCAAAGAAGGAAATAAATTTAAGATACTTATATCGGTAAACCTACAGAAAAGGTGGCTTCTATACTGCATAAAAAGAACATTAAAGTTGCATTTAAAACAAATAATAATCTGAATTTATAAAAAATAACAAACAAAAAACAAATAGAAATAATAGATCTGGAGTTTATAAATTAAACTGTGGATCAGGCCCAAAAGTATGCCAATATAGGCCAGACTGGGAGAATTTTAAACACAAATTAGCAGAGCATAAAAGAGGCTTTATTAAAAATAAAACAGATTCAACATACGGCGAACATTTGTTAATTAATAACCATGCTTTCGATGAAAATTTTGAAATATTACATACAATAAACAAAAGTAATAAATTGTCACTTTTAGAGTCTATGGAAATTAATGTCATATATATAGCTCCTGCGTGAGTGCTGACAACGCCACCTCCTCTATCTCAGTTAATCCCAGTATGATTGATACGGTACGTGTAGATTTACGTGGTCTTAATTATAACCGGCCTAACTTGATATAGTGTAAATGCTAATAATTTACAAAGTAATATATTGTGTAATCAATAGTGCAGTTGCTTTATTATCCAAATAATCAAGAACATAACATGGTGACAATTAATAAACGTAAAAACACCCAGTATCTCTTAAACGACCATTTAGATATGAATAATTCACCTCTTTGAAACCTATTTTGCTAGAAATTTCTATCCAGATGTTATTTAGAACTTTCGTAGGCCATAAAAGTCTACCTAGAAATATGTTTTATAAAAATCAAGCTCATTTAGCGAAGTGTTAGTTTAAATACCATTTATCTGACGAAGATACAGTTTTAGCGAAACATGTCACAAGTTGTGAATAAAAGTGAAAATCTAAAACAGTTTAAAGTGTTTTATTTACATTCCTGATAAAATGAATTTTCATCAAGTAACGATCCAGTCAATGAAGTTTTTCAAATAGAATTGCTAATTATAGGTCAGATAACGCTCGCAAACTGGCAACTTTGGCCGTGATAGGAGTTTGGGCTCTAGTCTGACTTATGTTTTCCCGAGGTAAAAAACCGACAAGGTTGTAAACAGACATTTTATTTGAATTTGGTGAATTTTGGAAGATGTATGCTTTGTTCATAAACTAATTGTTGACTTTCATTTATCTCAAGACAGTAATATACTTTCTTAGTGACATTTGTTTAACACTGATTTAAGCGGCAGTTTTTTTATATATCGAAACTTCTTTTTTTTTGACTTATTGCTTTAACGATGAAGCTTCCGTGCTCTGATACCAATCCACGTACATAACAACACATCTATAATAAAATGTATCAAAAACTGATCTCTACTGACTTGTTTTCTCGCATGAAAATTATTAATATATTTTAATTATAAGTAAATATTTATGTGAATTATTTCTTTCATTTTTTCTTATTAATTTTTTTTCGCCCATTTCCTAAGTGGATTAATTTATCATGTGGGTACAGTTCGCATGACAATATAACAGGTTATTTTTGTATATAAAAAATTCAGGACGGCTGCTCCAATATGGGAGACAAATATTGTTATTTGTAGTACTATTCGAATTTTTAGTCAAAATTTCAAATTCAAAATGGCGCGGTGGGGCCAACATAATGGACTAAATAAGTTTGTCATTGGTGCACACTCTACTGAAACTCGGTATCTTGGGGTATTTAAGAGCACAAATTATGAATTTTTAGCACAAGTCTGCTTTAAATATTATATTTGTTGTTTTGTTTTCAATTAGGTTTATCAAATGATATAAATACGAAATGTAATATCTTTTATTTGACTGTGTAAAAACTAGTTAGGTTTTTGCTAAATCATAAATCCACAAAAACCCTCTTAGAAAATCCAGTGGGTCTTTCTTACCAACTACCCACCCTGCAATTGAGCAACAAAGAAAAATAAACACCCATATTTCGAGATTCTATTTCCTTTTTTTTATAGTATTCCAGCCCTGGTGTTCTAAAAAAAAACCTCCTTTTATTCAGAAAATGCCGTCGTTTCGACCTTTACTGGTTCCTTATCACGGCTAGAAAAGAAATTAAGACATATACATATCCTATATGCGGAAACCGGAAAAACGATAACAATAACATAACAATGACTATACTCTTAACCCATTAGCGTCCAGTGTACTCAGTTAAGTACACCTGAAACTAATTAGGTGGTGCCATCTATTATCAAGTATTTAGAGGACCCAACAGTTTTATATTACTAACAAGGGTACTAAAACAATTTTCTACCACAGCAATTTGGATTAAAGTCGACGTGTGGCGTTGTACAAGGTAATAAATATGACCGTTCATGTGTGAACTTGCGGCTTAGCGTAGTGATTATACATATTTTCAAATAATCCAGTTATTTTGAGTAATGTTTTCAGCTTTACTGGATATTATTTAACTATCATACCTCAGGAAAAGGTAAGTCATACCAGATATAGATATTTCGTCATGCTGAGTTTGCAATGTAGTCATAGGTGTACTCAATTGAGTACATTGGGCAAAAATGTAAGCTCTTGATTTTTTTCAGATATTTTGTAAAATCATACAATGGAACTTAGATTTGACGTAGACAGCCCCGCAATATCCTCTTCGGCCCTTTATAGCCGTAAGACACTACCAAATTTAGATGCCGCTGCAGATTTTGCTGCTTCGTGTAACAATAACAATATTGATATCGTTATTTTGCCCCCAAATCCAGAAACAATGACGGACGAAGAAGACCATGATGATGATAATCTTAATTCCACAGATTTTCTTCGTGACGTTCCTGGTGTGTCAGAAATTTTCGTGTGACCCTCAGATAATGCAAGAGAAAATGGATCAAACTTTGATTCAGAATGGGATGTTAGCGACAGTGACTCTGGCTGCTAAACGAATCAAGCTTTTGTCAGCAAAAAAATTTAAAAAAGGGCCGTTTCAAAAAAAGGATCTAAGCTTTTTGCTACCAAAATGGTAAAAAACCAATGGCAATTTTAGTCGTTGGCAGTCAACGACTAATGGAGCATCTGAAAACGCTGAACTGGTTATTGAAGAGTTGAAATTTCTTAGTGCAAAAGATATATTCGAAAAAATGATTGACGATAAAATTTTACAACATATTGTAGACCAGACAAAACTTTATGCCTTAAATTTACCATTTATTTTCACTAACAACCGAAGAACCCAAAAATGTTCTTGGTATACTGTTTTTGACTGGTTACCATAGGTTGCCAAGAGCGTTTGTATTGGTCACTTGATGAGGACCTTCATGTAGACATTGTTTCTAGGTGTATGTCTAGAAACAGGTACTTGGAAATAAAAAAGTATTTGCATATAAATGATAATACGCAAATAAATGATGATCAAATGTTCAAGATAAGGCCGCTTATGGATATGCTGAACACCAATTTCCAGAAATGGGGATTTTTCCATGAAATATTATCTATAAATGAAGCCATGGTCAAATACTATGGTCACCACTCTGCCAAACAGTTGTCAGTTTGGCTTCAAAGATTGGTCTCTCTGCAGTTCAACTGGATACTGTTATCCGATCGACACTTATTGTGGAAAATCAAATAAGCAAGATGATATTCAGCTTCCCTTGGGTTCAAAGGTTGTATTGTCACTACTAAAGCACGTCCCAGTACCCAAGGATCACATAATTTTTTTTGACAATTATTTTACAAGTTTATCCTTATTGAGTAACTTGAGAGAACAGGGGTTCAGGGCAATCGGGACATTGCGACAAAATAGAACAGAGAAATATCCTTTGCCTACGGCAGCTCATTTGATACCAGAAATGAAATTCTAACACGTTGGAACGACAATAGTGTATGTACGATAGCAACAAATTATGATACTGTGGGACCTTATCAGAAAGTCAAATGTTGGAACAAGGAGAAAAAACAAAAAACCGATGTAATGCAACCAAGTGTTTTTAAATCATATAACTGTGGAATGGGTGGTGTAGATGCGAACGATCAAGAGGAAAATAATTATCGGATCGCTGTTAGAGGCAAAAAGTGGTGTTGGGTTCTCTTTACCTCTATGTTAAATACAGCATTAGTTAACGCACGGAGACTCCATCAAATGGTATCAGACGATAAAATGGACGTATTACTTTCCACGAGATATATAACAAGACATTATCTCAGGTTCACGAAAGATAACCTGAAATCTAGAAATACAAGTAGCATTCTGCCAAACATCGTTCAAGATTCTAACACTTTCCTCAAAAAATAACCAATCCACTCCGCTGCCGTGTATGTCATACTCGCATAAGATGGCAATATAAAAAATGTGTTATTACTTTATGTGTTGAAAAATAATGTTTTGAAATGTTTCATTCAAAATAAAGTTTTATGTGCCCAGTGTACTCGCTTGAGTACACCTCTTTAGTTTTTTACAAAGCCTAGTTTTTTTTCTTTTTATCATAAATATGGGTTATTTGTAAGTATTTGAACTAATTTGAAATAAAAATTATATATTTAATCTAGTTTCATTTTGGGCGTTAATGGGTTAAGACATACTACAAAATGGATGTGTAAAGATATATTTTTTATTAGTACTTTTACTGTACATCTGAATTTTTAATTCTTTAAAGTGGTAGGTTGTTTTTGTGGGTTCATAACAACAAATGAAACTTTATTTTATTCAGAAAATACCGACGTTTCGAACTTTATTGGAATTAAAACATACATATCATATATTTCCTTTTAGACAGCAGCATACAAGGAAAGACAAAAGCAATAACACAACAATGACTATATATACATTCTTAAGATGTACTACAAATTAAAATTATAACAATAAATATGAAACTCTATCACACTACAACATAAATGTTAAAAAATAAAATAGCTACAAAACACTCATCATAAAATCGGTAAAAAAAACAAAAGAAAACAGGAAAAATCAGCAAAATGCACTCTCTTCTTCCCTTCTCTCCTCTATTCTTTTTCCCTTTATATATATTTAAACTTACCTATCTCAACAAGAAAAGAGATTTTGTCAAGAATATTGAAAGTTTACATCGTAGTGCACCGGTATGGCAAAACACATAAATCAATTAATTTACATCCACGAAACAAAGACATAGTAAAACACATACATATACCCATTCCCAGTAGAGTATTGACCGATACTAAGATAGCAAAGAACTACAGGGATCTTATCATTTCACATAGACAATTATAATCTTGCTTCCCTATTATTAATTTTGTTCAGGATTCTAAGGTGACGCACAATGCATGTAAGACTAACTAGGCTAACTTATTGACGTTTGAAAAGTGATTGCAGTTTGGTTATAAACTAAATTCTGTGTAGTTATAATATAAGGTACAGAAAATAGTGTGCAATGTATTGAGATCTCAAAAACTGTACTGTGAGAGATACAGAAGTGGTTGAATGGAGGAAGTTTTGAACTTACAGATAATTGAATAACTTTGTATTATTTTGATATTCCGAATACATTTGCACTAGTACAACTGCATTTATATTAGCTCTTTAAAAAATAATTTATTTTTACAAGAATAATAAACATAAAAGAATTCCCACAATCCCTGATTTCATGTTCAAATGTACAATGTCTAATATGTCCAGGAGTATTTACGTATTTTGTAAATTTAGCTTTTAAATTTCAGCTTTATGTTTAATATAGGAATAATAATCAAAATATAAGGCAAAGCTCTAAGCTGCGGGAAAGCTAGATCGGGCCCTGTCCCAATTATACGTAAATATTTCGAAAAGACGCATGCAGGTAGTTAATACCCATGTGCTACCAACTTGTTTATTAAATATTAAATTGTGTCCCTTAAATACTGTTATTTTCAAAATTTTTTGTGTTTCAGTAAAATTGTAATAATAATCTTTTATGTTTAGATCAATATTTTGTGTGTAGTAAGTTAATAGTAATAAACCGGAGTATTACAACAGAGAGTATTGACTTGAACTCCGAGAATGATGTAGTTACGATTAAATGAATCAGTACTAATCTAATAACGAAAAAAATTAATTAGGAAACTCTGATGAATGAAATAAGCAACAAAACTGGATAAATGCGTATGGCCAAGAAGTTAACTATTGTACAGAACAATTTATTACTAGAATTTCAAAAAGTATAAGTAATTTCACTATGGTAAGTAACATAAAAAAGGAAAAAAATGGTTAACTAATTTGATTAAAAATAGAAACTTAAAAAATTAGCAGATAAATATCCACTAGATGCTGAGGTATTTGAGAGATTTCGTAAACATAGAAAGATGCTCATAAATATAATAAAAAAAATTAATCTAATGCAAAAATTTTATAAAACACATGGGAGACTAGTAGGCAGGCAACCAATAAAACAAAAAAAAAACAATGTGATATTACTTATTAAAGAAAATAATAAAATAGCAAATAAAATTAAACAAAGTGATTATATGTATGTATTTTAAATTCGATCTCCCTCAAATCTATAACAAAGGATAAGTTTATCTGCATGATTAATTCTTTAAAAAGTAGCGCTGCGCCTGGGGAAGATGGTCATCCAGAATCTTAAAGAATTAACACCCAGACTGGTTGCTCCTTCTGCATTTAATAAATCTTTTGAAATTGAAAAGGATGTCTATAATTACGCCAATCCTTAAAGCAAGTGATAAGCTAAATAAAGAAAACTATACATCAGTTGCCTTAGCAAACTAAATGTTATCAACATCCTGATTCCCAATATGGTTGCGTTAGGATTTAAGTTCGGAGCATGTCCTGATGCATGTAATAGAATATACCATATACAAACAGCAATGACGGTCATAAAACGATAAGAATTTTTGTGGGCTTGGCTCGGGCATTTGATATGGTAGCTTACTAATCCTGCTCCGCAAACTTGAAAATAATTGAAAAAGAGGAACTGTATATAAACCATTAGCATTTTACTTGTCAAATCAAACATAGAAAATTCAAATTAATGGTACTATCAGTAAATAATGTAAAGTTGAACCTGAAGTGCCCCAAGGCACAATTCTGAGCGCCTTATTATTTGTTTTATATATCGATGACTTTTTATAGATTTTACCAATTAAACATGGTGCCTGTGCCTCCTATGACAACGATATGGTTATTCTCATTTCTGGTGAATCTTGGCAGAAGGTAATTCAAAGGGCAGAAGGTAATTCAAAGAGCAGAAAGTGTCATTTCTAAAGTGAAGCTTTAGATGGATCTTCTTACAATGACGTTAATAAAACCTTTTACCTGACCTTTTCTATGAATGCCAGAGGCAATGTTATTCTTAGGAACCTAAAGTTTCATAATTACTTGTGTCTTGAAGGTTCTAGTGATTGTGACTGTAATCAAATCATAACGCCTAAAGTCAGTATAAACTATCTAGGCATTGATATTCTCTGTCATAATAAGGACGCTAATCAGTTGGAGCTTGCCATCAAAATGGATTTATTGAAGATAAAGGAATGGTGCGATTCCAATTTCTTAACTCTGAATGTATCAAAAACAAATATTGTTTGTTTTAAGTGTCAGATTGGTGAAATGTCTCTTGACTCTCAGGTTTTGGGAAATTTGAAAGTTAATAAGTTTCTGGGTTTGTATATAGATGAAAGATTAAATTTTGAAGCACATATCTTAAGTATGAATGTTAGATTAGCTAAGGGATGTTTTGCCTTGAGGGTTGTTGCTCGGGAGCTGAGCATGTCCATGGCAAGGAACATTTACTTTGCTTTGATTGAGTCCCATTTACGTTATGGAATATGTTTTTGGGGATCTTGCTCTAATCAGTTATTTAACATGGTCTTTTTACTGCAAAAACGTGCAATTAGATATATGTGTAAACTACCCTTCAGGGAATCATGCAGACCTTACTTTGTAAGTCAAAAAATTTTAACTTTACCCTGCATATTTATATTAGAAACAGTCTGCCTTGTGCATGTTAAGTTCAGGCATGAGATTGAGTCAACCCGAGCTTATGCAACTCGAAGCTCTCGACTCACTTCCCTGCCTATTCCCTCTTCGACTCTGACCCAGAAATCTATCTTTTTTAACAGCAAAAAAATATTTAATCATCTACCCTCAAATATAAGAGGCATTTCTAATCCAAGACATTTTAAGCGAGAAGTGAGAAGCCTATTGATTGGGAAAGCCTACTATTCAGTTGCTGAATTTTTTGACGAATCATTTAACTGAATATGTAAATACTTTTTTAGGATTGTAATGGTTATTTTTGTATTTTATGCTTTACATTTAAATCTGTTTTGTGTTCACTCTGTGCTATGTTTTTTATACATCTAAGTACTATATGTTGAAGTTTTAATTTTATACTTTTTAAATTAAATATAATATGCATTATAGCAATTTATATATTTTTATACGATCATATTTTATTTTAATATACAACTTTGTATTTGTTCGTTTACACAGTTAAATTGACTTGCTACTAGAGTATATATTGCCAAAAATGACAGGACTTTTTTTTGTTGTTACTTAGTTTAAGTTTGCTTGCTTTGTATATGAGATTTTTCTTAAATTACAATAAAGCTTTTTTTGACTTTGACTTTGACTATAAGCACTTCAGAAATGAAGCTCGTATAGGATAAGTTATTTCTCAAATATGTAAAACTATCTATAAGTTTTATGAAGTGATGGAGTTTCTATTTATCTAAAAAGTGGCTTAAAATTACTTAACAGGCAGTAGTAAAGTCACGGTTGGTGCATGGAATTAGTGTACGGGGAAGCTACAAAAATAAATTATAAAAATAATTATGTACAAAACCAAAACATTTTCATCAGACTTGTTATTCAAGGAAAGTAAGCTTTTAACAGTGAAACAACTATACAGGGTTAGTCAGATGTCTGAAAACGGTCAAATATCTCAAAAGCCACTCAACCGATCTGAACCATATGTGGTGATTAGGCATTACCGAATTTTCGCGACCCTTTGGTGCATACCGTTGTCAGATTTTCAGTGTTTCGGTAAACTAACCTCACTTTTTTTATTTAAATCAAATGATATGTTTTTTTAAGCGTGATTTATTTCTCGTATTATCCTTAGTATAACTCAAAAATTGCAAACTCTTATCTTGATCCGTTAAATGTTAAATTTATTATATGTTTTTAAAAATATATTGACAAATTAGGAATTAAAAAACTAAAATTAAAATAATGTAATGATTAATAGGATGTTGAAAATGTTGTCGTTGTTCATAGACTTCTTCACATAGGTATGATATTTATTTGGGTTCTAGATTGTACAATTTTATATAGGATTATAGGTAGCTTACTAAATGCTTCCTTACAAGTAATTGAGTATATAAGAATTCCCAACAAATAACAAAATTCCAATTTTTGGAAAATAATATTTTATTGTTTGTTAATTGGTTTTTATTTGTAGATTTTATATTATATTTAGTTTTACTTAGTGGTATCAAATAGAATACAATATTCTTAAATTTTTTTTAAATTTCTTAATGTCGACTTACTTAAAGTTGAAATGATTTTAATAGGTTAGGGCCCCTTGGAAATTTACTACTCATGGAGGCTTAATCTAGTAATATCATCTTTGTACTTTGTATTTTAAGTAATTGTTTATAAATAAAATAAAATAAAAAATCTGAGTTATCCAATTACAGATACTGACCAGGTACAGGTACAGATAGATTGTACCATTTTTTCTAATTAGCGATCTATTTTATGAAACAAACATAAATATTGGGAATAATTATTGAGCTTTAAGTTTAAAAGCCTCATTTGTGTTAAATACTTTAACTTATATGATTAAAAAGACAATGTACTACCTAAATATTTTCAACTTTTCCCAAATTTAATACCTAAATTCCTGATCTGCCTCTAGGAAGAAAACCAGAGCTGTAGAAAAATCATCTCTCTTCAAAGCTGCTCTGCCTTTCTCATGCAAAGTCATCGCAACTATAAGGGCCGTTTTCTCAGCTTTTGGTATTTTTACCGCATTGCCAAACTGATCTTCCAGCTAAAATAACAAACAAACATAAACCAAATATCTAATGTATTTAAAACTCAAATCTGCATTAAAGAACACATATTAATAGCATTATAGAACAGACTGTTTTTTTTATTTATAGATTATTGAGACAGAAATCAATCGATCGATTCGTTAATACATTTTAGCAATATTTTCAACAAAATTACACCATATAATATAAATAAAATAATATGACAATACAATACTTTAACTTTATATATGTATATATATATATATATATATATATATATATATATATATATATATATATATATATATATATATATATATATATATATATATATATATATATATATATATATATATATATATATATATATATATATATATATATATATATATATATATATATATATATATATATATATATATATATATATATATATATATATATATATATATATATATATATATATATATATATGTATATATATATGTATATATATATGTATATATATATATATATATATATATATATATATATATATATTGTGTTTTCATTCCGGGTGTACATCCGTTCACTACTGTCGTTCTGAAAAGAACAGTTTTGCTGACGTTTCGCGAGAATAGTCTCTATTCGGACGCGAGAAAGCTTCGAAAATGCCAAATGTGATTTTGGCGAAACGTCAGCAAAACTGTTCTTTTCAGAACGACAGTAGTGAACGGATGTACACCCGGAATGAAAACACATTGTATTTTTCCATCCGTGAAGGAGTAAAAATCAACACATATATATATATATATATATATATATATATTCTTTCCATACATCAAAATGATCAAAAAAAAAATTATTTGTTAGTTACCAAGTTTTACATAAAATTAAAATAATATAAAAAATTGTCAGTTGTCAAACATATAAATATAACTTGCCTTTTTTATATGTGACACCCTGTAGATTTTACTTTCAATAGATAGGTCTCTTATTCCAGATTATAAATGTATCAGGTTTGATACTTTTATCTTTAAAAATTTAGGAGCAAATAGAAAACTTTGTCGTAAGAGACATGTAGTGAAGAAAGATAATCTCTCTCGCACACATTGGTCTTATGGCGCAGGTTTTCTACATTTTCTCGCTTGTTTTTTAAGATAAGAGTACCAAACCTGGTATATTTAGAATAAGGAAAAAGGTACCTACCTATTGAAAGTCAAATTCATAAGGTATTTCGTTTAAAAAAATGCTAGTTTTGTTTGTGTTTGACAATTGTCACTTTTTTATATTTTTCTAAATTACAAAAAACACACTACTAATGGATTAAAAATATTAAAATAACAATTTATTGAATAACCCTTATATTGAGAATCTCCTTAGCATACAAAAATTTTATAAATTTAATTTTAAGTTAACAGAAAATTAGTTTAAGAAGTTGTTGATGGTGATTGATACGGCAGGACCAATTTATTCGATCTGTGTTTTAGTATTTCATAGGGATTTAAATGCCTCAAGTTTAAAAAGTTATCTTTTCGATAGTAAACCAAATAAATACGGAGGGCATTTGGTATGAATGATATTATATAAAAGTTGGCATGTAAATAGGGTAAAACCGTATTTAATTTTCAAAATAGAGAAAGTCTGTTGTTGAAAAGTGTGAAGTTGAAAGTGAAAGTGTTCATTTAAAAAGTAGATGTATACTATACAACAGTAATCTAGGTGAGAAAACCAGTACTTAAATTTATATAATGATTTTAATTTAGAGAAAGCAAGGCTGATTTTTTTCATCATGGGGGCCTCAAATGTCAGATCTGAATCCATGAAGACCCCAAGATTTGTTACATTCTCCACCAAAGACAGAACAGAGCAACATATACTTAGTTATAAGGTAGAATTAACAAGTGTTCTTATTTGGATTTAAGCAAAGGCCATTCTCTCTAACCTATCACCGCACAAGGTATAAATAACCTTTTCAACATATTGAGTAGCATAGACTGGAATTTTATAAAATCAGAGAGGGATGCTTCCGAAAAATGTGATATTTTCATGCAAATTCTCTGTGATAATTTTAACCTAAGTTTTCCTGTCAAAAGACTAGTCTGTGGGAGGGATAGAACTGTAAGATGGTATAGTCCTGAGCTATGTGAAATGTGAGAGCATCTTCCTTTCCTAAACGATCTCTATAATACTTTTCTCAATTTGCAGTTTTGAGAAACCAGTGTCGATTCTTGTATAAAAATGCAATAAACAACGCGAAAAAAGGGCAAATTCTGATTTTATTCAGAGAGCAGGAAATAAGGTCAGGGCTGCTTGGCAGATTACACGGGATTGTTTGGGGATTTCAAAACAAACAAAACCAAACGAAATCAGTGCAGATACTTTTAACTTATTTTTTTCTAATATTGCAGAAGCTGTTCTTCAAAAATTGCCTCAAAATAGTGTGGATTATCAAAGGTATCTTTTACAGTGCGATTTAAATCTTCCTGCTGGTGGCTTCTCCTTCAGAGTAGGAGAGGAAATGAAGTTTGAGATGCTATAAATCAGCTAAAACCTAAAACTAGTCGAGATATTTTTGGATTTAACACCATTCTATTACAGAAATTAAAGGATACTTAGGATGATTATGCCGCTTACCTATTTAATTAATTCTTTTATTCGTAAGGGTCTCTATCCTAAGGTTTTTAGAATATCAAAAGTCATTCCAGTGTTTAAAAAGGGTGATCATAGAGATGTGAATAACTATAGGCCTATCAGTTTGATCCCTGTGTTATCTAAAGTTTTTGAATCTCTGTTGAAAGACCAAATATATACCTATTTTGAAGTTAACAATTTATTTGTAAATAGCCAGTTTGGATTCATGAAGTCTAAGTCAACAACTGCCATCTTATCCTTGATGGAATACATAGTGGAGGGCTTTGAAGCCAGTCAATATATCGGAGCAGTTCTATGCGACTTGTCCAAGGCCTTTGACTGTGTGTGTCACGAGGTACTTCTTAATAAACTAAGGCACTATGGATTTTGTCTAGTATTGGTTTGATGAGGGGATATCTGACTGGCGGGTCTCAGCAGACTTTCTCTGGAGGAAGATTATCTGACCCATTAAAAATGAAACATGGAGTGCCGCGCCGCAGGGATCCATTCTGGGTCCTCTGCTTTTTTTAATATATATAAATGACATTGAAACAGCGACAAACAATAAATTAGTGATATTTGCCGATGATACTACAGCTGTAGTGAGAAATGATAGTCTCGAACAAATTTTAATTGCAATGCAACAGTCAATACTAGGTTTGGAGAGTTGGTTTAATGCCAATAAGCTTTCTTTAAATATGTCAAAGACAGAAAAAATAATATTCAGTCTTCGAGAGATACATCGGGATGTTGTGGTGGATAAATCCATAACTGATTCTGTGAAGCTTCTCGGTGTATACCTCGATAGTACTCTTGTCTTTGACATCCATACAGAACAATTGCCATCTATGTTTATCCTGGCAATACGTTCTCTGTTCTGAGGGTCACACATGACATTAACATAGAGTTTTTAAGATTAAGGAGATCATGTATAAGTACAAATAATTTCGGGCCAAAATTCATTAATAAGCTTCCTATATATATATATATATATATATATATATATATATATATATATATATAGTTTATAATATTGTTATTGTTAAACGATCCTATAAATTACTTTTGTTGGCTATGTATTGAGTAAATAAACAAAATGAATAAAAAACAGAGAATAATAAGAGAGTCAAGACACAGCTTTGGGAACCCCCAGTGTGTGAGAGGCTGGTACTCTGAAATAGAGGAATCGAGTTTTACTTTTTTTTTATTATTTAAAATCTATTCAAATAAAAATTTAACCTTCTAAAGAAGCACTATGAGGCGAATGCTGATGTCATTGTGGCCAGCCACTGCCTGAATCGGCTTCTCTAAAGATCCATCTACCGACCAAAAAAATTCCGCTATCTTCGCAACTCCCATTTGGGATCAACCTATAAGGCATAACATCAAACAGGAATCTGTCACTCTTTTTCATACTGTCCTCCTCCTTAAGGCACACACTAATCTCTAGATAAAGTCAAATTTGATTGTAAGTGGAAGGACAGTTATATATTAAAATTCCAAGATGACAAGACTGAAAGAGAAAAGGAGTTGAAAGAAGAAATTGAAAGACTTTCGTCGGAATTAGGAGCAAAAGATAATTATACCATTCGTCTTAAAAGACATACTCAGGATTTTGAAGACTCTGTGTTTTCTTCAAAGCAAAGCCTTACAAGTAGGTTGGAAGAACAAAAAAATGAAATTTCAAATTTAAATCTTTCAAGACCTGCATAAATTAATGGATAAAAATTAGCAACTAATTGATCAAATTAATCTTTTGGATGATAAAAAATAAACGCCTGACCTCTGTATTAACTAAATTAAATGCCTTTAAAAAAAAATTTCTTATAAGTATTGAGACTTCAACTGCAGATAGGGATGTTTTATTGCATGATTTAAAAAGCTTTAAAAAATAATTGTTAACTTTGCCTGTTCTGGTAACTAATTGTTAATATTTTTATTTATCCTGGCAATACGTTCTCTGTTCTGAGGGTCACACATGACATTAACATAGAGTTTTTAAAATTAAGGAGATCATGTATAAGTACAAATAATTTCGGGCCAAAATTCATTAATAAGCTTCCTTTATATATATATATATATATATATATATATATATATATATATATATATATATATATAGTTTATAATATTGTTATTGTTAAACGATCCTATAAATTACTTTTGTTGGCTATGTATTGAGTAAATAAACAAAATGAATAAAAAACAGAGAATAATAAGAGAGCCAAGACACAGCTTTGGGAACCCCCAGTGTGTGAGAGGCTGGTACTCTGAAATAGAGGAATCGAGTTTTACTTTTTTTTTATTATTTAAAATCTATTCAAATAAAAATTTAACCCTCTAAAGAAGCACTATGAGGCGAATGCTGATGTCATTGTGGCCAGCCACTGCCTGAATCGGCTTCTCTAAAGATCCATCTACCGACCAAAAAAATTCCGCTATCTTCGCAACTCCCATTTGGGATCAACCTATAAGGCATAACATCAAACAGGAATCTGTCACTCTTTTTCATATTGTCCTCCTCCTTAAGGCACACACTAATCTCTAGATAAAGTCAAATTTGATTGGAAGTGGAAGGACAGTTATATATTAAAATTCCAAGATGACAAGACTGAAAGAGAAAAGGAGTTGAAAGAAGAAATTGAAAGACTTTCGTCGGAATTAGGAGCAAAAGATAATTATACCATTCGTCTTAAAAGACATACTCAGGATTTTGAAGACTCTGTGTTTTCTTTCTTTCAAGCCTTACAAGTAGGTTGGAAGAACAAAAAAAATGAAATTTCAAATTTAAATCTTTCAAGACCTGCGTAAATTAATGGATAAAAATTAGCAACTAATTGATCAAATTAATCTTTTGGATGATAAAAAATAAACGCCTGACCTCTGTATTAACTAAATTAAATGCCTTTAAAAAAAAATTCTTATAAGTATTGAGACTTCAACTGCAGATAGGGATGTTTTATTGCATGATTTAAAAAGCTTTAAAAAATAATTGTTAACTTTGCCTGTTCTGGTAACTAATTGTTAATATTTTTATCTATTTTTGTAATCCTTGACGACCCAAAGTTATTTTTTTTTTATCAAAATGACAATAAATGATTTGATTTGATAATATTTGACTTTAAAGAAAAGAACCTTAGCTCAGAGGGAAAATGTTGGTGCTACCTTAACTTTGAATCAACACACCTCTCATGATAAACCGATTCAGGGTGTAACAATTGAAGACATGAACCAAGCAATCTCCTCAGCACACAAAATGACCCAGAAGTTAAATAAAAAAAAGAAACCAGATTTTGATTGCAAGTGATAAAATTGCAAGAGAAACATTATCAATTTTCAAGGGACAGACAAATGGGTCAGTGGATGTCAATTGCCAATGGCGTAATGGAAAGCTTTTTGAAGATCTAATTAACATATATATATATATATATATATATATATATATATATATATATATATATATATATATATATATGTTCAGGTCTAACGTTTACTAAAAAAACTTTGAGTTTTTGTTTATGGGCGCACAGATTTGTATGGTTGGTAAGAGTATAGATAATAATAAGTTAGAGCAATTATTTAAGGAAACTACAAATACAAACTTAATTTTGATAGGACCAGCTCTTACACATAATAATTTTGATGTTATTATGTTCACAGAAGAAACATGGCTGAGCAGTGATGTACTGGATGGTGAATTAGGCTTTACTGACTTTAATGTTATTGTGACCGTTCTATGTGTTGTGTTGATTGCGGTTAAATCATATTTGTCTGTAAAATGTGATAATGATGATTTGGAGAGTTCGTTTGCCAATTTGCCATATTAAATATAAATGGCAAAAAAGCATTGGTTGGCACTATTTACCACCAAAATCGTCGCCCAATCTCTTTGAAACTTACTGTACATCATTAGATTATGTATTGAGTCATAGTGATATAGACAATATTATACTTGTAGATGATTTTAATTAACCTAATGTATCATAGGTAAATGATTATTATGGTGTTAGAGCTGTAGGCTATTTATCCCAGCAAGCAAGAGTTTTGTTAGACTTTATGGCTTACCTGAATCTATATCAAATTAATAATATTTCCATTGAATAATTACCTAGATTTAGTTTTTACTAACATATCAGACACTTATGTCTCAACTGCCAGGGATTCTATTATTTCTGTTGACAAGTATCATTTTTAACATTTGAGTTAAATTTGGGAATGAAATAAGATTATATATCTTTTGTCTATGAATATTCAGATTTTCATTTGGCAAATTATAATGACAATAACTTCTATTTAGCAAGTATCAACTGTGATAAATTGTTCTATTCAAATGATATTGACCGGGCATCGGAAGAATTTTACACTGTTATTGATATTGTGTTTGATTTATTTATACCCAAAAAAAGATCAAAGATGGCAAAATTTCTGAAGCGGTATTCGAATGAGCGGAAAAATTTCATTTTCAAAAAAAGCAGCACATAAGATATATAAAAGTAATAATATCTCTCAAGATTACAATAATTTTTCTTATTTTAGAAGTCAGTGTAAAATAGTTTGTAAAAACTGTTAGAAATAACACCGAAAATTCTGTAAATGCAGATTGCGCATTGTTTTGGAAGTAAGTAGGTGAAAAAAGCAAAAAATTTACATTCCCCCAAGTCTATGTCATATAATGACCTCACAAGATAATCTTTCGGATATCACTCATAATCGTCTTTCTGAGGGGCCTGATGGTATTCCTGATATATTTTTAAAGCAACATAAGTGTATATTGTTTCCAATATTTTAAAAAATATTTTATATGTCTTTGTCTTAAGGTGTGTATCCAAATAGGTGGAAAGTATCTTATGTAACACCAATTTTTAAGAATGGAGATAATGCCTTGGTTGAAAATTATAGGGTCATCATTATATACTCGTGGATAAGTTAAGAGCAATTGGCATTTTTGGTGGACTACTGGAATGGCTTTCTAGCTATTTGACTGAGCATACTCAAATAATAAAAATTAAAAAAACCATTTGTTTAGCCCAATCAGAGTAACATCGGATGTTCCTCAGGGTGCACAATTATCACCCATACTATTTAATATATATATTAACGACATTAATGATGATGATCTCAAAGTGTTTTCTAGAGTTCACTCTGTAAATGATTGTGTGTTAATACAGGAGGATATTGTCCATCTGTCGGTATGGTGTCTATTATATGGTTTGACATTTAATGTGAGCAAATGTGTAAAGTAATGCAGTTGTTGCCTAAAAAAAATGTTATTGATTATGACTATGTGATAAGTAATTCTACTTTAGAGAAAGTAACAATTATAAAGGATCTAGGTGTAACATTTGATATGGAATTAAGTTTTAATCATCACACTGAAATTATTGTAAATAAAGCATTAAAGCTCTTGAGTTTTATGCAGCATATACTTACCGACTTTAATAATATTAATAGTTTTAGAATATTATACTGTTCTTATGTAAAATCTAGATTGAGCATACTCCTGTGTGGTCCCCATATTACAGAGTCTATGTTGACCAGGGTGCAAGAAAAGTTTTTAAGATTAATTGCTTTTAAATAAAAAATACCAAGTGACCAAATCAATTATAATATTTTAAAATTACTAAACGTTGACACGCTAGAGAATCGACAAATTATGATTGATCTGTGTACACTTTATAAAATTGTAAATCCATATTTCAACTTTCCTGAATTACTGGAAATCATATCCTTTCATGTTCCTCAAAAAATAAAGAAAATAAATACATTATTTCATATATCTTGCCCTAGGACCAATTATGGTTTAGCTTCTCCAATCACACTATACTGTACTATAGGAAACAATATTTTTGAATTGAAAATTGAATCTTTGTTTTGTTAGATGTTAATTATAATTATTTGTAATATATTGTAAATGGCTATAGCTGTAGAATTGAAATAAATAGAGCAAGATAGCACCCATAATGAATGGAGAGTTAATGATGTCCTGCATATTGCAACAATAGTACAAATTTTAGATTAGATTCAGAGGTGACTTCATAAAAATAACTTAAGTTAACTAATCATAATAGCCTAAGATTATTCAAACCTTGCCATTGTGCTGCCCGTAAAATCTGGGCACAGAAGCAACAAGGCTGGAATATAGAAGATTGGTCCCGGTGCCTATTTATAGAAGAAACCTAACACATTTTTATTTATTTCGATGGTCGCAGGTTGGTGTGGAAGGAACCTAATAAGAGATTTGAAGAACAAAATATGGCCCCTCAAGAAGCCTGCGGTTATGAAGGTTTAAAGTTATTGTTGGTGTGATATTTAATGGGACAAAGAAACTCATTATCACCACTAAAACAATTACAGGTGTTACCTATAGAAACAGTTGCATTATACCTATTATAATTACATTTACTGTTTTTTTTTGTTCATTTATCAACAGTTTTATTTTATATTCGCTTAAATATACCAAACTTGCTATATGTTTTTTAACTTTTGAGGTTCCATCTATACATAAATTAGTAATATTTTGCATCTTCCCTATCTTAATTGTTCATGATAAAACATATTCAAAATTGATGACCTAGAAATAATAAAATATTGAAATTATATTTTCAATAGGATCAAAGCATATCAAAAATTTCATAATCACGTAGAGATGTATACCCAATAAATAAATTGATAACACCAAATACAAAACAAATTTTCATTGGGGAAATGTCGAATTTATAAATTCTTATAAGGTAATTGTATAACACCCTTAATCTTGGAAACAGGATTTTTGTTTAAAAGTGAGCTTTAACAAATGATAGAGAATTAAGATTCGAAAACTATATTTAATTCCATTGATATTTATCAGTTATTGAACATGGAATTTGGGTGCATATTTTACAATATCACTATAAATTGCACTGAACTCCCCATATATCTAATTTGGCACTTTTATTATTACTAATTATTAATTGTAATTTATAACATATGCCAAACAGTATCATTTCAAAAGCAATACTATTAATTAACTTAATTTTGTTATTTTAATGCTGATGATTTCAAATTGTGTCTGTAATTCTGTATGACCAATGTGTACAATAGTAGAATTAATGGCTTTAAATGCAAAAACATGCATCACTAAGTATGTCCTTTGCATTAAAAAATTACAGATTATAATAACTTGAATTATAATTAATATTACTTAATTATAATTCAATTAATATTAAAAAATAATTTCATTATTAATGTTTCCTGTTCAGTTAGATGAAGCATGTAACCACCTTTTTAATAAAAAATATATGATACTGTAGATTTTAACATTATTAAAGTCATAATTAATGATAATCTCAATAAAAAAATCTAAAGAATACATAATACATAACAAATGAAATAAATTATGTTCCTATATCAGTTTTAATGTAGATGTATATCTTAAACTATCTAAGGATCTTATGTTGACAAAATGTAAATATAAAAAGGGAGTTACTTCCGCATGGTCCGACCGTGTTTAAAAAAAATAATATCTGCACAGTCCGACCACGTTTATTTATTCTTCTGCGGTCCAAAACGGTTGAAGTTCCTAATATTAAAGGAAATGCTAGAAGTGAAGATACAGTTACTGACCTTGCCTAAACGGAAAAAAAGGAAGCTGATCCAAACCCATTTGAAAAACGACCAGTCCAAGAGAGAGTAGATTTTCTTCTTAAGTGGATTTTAAAAGACAGAAACATAATTACATTTAAACAAATACATCTGAATAATTTTAATGCTGTAAATGATATAGATATAAGACTTTTGTGAATATTTTTATAAAAAATATTTTTCAAAAGAAGCCTGGGGTACATTTAAGAATGAGAAAAAAATTATTAAAGAGGCTGCAGAATGGATATGGAAAATTTGTATTAAAATTATTATGAAAGATCCATCAATTCTCTGCGATTATTGATTGCATTGGTATCTTATTGCATGTTGTGATTTATTGTGCAATATAAATAAAGGCAATTTCATATGTGCTATGTTTAAAATGACAGAAAAGAATTATTTCTAAACTTAAGATCATAATAATTTTATTATTATGCAGATACAAAAACAATTTAAATTGACTGCGCCAAAGTTAAATTTTTTAAGCCAAATTTTACACCTATCTAATTTATAACTTTGTGTATTACCTTTTTCTATTTATTATTCTATACTACATTCAAAAATACAAAAATATGCTTAAGAAGACTGCACATATCTGTCATAAGCTATACCTACATGAAAAAGATTTGCTTTCATTGTTATATTATTAATATTGTGCAATATTAATACATGCAACTTCATATAATTATTTGTACTATATATGATAGGTATGTGTAAGAAGTTTTCTTTATACTCTCTTGTAATGGATAGCTAGTTACTTAACAAACAGAAAACAGGTGGTCAAAATTAAAAATGTTTTATCTTAGGAAACACAGGTTTATTCTAGTATACCTCAAGGTGGCCATGTGCCACCTTTTCTGTTTAATTGTTTTATTAATGACGTTAAAGATATTATAAATAATAGTGCCTTTGTTTTCTATACAGAAGATCTTAAGGTTTTTAAAGAGAATGATCTTAATAATTTTCAGATTTGGTGCAATAGAAACAGTGTAATCTTAAATGTGAGTAAATGTAGAGTTATCAGTTTTTATCACTTAAGGTCCTATACTTAACTGCTACATCTTAAAAAATTTTGTATTGGAAAGAGTGTCGATAAAGATCTAAGTGTGATTTTTAATTGTGAGCTTATATTCTCTAAACATATAGAGACAGTTCCACGAAAGCAACCAAACTTCTTGGCTTTATATCACATTTTCTAGGAGATTTTAACAATATATTTGCACTAAGGGAATGTTGTTTTGCGCCTTGGGGCGCACTTTCTAGGAATATGCTTATTCAATTTAGTCCAACCTTAATAAATGTTATTTTGACAGATTGGAGAAAATACAAAGAAGGTTTACATTACATTGCTTATAAATTGGGAATATCTCGGGAAAATATTGACTATGACAAGTTGTATAAACTTTTAGGCCTTACAAAGTTAGAGGAAAGACGGCAATACAATAAATAAATAAAAATAAAGATCTGTATTTTGTTTAAGGTTATTAACAACATGATTGACTCTCCTTCTCTTGTCCAAAAAATTAATTTTCATATACCGTTCAGAAACACCAGGCAAACCATGCTGTTCAGTAGTGATTATCACTGTGCGAAATTTTAAATAGGATCTGAGACCGACTATCCAAATAATAACAATACCACCAAAAATAACAGAATAAATTTTACTATCATAAGAGAAACAAGACTCACTGACAAAGCAACCTTAAAAAATAGGAATGTTCGACAGTACCTTATGGAATAAAGTGCCCTATATTAAAAAAAAAGTATAATATACATTAAAAGGCTTAAAAACACACCTATAAAGCAAATAATACCCACATAATAATAAAATAATAGACAATAATCAAAAAATAAAATAAAAGTCATACATCAGTATAAAAACAAATGTGTCAGTAATATAAAGAATTAAGAAAAGAAAATATATGTCAAGTCACAAATACCTAAAATATTATACTTACTATCGTATAGAGTAATCATAAAATGCAGATTTGTATATTTGCCTTTAGCTAAAGAATATTTTTGAGAGTTCATCTAAAAAACTTTTTAACAGCAATTAATTTCAAGTTCAAGTGATAAGGGTTTGTAAATTTTTAACACTTTCATAAATCAATGAGTTTTTAGTTAAGACAAATTTGGGTATCGGCAATGGACTGTTATGCTGCTACTGTTTAGGGTACCTAGTATAAGTACTGTTTCTAGAAAAATCCTAAATTTTTTGTGCACCAAGCAACAAGTCTCCAAGAGAAAAATGGAAAAACAGTCAAATTTTCTTCCCGTACAAAAAGAGGTTTACAGTGTTCCCTAAACTTTGCTTTACATATGTAGCACACTGTCCTTTTTTGGAGAACAAAGATGGAATTAAGCAACTGATGGTTACAAAATCCCCAAAAGGTAATCCCATACCTTACATGATGGCCAACTAAAGAATAATATACCATCTTCGCAGCAGATGAAACTAATTCCTTAGAAATTACTCTTACAGCAAAACACCCAGAAGCAACTTTTTTACTGAATAGAGCTAAGTGTGTAGAGAATTAATTAATTATCGATATGAAAATCCAACAAATTTGTGGCAGATTGGCTTTTTATTTGAATAATTTTTAAACTTAAAATGAAGAATGAATTCATATTTAAATTTAAAACTTAAATAATTAGAGGCACACCATTCTTTCACGCTCTCACAAATGATATCTATTAGAGCTTGGGAACAGTTCCCCTCCAAAGAAGAGTTGTATCAACTGCAAGAATAGTACAAGTCCCCCAAATATCCAAAAAAGCCAGATCATTAATTGCGCCCAGTACAGAGCCTTGTGGAACACCATCACTGATAAGTAGCATATCTGATCTTCCTTCTGGAGTTCTAACAAACTGTCTTCTTTCAGGTATGACTGAAACTATTGTAATGAAGTTTTCCTACAACCATAGTGCGCCATTTTTTAAAAAGTAATTTTTGAATGACACAATGGAACGCTTTAGAAAAGTCACAAGAAAGAGAAGAGAGCATCACTAGTAGACTTAGCCCTTTGAAAACCAAACTGGCACTTTGTCAGAAGTTTATCTCTGTCCAGAAAAGAGAGCACTCTGATCTTAAAGAGCCTTTTAACAACATTACTGAGCTTTGTGAGTAAGGAAATAGAGAAAATTATGCATGCTTAGACTGTGCAGGAATCACTCTCAAGTAATAACTTATTATAGTCTCTTCATTATGATAAACAAGAGTAAGATTGTTAAGCTTCTCTAATGTAGATTTCTGAAAAATAAATTAGAACCAACCAGATAGCCAACAGTTTATAACATATCTGGAATAATACCAAAAAATGTAGATATCACCAATAACAGCACAACAATTTACTTAAATAAAACTTTACTTTTATGTTAATAACATAAAACAATAAGTAATTTTTAGGAAAACAGGAGACTTTCTTGAAATGCAATAAATGTACCTAATAAAAAATAAATAAGTAAATCACTCAACAACTCAAATTATAATTATAATAGAGATATGTCCGAGGATATATCCCTAAATTAAGATTTTAAAAAGTAATAATTAATACCTACCACATATCTTTTATTATCTACTATAAATTATTTCAATAAAATTATTCTTGGTAAGAATAAATGGATGTTTGAATGGCTAGGAAATTATAAATAGTAATTACAAGTCTACTTAACTTATTAACTATACTGACTGCTTTAAACTTATGATGTAAATGGATAGATGTATAAAACGGCCAACTCACCCTCATGTACTTATCATCCAGAGCTAATAATTGAGAATCTGTTTTTACTGTTTCCAACTCCTTTATTCTATTTTCGTTTTTTTCTATTTCCTCAGGGGTTTCAGAGAGAACTATTGCCAAAATTTGCTGACCATTTTTCACTCCCTGAATTTGTAGTGAATCTGTATCTTTTAAGACTCGACCAGCACAAATTAATTTTAATCTGCAAAATATTAAGTAGCATTTTTATAGGAATATATTCCAAACATACAAACAATATACCTGTCAGCAGCCACAGGAACATCTTGACTAATGAAATCCTTTAAGTCGCAGCCTCTACAGCTAAGCATCACTTCTTTAACAAGCGTTTTCGGAGGTTTTCCCTGGTTGACAATTTTTATTTTTAAAGTGGCCAGACCTGATTCTTGGAAGCGGTTTTTCTGTTTCAAATTTTCTAAAGAGTTTGTCTGAAGCTCTTTTATAATGTCTGTACATTTCTCGATGGGATATTTAAGATCCTCGCTGATAGTTTTACTTAATTTCTAAAAGAAAAATTAGCAAATATATTTTTTTACTATTGTGTAAATAACTGACCACACTTACATTAATTTCAATCTCTGAAGCACCATTAACGGCAGTATAAAAAGGAGACAACCACAGCTTGACCCCATCTTTCCTTAATTTATCCCTAATTTGGATAAGGAGGTCCTCTTTTTCCACAATATCCTCTGTCATTTTTAAATTTCACACCAAGAATAATAACACTATTTATAACATTACAAGAGGAATTAGATGCTGAGTATTGCTGAGTAAGTGATTCCAAATAGTAAACAAAACTTCATTATTTTTGACGCTTCTCTTCTTCTCTCTGGCGTTTACTACGTGAGCTGTACAGTAAAAACAAAAAACAGCTGTTTACAGAAAAATTTAACACATTTTACACCGGAGTTGGTCTCGCAGGTCCTGGGTTGGAATCCTAAGTGGGTGCACGAATTTTCAAGTCTGCAGCTAATATTAGTAGTTTAAAAATCCGACAGGAACGAATGTAAAAGAAGTTTCACTTTCCACGCTGCCATTCACGCCGGTAACCAGGCCGGGGGGAACTGGATGTTCCCGTGGTAGTTTAGTTAGGGATGGCAACACCCACTCGAATTTTCGATACATCGTAACTTCGATACATCGAATTTTAAAACATCGATGCGGCGATGTATCGAGTGGCCACCATCGGTGTTTTAAAACATCTATGTTTTAAACATCGGAAACTGACATAGAAAATGTAATTCGAAATCGTGTAAAGGAAATAAGTAATGATTTTTATTGATATACATAAAATACAAAAAAATAAATATTTACTCACAAAGGAAAAAAGAATACATAATTCAAAGAAACTAAAACAAGAACAAAAATACAGAAACAAATCTAATAAACATTTTCAAAAAAAACTAAGTTTATATAATGGATTATCTAGTATCAAAATTCTTCAGGCAGCGCATTTATAAAAAGTAATTTTGGCAATAGTTTACCTGGCGTTTCTCTCCTGAGAAACTGTATCTCCTGCTAAAGAAAATAATCTCTCTGAAGGTACCCAAGCACAAGCAACACCAATATATTTTCTTACCAATTTATGTAGGTTCGGATAAGCTGATTTTATGCCCTTCTATATTTCTAATGGATTATCTTTTAGTCTGGAAAGATATATATATATATATATATATATATATATATATATATATATATATATATATATATATATATATATATGCGTATCTCTAAATTTAAGTCTGCACTAGTCTTGCTCCTGCTTCGTAAATTGTGTTTTAACTTTTTGGTTTTGGGTAAGCGTTTTATAAAAATTCCAAATGCCAATGTCCTTGTTAATTTTATTATTAGAAGTTTCATCAGATTTTATTGTGTTGGTACCATCGATGGTTCGGTTTCCGTTCGATATATCAACACATCGCCGACTTTAAAAATCGATGTAACCATCGATATTTTTTCTTTCGATGTATCGATGTTTTTAAAATATGGAAGTAAATTTACACTCTCCGCCATTACATACTCTCTCAGGTGTAGGGAATGGCCGAGGTTCGAACTCCTCGATAAACTGTAGGGCTCGTCTGGCTGTCATTCCACAGACGTATGTTCCTTCCCCCATCCTCAAAGGGTGATTCTGTTCCCCCTTTCCGCGCACCCCTGCCCTTCCTCCTATGTGTTACGTCTGAATAAAAAGTGTACCACTCGTATGATCGAGCAGGGTCACGTTACCCAATCAGTCTCGAACATCCACGAAAACTATTTACAGCTGGATATAGCCGAATGCCCACGGGTGAAGGCCATCAAACGATGAAACGAACAAACAAACAAAAACATCAACAATTCTGAAAAATCAAAAATTTTACATATTTTCCAAATGAAACAATATTTTTCTAAGTTTCTGAACTCTCTAGGCTACGTATTACAATACGGTTGTGTGGTACACTGTACGTTTGAATATGTAGGAAATTTTGTCTTGGTAATGCGATGTTTTATTAATATTTTTTTAATGCTACTAATAAAGTCGTTTTTAGTGTTCTGGCCCCTCAATGGAACCGACAATTTACTCTGACGATATATTATTTACCGAACACATTTCTGCTCTTACGCGAACGATAAATAAGGGTGATATAGTGATAGCCAAATGTCCGACTAATCCGAAACAGCAAGTTTGCAAGAGAGTAGTGGCTCTATCGGTATGTATAAAGGCATTTATTTTGTAAGGAAATTATATATAACACATATCAATATTATTTGTTTCTATTATTTTTAATGCTAATAGTAGTAGTACTTTGTTTTTAGTTTGTATAATTTTAGGGTCAAAAAGTGAAAACAGGTTTTGCCAGTTATGAAATAGTTCCCATAGGTCATGTATGGCTACAAGGAGATAACATAACAAATTCAACAGATAGCAGAAGTTATGGGCCAGTACCTGTAGGGCTTATCCAAAGTAAAGCGGTCTGTAAGGTGTGGCCACCTAAAAACATATCAATGTTGAGTGGAAGTGGTAGTTAACATTACTGTGATGATTTTATATAGTATAAATTTAGCTTAAAAATATTTAATAATTTATATGAACAATGAGCTGAACAATATTATTCTAAAATGCTTTAATTATTTAGACTTTCAAATAATTGAAGGTTTTTTCAGTAATTTTAATTGTTAGATAAAATGTTGTCACAGCCACAGCATCAGTGAGTTATCTATTCTTACAGGCAGCTGGCATATAGTGCAGTACCTATATGTATTCCTATTTTAGATACCTTAGTAGTGCTGTTGAGCTGCAGTTTTGTTGATTTCTTAATTATGAATATAGAATTTTAGTACTCGTAGCTGATGATCCCCCTTAAAATAGAATTTGCTGTCAGATCTAAGAATTTCTGTTTCTTACAGAATATTATAGTTCTGTATTGAACATAAAAATAAGTAATTAAAATATCTATGTGAGGCATGATCAATTTAGATATATTGTAACCTACAAACCGGTTATGGCAGGGAAAACTTTTTTTCTATCAATTTAATATTCTTCCTGCAACATTGTTGGTCCAGAATAAATGGACTCCATCACAGTCCTAGGTCTTCCAGTTCCAGAATATGTGGAATTCACTATGAATGTGTTAGTGTGTAGTATTGTGAATTTATTTTTTGTGTATTAGAGAAAAAAGAATTTTAAATGATTATCTATGAATAGTTTATTAATTCCTTGAAAATCACAAGCTTTGTTGTAAGGTAGAATACAGAAAACCAATAATTTAAGTCAGAGACGATTAAACAAAAAGAAAGTATTATTCAATGTGACAAGTATCCAAAAATCAATTCAAGATAATATATCTATAAAATAACATTTTAATGGTTCTTATACAAATAGATAGATATAATGAAATAGCATTGTCCATCCCTTGGCATCTTGAATATACAATTAAAGTTCTAACTTTTTTTTTAATTTAAAAAGACCTAAATTAAAAGAAGAATGTATAACTATGAATGGGTAACACATTTAAAGGTAAAAGATAATACAAATTGTTACACTTGTATCAACTCCTTTGTATTTCTTCTTTTATATATCACTTGCCGATTTGTCATATTTATTTTTCAGAATTGTCTACAGTGTAACCTAGTGACCAGAAAGAAAAACATATTGCAATTATAAATGAGTGGTTCATTTTATTAGGAATATATTGTAGTGTACTTGATTATAAGACCTAACATGCATTACTGTTTAATTATACCACTATGCAATAATGGAACCTCAGATCTAATGTAGGACTGGTCGGCCTGATGCCAAATGGCAATCCAAAGTTCTATAGATTCTTTATTGTAACCCAATAACAGATAATAGTCTACCTATACTTTATATTATCGAAGTACTAATATCTTAGTTTCAATTAAATCACCTTTTACCTGATATTTTTATAATCAGCAAGATGCAAAAATAACAAAGTCGATGTTCATTTTTTATTTTCCAATTATCATTTGCTTATTCTTTTAGCAAATCCTGATGGAGAAAAATATAAAACTATTGTATACAATGTTTTTTGATAAATTTAAAAGTCAGACTTGTAGACCCTGTTTAAAATATAACCAGACACCCTGTACACTTTCCTGCCCTCCGAGGTCTCATGTTAAGACCTATGTGACATTTAGAGCTAGCCTGACTGCTAATACCGAGGATTTGGATGCTGCTGACTTCAATCTGCCACATAGTGAGTGGAGAGCAGTTGTTATGGCATCCACTGTTAATGCAGGCCCAGGTGTACCACCAGTGGAGGTAGACTTAATACTTCTGATGTTCAGTCTGTGCCACTTTCAAAATCTACATGAGTGCAATATGAATAGAAACATAATTGGCTGTCTGCTCGACAATCCTACCACCTGTACATAAGTATCTGATGCGTCTGCTATCCATACAGATGTCTAATATCCACTACTGGCTTTTGATATCCAGGAAGCAGATGCTAAAATTGAGTGTGGCTTGGTGGATGAGGGAAGTTAGAGAGTCTTTTGAGTCATCTGATTATCCTGATATCATTGATTTTTTGGGTCATATTAACTGAGATATCTTGCTCGTCAGAAAATCTTTAGAAGTTGACATATTTTATGATGTACTTTATTTCGCTGTTGATTGTTACTTGTCCTTAAAGAAGTTTTGTAAGAAAAAAATTCACAGGTGGTTCAACACTATTCTAAAAGAAATTATTTCTCTGAAAAAAAGAGTGCTTATAAGGGTTGTCAATCTACGCGTCAAACAGATTATTTGAGATTTTCTGGTCCGGGAGCAGAATTACAAACAGAAATGAGACCAAGGCTTGAAAAAATATTTCGAGACTTGGCATTTGAGACCAATAGCGAGACTGTCTTTTACAGACATTTTGATACTAACGTTGCTATAATCAGTACTCTTTCCACTGATGTACAGTTATAAATATTTTTAATTGAATAATTAATAGTATTATTTAAAATGATATTACAGTTTATTACATATTTTAAATTGCAGTGATTGATTTAAACATTCTATAGTATTAAAATAGTCAAACATATTGAAGAGGCTTTGGGGTAATTTATATCTATATATTAACTTTTATATTGGATACTCTAGATCGTTATATCACCGTGACTGTAAATCATTAAGTTTCGAAACATTTTTTTTCAAAATAATGTTACTAAATCTTATTTTCCGAAAAAATGTTTCATTGCCAAATTTAGATCATCCTAGAAGCGACATTAAATTAAATCTGCTTTTTTATTCATACTTCACGTATCGAAAAACGTAAATTGCTACCATCTTTTCAAATTTTAAAATTCTTTTTTTTTTATAATAATCTTGAAACGAAACAAATTACTAATTTACTTTAGGGTACTCGAAACTACAGAATCTAAAAATAAGTATTCAAAGAAAATATACATTTTCAATGACTGAAAATCAGCTATTGTTAGGACATTTGCAATTCTGCAGTCTGCATGGTGACATTCTATATTTTTTAAAGTCAAGTTAATGTTTATAAAACATTACTATAACAACAACTTGGCATTTAAAAAATTAGTATAGGTATTCCATTTTTTAAGTTATAAAAGTTACAATTAACCAAGAAAATAGCTTAATTATTTTATAGAAAATATGTTTTTTAACCACCAAAAAAACTTTACACAGGCTATAATTTCAAATTTATCTCATTTATTTATAGATTCAAATTGTTCACATTGAACATATTATTCTAATTACAATAAACACAAAATTTAGAGAAACATATTAAATAAATAAAATTGGGTTCAACTACTTTATCATAACCAAAATATAAACCTGTAACCAATACTGTCTACTAAATGTTAAAAATATGTGTAGTGAGATCTTATTGGACTAAAATTGATGCCCGGCTACATACAATTTAATACTGTGGAGAGGTATATAATGAGATAGAATATATTTTAGATATTTTCTATAATGCAACTAATGCAAGGTAGTCTTACCACCTTTTCAGAAATACAAATAAAGACATTTCTGACATTTACATTATAGAATATATAAACTTTGCCGGTTTACTTTAATCAGCAACTTTATTTTTAAATATATAATATATTTATCATTTGATTTTGCGGCAGTTAATGTTTTGCATGTCCATAAAATAATATTGGACAGCTTCCGCAGGTCACTGGCTATTAGCTTTTGTTCAAGTTAAGACATTTTTTGATGTAGTAAGGTCAAAACGCCTAAAATCAGAACTGTGTTAGGTGGCAAGCCTATTGCAAGGTGTGTCATAGGGCAGCATTCTAAGAACGTTGTTTTTTTTTCTATATGTACTCTTGACCTTGAAATTTCTATTAAATCCTAATGTTCAGTCATAAGCGCCAGCAGAACCATTTCCAACAACGTTCAAAAATAAGTGATGATTAGAAAAAAAAGGTCATCTATAATCCAGTTGGTATATAAATGTAACCCCAAAAGCGGGACCGAAAGATTCGATTTTTTCAAGGAGCGGGGAGGAAGGCAAAACCAATGTTGTACCATAATATGTATGTTATATACAGTATTTGCATTTTTCAGGAGGGCGATGTGCTCAGTGCATCAATATGGCGATGATACTCAGTTGTATATCAACGATTCAAACATCATTCAATATGCTAACAAAATAATGTGCTGAATTAAATTAAATTAAAAAACTCAAGTTTTACTTTTTGGATCTAAAAGAGAGAGAGAGGAGTTGTTGACAAATGATGATTTTAAAATACTTTTGAATGACATAGAACTGCAGATTGTCGATTGTGCAAAGAATTTGGGTCTGATGTTGAATTCTAATCTAAGATTTGAATCTCATATGTAGCTAGTTTAGTTAAAACGTCATACTGGAAATTAAAGCTT
Organism: Kuschelorhynchus macadamiae; assembly: GCA_030620095.1. NCBI lineage: Eukaryota > Metazoa > Arthropoda > Insecta > Coleoptera > Curculionidae > Kuschelorhynchus > Kuschelorhynchus macadamiae. Next base: position 818,086 of record JAUTXW010001380.1, read on the forward strand.
TTGTATCTTAATAAAGAAATTCTCAGCACAACACTTAAACTTTGCGATACTTTAATTTTATCTATGCTGCCTTATTGTATTAATGTCTATTGGTCAGCAATTCTTAACAAGGATAAAGAATCTCTTCAAAGGATCTAAAACTCTTACATATGGTTTGCTTTTAATCTAAGTTCGATCTCATTAGTGAAAAGTTTACAGAGTCTGGTTGGCTTAGACTAGAGTACAGATTAAGGGTTCTTATGGCAACAAACGTTTTTAAGATAATATACATAGTCAATCGTCAATTTATTTATACACCAAGTTTGTCAGGGGTGGTACAGATATACACAGGGCAGACCCTCGTTCTGGGGCTATGTGGTACAACTCTTCTAATGCAATTCTTCCATAATTGTGTAATGTGACAACTTTCAGTTAAGCGCCTAATAGTCTCTATGGGACAATAACGCTTGTGATGTAATTTTATATTGAATATATTTATATGCAGTGCATGATACTGCAATTTGAAGAATTTATTTTTTATCTTTCGTCTTTAATGGGTGATTACATGTAAGAGCGACATGACCAAACGGCCACACTTCGAACTTATAAGAATTTTCTATTTGTATTTTTATCTTTACAAATATGGTAAAGACTCTTCGACTGTTTCAGGTGTTTTCCACTTATTAATGGTATAATAGCTAAATCCCTTCAAATGCTATGAATTGTCAGGAGGTGCTGTTAGAATGCCTAATCTATTAAAACTTTTCTGTGTCCTTGTTAGATCCCATCTCGAATATGCATCTTCTGTATGGTCCCCTTGTTATGATATGCACATTAACGCCATTGAAAGACTTCAAAATGTATTCCTTAGATCGGTGGCATTCAAATCAGGCCAAATTCATAATTTAGATTATGGTGTTCTTCAACATAATCTTAACCTCGATTCATTATGCAGAAGATTGCCTGACCTTAAGTTGTTTTGTAAGTTGGTGAATGGTACAGTCAACTGTCTAATTCTTCTAGCGGAAATTGGTTTGCATGTGCCCCCAAGGTTAACCCGATCTATAACATCCTTTCAGGTTTCTTACCACCATACCAATTATGGTCAAAACTATATTTGACAAGAAGTTCATGCTTCACAAACGCATAACATTGCCTAGACTTCTTTGTTTCTCAGCCAGCCTTTCTAAAGGCACTGCAATTGTCCTGATTATTTGCTATACGTAATTTTCATGATTTTGTAATTACTTTATTTTTGATTTGTTTTGTTAAGAAGATAAATAAAGAAATAACCTAGCATTAGTCTGGAGAAGCAAGAAGCCTTAAACACCTTGCTGTCACTCCTAAAATCTAAAGCAGCAACAAAATGTGAGTGTTGTTATTTTCAAGACAAACCTCAAAAAAATAAGAATGTTGTCTTGAAATATTTCTCAAAATTAATTTAAATATGCGTTTATCTAAATAGAAATAAATGCTGCTACCTTAGCAAGAAAAAATGGGTCTTATAGCTCTAATGGACTACGCCTCTGGTAATTGCAAAATCCTTTTACAAGTACAAATATTTTTACTAGCGCTACAACCTTTTATATTTGTGCTATTTATATTGCTTGTCATAAAACAGTTATTGATTTTCTGTTTTCCGTTTGTTAGTTTTTCTGTCTCTAATCAACATTAATAAAACAAAACTACTAGGAAGAAAGTGTTCAAGAAACTAATGTTTAACTATACTTATATCTCACATTGCTTATACAACTGTAATTATTAATTACTAAATAGTATCTACACAGGTTCCGAGTTCCTTCTCGAGGTCGTAAAACTGCTTGACCAAATTTCGTCCCGGGTAGGTAGGTATAGGTAGCTGTAAAATATCCATTTTCATACCAAGGAAGAAAAATAGTGCTTTTCCTCTTGAGGATAGTTTGCAAAAGCATCTTCCTCCTAAAGTATGTAGATAGTTTTTTCTACTACCTTTGATGTCGTATATATACCTATAATTTTATAATTTTGTCCCAACAATAATTGTAATGCGTGCATACTTATAAGAACAACTGCATAAAGTTGTGGAATTTTATGCGGCTATATAACAAAATACTAAGTAAGTGTTGTATAGTCACCACCGTGTTGACAACGCTTTGTTGCTGTGACATATTTGGCGATACAAACATAACAGGTATTATAAGCTGTAACCACACTAAGCACAGTCTCAATGGCAAGCCCAGATCCATGTTTTACTTCCCGCCAGATAGGCTAGGGAGCTCGCTGTTCCGACATTTCTGTTTCCCATCGTCTGTCATGTCATTGTTATATGTCACTCTCCGTCTGACTCTGAAAGTTTCCAACGGTTCTTTTTTAAAAAACTGTATTTAAATACAATAAACAAGAGGAAAGCCCGAAATACTTTGGCATCTACATTTTTTAATAAAGTTACCCAGCCATATCAAAGCCTGAAATCCTTTAAAACAATTTAAACATGTCTTAAGTTGTTATATTTTAGAGAATCTTTTATTATAGATAACTTTTTTGGTTGAATGTATTTAAATAGTTATGTATTTTATTCTATACTGTCCAATAGATCTACTGTTAAATGTATTGTTTTTGTATGTAGTTTTATAATTGTCGAAATATTAACATCATTGTAATAACATCAAACATACTTCGTAAACGTTTCTCTAACAGTAAGAATAAATAAATATGTGAATTGATGTTTTTTTTAATCCTAAATACCATTTTCATAATATCACAAAAACCAAATAGGTTAACGGTAATTCTGTACTTAAAGTGCGGGACACGAAAGAAAACCGGGCGGAGTCAATCGGTTTAGGAAGGTCGGCCAAGAAATCTCTTTAAACCAGTGGTGTCCCGTCGTTCTTTAAATAATATGGCACTCCTTTTTGACTATACGCACTTCAGATAATCAAAAAATGTAACTATGCTTAATGAACCTTTATCTATATTTGTCTGTTTTCTTTCGTGTACCGCACTTCTATATCTCTTTTGTGTTGCAAAGACGCCGAACTTAATTGTGTTTTTCTTGATCGATTTACCTATAAATATATTTTTTCTTGAGTTCCCGGGCTACTGCCTACGTTCACTGTTATTGGACCACCCAGTATAGTGATACACGATTTACAAGTCCAGATTTTACAAGGGCAGCCAGCGTCAGATCCAGTGAACGAGATTTATCAAAATTTTAATTTATGCTGTTCGACTTTGGGCTACTCGGGTATGCCAAAAGTGGCCTTCTGTCTCTCCGTTTGTCTTATTACTTAATACAGGGGCCGTCATTATGAAGTACTATGCAGGGCGTTTCCTAATTGCGTGCTGATGTTAAAGGGGGTGTTTTTATGTCCTAAAAGTCTTAACTTTTGAGATACAGGATGGTAAAGTTTAAAAAGAAATCATTTTTTTCATCCCAATTCTGATGCTATTATAGATAACTGTATGAAATTTGATACACGTCTTCTATGCATAAAGGAGCATACGGATTTACCCAGGTTAATTACATATGAACGCCAGTGGTAGAAATTTCAAAAATTGATTGTTTTTAAAAAATGCCCCTGTTGTACACAAAAGACGTGTATCAAATTTCACACAGTTATTTATCTATTATAGCATCAGAGTTAGGATTTAAAAAAATGTTTTTTTAAAACCCTGTATCTCCAAAGTTAAGACTTTTAGGTTCATATTAAACTTTTTTCTTAAAAAGGTCCAAGAATCACCCCCCTTTAACGTAAGCACGCAATTGGGAAACGCCCCCTGTACAAAGTAATATGACAGACGGAGACAAACGGCCACTTTTGGCATACCCGAATAGCCCAAAGTCGAACTGCATAAGTTAAAATTTTGATAAATCTTGTTCACTGGAATCAGTGCTGGCTCCCTGCCGCCTACTATAACTACATTAATGTGTTAATTTTGGAAAAATATGAGTTCTGTAGTTTTTCAAATATTACTTGCAATATTAGATATTTTTTGACACCCGGTACTGAACAGAAAATTAATTATTTTGAAGCAGTTTATTGACAGCTACTTTATGAACAATTTTACAAAATATATTAAAAAAAACTAAGCCATTTTTGAGGTTGACGGCTGTGATTCTAATGGTTCGATTCCTTCTAAATCGTTGTCTTCCTCTGAAAATGATGAGGTTTCGTCGTTACTACTTAGAGATCCCAGTGTGATAACTAAATCATCAATAACCGTTTCAATTTTGCCATCTACTTCCCAGTATTTATCTTCAATAGAACGAACATGTTTAACATACGATTTCAAATTTTCAGCCGATATTGAGTCAATCGCTTCTAATGTTATTTTATTTAAATATTTAATTGTAAGTTCACAGGTGTTGTGTGAACTGCCCATGCAAGTTCAATAGGGTTGAGGTCGCACATGTATGGACTTAAAGGTATATGACCGAGGTTACATAAAAGACCGTCAATTTTATACTTTTTTCTCTAGGCTTGTTGGCTGATATTACTTCATATAATTGATATTTTCTCCATGTTGGATCACATACAATATTGTTCGATTTAAGCCACGATATCATATGAGCTTTTGTAGAGTATTTAATTGGCACTTTATCTTCTACGTGAGAATAATAAGACCACGACTGATTTGGGAGGAATGTTAGGTAGAAGCTTCTCGAGCAACCACTTTCAAAATTAGTCCCGAGCGAAAAACTAAAGCAGCACCTGGAACAAATCCGGCTTCTGAACCAGCATGAACTATAATAAAGCGGCTACTAGAGCGGATACCCTAAACAACACCTGTAACACTTTCACTTTGCCAGCATTTGTTCACTGTCATATCATTATCTACCCAGGTTTCGTCTAGATACACAATATTGCGTCCTTCTTGCCTATATTGGCTTACAGTTGATAGATATTTTACCCGCCAGTGAAAAATATTTGGTCTCTCAATGAGCAATTTTCGTTTATTTTGGCACTTGCGGCAAACAAAACCATTTGATCCTAAAAGCCGATTTAAGGTTTTATACCCGTACGGAAAACTTATTTTGTTCTTTACAGCACGAAGTAAGGATTTGCAAGTCCGAACCTTCTTCAAGTTTATATAAAAATCCTCTATTATTCGTCGAATTACTTGAAAATCACCATCGTCAATTTTATCTTTGTATGATAATCGGGGCCTTTTTTTACCAGGAGATTTTAAAGGTGAAGTAGAACATGAGCGATCATTATGTTCTCTTTGAATTTTTCTTACACTACTTTCCGAAACACCAGTGTAAAATGCAGCGCGTTCTGTTCGATTTTGAAGTGGAATAGTCGAATTATTATTTTCAGCTTCTCTAATACAGGCCTCTACAACGCTCGTAATAACTTCACGTGCACCGCTTTGAATTGTTTTTCCTCTTTTGCTCGCAATCGTTACTTCGAAATAATAATTCAAATTCAACGCAACGCATTTATATAGAAATGAAAACAAATGCTCGAAATGTATAGGCGCCACTGGAAATAGCTAGAACCTTCTAACGGCAAGTGCATGGAGACTAGGCACATCCCAATTACCAGTGCGAAATTTACTAAATCGTTGATTAATTTTCCGTACCGCTTAGCTGGCGCACTTTATAGGTGAAGCGGCAAACTATTACAACAAATAAAATAAGATGAAAATTTATTTGCGTACACATATTTTACTTTTCCGCTTGCTTAAGACTATGAACCTTTATTTTAAGGACCGCCCGGTTTTCTTTCGTGTCCCGCACTTTACCTATATTATTTAAAGAACTCAGCGGATCCTTAAAATATTTCAAACTTTCACAAAAATACTAAATATCTACCGAGTAAACTAGTCTTGTTTAAATTTTGTATTTGATATTGCATATGTAATCTGTCTGTTCTTTGTTATTTGGGTATGCAAAGGACTGGTCTCCCTTACTCCTGGATCCGCTATCGTTAATACTTATCTTGACGTTTTAACTTATCCATATCTTAATCATCTAACTTTCATATTTTCCAAGATATCAAAATGATTTAAAAACAATTTGTATGGCTAGGTGCCAAGTTTTTTGCAATAAAAAATTATAAAAAGAATATCAATTGTCAAACACATAAATATAACTTACATTTTATTTATTGAGACACGTTGTAATTCTTTTGATAGAGAGGAGTCTTTTTCCTAATTCCAATTATACCGGATTTGAAATGGTTTTATACCCTCATGTTAAAAAATGACAAAATGAAGAAAGTATGATCCATAAGACCAATTTGTGTGACTAAGGATCGTCTGCCTCTTCACCGCTTTTATATTTTCGTGAACTTCTGAAACTTCTACATTGTCACTAGGTATATTTAGAATCCGAAAAAAGAAACCTATGTATTAAAAGTAACATTTACAGAGTTTGTCATTACAAAAAAAGAGAAAAATTATAGTCAACAATTAAACATTTTTTTTATATATAAAAGTTGGTAATTAGTCATACAATTTGTTTTTATCATTTTGATATCTTTACAAATAAAAAAGCTATAACAGATTTAAATTTAAATATGGATAAGTTATAACGGCCACGCTGTACCTCAGAAAAAAGCTTTTTTTTGTATGGCACATATTTTATATATGTAGACTTTTTTTAGCACTATTGCAGGTCAAAGCCACTAGAGGTATTTTAAAGTACCTACTACGATCTATAACTACAGAATATAAATAAATGTGATCTTATGTAGAATTTTGGGGGTTTGTAAACTTCCATATCCTGATCAAATAAACATGGGTGCAAGTTGATCCTCCGGCTAGCTCTGAAGATGCAGGTTTGCAAAAATTAAGGGGTCACAATACCTGTATTTATTTTGTTTGAGATTTAACTTTGATCTTGTTTATACAATTTCACAAAATATATATTAATGCTCATTTTTGATCGTCTTATAATATACAAAGTAGTTATGAAAAAATTAATGCATTTAAAAAGAAATCTGCATAAATTATAAAAAATAGAATACAACTCTGTTTGGTTTTTATATTTTATTACCAAATTGGCACATTTTCCAAAGAATGCTAAACAATTGCCGAAAATGTTCCGAGATGCGAAAAAAAATATGGACGAATTGTCAGCCACCACAAAGTTTTGGATTTTTGCACTGTTCTTATTCAACACCCTGTGTAACAGTGATAAGAGTCCCTAACGTCAAAATAATGTAGAAACAAAATTTTCGTGAAACGATCTTTCAAAATCCGAAAAGGTCAAAATTTATTGACTAGTTTTCAAAACGCAGCATTTTGAACATGGTGCTAAAAATTAGATTTGCCGCTCTTTTTGTTGACAAGTCTAGTTAAAACGGACGTTAAAGACCTTGACGATCGAGACGATATTAATTGTTTCAGTTACAAAAAAACGCACATTTATTATCTCTGATGTCATAACAAGTGGAGTGTCCACTTTAACTTTATATCGAAAATATAAAAATTCCACAGTTCGAAACACCGCACTCCAGATTTTTTGTCGTTTACTCTAAAGGGAAATCATCTGTAAATGGAAAGAATACAACGGTCAAAATTCCATATAAAATTGTAACATTTTTAAAATTAAAAAGCCCTCACAATTATACCAGCCATTGTTTCCAAGGAACATGGAGGTTGGGAGTCTAGGGAGGAAAAAAACCATTTCTCTCCCTTGTTTAGGGGGTCGAAAATGACATTTTCTACTAAGGTAGGAGACAAATATGTATTTAGGTAAATTTCCGTACGCATAATTTTGTATGTAATCGTGTTTTATAGTTACTGCCTTTTTAGTTAGCCCAGATTAGGTTTTTATTGGGTTGTCGTAAAACGCGTGATGTCGCACATTATGGGGAAGTCAATTAGGTGTACCGAAATTCACGAAAACATTAAGGGTAACACAATCCTGGGACGCAACTTGCCCATGCCACTACAGAGCTGTATTTGTTGGTAGGTACGACGAGTTGGTTTTTCGTTCTAAAATATTTTAATTACTCGCCAACTCGTTAATTATTTTATAAAAAAATTAGATAATACAGCGTGTCTATTTACTCTTTAGTTTAATGTCAGTTTAGATCGCAACAATATCAATAAAACTAAAATTGTGTTTAATCAAGAATTAACTTTATTAAGAAATATTCAACAAATAAATACCTAAGAATAATACAATTGACGAAAGTTATTATGTCAAATTCCGTAAGTGGTAATAAAGTATGATTATAATCCTTTGATTGTTGAGTTGCTATAATATTTACACGACACAAAAATAATAATGAGAAGAAATATTCAATAAATTATTAAATACGTTATGAGAGGGATAATAAATTATTTCTTATTTCAAAATAATAGGTACAGGGTTATCCAAGGATTAGACAAGCCGGTTTTCCTCGCAACATGTGTCTTGATTTGGAAAAGCAAAATAGCCATTTATTATATTTTTTCTCGTGGAATCTGAAAATGATGAGTGAAAAACAACTGAACATCAAATAAAACTGCTACGGCTCATTTTGATATTTGTTCAAACGGAATGTATATTTTTATGTGAATTTTCGATCGCTGATATATTTTTTGGTCTAAAGCGATATATTTTATTTTAATAAAGTCTATTTTCCGCAGTTCTAAATTGGGAAAATGTTCGTCTACCGTAATATTTTCAGAAAAAATCAGACTTTAAAATTGTGACAAAGTTTTTTATTTTCGAGGAATTAGCAAAGCAACAAAAACTAAATCAGCAATCGAAAAATCACATATAAATATGGACCCCATTTGACAAAATATCAAAATGAGCCGTAGCAGTTTTATTTGATGTTTAGTTGTTTTTCACCCATCATTTTCGGATTCCATGGGAAAAAATAGAAAGTCTAGTACTAGACATATCCCTGTACAGTGTACATACTAGGCAAGCCCTTCTAATTTTAATAGAAATTTGGTCAGTGCTTTAGCAATTTTTAATAAAATAAAAACAATACTCATATTAAAGATACTTTATATAAAACCTTTCCCTCTAAATCTATATATATATATATATATATATATATATATATATATATATATATATATATATATATATATATATATATATATATATATATATATATATATATATATATATATATATATATATATATATATATATATATATATATATATATATATATATATATATATATATATATATATATATATATATATATATATATACTACTATACTACTAACTATATTAAACAGGATAAGAGAATACCATAGTTCAACAACTAGTCATCCAATTAACTTTAAGTCAAACGTAGTACAAAGATCAAGTTTCAGAACACTTTCAGGATAAAGAACAAAATGGCAGTCCAAAAAAATTTATGATAAATCGTAATAACAAAACTAAAAAATATTAAAAACGTATGTAATATATATGTTATTACATTAATTACGTGAATTCTCTACATATAAGAAAACCTCTTTCAAAATGCCGTTATGAATAACTATTTAATCTCAAAGTTTTATTGAGATCGAAACACTTTTTAAAATATTTTTTAATTTAAACTTATCGTAAAATATATTAACATTCGTTTCTAATAATTCCTGTTTTTCATAACGAAATATAAATAAAAAGAAAAACTATTATTCAGCTTTGATAAACATGTCAAAAGGTTTGATAAATATCAATCCCAAAATATTTGTGAAGGAAAACAGTAGTTTTTTTCAAATAATCTATTAAAACCCTCTTACATGAATGTAGAAAAATCTATATTATCGATCAATCGAGCGACATTTGATTGATACCAGGCAATCAGTACTTAACTCAAAATCTACTAGAGAAAATGAATTCAAAAATAAAGTGCCTAGAGAAATTTGATCTACTATCAGAATGGAATCAGAGTAGATAGTATGTAATACAGGGTGTTCCAGCTAAGAGGAATAACTTAATATCTCGAAGAATACAAATGTACTTTTAGAGATATTAAACGAAGCTTTGAAGATCTGTGTGGTCTTTTGCAATGCAGAATGAAAAAACAATTGAACATCATAATACATTTATTTTTATTCAATGACAAATATAGCGATACTTACTTTTGTTCATTCTGCATTAGCTTCAATTTGTAGAATTTTTTTTTAATAAGATAGTTTTTTATTCCAATTTTAAACGAAGCAGTGCAAAAACTCTTCTAACATATATTATGGCATTTGATTATATTAATTTTTCACCAATAGAACTTCTTAATTGCACCTTATACATTCATTTAGTTAGATGTTTTTTTTTAATTCTTACTTCCCTCGTAAGCGGGATTGTAATCGTAAAAAAAAATCACCCACAGATTTTTCAAATCTTCACGTTTTGGGGTCCCTAGATGCTAAAAAAAACATATTTTCTTAATTCCGTCGGTCTGTCGGTCTGTGTGTGTCTTCGCGACAGAGCTAAAAAAACTACTTCCCCTATTGACATTAAGTTTTGATCGAAAACTAGGGATCAAATGAGGATTCAATATGTTGGAACAAAATGATGGCCTAGTGTGTTAAAGAAATTGGTTTTAATAACTATTAAAAACAAATTATATCATTTACCTCACATTTACGACTCCAAGTTGACAAAATAAAATATTTTAAAGAACCTGAAAAAAAAAACTACTTAGAGTAATTTTTACATGTTGTGAAGAATTAAGTTACCTAATATAGAGATAAACTAATGAAATCCTCAAAAAATCAACTTAAAAAACCTTTATTCAATTTACTTTAAATTTTGCGCAAAAATTAGATGTGATATAGAGATACACTTGTAAAAGTTTGGTACGAATTCAACATGACGGAACCAAATGGCGTTATAATAGAATTCAATATATTTAAATATTTAAAATAAATTGAATAATTATTTTAATTTACGCCGAAAAATCAAATGTTAGAAATGTTTAAAATATCAGTACAAATCAAATATGGTGCAATAAAATAGGGCTCAATAAAATTGTTTGAAAAGAAGACAGAATATGTGTTACTAAACGACTACGAACTATGTGCGGAACTAAAATGGGTTACACTGATTCCTAATAAAAGGACAGATTGATTCATTACTAGGGAAGTTCCATATAAAGAAATTTACCGATTTTTTTTAAATACATGTGTAGTTTGCTAGAGAAGGTAGAAAAAATGTGAATCACCCTGTATGATAGTAGGACCGAAACTACGTTCAGACGACTCTTTAGTTTTCACATATCATTGTATCGATAAATCTTAAGCAGAGAATACTTTATTTTAATTAACTGCCAAAAAAAAACAAAAATGTACGCATACCGTAAGTAAAAATCAATAGAAAAGGTGACAAGAAGGCACGAATAACTAAAGTAACAACTAATCATTCTAATAATGAGTAGACCTCCTTCTACTGCCCACCACTTCTTAGTAACGTCTTGGCATGGCATTAATAGCTTAGTAAATCATGTTTTGTGGAATACGATTCCATTTATCTCTGAGAACATCCACTAGTTTACGAGGGTTATTTGATAGTTCTGCGCGGTTCTGTATTTGTCTCTCATTAATTCTAGATATATTTAGAGGATTGGCACCTGGTGACGTAGCGGGTCAGTCCCTATGATTTAAGTCGTCTTGTTGAAAAAAATTATTAACAGCTTATGTTCTAAGAGGCCTGCCTCACGTTATCGTTAAAGAAAATAAATTCCCGAACTATGATATCGGCAATTGGCCTGATATATTCTCCCAAAAAAATATTTATGTAATGCTCACTTTTTAAGGTATTGGGAATTACACAAAAAGGACTCCTATATCCTCCATAAATCGCAACCATATTAAACTCGAGCTTATACTCCAAAAGAAACTCTTGAAAATCCGTGGTTCCAAAAACCGTTCGCCTTTACTTGTCCATACTGTAATCCTGTTATCATCAGGACAGAAACATTCTGCTGTCACAGCAAAAACACAATGTCCCCAAAGATTTAGTCCCCAGTCAACATAAACTGTGTGGACTTTTAAATCTGTTTCGTATAAACTCTTGAAGGTTAATTATCTGTAGATAATTTTTCATTGTTGTGGTATTTTGAATAGATTACGCCGAACACTTATTCCTAGCAATCCGGTCTGTTCTTTTTATAGTTATTATTTGTCAGCTATCCCCACGCGTGTAATCAGGGTTATTATTACTAGACAGAGTAACATTAAAATATTCAGTAACTGCAACTTGTGACATACCACTTTGTAAGAGCACGATTTAACCGCACTGTTTGAACAAAACATTTCTAATATTCAAAAAGTGTTAACTGTCACAGCTACGAATGCTAATATGATGCTGCAAATTGTTGTTCATGGCTAACTAATAACCTTGGCAATAAAGTCTATAATACAATGTTAATAAAATTAGAGTATTAGACAATTCGTTTTTTCTTAAACGGCATTAATGATAATCGGAAACTAAAAAGTAGTCTGAACGCACTATCGGTTTACTATCATACATGTATTTACATTTTTCTACTTTCGCTAACAAACTCAAACATACATTAAAAAAAATAAAAACATCTAAGAACTAAATGAACCGTAGATATTTAAAGATCAAAAACCAGTTAAAAAGTTGTTCACTAAATTTCCATCTAAAAAGCTGCCAGTTTACTAAAGATAAAGCCACGATACTCCTATATGGCAATGAACCAGCGATTTTTAACAGGAATTCTAATTGGACAATGCCAGCTAAGGAAACATGTTGACAATATAAAGCTAATGATACCTCTCTTTGTAGAGATTACGTTGCGAACCAAGAGGATGAGACATTATCACATTGATTTCGTTAGAGTCCTGCCGTCTTATACATTAGAAAATATATTCTAGGAAGTCGCTGATCTACCATAACCAGTTTAGGGTAATAATACCTCACCTATTTTATAAGAGTAGGATGGTTGATGTTCTAGTATGAGAGATATTCCATGAAGGGGCTCCACAAAGGGCCCAATGAAGCCTGGGTGGTTTTGCTATAATAAAAAATTCTCGTCCATTACAAGATAGATGCCAAACGGTCGGCGAAATGGCACTGGTCAGGCATTAGAAGGAAACATTTTTAAGTACTCTCCCTGACAGGGACTTAAATGTCTATACTGGAACGAAGTACTCACCACTAGGGATGGACATTTTATCGATGACTCTTCCGACATATCGAAGAACAATAGGTAAATAAAAAAAATCGATAGTTATCTGATAAGTAATAACAGGTATCCAACAATACCGATAATACCGATTGACATCCGATAATTATTAAAGGGGTTACATATATATGAAGGTGAGATTTTTTGCTCGCTAATTTATTTGCGAAGACGTTAAATTATTAAATGGATTATATATTTATACCGATGAGGATTTTTTTTCTTCCATTTATTTTGCAGGGGTGTTACCCTACCTACCCAACTATCGATAGGTAATAATACATTATCAATAGGTAGCAATAACTAACGATAACTTAAACGTATCGAATACTTTTTACCTATTGCCTATCGATAGGTTAAATCTATTATCGCTCATCCCTACTCACCACAGACCATAGTGTTACCCACCTTTATCATAACAGAGGGATTGTGGATAGTGCAAAGGGTGCTACCACCGGGCGTACTGCCATTTCACCATTAGAATTATTTGATTAAAGTCAACATAAACATACAACTGAATATAAAAAAAAAAATTAAAATTTAGAATACTTACTGGTTAGACTACGACAAAACTACAAATAATTGACTAGAGGTCTAACTTTGTGAAATATATCTAAAAGCATGCGAAGGAATATGCAGCGTTTGTTTAAGTATTTGTTAAATCACAGACCGAGGGAATGTATGTTAGCAGGTATTTGTTGTTAATCATTTAAAAACAATATATTACTTTAAAGTTTCAGTCAAAATTTTACTTTAAAAGGACCCCTTTATAAAACTGCCCTGAAAGAGATGCTACATTTGAGGACCAAAAATTAATAAGAGGATACAACAAACAACATGTCATATTCACGACAATTATACGTTATTAAGCATTTTTGTCCCATTCCTATTATTTTATTAAGCGGTCATATTGGAATCAATTTGTTTTGGTGCCACTTAGTCCATTCTTTTTCGGTGCTAGGTGATTTGAACAGGGTCTACGTATTTTGCATATCACTATATAATATAAACATCTTGACCAAAGTCAAAGTTAAACTAAACAAAGTCTTTATATTAGCATTCGATTGTGCACCCGTAATTAATCGTTAAGTAATAAATATAATGCTTTATAGAAATATAAAAAAAAAGTAATTTGTATAACATGTCTAGATCTGTAAAAAAAGATATTTAATATAATATAAAATAACTGGTCTGTTGTCTCTCTTGATTGTTCAGATCAAAATTTTGCTGGTCAAGTGGTAGATACATGTTTTTATGAGCCTTACATAGTGATCCAAATAACATGCCGAAAAGATGATGGTGTTAGGTGGTCTTTGTAACAAAAAATAAAACCACATACCATTTATAAAGATTAATCAGGAAATGTATTTTTAGTGCGAATTGGTCTCAGTACGAAAAACTATCAAAAATATATAAAAAATTATATTTGTGCAGTACAATATATTCATTTATGTAATTATGAATTTGTTATTCAGACCAGATAATAGTTAATCTTGAGTAAATAATTTATTATTACAACATGTATTCAGATCACCCTATGTAGAGACACATATTCGATTGCTTAAATTTATTATTTATTTAAATACTTGAGTAAATGTATTCCTTTGGGGAAATGCGTCATTTCATCAGAAACCACACTTATCGTTATGATTTAAGTTTTTTCTTATCAGTTTTTAATGATGTCTAATGCTGTAAATATAAGTTTTAAGTAAGATTTATTTTATCGTCTTAAAAATAATCTCGATTCTTATTTTTATGAAGCATATAGACTTTGATCTTTTGGTAAATCAGAAAATCAACTAAGACACTAATTAAATGTTGTATTTTTAACTATCTATTTCACCAGAGGGTTTTATACCTTCAAAATTCCATGTCAAGGAGCTGCCTGTTACTGGCAAAACGACTCAGCTTGACAAAATCAATGTCATGATTACACAACAGTCGGGTTAGGTAATTTTTAATTATTTCCAATTCTATAAAATAAATATTTTGGTGATTATTGTTTGTTTTTCTAGTGAAATAGTCATGTCGAATATCATTCGAGAGAAAGTTTTGCCTAGTCAAATGTTTCTCGTTTTTATTCAAGTTCTGGAAATTTAGTTCATGACATTTTTGCTGTAATTGCCATTCTCGAAATTGCCTAGCATCATTTTTTCATATCAATCGAATCATTTTGCCGACAAAATTCTTATATGATATTATATATGATAAAAATCTCGTAAACAAATATTTTATGAAACAAATTAATATACGAAATAATCGATTCATGGATATCAGTTTCCTAAAAAACCGTAAAAATAGATTAACATGCTTCCCCTATACTAGCCCATATAGTGTACTAATAATGTGGGCTGTTATATGAAGAATTAAAAATTACCTATTAGTTTGAGCAAAAAGAAGTTTCCATACTCCTATTACATTATTGAACAAAAGAAAATTGCATTTAATCCATATGAATACAAAATTGAAGTGTTTTAATAATCCCTCTTTTATTTAACCCGGAACTACAGACGCGGGGTCGTTCTGACCCTTGGAAACCGTAATTACCGACATCCTTGAAATTCCTACGCTTTAGCGCGCCACACGCTTCAGTACCTCTCCATAGATCAGTATTGAACCTACAGCGAGGCAGTCGTGTCGATTCGCCGCGTTATTGAGTTTTTATTACGATTTAAGTTTCGGACGGGGTCAAAAAGACGTCAAGTCTGTACTAGCGTTACAATACCTGTTCTCGTTATTCTTAATTTTTTTATTTATCTTTTAGTTGTTTGTGATGAGTTTTCATGATAGATCTGGCCCCTCCAAAAAAGTATATAAAAGAGTAAAGTATGGATATCCAGACTATGAAAAAACATTATTCGAATGGGCGGAAATCGTTTTTAAGTGGTCCAAGGTGCCCCCCTATATTAAAAACATGCACACTTTGCAGCACAATATTGTAATAAAATGTCCAGGTCTAAAAAATACCAATGCCAAAAAATGCCAACCCTGAAGAAATTTGGAATGGACTTTTTGACGATCAAATAATCGAAAGCGTTCTTCAATGGTCTAATGCTTGTATCTCAAAATTAAGAGCAAAGTAAAAGAATTCTAATAATAGTAATATTCGTGAGTTAAAGGTTTTTATGGGACTGCTTCTGCTAACAGGAATCTATAAATCAAATCACGAAGACATCAGGTCCATTTTTGCAACGGGTCGATAGCGTAGAGATATATTCAGGTGTGTAACGAACTCAAACCGATTTGCTATGATCCTTTTGTGTTTACGATTTGATGATCCCGAAACTAGGCTCGAGCGAAAAAGAAATGATCTTTAGCACCAATTTCTCAAATATTTAATGCGTTTATTGAGAACTGCCAGAACGTTTATACCATAGGCACAAGTGCATACGTAGATGAAATGCTAGTTTCATTTCGAGGACGTTCGAAGTTGAAAATGTACGAGCCGGCGAAGCCTTGTAAATATGGCCTAAAGATCATGGCTTTGGCCGATGCCAGGACAGGGTATCTATACAATGCCTACATTTATTGCGGTAGGGATTCTGATGGCTTTGATTTGTCAGACGAAGACAAAAAATTCTCCAAGCCGACGCAGGCTGTACTAAAACTTGCAAAACCAATTCACGGGACTAAAAGAAACAACAGCAGACAATTGGTTTTCATCAATAGAAATAGTGAACATTTTTAAAGCAAAGAAATTGACATATGTTGGAACATTGAAAAAGAATAAACGCGAAATTCCACTCACCTTTTTACCAGACAGGCGAAGGGCTATCGGTTCCAGAGTCTACGGACTCACACGACATTACGATGGTCTCCCATGTTCCAAAGAAAAGTAAGGCTGTTCTGTTAGTTTCGTCAATGCATCATGATGAAGGCAGCGAAAGTGAGAGTGGTAAACCGGAGATAATTGATTATTACAACCTAATAAAAGGAGGTGTAGATAGTCTAGATGAAAAGTGTAGTGTTTATTCGTCAAGCCGAAGAACCAGACGTTGGCCTATGGAGATTTTTTTTAGAATGTTAGATATTTCTTTTGTCAACTCCAGAAATTATAGATAAAGCTAGAAAACCAAAACCAGGAAGAAAAGTTTGATGTGAGAATAAATTGTAGAAGGTGTCCAGCAAGTAAGAGAAGAAAAACTGCACACTCCTGTATAATTTGTAGGATTCCCATATGCATGGAATGTACTAGATGAGTTTGTGCGGATTGTGCCACATGAAAAATAACCCAATGGAAACCCTACACGTTTTCTGAGAATTGCATTTATATGAACTATTTTATGTTTTGAGGATTCGTTTATATGTAACCTAACCCGTTTTGTCTAAGATAAGTTTATCTATATTTTATTTTTTATATGCAATACCAGAACTAGCCTTCTATAAACATTGCAAAAAATATATGTAACATGTTTTTTGTATCTACTTTTCTTAATAGGTCAATAAATAAATAAATAACAATAAAACATAATCGATAAATGTTACTAGAGTTAACTATAAATAAAATAAATTTTTCAACTTTTAAAATAGGGGCCATTTTGACTCCACTTCTGTGAACACGTTTCAATAATTAGACGTCTGTATTACGGGTTAAAAATAATTTCGGAAATACACATTTAATAACAATTCTTTACATTTGCTAATAAGTGATTTATGCCACATAATGACTTCAATTTGGAAAAACCATTTTGGTAGTTAAAATAATGTTACACGAGTTTTTAAGGAACAACACAGAAAGTAAGTTTTGAATCAAATATTTACAGAAACAAAATCAACTCATTCACGACGCTGATGCTGAATGATATTTATAAAACTGAGTAATATTTGCTGTTTGATTTCTGTTTTTTTTTTCTGGCGCGGAAGAATAATGGGGATTTCGGCTTCTTGAATCCCGGATGCAATTAAAACCTTCAGACTCATCAAAATGTAGTTAATCTTTTATTTCACTTGTGCACCTATCTGTGACAAATGCACTAATGTCATACCGCTACCAAAAAATATTAAAAATTTTATATTATTTATCCTTCGACTATTCTCAGCATATTTGGCAGTGAGAAATTCGTACACGTATGGACTTAATTAGTGAATACATCAACGAACTTACAGTGTGTATCATAAGTCTGGAAACCTGCAAATATCTCGAGAACGTCACATCCAATTTTAATTAAAGTTGGATCAGTCATGCGACAAAGCCGCGGGTGAAATCTGCAACACTGCCAAGTTTACCGGTTTTCAGCAATTGATAGGAACTTTTATTTTTTAAATGGAATATCCTGTATTTGATTGCGTTTTCTGATTGTAATAATTATCATTAAGATGTTTCCTAAGATACATTTAATTCCTAAATTCCTGAAAGGAAACCAGTATTTACATACCAGCTGAAGTATTGAGTTTTCTCAACGTCAGATTTGAAATCGTGGATTCGTTAGGCGAAACTCAAAGAATAAAAATTCTAATGAGTTATGGCAACCGAAGAAGAAATGAATGATAAATATCATAATCGAATTCCAATAGCAAAGTCTACTGTGTGCAAAATTTCGACAAAATTCGATGCTACAGGGCATGGGCAGAATGCTACAAGCCGTGGCCGTCCTATAACAGAGGCAAATGGCGATAATGCTATGGCTATCTAAGTCAGTTTGGACGAGAATCCCCATCTTTCCACAAGACAAGGTCTAAACCAGGACGTATTCCACATGTACTTGCATCGACTACTACATGCTGAAAAATGCCACCCCGATAAAATAGCAGTCCAGATGATGGAACTTTCTAAGACCAATCCAAACTGCATTCGTCAAATGTTTTCCGATAAGTAGGCTTTCACTTTAAATGGCACCTTCCATTGGCATAATGGTCGATTTTGGATGAGGGAAAACCCTAACTGATCACGAGAACATTACACCCAATTTCCACAAAACTTAATGTTTGGGCATGAGGGAGGATAAATGCCCCATTTGAATGGTACCAAATATTTGCAATTATTAAGAACTGAAATTATTCCGGCTTTGGCGCAATTGTTTCCTAAGTTCTTTTTTACAACTGTAAAAATACTTTTATGAATCTACATCCAAAATGTTTTTGTAATAATAGTGCAGTACCAAATAATGACATCTGGTTGCAACAGGATGGTACGCCCTCACACTAAGCTCGGGAATACCTTGACAATGTGTTTTTTGAAAGGTGGATAGGGAGAATGGGCAATATCGAATGGCCAACTTGACGCACCTCGATTATTTTTTGTGGCGACACCTCAAGAATGTTGTTTTCAAAATTAAGCCGAAAAACCTGGAGACGACCAATCGAAAATATATGTAGAAATATCGGGCATACTAACAGCCTTCTTAACGTTCGAATGCCATTCGGTACTATTTAACTCACTGTCAAGAAGTAAATGGGCGACACTTTAAGCACTTGTTATGAATTTTTCAAAATCTACTTTCCTTAGTTGCAATTAATATTTCGATTAAGTATTGAGTATTTTTATTAGGTATTTAAAAAAATTATGTTTTATTCAAATATCGCTAAATTTTGGAATTAAATGTATTTTAGAAATGCAGTATAAAGGGAAAATGTAATAAAATACAGGGCATTCCATTTAAAAAATAAAAGTTCCTATTAATTACTGACAAACGATAAACCTGACAATGTTGCAAATTCCACCACCGGCTTTGTCGCATTTCCATACATGGCTGGTCCAAATTTAATTAAAATTGACTGAATGATTCTCGAGATATTTAGAGGTTTCCAGACTTTTGTTATACACTATATCAACCCTATTCATTTTATTAAAAGATGTATGTATCCTATAATTGTCACAAAAATAAATAATTATTCATAGCTCTTACCACCAAATCACACAACAAGAAAAATAATCAAATAGATAAGAAAAAATTATTTCTTCATTTTTCTTTCACTTGCATCCAGAACACCGACATTTCACCGAGGTGAGACCTCGCCGCCTAAAGCTAAACCCTTTGCATCACAGAGGTATTAAACGTTTGACTGACTGGCATTTGAATGACCAACAAACCCAGAGCAAACCGCGCTCTGTGCTGTACAGTAAGCTTTACGCAATCCCGCCACCTATAGTACTCACATTCATAATTACATACAAAATCCTAGATCTACAACCATTTCCGCCAATCATAGTATAAATTCTTCAATGTGCTTCCTATTCGTCCGTCGTTTATTTGGGCGGACTATAAACAAGTTTCGTTGAATGTTCAGCATGGGCTTCGGTGGTAGGATAGCCGGCTTTGGATGCGGCGCATATGTGTGAATCCCCGTTCAGGCAGATGGCTTTTTTAGTATTCTTTTTAACAAAACCTATAAGTAATAAAAATGCGGAATGTTAGGTTAGGATTGGTTAGGTTTGTCACTAACAAAATTTCGAATCTATATTAAAACTAGGATTTTTTTAACAAAACCTATACTGTTAGGCAGGTCTGTCCCGTTAGCATTAGGTTAGCCCAGGTTCGTCCATAAAACCATCATTAAAGCTATAAACCATCAGATTTGAAACACGCGTGCACTCTAAAGTGGTGTGATTGGAGAATGGCTGCAGACCTAGGGTCTTGCTAATTATATTTTCTAGTATTTATTTTTAAGTAATACGATACACGATAATTTAAAAAATAATAATAATAAATAATCTGAACTCAAAATAGATTAATTAAAGATAAATAAGAAAACATTAAAAGGGTAAAAAAACATGCGACAAAGTTAACCAATCTTAGTACCATTTTAGATATTAAATCTCAAATTTAAAAAACTACCATTACCTATAATATTTATGGTACTCTGGTGGCCAATTACTCATTTATCACATTGAATTTGATTAAAAAAAACTCACCATTTTTTGACAGTTGTTTTTCTATTATTTTTTTAACCTTAATAAACTAGGCTCTTGAAAATGGAATGATAGATAAGTGTGGTTTTTACGTCATGAAGGAAATAATAAAAATAATAGCTTTAAAGGACGATGTATACATATCAGTGACGTGTCCGCTCAGTTCGAAACCGATACATGTGTCAGTGAAAAAAAACTATCGGTTCCTATAATTTTAGATGAAAATTTTACACACGTCCGGTGCAGTAAGTATATACGTGCTTCATAAGCATAAGGATAAATATGTCACAGAATCATACATCACTGATATGTATAAATCTACCCTAAATTCGGTAATACTTTTGGGAAAATATAAGTATAGTGGGGCACGTGCTTCAGTGATTATCGAGCAAAGCCACCCTCACTGATAACTTAGAAAGGAAATATTCAACACGCACACCTAGAATTAATTTTCTATGCGCGCTCCACTGGAAAGTCGAAACAAATTGAATTTTAGAGATACAAAATGAAAACGCACTGAATTTTTTCTAATAAATACATTTTTTTAAATTTATCTATTTTTGTTCTTTCATAACAAATCAGACTTTGTTTTTCACTTTACATCCTTCACTGGCAACCAACATTTCTTTGCAATGTGGTCCCAATGTTTAATTTACTCCTTATATATCAACAATTATTACTTATTGTGCCTGATAATGCTTTTGTTAATTTTGCAAATCCTTCACGTAAAGGAGTCCCGCCACGTCTTTTAAATAAAACAGCATCCCCGTCTTCATAATTTTGATTAACAACTAATAGCTTATAGATTTCGCAACCTTTGTCACTGACAGTGAGCTTTACTTTTCGGCATTGAAATTACGCTATTCCGAAATACGTCTCGCGGCAAAGCTGCTTGCCTCTTATTCCAAAAGATCTCCTTCTTTTGCCACGATCTGAAGCTAATGTGCATTAGCTTTACCGCCAGCATGATGGACTGCAATAGAAAAATATACATATCAGAGGAGGCTCGATAAGCTCCGTAGATTTGCCTGTATGGAAATAACTGAGGCGAAACGAACCACCTCCTGCCGTGGTCAGCTTTTATCTACGCGATGAAGAACACGTTATGAAACAGAATTCTAGGTAGAACTCAAGTTTATAAGGATTCTTACATTCATCAAAAGGGATAGGCTCCTGATTTGAGGGGTCTCCCGAAGGGATAGCACAGCACGCCTTTTAATGTCAAATAACAATTAAATATATTGCTATATACAAAGAACCGGGCGTAGTCGCCGTGACGGGCCTGCAATAGACCATACCTTAAAGATAGAATGAGATCATTTCATAAACATCGACTATCACAGATAACTTAACAAAAACACCTCCAGACCTATAGACTTAACCTCTTATACGGTCACTGGAATCCCGATGTTCTTATTCACTACATAGAATTTGTGCTTGTTACCAAAGTAGCCCCATATCACGGCGATATTCTCTATCACCAGGTTAAAAGGCATGACGGCGACAGCGCCCAATAGACACAAGCAAAATTTGGCGACGCCGAACCTGTATACGTTGAAGGACTTGAGCACGCCGAAAATAAACATGTATATATTGACACCCCCTATGAACACCACCACGAAGTCCATAACGGAAGGGCAGGGAATGGGGAACCAAGCCGCGAGTAAAATATTGCTTACGGAGAGGGGAAGGGTGACCCAGCTGTAGCACGAGCACCCGAGAAGAAGTTTGTACTTAATCGGTATAGCTTTGGAGTGGACCACCAAGAGGATGCCTTGCAACCACCGTTTCCTTTGTTGGATGAAGTCCGTGAGGGTGAAGGGTGACTTCTCCCACATGTCACCTTCGATGAAGTTGAAACTGTAGCCCATGCTGAAGGCCTTCATCGCGAAGAAACAGTCTTCCGCTATGGAGCCGTCGCGCCCATTGTCGAAGGAGACGGCCCTTTCTGCAGCTACCTAGAACAAAAGAAACATAATCAGTGTCGGTACTAACTAAAATCCAGACCGAAGAGAAAACCATCATTTATTCCCACAAATACGAATTTCACCTTTTTAATTTTTATTTTTCAAAAAAAATCCGTATTCTTTGGAATAAATGAGAAACATGAGTTTTTTAGATATTTTTATGCGATGTTTTAAAAAATAAAAAATAATAAAAGGTACCTTCTATGAGACTGTGATGGGTCATGTCACCGCATTCAAAACCTAACCTAACATTATATTAATGCTGATATACACACAACTTTCAACACATAACCTAACCCAACTTAACCGAACCTAACCTAATATTATATTAATGCTAATAATGGTCTTTGGAATCGGTTCCCGGAAGGCAGACCTCTGTGTTTTTGAATAACCGTGGTTCTACGTGTCAGGAGGGAAGCGGGAGACTCAAGCGCTCAGTGTGGAAACTAACGACCCCGTTAGAAAACGAGCAGACGCTGTGAACGGCGTAGTTGTTCCTCCTTATATCCTGTTCGTCTGCCCAGTTCTAGATAGAATATTAGCGTCCATTATTACACAAAAATATCGCCCTAGGGCAATATAAATAAGAATTAAGTAAGGACATTATCATAGAAAAATAACGCCGTAGGACATTACAAATAGTAACTTGGTTTATTATTATTAAAACTAGTTTATTCTCAAAAAAAAAATATTTTACTTACACGGTCAGTAAACGGTGAAGGCACCACGGTAATTATAAAGGATAGCTAAACCACTGCGTTGACCTCAAGAGTTATTAGCCTTATAGTACTCTTGGTACCTTAATAACTAAAAGCAGTTCAAAACTTACATTTTTTTTGACAAATGCCAATTTATTTTTCAAATAAATTACGGCACTAAAAGTTACATGGAACTACAAAAACCGTATTTAAAAAAATTTAATCCCCGAAATGGATGACTTGTAATATGTTTCACTGGGGAAAGAAAATATACTTTTAAATCACAATTTTTATACAATAAAATGTCCTCTACTACCCCTGTAAAACATAATACAAGCTTTACTACTTATTCGAATAGTACAATAATGAAATTGCTATTAAATACTATGTATGAACATATACTACCATAAAACCAAAATTTAGAAAATTCGAGCCAGTATATTGAAAACCAAAAAATCTTTGCCTATATATATATATATATATATATATATATATATATATATATATATATATATATATATACACCGAAACATGCATCTATCCTTTACAAGAAAGCATTTTGCTGCTCTAACTCATCCGAAAAAGGTATCTAAATTAATCGAGAATGACGCTAATTTTCTTAAAAATGTTTTACAAAATTGATGAAAGTATTGTATCCGAATTGTGGCTACCTCTTCAGATTTTCATCAAAAATACCTAAAAAATCCTTTTTGAAGCCGTAAAATTAAATATTTTTTATTTATACTTGATTACACATCTGAGAGGGACGAAAGCTTCCTTTTCTCAAAGATGTACTGTTTTTTTTTTTAATTTTTGAACGTATAAAAGAAACCTAGAAAATATCTTCAATTTTTCAGATATTCAAGTATTTAGGTACGTCCGTCCTAGAAACAAATAGTAAATTTGGAAGTTGTAGAAAATAGATTGAGGTTTTTCTCCTAAAGCATTTAGATGCAAACTTGAAACGCAGTATTGTGCTTTTTTGCCTCCTGATTAATTTTGTCTTATAGTGTTTCTTCAATTTTTCAATAAATCGAATTTTTAGCGATCGACAGCAAAAAAATCAAAAAAAAAAAATTTGAAAATTGAATTATGTAAAGAAATAGAAAAGGTGAAATAAACACAATGTGTATGTATTATTCTAGATGTGTTACTTCGAATAACAATAGTGTGTCTTTGAAATGAGGAATCAAATGGTTATTTTAAGTGTCAAGAGAATTTCCTAAAAAATGTATAAAAACTCTATTAAATCTACATAACAAACTTATAACTTGTATGGTGTTATCACACTCTAAAGAAATATTACATCAGCCAAAGGAGTCATTTAATTCTATGAAGTGACAAATCATTGCCAATGTGCTGCAAGCGCATTTTCGGCCCGCAAAATGCGATGACAACGAACGGAAATACCCAAAGATATCATCCTAAAGGAAGGTGCCGCAGTGGGTTTACCGGTGGTTCCGGAGAAATCTCGTCATCGATATGAGAAGAAGTATCAGACATTTAGCGAAAAGTAATGTAATTATGCAGTATAGTGTCACCTGGCCGATTTGAACGATTTTTCGTACACTAGTAGATTTTGGGGCTCTGATAAGGAATCTCACGTTATATTTTTTAGGTAACGTTTCGTTTCCGACATATGCACCATCAAAGTTCACACGATCTTATACACACATTTTTTCACCTTCTTTTATGTTTCCTTCAGTATTTTTTATAAGAAAACGATTGAATACACAATTACAATATCAAAATTGCACTTACATTCCAATTTATAACGTTATATAATTAAAAAACCACATCAACAAAATTGTATGCCAAATGCTAATTTTAGCAGGGATTTTTATACATTCAAAATTAAAGTTATATAAGACATTTAGCAAAAAGTAATGTAATTATGCAGTATAGCGGCACCTGTCCGATTTGAAAGATTTTTCGTACACTAGTAGATTTTGGGGCTCTGATAACAAATCTCACGTTACATTTTTTAGGTGACGTTTAGTTTCCGACATATGCACCATCAAAGTTCACACGATCTTACACACACATTTTTTCACCTTCTTTTATGTTTCCTTCAGTATTTTTATAAGAAAACGATTGAATACACAATTACAATATCAAAATTGCACTTCCATTCCAATTTATAACGTTATATAATTAAAAAATCACATCAACAAAATTGTATGCCAAATGCTAATTTTAACAGGGAATTTTATATATTTAAAATTAAAGTTTGATAAATTGTATGAACGCAAATTTTTGGTAGTGTTGTCAACATAAAACACAAAAACAAGAAAAAATCCCTATTAAAATAGTGGTTGACAGATACAATTTTATTAATGTTATTTTTGAGTAATATAATTAATCGTTTTCTTATAAAAATTACGCAAGGAATAGAAAAGAAGGTGAAAAACTGGATATAAAATTGTGGATTTCCATGGTGTATATTTCGAAAATCGAACGTCGCCGAAAAAATGTGACTTCGGATTCGTTATCACAGCCCCAAAATCTAGTAGTGTACCAAAAAATATTCAAATCGGCCTGGCATATTCAGTAACAGCAGACGTGCTAGAAAACTCAACATCGCTTCGGCGACGCTCGGATTTTAAACAGTATGTACATACCGTCTAGAGTCAAGCAACCAAGTATACAGCTGGAACGGCAGGCAGGCTAGTTATGTATGCCATTTTTGTTATGTTACTATATTAGCCGTGTACTGTATATTGGATGCAATAATTTTATAAGTATTATTTAAAAAAAATGGAATTGTTACCAAAGAATTATAGCTACAAGGAAATAAAAAAGATCTAATTTATATTCAAAAACTGACGTAGAGGTAAGAACGTTTAGTATTAAATAAGAATAAGATAATTTATAGCTTTGCCAAACTAGGAGCAAAGGAAAGTAAGGATATAAATCAGTGCTCAGTGGCACTCAGTGCCTATCCAGATCTGACAGGCAAGTTTGTAAAGCTGGAGGTGTTTGAATTATAATAATCGATTAATCTAAATAAAATTACTTAATTTTTACGTTAGACTTGTCAAACCCAATATATAAACGATCGATACGATTAAACTTTTCAGTATGATTTTTTTTAATTACACTTATTTATACGGAATTAAAAGGAAAGGACCAAATTAAAAAATATACTTAAATAGTCAAATGCAAATGCATGGTACATATACTACCAAAATTATGTTACATTTTCGTACTGCCTATTTTTAGTTTTCATTTATCAAGCTTAGTAGACTAGTACCTTTTACCCATTACCATGCTGTAATTGCTATACCTTGATAGTTGATAACGTACGAGGTTACTTTGAAAATATAATAGTTTTATGATTGTAGTTTGTGCATAGTGCAGAGGGTGGCTTAAATATAGCTACAATATATTTTAAAACATATCTGGGTATCCCAAAAATATAGGCTGCTCCGAATAAAATATAATTATATTTAAACAACTTGACTTATTTTTTGGGGATTATACCTAACTAGGTATTTAATTTTGAAGATGATCGACTATTTTCATATTGATAATATACAGGGTAGAGAAAAAAATAAAATTAACAATATGCTCCATTTAAATTTCAATTTTGATTGATTTTCAACTTTTCATTTTTATGGCAAATTAATAAATTTATGTCGATCACATACAGAGTGAACCCAAAAATAAACAGGCTTGTCTTAATAATTTTATTAATTCTTTAGTTTGTTATCATATGTGGCGACTGAATGTCTCCCACATTTGTCTGCCAAAGTTAAAATTTGCGCATATCACACTGCATATATTTGTTTTTCTTTTCATTGTTACTGCATAACATACTGTACATATTTATTTTATTTTACATTTACTTTTTTAATCTTGGCTAATTATCTATTGCTATTGAGAAATGTAACAACTTGTAGGTACTTAGGTTTCTGTACATAATTAAGGGAATTTCCATCGGCATTTAGAGTCCAATTTAGTTTTAAGGTTCTTGTATGCTATCCGTTAATTTTTATTTTTACAACACTTCTTTGTACGATTTTAAAATATGTTGTTGCACGTTCGATAGTAGAAACCATCACCGATAGTAAACTGTTTATTGCATTTAGGGTTTATGATAGGAAAATACCGAAACGACCCTTCTTAGTAAAGCTTTCTCCAAATTCCCATTTTCCTATCTGTAATGAATGTTGTTATTTTGACCATGGGAAAGTTTATGAAGATAGAAAAAAACCCCTTTTGCCAACGAATAGGACCAATCAAAGCGAGGAATTTTGGCACAGGGTGTGGAACTTTATGTTTCTTGAGATTTGTATTAATATTAGAGGAGGACTCTGTTTTTGGACTTGCAAGAAGTCAGATGTGAATTTTGTTGTTCTAGTTCAATAGACTTATTTTATTTCGTTTTAACAGTGTTTCAATAAACTCTCACAGTTCATATAAAAAAGGAATGTATTGGATATATAGCTAATCAAGCACACACATACGTTCCTAAAGTGGTGACCCCGACGTGATTTGTTTTGTGAGAGCAAGTAGTGTAATTAGTGCTTCAGTGTTTTAGTGATAAATTGAACAATCAACGTAAGTACCTAGTATTACAGTGAACTTTTTATCATTCCTTTTGTGGGAGGTTGTGTTTTAGTTAATACAACAGTCCCTAAGCTATCGTGACTTTATTTGTAACAAATATTTCGCGGTATACCATGCCTAACTCTGCGGCAGAAACCAACAGTGCCATCCCTATCGCGAACGCTGTCGCGATAAATTCCGCGCCGCGACTTTGACCCGTCGGATCCAGAACTTTGGTTTATAATCGTAGAGGCTTGCTTTAATAGATCAAAAATCACAAACACCGAGCAAAAATATTTGGACATTCTCGCGAAACTTCCGCCGCGATATATCAGCGAAGTGCGCGACATTGTGACGAAACCATTAGATTCTAATTCCTATTTCGAGCTAAAAGAACAACTCATAAAGCGGTTAAGTGCGAGCCAAGAACAGAAGACCAGGCAACTGCTAGAAAACGAAGCTATGGGTGACGAAAAACCTTCTCAATTCCTTCGAAGACTGCAGGCACTAGCAGGATCAGTAGTCCCGGAGACATTAGTGAGGAGTATTTGGGTAAGACGCTTACCAGCCAATCTACAACCTATACTAGCTACGCAATCACGTCAAACACTAAGTGAAACTGCGGACTTGGGTGACAATATATTTACTGCTCTCCCTGTGAGCCCTTCCGTAGCGGCAATCACCCCTAAGCATTCGCAAGAATACCAGATTCTCCATTCTCTCATGCAACAACTAACACAGCAACTTTCAGAGGTCAAGGGAGAGCTAGCTAGTGTCAAGCAGGACATGCATGCTTCAAGAGGAATGCGAAATTCCCGTACGCATTTTCGATCCCGATCCCAGTCGCGACATCGCTCGCCATCTACACATAGGGAAGCGCGCCCAGCCGGATTATGCTGGTACCACTGGCGCTACAAGCAGGAAGCCCAGAAATGCACTATGTCGTGTTCATGGAACCAGGGAAACCAACCGGGCAGTCACTGATGGCGGCAAGTGACACCTGCCTTAATAAATCACCCCGCCTATTTATCTACGATCGTGAAACCGGACTTCGATTTCTCATCGACACCGGTGCCGATCTAAGCGTAATCCCGAGACTCCGAGTGGATGGTGCTCATACCAAATCAACCTACGCACTTTCAGCTGCCAATGGTTCGTCTATAACCACATACGGAATAGTAGCGCGTACCCTCAACCTAGGACTCCGCCGAGATTTTCCATGGAGATTCATCATAGCTGACGTATCTCAACCTATCCTAGGAGCAGACTTCCTCGCACACTATGGACTGCTCCCGGATCTGCAGCAAGGCAAACTCTTGGACTCCACAACACAACTGGCATCACGTGGTGAGGTTTTGAAATGGACCGCTCCGACCGTCAAAGTAATTAATGGTGCTTCCCCTTTCCATGTGCTTCTGGAAAGGTTCCCGGGAATTACCAGACCAAACGGTGCTCCCAAACACATTAAACACAAAACTCAGCATCATATTATTACCACGCCTGGTCCGCCTGTCGCCCAGAAACGACGTCGCCTAGCTCCGGACAAACTAAAAACAGCAAGGAAGGAATTCGACACCATGGTGAAACTCGGACTTGCCAGGCCATCTAAAAGTCCTTGGTCCTCGCCGTTGCACCTAGCACCAAAAAACAACGGCGAATGGAGGCCCTGTGGAGATTATAGAGCTCTGAATAGCAGAACCTGTCCTGACCAATATGGCGTCCGCCATATCCAGGATTTCGCACAAGAGCTCCAAGGAAAATCGATTTTTTCAACCATCGCCTTAATCCGTGCATTCAACCAAATCCCAGTAGCTGAGGAGGACATCGCGAAAACAGCCGTCACCACACCATTCGGATTGTTCGAATTTCCATTTATGACGTTTGGACTTCGAAACGCAGCACAAACTTTTCAGCGTTTCATGGATGAAGTTACTCGAGGGTTGGACTATTGTTATGTGTACCTAGACGACATCCTTGTTGCCTCAACGACGCCCGAAGAACACCTCCGCCACATGGAAACACTGTTTCAGCGGCTTCAGCAATACGGCATGGTCATTAACCCAAGTAAATGTGTTTTTGGCCAGTCCCAAGTCAAATTCCTAGGATATTGCGCCTCAAACGCAGGCACCCAACCACTGCCAGAAAAGGTCGAAACTATTCTGGCCTACCCAAAACCTGCAGCGGGCAAGCAACTTCGTCGCTTCCTGGGTATGGTGAATTTCTTCCGGAGATTCATACCCAAAGCAGCCGAGATTCAAGCATCACTGAACACACTCCTCAAGAAAAAAATAAAAGGAAGATCCCAGTTACACTGGACCACAGAAGGTCTAGCCTCGTTCGAAGCCAGCAAGAAAGCACTAGCCCAGGCTACCTTGTTGTCGCACCCAAATGTCAACGCACCCCTTGCTATATTCTGTGACGCTTCAGACTCTGCCATTGGCGCTGCGTTGCAGCAGTGGGTAAATGATCAGTGGCAACCCCTTAGCTTTTTCTCCAAGAAGCTCAGTCCTACAGAGTGCAAATATGGCGCTTATGACCGTGAGCTACTGGCCGCATACCTATCCGTCAAATATTTCAGACACATGGTGGAGGCAAGAAACTTTAGTATTTTCACGGACCATAAACCACGGATATATGCATTTCGTCATAAGAAAAGCCAAGTATCACCTCGACAGTTCCGGTACCTGGATTTTATCGGTCAATTCACGACAGACTTTCGGCATATAGCAGGGAGCGATAATGTGACTGCAGATGCCTTATCTAGGATTGATGAAGTTCATAAGTCAAGCCGTTTTGAGCATGTTCACCTTGACATAGTGATAATGCCGTTATCTGAAGGATACAGATATTGTCTGACCATGATAGACAGATTTTCCAGGTGGCCTGAAGTAATACCACTGAAAGATCAGAAAGCAACCACCACGAGCCTTTTATGACAACTGGGTGTGCAGGTTTGGCGTTCCACTACGAGTCACCACCGATCAGCGCCGGCAATTTGAGTCTTGCCTGTTCAAGCAAATTGATTGTCTAATGGGCACCAATCATATTCGTACAACGGCATACCACCCCGCATCTAATGGCATGATCGAAACTTAAGATCTCATAAGTCCCGCTGGACCGAGAGCCTACCCACAGTTTTGTTCGGTATCCGAATGGCTTGGAAAGAGGACCTCGACGCTACAGCTGCAGAGATGATATACGGCCAACCCATTCGCCTGCCTGGAGAGTTCTTAGCATCCCGCTCACTGAATATCCAAGATGATGGCTCCAGCAACTTCGCCACTGAACTAAGTACACATTTTCTTGAGCTACGCCCCACCAATGGATCTAACCACGATGCAAAGAGAACGTTTATTTTTAAAGATCTTCAAACAGCCACTCATGTTTTTTGTTCGCCATGACGCTCAGAAGAAGCCTCTGCAACATCCTTACGATGGCCCGTACCGCGTCGTTAGCCAGGAGATTAAGGCGTTCGTCGTTGACATAAGGGGACGCCAAGTCACCGTCAGTAACGATCGACTCAAGCCAGCGTATATCTTGAACAAGGACCCAGAGGACATGCCACTGTCACAAGATATGGAGACGGAATACGTCATTCACCCAGCAGGAGTCCCTAGAAACGATCAAGTCACTCTGCAACCCGCAGAAATTACCAGAACCGGATGTGTCTCGCAACGAGAAGAAGAAGCACACCAGCCACCAGATGGGAACCATGCTCCCGCATCAGAACCCATCAGCAGGTCACCAGAGCGACAGACCAGATCGGACAGACATGTCCGGTTTCCCAACCGCTTCCAGGCTGGATTGTCGTGAATCTCAATCACTGGCAGGGGGGTGTTGTGGCGACTGAATGTCTCCCACATTTGTCTGTCAAAGTTAAAATTTGCGCATATCACACAGTATATATTTGTTTTTCTTTTCATTGTTACTGCATAACATACTGTACATATTTATTTTATTTTACATTTACTTTTCTAATCTAGGCTAATTATCTATTGCTATTGAGAAATGTAACAATTTGTAGGTACTTAGGTTTCTGTACATAATTGTGGGAATTTCCATCGGCATTTAGAGTCTAATTTAGTTTTAAGGTTCTTGTATGCTATCCGTTAATTTTTATTTTTACAACACTTCTTTGTACGATTTTAAAATATGTTGTTGCACGTTCGATAGTAGGAACCATCACCGTCTATTGCATTTAGGGTTTATGATAGGAAAATACCGAAACGACCCTTCTTAGTAAAGCTTTCTCCAAATTCCCATTTTACTATCTGTAATGAATGTTTTTATTTTGACCATGGGAAAGTTTACGAAGATAGAAAAAAACCCCTTTTGCCAACAAATAGGACCAATCAAAGCGAGGAATTTTGGCACAGGGGGTGGAACTTTATGTTTCTTGAGATTTGTATTAATATTAGAGGAGGACTCTGTTTTTGGACTTGCAAAAAGTCGGATGTGAATTTTGTTGTTCTAGTTCAATAGACTTATTTTATTTCGTTTTAACAGTGTTTCAATAAACTCTCACAGTTCATATAAAAAAGGAATGTATTGGATATATAGCTAATCAAGCACACAATTATTGGCACTTGAAATAGTACATACACATAAGTCATCAGGCTTTTATATTTATTAGGTCGCTTTATTCTTAGATTAGATTACAATTTCTATTTAAATGGGTTCTTATATAGTATACAGGGTGTTGCAAATTCAGTGGAATAGAACTAATATTATCTATAAATATAAAAGAGATACGAGGTTGGAAAATTCCGACTACTTCCGAAAATATCTGCAAAAAAACGAAATCAGCATTTTTTCTATTCTTCTCAAGGTGCAATTGCAAAGATATTACAAAATAAATTTTAAATCTTTAAAGCCACTTTTCTTCTTATACAAAATAACGTATTAGGATTTAAAATATGACGTTTCGTTCTCGAGGGCTCGTAATCAACTTAATTTTTTAAAACATGACCCTGAACAAGCGTCAAGTTCACAAAGAAGAATTTCAGATACACTACATGTATGAGTGCATGTCCATTACATCATTGAGGGCAATGGTTGTTAAAATGGAATAAAAAATCCAGGTAGACTTTAAGCAAATTAAGTTAATGATAAGAACTCAAAGACTGAAAATGCAAGCTGAAAAAAAATAAAAAGGAAAATAACTATTATCGTTTTATCACGGATATGATGAGCGGGGCGCTTCGCCTGCCAGTCTTATTAGGGAGGAG
Source organism: Kuschelorhynchus macadamiae (assembly GCA_030620095.1). Lineage (NCBI taxonomy): Eukaryota > Metazoa > Arthropoda > Insecta > Coleoptera > Curculionidae > Kuschelorhynchus > Kuschelorhynchus macadamiae. Next base: position 851,432 of record JAUTXW010001380.1, read on the forward strand.
GTAGCAACCCCTGTGTGTCCGCAAAAAGCGAAAATATTCGTAATGTCGTCGGGTGCGACCCTAAAAAAAATTAATTTGCAAATAGATTCTCAACATGGCCAACACAATATGCATTAATTTACATAAAAGAAAGAAAATGTATAAAAACCAATCTAAAATTTCACCTAAGTACTTGTTTTAGTAGAGCCAATCTCTCTTCTCGGGATTTTTGTATGAAAATATAGGTGGCATCATTCACAGAGGAAGGGAGTTGTTCTAAGTTTTCGCATTGTTCGATGAAAAATAACATTTTTGAAAATCTTTTTAATAAAATCGTACGTATAGCTGCCTATATCTGTCTTATACCAGAATAAGAGGACAACAAAAACCGCATGTCACAAACAATGTTCGTATTTTTTTCAAAATGCTACTTGTGTTCAATTGATTGTCAAAAAAAAATCATGGCAAAAGATTCAACTAAAATTCATGTTTTTGTATTTTGACTTTGACATGTGTATGAACTATTTTTATGCGCATATGCATCAGCAAGTAAAATCACATTCTCAACAGATCGACCAAATGAAGACCAAAATCCGCGTATCGATATTGAGATTCGCAATTAAAATATCTGAATTATTATTCTTTAAACATTGATAAACAAAAATCTTGATGTACTATTTATGGCCCGCACAGCAGTTTAGTTTTTGATTGTAATTTGCAGTTTTCAGACCTTTTATTTGATTAAGACTTATATGTTTATTATTGACCAACAAATATATTTATTGTTACAAATTTATTAAACACAAATAAATTATTAAAAAAGTTCGGAATTTCACGCGGATTTTGTTGTTTTTTTGTATGGTTGTTTATAATAAAATACCCCAGTCTTTCATAGTACTTATTTTTAATAAAAGTTCTTATAACAAAATATATCGATCAAATTATTTTAGTTTGTTAATTTCTTCTCTTTCGAAATGAAGGACACTTCTGACGTCCCTGTCGGAATCAACGACATATTAATTCAGCGTTGAATTTCGCAGGTTTGGTCTAATTTAAACAACTTTGCACCTTTTACGGTTTTTGAAAGTCAATGTTATCCCTTAGATTTTGGAGAACCCTGTACAGTTTATGTAGAATACCTGTTTGTTTCAGCAGAAATGGATAAGCGAGCTAGAAAGCTTAAAGAAAAAGACATGGAGTGTTGTAAAAACATGGTTGAAGACCGGTAAAAAAATTTATAAATGCTACAGGAAAACAAGACCTAATGTTGCAAAAGCAAAGAAAAAAACATGAAATATAAATAGAATCAGTTATCACTGTAAAAAAATATATTCCAGGTAGTAAATCTACCTCTGCAGATCCATTTCTTCCTGACTGGCCTTGTGTAATAAAAACGTTCAAAAACTCGCATAAAAATGAACTAAAAAAGCCCCTAAAAATTATTACACCTAAAACAACCCTGTTTGTGCTCTAAATTTTAAATAAATCGGAACAGGTATTCCCAAATTGTAGGAATTAAAAAAAAAGCATATTAAAAAGACTAAATATTAGGTGTTGCACGGTAAGAGTTTAATAATAGCAGACGTGCTAGCTCTAGAGCGTCTGCTATTAATAAACTGTCGTTACTGGTGTAGCCAATCCGAGCCGAACGCGAGCCGATCGTCTAGAGCGTCTGCTGTTAGTGAATATGCGGCCCGGTGACGCTATACCGCAAAATTACCAAAAGTAAAAACACTTAAAAAGGTCTTTTTGCCTACTTAGGCGAGAAATCCAATGTTTGCGAACCGTCCACTTTATGGTCCTATATGTTGAAATTGCTAATACAGATCAACGGAGATGTTGATGCGTTGAAACGGCGGACGAAGTATATTTATTAATAAAAGTTGTCACTTTTCTTAGTGTATGTAGCAGGTACGACGAGAGAAACTCTCACAAACAGTAGATGGTATTACAGACAAGGCAAAAATCCCTGAGAGAGAACCTATACTTATAGGACATTGGTTGTAACTGGTGAAGATATCTACATCTATATAAAATTATGTGGCTCTACATCCTCCGAATACACCCCACTGGCGTTTTTTATATCAATAATAAGAAGGAGAACAGGCACGTCGGAAGTATGGGTTGAGGAGGAGGTCTCAAATCAATTTGTAAATTATATCGTTTATAGTTTTTGTGCAAACCTGCTTTTGTACCAACATGGGCAAAATAAATCGTTTATTTTTTTTAAATGTAGTTTTTTTTTATTTTGGTGATACTAAAACTTATTTAATAAATAAAAAACTATCCAATTTTGACAAAATTTAAATTTTTATTTTAAATATGTATTCTTATAATTAAATGTAGTGAAAAAACAGAAACAAAAAAAAGAATTATAATTTACAATATTTTATTTTTAAAAGGCATATTTTTAAGTAATATTTTCTCTCATGAAAAGGATTATTATGAGTTGTTTAAATATGAAATAAAATATCTTTTATTTAAAAGGGAAATATTAATTAAAATTGTTTTCTTTGTTTAAAAGTAAGTCTTTGTAATTTTTTGGTTTTTATCCATACCCTAGGATATTTTCTCTACATATAATGATAAATATAAATATTGAAATGAAAGAAAACCAATTTTTTGTGGAAATAGAAGTACTTATTTAATAAGTCATGCTTATTAGTGACCATTAAAAAAGTATCTTTTCGCAAGTGTCAAAATTATTAAACACAGGTAAAATTATAAGTAAAATAAGGAATTTTTTTGTTATGTGTTTTTTGTTATTTTGTGAGTTATATATTGTGGTTAACTATTAAAGACCTCACTATTTTATAATATGTATTTCATAATAGAAGTTTTTAATAAAATATTGCAACCATTTTTTTTTGTTTGTTCTAAATTAAGAAATCATTATTATTGTGATTAGAGCATGAATCACTTTTCGACGTTTTGCCTTCGACTGCACGATGCATCTTCAGAGATCTTTACTTCACGAGATTGGAACATTGAAAAGTTGTGAATGCTCTATGTTTGTTCTAAATGTTACTTTATTCTTTTTCGCCCCCACCCGCTAAACACTTCCGCTCCTGTAGGGTTAAAAATGCCGTCCAATATCGCCAGATTTCTGATTTTATCAAATCTAGAACTGTAAACAGACTGCTTTAGAAAGTTATCGGCGACAATATTGATTCAGGAGGGGACATCATAAATTTGAAGAGGCACGGTGGGTGGAAGTCCACTACAGGGGCTGAAGGCTACATAGATGAGAATACGACAACCATTTCACAGAAAATTTTAACCCAAAATAAAGCCACCTCTCATCACTCAAACACAACTTCAACCATTACATTTTCGTTAAACCCCGTTAAACCGTTATTAGCAGAAACTTGTACTAACTGCACATTTCGTGTAAATATTGTTAATAATAATTAAAATAAATCAAAATATTTTTTAGTAATTTTGAGAGCGTGCTAGTGTGCCTTAACGTAAAATTTTTAATTCAATTCAGGAGGGTCGTATGAAAAATGTTGTTTCTAACATGTGCGGAAGTACTTTAACCAGGGTCGTGTGCTTTACTGAACTTGACTTGACGTGTCGTTCAGAAAAATAAACTTTCCGTACTAGTTCGGAAAATAACTATTTCAACACACGTGTTGAAATATTTTCCTATTCCTTCTTACTATTCCTGTAACAAATACAGAAGTAAAATAATATTTTCTTTAATAAATAAACAACTTGTGATGCAAAGCGGAAATAGATGTACACCAGATATGTTAAACACTGAACTGATTAAAAAATCAGATCTTAAATTAACATGTAAATACTTTGAAACCCATATTGAAAACAAAACATAAATTATTTTAAGAGTAGGAAAAAATTAAAAATATAATCAAGTATTTTTTATCTTAGGCTATTCTTCCACTTTTTGTCGTTGTTTTTATATTTTATTAAAAGTTGTTGCGCCTTAACCTTAACTTACTTCCTTAATACTGGTTTTAGAAAAAGTTAGTTTTGTATAAAGGTTGTAGCTAGAGAGCTGAATTTCATATGTATATATAGAGAAAATAATTTTGCTTTAAAAAAATCAGTTCACTAGCTGCTACTTTAATATAAAATAATTTTTTAAAGCAATAGTAGAGAAGATAATGTGGTGGCGTAGTTACATCCAAAAAGCCTTTACATAAGAACACCTAAAAAAACCAGCGACGCCATTTTTTATCAAAAGTCCCTAGTTTCAATAACTCTCGTAACTTCACTTGTATTAAATTAATAACCATTTAAATTATATCAATTTTTTTCCGTTTGTTAACTTTTACTCTTTACCTTACAATTTATAGTGGAACCTCGTTAAATATTCCTAATTAGGATAATTTGACACTTTAATTTTCTTGTGGAGGTTTACATGGAATAAATCTTTGTTTGGAATCAGATCAGTAATATTAATAAAAAAAATGATGTCACGACTTTTCCACTCTATAGTATAGTATCTGCCAAAGACAAACCTAAGGAGGTTTGCCCGATCCATAGATGGATGGGCCAACCCTGGCAAATTGTAACAAAAATTCCGACTGGACGCTCCCAACATTGTTTTTATTATCAATAAGCTAACCTACGACATGGCCAAATACCCCTCATTTAAATGTCAGATTCCAAAACAAAATTACCCCAGGTGAGTAGGAAATATCCGCAATCTCACACTCATCAGTCTGTCCCAAGGCTGGGAGGGACAAAAATCTGAATATCATAAAAAACCAGGGAATATAAAAAACCACTGTCACTCCACACAGCCACTTACAATGCAAGAACTTTATCATCAGAAGAAAGAATGCTAGAAATGGAAACTGAAATGGCAAAAATTTAAATGGAACATCATCGGAATAAGTAAGACAACATAGTGAAAGCCTAAAAACACTAAAAAGCGGCCATCTCTTTCACCAGATCGGTCATGAAATGGAAACTACTGAAAGCTTAATCATCTTCGTTTTGCAGACGGAATAGTTCTGATAACTGACGATCTATCACAAATGGACAATATGTTACAAGACCTAGATACAACCTGTGGAAGAGTTGGCTTAAAGATAAATTTTGGTAAAACTAAATTTATGACGAACCTTGTACCCTCCAACAATCTGAAAATACGAAATTATCCATCGAGAAAGTTAACCAGTTTTGTGAAATGAAGAGAAGAATAACTTTAGCTTGGGCAGCATACGGGGCTTTGAAGGATGTGTTTCAGAGCGATATCCCTATCAGTTTGAAGAGAAAAACATTCAACCAATGCGTGCTTCCGGTCTTGACATACGGAGCGGAGACTTGCACCCTTACCGTAGCAATGGCAAATAAACTAAGAGTCATACAAAGATGCAAGGAGAGATCAATGTTCGGAGCAATTCTCAGGAGAGAAAATCCGAAACGAGGAGCTACGGAGAAAAAATGGAGTGGTGAATGTCATTACACGCAAAAATGGAGATGGGCAGGACATATAGCCAGGCTAGGAGATATGAGATGGAGACGCAAACTTCTAGAATGGAGATCAAGAATTGACAAGCGCATAAGAAGAAGACCGCCGACGCGTTGGACCGACGAAATCAAAAGAGTCGCTTACAACTGATTGCAAGAAGCCCAAGACAAAAGAACATAGCAGGAACTGAGGCAAGCTTATGTCAACCAGTGAACGCAGTGGGCTGGATGATGATGATGAACCTATGCTCGAGATTGATTTCAATTGTTAATAAAATCAATCGCTATAAAACGAGCTTTCATAAAAGTTAAAATGGATGAATAATTAATTATCCTCTTTTTTAAGTCTATAATGGAATAATTATCACGTGAAATTCATGTGTCACATAAAATGAAAATAAACTAATAAACTATAATAAGATAAACATTTTTCTAGGGCATTATCGAAATTACAGAATGGCTCCTCGCAAACAGTCTACTTATTTATGGAGAAATTAACACATAATTAGTCACAGCACTCATAGCAATCATAATTTGCACAATCTTGTGTTAATTGAGTTTTTTTCCCTATACCCTAGGATATTTTCTCTACATATAATGATAAATATAAATATTGAAATTAAAGAAAACCAATTTTTTGTGGAAATAGAAATACTTATTTAATAAGTCATGCTTATTAGTGACCATTAAAAAAGTATCTTTTCGCAAGTGTCAAAATTATTAAACACAGGTAAAATTATAAGTAAAATAAGGATTTTTTTGGTTATGTATTTTTTGTTATTTTGTGAATTATATATTGTGGTTAACTATTAAAAACCTCACTATTTTATAATATGTATTTCATAATAGAAATTTTTAATAAAATATTGCGACCATTTTTTTTTGTTTGTTCTAAATTAAGAAATCATTATTATTGTGATTAGACCATGTTAAAATGGAATCACTTTTCGACGTTTTGCCTTCGACTGCACGATGCATCTTCAGAGATCTTTACTTCACGAGATCGGAACATTGAAAAGTCGTGAATGCTTCCGTTCTATGTTTGTTCTAAATGTTACTTTATTCTTTTTCGCCCCCGCCCGCTAAACACTTCCGCTCCTGTAGGGTTAAAAATGCCGTCCAATATCGCCAGATTTCTGGTTTTATCAAATCTAGAACTGTAAACAGACTGCTTTAGAAAGTTATCGGCGACAATATTAGCTGATTCAGGAGGGGACATCATAAATTTGAAGAGGCACGGTGGGTGGAAGTCCACTACAATGGCTGAAGGCTACATAGAGGAGAATATGACAACCATTTCGCAGAAAATTTTAAACCAAAATAACGCCACCTCTCATCACTCAAACACAACTTCAACCATTACATTTTCGTTAAACCGTTATTAGCAGAAACTTGTACTAACTGCACATTTCGTGTAAATATTGTTAATAATAATTAAAATAAATCAAAATATTTTTTAGTTATTTTGAGAGCGGCTATCAGTTTGAAGAGAAAAACATTCAACCAATGCATGCTTCCGGTTTTGACATACGGAGCGGAGACTTGCACCCTTACAGTAGCAATGGCAAATAAACTAAGAGTCATACAAAGATGTATGACGTATGGAGCAATTCTCAGAGAGAGAATGCGAAACGAGGAGCTACGGAGAAAAAATGGAGTGGTGGATGTCATTACACGCAAAAATGGAGATGGGCAGGACATATTGCCAGTGTAGGAAATATGAGATGGATACGCAAACTTCTAGAATAGAGACCAAGAATTGACAAGCGCATAAGAGGAAGACCGCCGCGGCGCCGACGCGTTGGACCGACGATGTCAAAAGAGTCGCTTACAACTGACTGCAAGAAGCCCGAGACAAAAGAACATAGCAGGAACTGGGCAAGCCTATGTCCAGCAGTGAACGCAGTGGACTGGATGATGATGATGATGAACCTATGCTCGAGATTGATTTCAATTGTTAATAAAATCAATTGCTATAAAACGAGCTTTTATAAGTTAAAATTGATGAATAATTAATTATCCTCTTTTTTTAAGACTATAATGGAATATTTATCACGTGAAATTCATGTGTCACATAAAATGAAAATAAACTAATAAACTATAATACGATAAACATTTTTCTAGGGCTTTATCGAAATTACAGAATGGCTCATCGCAAACAGTCTACTTATTTATGGAGAAATTAACACATAATTAGTCACAGCACTCATAGCAATCATAATTTGCACAATCTTGGATTAATTGAGTTTAAACTTATATTTAAGTTTAAAATTATTTATCGGCACTCCTTACATCCTCATTATCACTTATGTCACCATTTATTTATGTTATAAGGTGTCACTCTGAAATATTTCTAGTTTAATATCTTTATCCCAGAAAACAACAACTTGTAAATGGCATTTATCTATAACTGTCCTCGTGATTAATCCTTCCTTTTATGAAATAAATGAAAGATGAGACAAAAGCAACATTGTGTTTCCTGCATTTTACTTAATAATATAAAAAATAAGCAATATAGGAAACGGACTGCTTACAGATTAAAACTGACAAAAAGTACAGTGTCTTAAATAAAATACTTGAACGGTATCAAAAAGTAGAAGAAATTTCGATGCACACAAGGGGCTGATGTACAGGGTTGTTGGTTATAAATGCATCACCCCCTTAACTTTTATAAGATTAGTATTAGAACAAAAACCGTTTTTTTTTGCGTGAAAACTATTTGCATACAAGATGAGACAAAAACGCTTAGCAATCCATAATTGTTTTTCTAAATGGAACACCTTGCATATTATGGTTTTTTCCCGGGTTTCCGGGAAATCCGATTGTTCTTTAGCTGACCGCTCGGGCTCAGCGGTCGGCGGTATTTGCTGAGATTTTGTTAAGTCATAGAACGAAAGCTTTTACGGCTGTGGTCAATTAAGAAATCATGGTTCTTGGGATTAGACCGTGTCAAAATGGAATCACTTTCCGACGTTTCGACTTCGATTGCTCGAGGCATCTTCAGGGATCTTTACTTCACGAGATCGGAACACTAAATGAGCTCGGAGAGACCTAGGCCGGCTATTTATAGTCGACCTGTGTTTACCGGAGCGTGGCTCGGTGTAACGATCGGTTTCCACGTATGATGAAGACTAAAGCCCGTATCTTTATTAAAATTCTTAGGATGCTTATAAATTTCAATAGATTCTCTAATTTTGTGTTTATAGAATCCCGAAACCGGTGCAAGAACTTTGGTTTCTTTTACATTTATAACATGTCCAGTAGAATGTTGGTGTTCAGATACAGCATATTGTAAAATTTGTTTCTTTCTGATACATCGTTTATGTTCCTTAAGCCTAGTCGATATGGATCGTTCAGTTTCTACAATACAGACATCACCACAGAAACAACAAGGAATTGTATATACTCCTTTCGTTTCGAAAGGAATAATGTCCTTTGGCGATCGCAAACATTCTCCAATTTTCTTGTGTGTATTGAAGATTGTACGTATGTTGGACCGGCGAAGTAACCTTGCAATCTTGTCTGTGGTTCCGTGTATAAATGGAAGAACAACACTTCCTATCGGTAATTCCTTATTAGTATCATTTCGTGTAGTAGGATTATTATGTTTTTAATTGATCGTTTAATATCCTCAGTGCAATATCCATTCCCTCTTAAAGCTTGAGTCAGTTTTCTCTCTTTCTGCTCATAGAAAGTTCCTTAAAAGACAAAATACGTTCATGTAAGCCATGCTAAAAAAGATCTAAAAGTGAATTGTCTATTTTATTATGGTGAAATAAGTCTGATATTATGGAAATTGAATCATTTATAGGCACATTCGTATATAGCGATTCTACATCGAAACTGACCAAGATATCTTTAGAATCTAATTGGGTTGATTTCAGTTTTTTCTACAAAATGCGTAGAGTTTCTAATATATGAATGTGTTTTTCCTGTAGAATTATTAGGAATATTTGAAAGATATTTACCAATTTTATAAGTAGTGCTACATTAATCTTGTGTATTTTAATATCTTCTTCTCCTCTGCTGGTAGGTTGGATGCGCTTATAAGGTTGGTTAACAGTGTCTCAATTTTGTTGGTCGGGTCTGCTTGAATTACTCTGTAGATGTTGTCGTCCAAACGTAGTTGTATTTTCTTTACGTAATCTATTTTGTCCATGACGACAGTAGCATTTCCCTTGTCGGCTGAAAAGACCAAAATGTCTGTATCGTTGTTTAATGTTTTTATCGCCGTTCTTTCCGCAGCCGATAGATTTGACTTCGGCGGGTTAAAATTTCTGATGATCTTCGCTGTTTCATACCTTATTACGTCAGCTTCTTCTGCTGGAAGTCTTCTAATTGTCCCTTCAACAGATGACGCTATGTCTTCTACGGGTATCTCCTTCGGCGTAATAGCGAAGTTTTGATCTTTAGAGAGGACGGATTGTTCTGCTTCAGTAAGGATTTTTGAAGATAAATTTATAACTGTGTCCTGTGGAGCTTTTATTGGTCTTTGGCTGTCCAGCAGTCCTTCGAACTTTTTCTGTTGCTTAATGGTAACTGCCTGATGACACAGGTCGAACATAAAAAGCCGGCCTAGATCTCTCCGAGCTCATTTAGTATTCCGATCTCGTGAAGTAAAGATCCCTGAAGATGCCTCGTGCAATCGAAGGCGAAACGTCGGAAAGTGATTCCATTTTGACACGGTCTAATCCCAAAAACCATGATTTCTTAATTTTGTTAAGTCGTCTGTTTCAAAACTCAGATGATGATTTGACCTTGTCGGAAATAAGTGAGGGTAATAGAGAATTATCATTTGAAGTACAGCTGAACAAAGCAACAGAGAATGCACACAAACCTAATTTTGGTATTTGCACTAATACGTCGCACCTGAAGTTAAAAAAAGAATTCCAGTTATTCGAGATGACACGAAAAAGAACACATAACCTGGAGTTACTACCTTCGACGGACAGCGAGAGAGTGTTTTTGGTTGCCGGGAATTTCGCAACAAAAATAAGGAGCAGGCTTATCGCGCTTTGAATGCTTTAGTTCTTTGAAGTCCATTTTTGCCGAAAAAGACTAAATGTGAGTTATATATACATATATATTTTTGAGGATTTTTTTATTTGTTTTATGCCAACTATCAATTTGATATTTATTGAAAGAAAGGATGTGTTTTCAGTTTTTATTTTAAATAACTTTAACCGAATTTATTATGATTAGTTAGTTAGTTAGTTATGTTGTTATCCTATTGAAAAATTTATTTTGTTTATTCAGAATTTTTTTTTAATTATTTAAAATTTATAATATAAATGACCTGTTACTTCCATAAATTATAGTATATAATACATACGATACATAAATACAACTATATTTTCCTGATTTTTCTATACGATATGAGTGAAGCAATACGGTCCCGGGAATCCCGGAAGCGAAGAAACACCGGGAAATAAAAAACCCTACTGCATATTATATGTCCATCGAATGGATCTCCCCTTACTGATCATAAATATACTAAGTTTGATACGTTTATCTTTAAAGACACACCAGAAATTTGAAATCAAAGTAATTCCATTGACAACACATTGCCTTTTATAGCACGGTTCTGACAAATGTCTCAGATTTCTTTAAGATAAAGTTATCAAATCTAGTATATTTATCTTCAGCAAGACGTTTAGAGTTTTTACCAAAATATTTATGACACATCTAGAAAACGTGAAGGCAAGAAATAAGTAAATAAATATAAAATTTGGATAAACCGGAAAAAATTTCGAATATTTATATATGAAGATCCGCTGAAGACTACTTATCGATTCTTAAGCCTATTTTTGTAGCGATTGATAGGCTCAAAGAAATGATGCAACACTTTCAGATAATTTTTACCAAGGATAACCCGATATTGAAGTGAAAAAGTCGGATGTTGGTAAAAAAGCTAAAACGTGTACACTTTTTTTTTCAAATTAGATTTTCTGACATTTTGGTATGTTAAAAAAGTAGTACGTAGTAATTCGATGTCGTACACCAATTTAAAATACTTGAATCAGTTTTTGAGGACACTGAATTTACTAGTCAAATGCAAAAATTTAGATGTCGGTATGAACTGCGTATCACTCTGTATCATTTGTTAGCTTTTCTTTTAAATCCAGACAACGAAAAAGATTGTACTTTAAAAGCCGCCAAAAATTACATCCTACCGGTTTCTTACCACTAATAGTTCAAGTTTTGGCAAAATCGAAACCTTTACTGATATTATGTCTGGTGAAGACATTCTTAAACCCACAAAACCTCTGGACTGGTGGAAGTCTCAACGAAATATCGATGTTGTTCAAAAAGTATTCCCCACCATTAGACAATTGTTTTCTTCCACAGCTTCTTCGGCATCTGTCGAAAGTCTTTTAGAGATTCTAAACTTAGAAATCACTTGGGGACCGAAAAAGCCGCTAAATTAATTTTTCTTTACAAGCATTACAATTAACTTCTCTTCAACATATTTGTTTTTAGGCATATGTCAATTTACGCTTTTATTTTTATTTTTTTTTGTAATACCACATTTGCTATTCAATATTAATAATACTTTGTTTTCCGTTAATATTTAAATAATATTATTATATTGGCATACAATATAAACTGTTCTTGTTACTTTAAGTTTTTTAAAGTTCAATTTCCTAGGTTATTGCACATTGTTGGTTGGTACACATGTAAAGTATTTGACTTTATTTTTATGAATAAACTGTTATTTTTAAATTACTTTTCTGAGATTTGATTTGACGACTTATTTTCACAACAATGTATAGTTTGTTTTAAATCATGATTTCAACTGGAAAAATCAGTTGATTTAAATCATGATTTAAATCGCCGTTTAAATTTTGGGGATATGCGTGATGTGACCTCACAATCTCCTTTTTATATTAGTAACGAGAGCAACGAAACACTTCAAAAATCCAACAAAAATAACGTTTACTCAATGAACTCGAAAAAAACCAAAAATGTTTAACAGAATACAACCGTCTCTTTGCGAGACCAAGCGAACAGTTCCATTTTCAAAACCTTTTCCAAAAAAAAAAGAAAGTATAAAATATACCCCCTGTGCCGACACATGGGTTACTCCCTCCTTCAATGAACTTTCACTTAGAGTTTTTCCCAGGAAAGTTAATAGACCGAACGTGCTTAACAACGAAGTTTAGAGAAGGTTCCACAAAGAAGATTTGTTTTGGGCTATACCCACCATAAACCTTAACGGTACTAAATAATTTATTCAAAGAACGGTGCCTTTAAATATGAATTGAAGTTGGCAAATATACAATGTAATAAACAGAAAAATGTGCTGTAACGGAAAAATACCCAATGCTATGAACAGAGAATTATCTAAATTATTATATACCTAACTATTGAAAATTTACATTATACATAAAACGAAAAATAGATAATATAACAAATATATACACTTTGATATCTGCACTTTTTACAACTTTGGCAGACAAATATGGGAGACTATAAAGTCGCTACAAAATCATTTCATTTAAATCGTCGCAACCCTACCGAGAATTAAAGCCAGGGGGAAGTAAGCCCCTACGGTTAACGGATATGTGATTATCTTATTGTTATATATGCATTTATCGTACTTCTCAAAAAAAAAAAACAAAGGCGAAATTTCCAGACACACCTGGTATTTAACTGAAATTGTTTTATCGGGCAACTGTGGCTCCGTTAAATCCCAATTTACCTTCAAGTATAAGACAACATACAATTAAACATAATGAGCAAGTTGATAAAAATAGATACGGCTCAAAACTTTGCATTATGTTGAAATCAGCAATGACACATCGGATGTAAAATTCGGTCATATTTAGCTACAGCTTAATCGAAGCTTGCATAATATATTACGCGTTCAAAACGTTAAGCAGAATTTTTCGTTGATCAAGGAAATCCTTACAAACATCTATAATACAGCAACAATTTCCCGTAATAAAGATTTAAAACAAATCTGAGAAATCTTGTTGACTATTCAGTCCAAAGTTCTCTTAGAAAAAAAATATACCGTCAATTTATTGTTTGTTTACATAATTATAATTAAATTCTAATTGTAAGTAGTTTTCTTGATACTGATTTTATAATACTCAATAATATTAAAATTTTAACTAAAAAAAACAAGTGTGACATACAAGTAAATTAATAAAAACGCCCTTTTTTTACTTAATGGTGTATTCGTGTTTTTTTCATTCGGGCATCTCGATGTTATTCTTTTAATAATAAGCTATTTAATAGTTGCCTATTCAATTAAAGCAACATATTACGACGTTTAATTTAGAATTCAGAGAAGAGAAACATTTTAAAAATGTATGTGAAAACAACATCCTGCGGGATGCTATCCCGTACTACTTAAAGTAGGACCTACAAATTCTGGGTCCGTCAATAAAATGACGCTTTAGGCCACCCGGTCACTTCAGCTATTAATTTATGCAGTGGGAGTTGTAACTTTTGTATGTTTATTATAACCCATTGTAAAACAGGACATTAAGGTTTCCGGTGTATATCGTCCACAAAACTAATAGCTTCCTTACACTTCCGCGATGCTATTACTGAAATTTGAAGCAGTGGGTGGAGGCTACATAGAGGATTCAGTAGACAAAAAGAAAATCATTTCACAGAAAATTATAACCAAAAGAAACTCTGATTACTCAACCATACATTCAACCGATAATTTTTTTTAAAATCCTGTTAAACCGTTATTAGTAGAAACTTGTACTAACTGTATATTTCACGTAAATATTGTTAATAATAATTAAAATAAATCAAATGTTTTGGAAACATGTTTTTTTAGTTATTTTGAGAGCGTGATGGTGTGCCCTGACACGTGATTTTTCAATTTAGTACAGTCTTAGGAAAAATGTTACTCCTAACCCTAACGCGTCCAAGAAGAATTTTTTCCACGCTCTTGTGCTTTACTGAACTATAGTAAACGGCATACTCACCGGAAAAATAAACTTCCAGCACTAGTTACGGAAATAACTATTCCAGTATCATGTAATCACTCAAAACTCTGTGCGACATACAAAAAATTCGCGTATAGTACTTTTTCTACGAAAAATTCGTTTGAAAATATGCATTTTATTTGGCTCTAAATAGTGGCTAGACACTAAAAAAATTCCAGATTTTATGTAGATATACCAACATTTTATCTCGTGTTATGAAGTTATATCACAGAAAATATAGCTTATTTTAATATAGCTATTTTCTGTGGTTCTATATTGAAAATAGCATTACTGGAATTCTGTCTAATATCTAAAATAGGGTACACATTTTAAAGAAACGATTATTTCGATACTTCAACTACTCCAAAAAGCTAATCTCACAAGCGTCTAGACGGACCATTTTTACTACAGTTGTCGCGTTTTGAGATTACCCGTGCGTCATCATTTACCGAAAACAGCATACACCTGCCTTATTGAGTTCATCTTGGTCTATTACAAGTATTAAACACCTGTAATTCTGTAAGTAAATGCAAAAAGCATTTGCTTGGCTAGTGCAATTGTCAATATTGATATTTGTCCGTGGATTTGAATTTGTATTTTTTGCTATGGAATTTTTTTGAGTTTTCTGCCCTATAGTTATAATTAAACCAGTTTTTTTAAGTTACTCTTTAGAAATTTCGAAACATCGATAAATATTCTTTTTATTATTATCGGTTTTCATTTAACCAAGCAATTTCATATGACACCTAATCATATCCTGTATTTTCATTTACTTTATTACGATAATTTTGTAGAAAATGCCTGGAAAAATTCTGCATAGACAAGCCCAGGCAACTGGTGCTTCACCTCTGTGAATATTTTGAATTGGAAAAAACCAATGGAGGACCTTTAGAACCTGTAACATCTGTTCAAGAGATAAATAACTTTTTTTTAAGATACAAAAAACGGAATATTTTTACTTCCCTCGTAAAAGGAATGTATTGTAATCGTGAAAAAATAACTCTCCGAGATTTTTTCAGATCTTCACGTTTCAGGGTCCCTAGATGACGACAAACATGTTTTCTCAATTCCGTGGGTCTGTCTGTCTGTTCGCAGCGTAGCTAAAAAAACTACTTATCCGATTGACTTCAAATTTTGGTTAAAAATTAAGGGTCATATGGGAATGACCTGGCAACATTTTGGTAAAAATCCAATACGGCTAAACAAAATGGCGGCATAGTGAAGTGTTAAAAAAATTATTATTAAAAAACTACTTATCCAATTTATCTCAAATTTTCCAAAAACATCAAATATTATGTTGAAATCTAGTGGTAAAATTTTGGTACAAATCCAAGATGGCGGCATAATAAAATATTTAAAAATTCAGCCTGGAAAAACTACTAATGGATTGATTTCAAATTATGTGCCATAACGAATTCTGGTATAGAGCTCAACAAGTAAAACTGTGCTACACAATTCAAGATGGCGGAACAAAATTGCGGCCAAATACAAATTTTGTAATCGTGAAGAAAATCCCCTTCTCAGGATTTACATATCTTCACGTTTAGATGCCAAAGAACATGTTTTATAAATTCCGTCGGTCCGTATGTCGGTCTGTGTGTCAGTTCGCGACATAGCTTAAGTACTTCCTACCTAATTGACTTCAAATTTTGACCAAAAATTAAGAGTCATAGGGGGATGGCCTGATAATATTTTGGTAAAAATCCAATATGGCGGAACAATGTTAAAAAATGTTTGTTAGAGTGGTGTATAATTTTAGGTTAAGATTCAGTAAAAAAAAAGTATTTTTTTAAATCGTCGACGTTTCTCAACTTAATTGTTGTATCCTCAGGACACATATATAGATCGTATATCCTGCATCAAACCCATATTATCAGCACTTTTACTCCCTTGTTCCGCATATATTACCCAGATATTAAGTTTCTAAATGGTTTTAGTTAACAATCCCTTTGTTTTTATGTTAGAGTGGTGTATTATTTGGGGTTAGGATCCAGTAAAACAAACAAAAGTTCTTTTTAATTGTCGACGTTTCGCAACTTAATTGTTGCATCCCCAGGACACATAAATTTTATATTCTGCATGATACCCATATATCATATTACTTACTCCGTTGGTTAGAGGATATTTCCCAGATATTAAATTTCTAAATGGTTTTCGTTAACGATCTTCTTGTTGTTTCAATTGATTTTACATTTTACAGAAAAATTAAATGTGAATATGGGATACTTATTGAATTTATTTTAAATTACGCCCAAAAGTCAAGTGTGCCATAGGTAGAAAGGAAATGATAAACATATTGATAGGAATCCAATATGATGGAATAAAATATCGCCCAATAAAAATGAAGAGGCAGTATATGTAACACATATATGTACTGAACTAACTTGGATCGCAGTTCGCTCTTCCCAATAAAAGTAATAATTCATAACGAGGGAAGTTCCGGGTAAAGGAATTTACCGATTTTGTTAATAAATTATTGAATTAGAGGGTCGCAGATGCTTTAAAAATTTCCCGCAAGACTTCGAAATTCGAAAAAGGAAAGAAAACAATCCAGTTATTTCGTCACCTCTAAAGTCTAAAAGCAAACGTTACCTAAGACAGTTAATTTCCTTTAGGCAGTGACTAATATTTCTCCCAAGCAACCCAATTTAAATGACGGTGCTGATAATGAATTTCTTATCAAATATGATTTTTATTTTAACGATATTCGTAACACATTATTTTCTTTTTAGGAAAACATATAACTATTAAGGGCCTAAATGAAGAGCTAAAAATTAAAGAAATTGAACGATGATAACAGAAGGGCATTAATTGAAAAAACCCATATTTCTTCTCTTAGAGCTTGCTTTGTACGTAAATATATGAATAATATGTGTAGTGTATATAAGTGACAATTGATTTTCTTAGACGAAACATGGATGTATGCCAAAGGAAATAAAACAATGTCATGGCAAGATTAAAACATAAAAGTGTACGAAAGCCAGAAGGGTATGATGGTAAGCGTTTTATCATTCTTCATGCTGGATCTTCAAAAGGTTTTGTTCAGAATGCCAGCTTATTGTTCTGTTCAAAATCAATGACAATAGATTACCATGGTGAAATAAATGATAGTATATTTCCTAAATGGGTCAGTGTACTGCAGTATGGGAAAACTGTTTGAGACACTGAAAAACTAATTAAGAACTGGTATGAAAGAGAACAGTTTATAATTGACATTGAAGTTGAACCACTTATAATAAATACTAGTGAAGCTTCAGATTCAGAATCTGATGATGTTTATAATTCAGTATAATTTGTATATATTTTGTAGGTACCTTTTGCATATTACTAATTTGTTTTGACTTAATAGATTTTTGTTTCTTGTAGCGAACTTATTTTGAAGTAGGTATTAAATAAAAATGTAATATTATGTTATTTTAAAAAATAAAATTAATAAAACGCAATACGAAAAATGGGGACGATTTTTTAATATACAGAAACAAAAGTACCCAAATACAATTGATTTGGTATAATTTTTAACTAACTATTATGTTATTTAAAAAGATTAACTTAGTGTTGGTAAAATATTCAGTATAATGTAAAAACTAATTGTGTTAAGCTTTGTCTATTAAGACGAAATTTCACGCAGAACACGTAGTTTTAAATTAGGGACTAAAAATTCCAAGCGGCGAACATCTAAGGTGTACACCCAGCGTATTTTCGAACTCGCCCGTTAGCTCATATGAACACAGAACCTTTTTGACTTTTTCACTCACAACATTTTGATTTAATTCATATGGATTTGATGACGTAGTGTATGTGACACACGGCTAATCTAAAAACGCGACAACTGTATGCTTTTCGAAGCTTACGGGTGTCCGTACGATCAAATTATGGCTTTAATGATAGTTTTGTCGACGAACCTGGTGCTAACCTAATAAATATAATATGAATAAACTTTTTTACATCATCTCAAGAAAAAGGCCTAACTTTAAAATACAACTACATACGAAATTATTGTAAAAAAAAAAAAAAGTCATCGCCCGAACCGGGATTAGAATACACATCCTTTGCAATGCAACTGCAGAAAAAAACCTACTACTGAGCCACGAGGCTCAGACCGAAAATTTAATGAAACTTACTTATACTCCTCTGAATGACGTACCTTGACCAAAATCGCGCACGAAAGCTTCGATAACATAGTCCCAATGTGTATAACTATTAAGAAATATTCAAATTTTATCCATCCAATCTCGAAAATACCCAAGGAGTTGTTTTTGAATCGCTAAAAGTAAATCAAATTTAAGCAATGTTTCACCTCTGCAATCATAAATCAGAATTTTTGTTATTTAAATTATATTTCCTGATATTTCAGTATGTTAAAACAATAAGTAAATTGAAAATTTGTAGAGAATAGATTGAAGTTTTTGAATACGCTTTGCCTCGTGAAATATTTTTTTTTTCAAAAAAATCGTTTTTTAGTTTTTATGCGATAACGTCTCTTTTTCTCACGGACCTCGAGACATCAATGCACTTTTCATGAAAAAATACTCCAAGAGCTTCAAAAAGTATCTCTATATTATAATACATTTTAATAATGGTTAGTGTCGGCGAAATCTAAAAAACAAAGAAAGGCAGTTTTCACTTTTTTGCCTCATTATCATTTTTGACATCATTTTTCAATAGAACAAATTTTTTACCAGAAATTCAGCAAAAAATCGAAAAAAAAAAACAAAAAGTTTAATTTTTTAAAACAATCTCTAAGAATTGTAATTTCTTTAGGTACATGTTTTAAACACTACGTATGCCCGGCTTCTGAAGTTTAAGATATCTATTCAATAAGGCTATCGAGCCAATAAACTATACATAACTGTCAAATTGAGTTTTATCATTTGATAAAACTTATTTCTTTCATAAGTTATTTAGTACATGGATTATCTAAAATATCCAACAGATCTCAGTCTGACCCTTCGGACGCAAGCGCATGAAAACTCGTTTGGTCATTTCATATTTTGAACGATTCGAATTCTAAGCAAACAATCATTTTATTATTAACTTTTTAAGCATTTGTTAAAAGTTACAGTGAATAAAATGGAAAATTCTAGAAAATCTTCAGATGAAGAATATTTAGATATAGTTAGACATATAGAACAGCCAAAGCATTACCCCGAAAGAGATTAATATGGTAAAAAATATGGTTATGCAGTTTCGAGACAGATTCCGTTTAATAAAAGAAAGTGTTCAGTTTTAGGCAGAACTAGCAGGAGACAATCACAAAACTTGTGTGGAGACAATATACAAACAATCAGTAATAGAAACAATTCATTATGCAACAGGTTTGTGTTTTTATTAACTTTCTATAACTGGATATAAATGTTATATTTTTTGAAGGATATTTTCAAATAACAATTGATGATGACTATAATATTCACAAAACCACAGTTCGTAGAGTGATTAAAAAATAAAGTAGTAAGAGTTAAAGAAACATAACTAACGGTACATCAGGGATTTGACAAAAATAACAGCACAAATTATTAACGACTAAAAAACTACCGAAGCGCCATCTACATTTTAAGTTCAAAAGAGGACTGTATCATGAAACGAAATATGTAGTGTTGTAGCGCCATGATATCTATTCAATTGTTATTTCTGCAATTTTATTTGAGAAGATGACGTTCGGAAACGTTTGATACCGCCTATTTTAAAAAGGATTCGGAAAACTATAAAGAGGTAGTTTTCTAACAATTTCATCAAAGTTAATGTTATCGACAGTTACCAGTTAAACAATGTATCATAGCGTAATTTTCTTACGACACAACCTTATCGTCCATATCTCCAAACCGAAAATAGCACATAAATACTTTTTTATCGAAAGCCCCAAGATTAGACGATATTACCTGTCGATAGGTGATAGCAGATCACCTATCGATATATTTGAATTATTTTCCACAACTATCGATGCTCTCTACTACCCGTCGGCACTTATCGTTAACTATCGAAACATCGATAGTTTTTGTATTTACCTATTGTTATTCGGTATGTCGCTGGCTTATCGTTAAGAATCGATATATCGAGAAAACGCATATCTCTATCCAAGATTGGCCCAAAATTGTATCGAATTTCAATTATTTGTTCCCTGCCGTTTTTTTCAGATATTACGACGATTTACGAAGGTAAAAAGAAAAAAATACGTTTGCCAAGACGACCACGAGTACAGTATAGGAAAAAAGTTTATGGCATAGGCAAGACAAAAGCACGTTCTGACGTCATGCCGTAAATGCGGATTTTTAATCAATTATCTATAATTAATGAACGGATTCAGATTTGCATTCCAAACTTTGGAATATTCTTTTTCTAATATATAGAATATTTTCATACAATTTCAAGTTTATAATATCGCATTGACTTCAAATGCTGTACAAAAACCAAGTTTCGCATACAAACGAACTGGTAAGATTTTTATACGAATCCAATAAATATTAAATTTTTTAAAAACCAGTGGGAAAAACTACTTATTCAGTTGATATCAAATTATGCACAAAAATTAGGCATCACAGGGATAAACTGGTAAAATGTAATGCGTCATGACATGATCTAATAAAGAATTTTATTCTCAATTATAATCTGCTTTTATTAAAAACTCGGTAAACTGGCTTTACCCCGAACTTACCTCGCAGTATCGTTCCGAGTTTTTAGAAGACCTTGAGAAAAATCTACACGCGGAAGCTCAAAAGGCCGTAATTCTGCAAACATGAACATCACAAGATCGTTTCTCAATGAAAAATGAATTCTTAGTAGACTTGGCCTAAGCCCGTCTACTGAGAAAAATAATTTAATCATGTAATTTAACATTCCAGAGTGATCAAATGGTCAAGTATTGACCTTGACGAGATCGACCGACTTACTCATAGACAGTTAACATACGTAGGTACGTGTGCCCCGTAGAATAGGTGGTAGAGGCTTGCTTAAAATCAGTGTTTAAAAACAAACAAACAAAAAAAAATTATATATATATATATATATATATATATATATATATACAGTAGACACACAATATGTGAATATTACATTATCGGAAACGTAAATCTAAACTTAAATATTTGTGTTCCTGGATAACTCCGCATGCTTATTTATTTATACGATTATTTGATTTATTGACGTTTGTGGTTTAATCTAGTTATTTGGCCAATAAAAAGCTCTATCAACTTGAATTAAAGCCAATTCCAGATCGCCAGACTAATAACAAAGCTGTTTTATGCAAACAAACACTATTACATTAGGAGTTGAAAGTTAATTATTCAGATACTAACATTTCCATTTCATATTTGTTTGAAATAATATTAATATTAGGTAAATGGTAATTGAATAAACGATATTAGTCATAAAGTGAGTCAAAAATCATATCAATCATAATTTATATTTACACAAATTGTGTGACCTTTTACTTTCCTGGACAAAACAAAATATTTTTGTCGCAATTTTTGCAATCATCGGATACATTGGAAATTATAATAATAAGATAAAGTAATATATAAAATCTATGAAACCTTTGGAAGTGACAGTACTTAATGCGTATTTAGATGTAATGGTAAATCACCGAGATACAAGATTTACTGCGTTTAAAACAGTTTCTCCAACATTTTCAATTCTAAATCCTCAGATATTGGTTAAATTAAATGGATAAAGCTCAGTAATTAGTGGAGATATATTCAAATGATTTAACTTCTCAACTAGCAACTGAGCTAATTCAGATAAAATCATTATTGCATAACAACATTAAAAACCTTAATGCAAGTCGTGAATTCGCAAACAAAAGTAGTATACCAGAACTGTGTTCTGCATTCCAATTACTTCTTGTCCTTCCTGTAACCTCAGCTCAATCGGAAAGATCATTTTCAAAGTTGAAATTAATTAAAAATGTCCTTAGGTCGACCATGACTCCAAGTAACACAATTTGTGTAAATATAATTATGATTGATATGATTTTTTGACCCACTTTATAACTAATATAATTTAGTCAATTACCAAATATTAATATTATTTCAAACAAATATGAAATGGAAAGGTTGGTATCTGAATAATTAACTTTCAACGCCTAATGTAATAGTGTTTGTTTGCACAAAACAGCTTTGTTGTTAGTCTGGCGATCTGGAAATTGCTTTAATTCAAGTTGATATAGCTTTTTATTGGCCAAATAACTAGATTAAACCACAAACGTCAATGAATCAAATCATCGTATAAATAAATAAGCAAGCGGAGTTATCCAGGAACACAAATATTTAGTTAAAAGTTTATATTTATGATTCGGATAATGTAATATACACATATTGTGTGTATACTGTATATATATATATATATATATATATATATATATATATATATATATACACATTACATTATTATATATTGTTTTATTTAGTGGGGATGTAGCTAATGTTAAAAAAAGTAACCTATATTTTCTTAATGAAAGCTTTTACAGTAGTTTATTTCTTCTTCAGTCATTCTACAAAAATTCTTCTAAAATATAAGATTATGGTAAATATATAAATAATAGAAAACTATCCCGCGAATTTTTTTCAGATCTTCACGTTCCAGGGTCCCTAGATGAAGAAAAACATGGTTTTTCCGTCAGTCTGTCTGTCTCTCGGTCTGTTTTTTCGCGTCATCTCTAAAAAACTACTTACCCCATTGAATTGAATTAAGGGTCATATGGGGATGACCTGGTAACATATTGGTAATAATCCAATATTGCAAAAAACAAAATGGCGACCTAGTGAAATGTGAAAAAAATTGTTACTAAGAAGGTGCTTATCCAAATTTTGCACAATAAAGTATTATGTAGGAATCAACAACAAAAATAGAGTAATTCAGCCTGAAAAACTACTTAATGAATTGATTTCAAACTGTGTGCCATAACTAATTGTAGTATAGAGATATACTAGTAGAACTGTGATACTAATTCAAGATGGCGGAACAAAATGGCGGCCAAATAAAATTTCTGTAATCTCAAAAAATCACCCTAGCAGGTTTTACATTTACAATTCCGTCGGCCTACCTGTCATGCGGTCTGCCTGTCTGTCAGTTGGCCGCATAGCTTAAAAACTACTCATCAGATTGACTTCAAATTTCGGACAAAATTAAGGCTCATATGGGGACAACCTGGTAATATTTATTAAGGTTAAAAAATTATCACTAAAAAACTAATATTCCAGTTTACCTCAAACTTTGCAAAAAAATCAAATGTTACATAAGAATGAACTGGTAACATTTTAATATGAATATAGGATAGCCAAAACAAGCCAAACATAAAATATTTAAAAAATCAATCTGAAAAAACTACTTATTACATTAATTTCAAATTTGCTAAATAAGCTGGTAAAGTTGTGTTACGAATTCAAGGTAGCGGAACAAAATGACGGCCAAATATCATGTTAAAAAAATTAACGTAAAAAAAATCGTCTGATTCAATTACTGTAAATTTTGGAGAAAAATTAAATGATATAAAGATAAACTGGTGCGAATTCAACATGACGTAACAAAATCGCGGTGTGTCATTGTAAAAACTACTTATTGAATTAATTTTAAATTATGCCCAAAATCAAGTGTGGCGTAGTGGAACAAAATGGCGCCCAATAAAAATGTCTGAAAAGACAGTATATATGTGTTGCTAAATAAATATGTACTGAACTAAATTGGTTCACACTTCACTATTCCTAATAAAAGGAAATATTCATAATGAGGAAAGTTCCGGGTAAAGGGAATTTACCGATTTTTTAAAATTTAGTTAGGTTATTTTTATCGACGTAAAGTAAATTCAAAAAAATTATGTTAAGGTCCTGTTTGTCAGTTCGTTGGTTTAGTGTGTTATGTTCGTCATCTCTTTGAAAAATCTCTTTCAATTGGCAAAATTTTAAAATTTTCAAAATCTATTTTTTTGTCCTGTGTCAACATGTTGTGATAGTACATATACATCACGCTTTAAAAGAATATCACATTTATGGGAAATTATATGCGATTTTAAATTTCTGGAAGTTTGTCCTATACAATTTCAATTACAATTGTTACATTTTATTTTATATATGACATAGATTTGTTCATAGTTTTTTCTTTATCTTTAAGTCCTACAGTATTTACTATCTTATTGGCTATAATAATATTAGTTTCGAGTTTTAAAATACTTACAATTTTCGGCGTTAGATCTTTTATATATTATATATAAATGAGATTTTTTAACATTAGTAATCAAAATGATCTTGGATGTCATTATGATTAATTAATATTAATATTTTCTATGTTATTAAATAACCTTATAGAAAACAAAACTTTGTTTAATAATTTTTATGGATATGAATTTTGAAGAAGTAAGTTCTTTTAATTTAAATAACCTTTGCTGCTTTAAACTGTAAGGGTAATAAGGGATATATTTTTGAAATTCTATTTTTTAAACCAAGAAATAAGATTATTTTTGTTTTTTTCTATATATGGTAGGAATAGTAATTAATATATATCGTCGAGAACTTGTTAGTTTAATATACCAATCTAATATAATTTTATTTGTTCATATCCTATCTGTATATCCAAATTTAAATCTAAAAAATCCATAAATTCCCTTTACTCGGAACTTCCCTTTATTCGGAATAGTAAAGTGTGACCCAATTTAGTTCAGTACATAGTCATTTATTTAGTAACACATATATATACTGTCTTTTCAAACATTTTTATTGAGCCATTTTGTTCCATAATATTGGATTCCTAACAATATTTTACCAGTTTCTACCTATACCACATTTGATTTTTGGGCATAATTAAAAATAAATTCAGCAGGTAGTTTTTACATTGACACACACCAAGTAAATAAGATTTTTTTACGCTAATGTTTTATTCCATCTTGAACTCGTATCACAACTTTACCAGTTTATCTCTATGTAACACTTAATGCTTGCACAAAATTTGAAATTAATCTAATAAGCAGTTTTTCAGGCTGATTTTTTGACATTTTATTAGGCCGCCATTTTGTTTCGCTATCTTATATTCATACCAAAATGTTATCACTTCATTCCTATGTATAACACTTGATTTTTGTGTAAAATTTGAAATAAACTGGATAATTAGTTTTTTAGTAATAATTTTTTTTATGTTTCACTAGGCTGCTATCTTGTTCCTGCATATTGAATTTTAACCAAAATATTATCAGGTCATCCCCATAGGACCCTTATTGTTTTACTAAAATTTGCAGTCAATATGATAGTAGGGCCATGAACTGACAGACAGACAAATAAAACTGACCGACGGAATTGATAAAACATATTTTTTGGCATCTAGGGATGCTAAAACGTGAGAGAGTGATTTTTTCACGATCCGAAAAAGAATAAAAGAATGGGGCAATACTTAACATAGAGTTCAAGCAAACTTTTTATAGGGTAGCGCACAATTATTTATGTAGGATTCTCGAAAAAGCAAAATTTTCCCAAATCTGTAATACAACTATTTAAAAAGCTGTATAGCACCGCATCAACAAAATTAATTATTAACAGTTTTTTATCCGAAAAATTTGATATAAGATGTTCCGTAAAACTGGGATGTCCCATGTGTATGCTTCTATTTGCATTATCTTTAGACCCATTCTTGAGCATATACAGTTTTGAAAGCAGTGGCTTTAACATACATGGAAAATTTTTGAAAATATCAGCATATGCAGATATGAACATGAACAAGACTAAAAACCATAAAAAGCTAGACATTTACGAGGGAGGTTTTGGAGCGAAGACTTTAATTATGAAAAAACAAATCTCTTGACTTTGGGCACACGATGTTTATGGCGAAGTGATATATACAGAATAAGTAGGCCTCAACTCTGCCTACCTAATAAACAAGGGGGGTTTCAGCTACCATATGTTCATGTAAAAGCAGCATGCCTTTTTATAAAGCCCCTATCAAACTCCCGAACAAGTAAAGAAAAAATGTTTTATCTCTCCTTGTCATATCCCAACCATCACCACCTGACATTCAGGAACACTTCAATGAAATAAGTAAGATCATAGTGACCCTAAATCTGTCTACAAGCAACGCAGCCAGAACCAAAGGGTTATGTAAGTCAACTAGCGGGTACCCGCGACTTCGTTCGCGTATATGACTATAATGAAAGGGATGTAAAGAGGTACTTAAATCGCCTCATTTGAGTACCTCTTTATAAACCACGTTTGTTGTAGCATTCTCTGACTGTAAAATAGCCAAGCTACGCGAACTTACTCTAGAGCATGCGACATAGAGTTGACCATGGGAAAAACAATCGTAGCGCAAGTCTACTCCAGCTCTACTTAAGCATTGCCCTTGAGCTTTGTTAATTGTCATGGCGAAACAAATCTTTAAAGGAAACTGCATGTACACGTTTAAACTGAAAAGTATAGTCTGACGGAATTAAAGGGATACGTGTTATAAAAACTGTTTCTTCCAGACCAGGACCAGAAATAATAGTAGACTCTATTACATTGTCTTGTAATGTTTTAACCTGTAGCCGAGTTCCATTACACAATTTTGATGGTCTTAAATTCGAATAAGCATCATTGGTGCCCGCACTTTTAAAGTTAACTCATGAGGAGGGATTCCTGAAGGGTTTAGGGAGTGTAGGAACTCGACAGGATAGTTAACTGCATTTTCTTGGTCTATAACTACATCTATTGAGTAGTATGTTAACTGTGAAGCTGTAATTTTTTCCATTAAAGCTAGATTTATTTCATTTGCTGTGCTATTTTTTGGAGTTAATATAGATCGTTCTTTAAACGAAGAAGCGATTTTATTTTGACAACTTTCGAGAGAATTTATATTCTCTATTGGATCAAATTTTGGACCAATTTGACTATAAACATAAATTAATAGGGCAATATTACGATGGCGCAAGTGTGATCTCTGGCCATCTAAATGGCCTTCAAAAAAAAAAGAAAAAGCACCGCAGGCTGTATTTGTCCATTGTCTTGCTGATATGAAGGCTAGGTAAGTAAGTAAAATTTAGGTAAGTTGTAAAAAAATATTCTACCCCTTCCACATATAAAAAAAATTCTGGAAAAAAGTTGAGATATTTTCTTGCTTTATATGTACTTCACTTACTTTTTCACCTGCGAGCCGCCACTGTTTCCGAGATCCCCATGCATTTATTAGAACATTAAATATCTTACATATTATAATACAACGAAACAACGTATTAGTTAACTACATAAAGGTATTTCATCTTAACTGGTAGCTGAGTCACTAACAATAACAAGAAAAAAATAACATTGTTACCTCTAATTACCATTTAGTTGTCTATTTGAAGGTCTGGAAAAATTTACATTTTATTTCCTGTTTACAAGATATACTTTTAGTCTGACCTGTGTGAAGTGTGAAAAAATCGATTGAGGTTTTTGCACAGCAAAAAAACACAACAGGTTTTACAAATTTAGGCGATTTTCAAAGTGTTTGATTCGTTTAGAGAGAATCATTTTTTTGGGATCTTAAAGCAATGCTTTTGTTCGCCGACTGACTTTAAAAAAAAATAGGTAAATTGACTCGTAATAGATTCCATCCAACACATATAGCATATTTTATATATTCATATAGTTATTTGGTAATAACTTTATATACATTATATAATTTATTAAAACGCGTCACTGTTCTTGATGAAGAGGAAAGTTCTGTTAAAAGGGCTTGACCTACATTTGTACTTAAGTACCCAGAACTTAAATTATAATAAAACTCTAATATTTGTTTTAACAATTTTCCAAGCCGCAATTTTGTTCCGCCATATTCGAATTTTACTAAAATGTTACCGTGTCATACCCATATGACCCTTAATTTTTGACCAAAATTTGAACTGAATCGGATACATACCCATACACAAAAATCGAGCACTGAAATGTCCGGAGACCTAGCTAGCCATGTAGCAGAGCCACACGTGGCAATCCAACGGCCAGGGAAATTATCCTATTATTTTTTTGTAAGTTTGTTATAGGATTGACATAATTTTACCAGTTTAGCCCTATATCACATTTGATTGTTGTGCAAAATTTTTAGCAAATTGGATCAGTTTTTTAGTAATAATTTGTTTAACAATTCCCGAAGCCACGATTTTGTTCCTCCATATTGGAATAACCTAACCTACCAAAAATATCTCGGTAACATGTCATCCCTATATGACCCTTGATTTTTGACCAAAATTTTAAGTCAATCAGATACAGTTTTTTAGCTATGAACAGTCTGACAGTCCGACAGATTTTTTGGCATCTGGGGATTTTTCACGATTACAATACTTTCCTCTTACAAGGAAAGTAAAAAGTATATTTTTTGCTTATTTATTATCAAACTCTTGTCTACACAATGGGAACGACCGAGGTAGTTTTATTGCAGTGATTGAGTCGGAACCACTTTTCGTGAAATGAACTATAACACTCTCCTTACCATATAGAGCCCAATTTGACAGATAAAACATTTGAATTTGACTTCCGATTAAGCGGAAAGTGAAACTAAATTTATGGCCGGCTGCTCAATTAAAGTTTAGAATGTTTTACGGAAAGTTTAGAATGTTTAACGGAATGTCAAATTTGACAGAGGGTTCCTAGATTTCTGTAAGCCGCTTGTCAACTCCGAAATACGTTTAAGTTGACTTAAACGTTAATAATATAACTACACGTATCCATATTTTACGCCAAAATTGCCGATGTTTAATTGGTGAAACCATTCCCCATGTTCGTCATTAATTTCGCAAATGAGAATAGAAATACATTTTTAAACATATATTACATTTTTCAACCCCATTTAAAGACATGTTACATCCGATGGCCAACTAATATGCCCTCTTTCATTTTTTTCTTCTCAAGGCTGGAAAATATTTGTTTTAAACTAATTTAATAACATACATTTTTATTAACCTTGATTTAATGCATACTTGTGTAAGCCTGTGTGAAAGTGCTTGTCTTAGAGATCATTTTCTTCTATATATAATATTAATTTAATGCTAGATACAAAACAAAATAATAAAATAACAAAGCCAATTAAAAATGTGTAGTTTTTGATATACAATTCGATTTTTCAAAAAATCAAGTTGCCACAGCGAGAAAACGCCTCCCATTGTTCAAGCGAAGATTGAAATAATGTTTTTTCATAATTGTGATGTATGGAATATGTGACAATCTTGGTAATTTCAAAACGCTAGAGGTCTAGTTACGGCACTGATTTGGTATATTCTCGTTTTTTGCCCTAGAACTATTTTCTTTTGCGATTTATTTTCAGTAGAAATTTGAAACAGTTCCATTTTGCTTTTCAGCTTCTTCCAACGTGTTAAGATGTACTCAAAATAACGCGGGACAATGGGACTGGGAGTGGTTGCGGGCACTAAAGCTCGGGTTATAGATTGAAAAAGTTTGCGTCTTGCGTCGTCCGTTTGAGCTAATAAGGCCCCGTCCCCACCATGCCGGAAAGACAAATATATCAGGACGGCAAAAATGTTGTATATGCTACTCTATGAATAACTTATATGCATCTGTTCACATATAAACCGACCCAATAAAAAAGCCGTCGACAGCTATTTTACTGTTCGTCTTGTCACTTCAATTGTCCGATAAAAGTGTCGTGTCGGAAGTAAATTCGTTTAAATTGAGCTGTTCACACTAATGCAGAATTATTAATTTCACTTGAAGCAAGAACCGTTCTTTGGAATAAAACCTTGGATTTGTATAAAGATACAAATTTAAAGATTTCAGCGTGGCGAGACGTCTGTTACATTTTAAGACCATTGATTGCATTTTAAGACAATTGATACCAATACCAAGATAATGGAAGAATTTTGATTCGTCATTTCTTAACTCGCCAATTAATATCGGGAAAGATCTCAAAGTAAATCTTTTCCCCAAAGTTGGGTGCATCCAATATTTTCTTTTCTTATTTTGCTTCTTTCTTCTTCGAAAGTACCACATGAGGATCAGAACTTCATCGTCATTCATTTTCTGACGTACGGTACAGCATTAAAACCATTTTTTTAATTATTGCGCTTTTAGAATTTAAAAATATTTTTAATTATATATTTTGATACAAAGGGTACGATCTAAATGTGTTCACCAGAACGCCTATTTTAATAAAACAGAGACAAAAGACTGACTCAACTATCAACAAGATTTTTATTTTCCGATATATGTGTCGTTCCCACATAGTGGGACCAAAAGAATCACTCCGCCGTAATACGATCTAAATGTCGCGTCGACATAGTGGGAATGGTCTCTGGGTCTCTGGGAAGCATTTACGCTAGTACTTATCCCGTCATATAGATTGAAAGCTTTGCGTCGCCTGTAGAACTAACCTTACTTTTACGTTTATATTTATCGCAGTTTTGTGTAATGCAATTTTGGCTTGCCTGCTTTTAAGTTTATGTGCTTTTTTTTTTAATTCACTGGGAATGGATAATCAAAAACATAGTAAAGATGCTTAGGAAAAACTAGGCATCGTGGACATATTAATGTGTGGCGCAGCTGTAACGTTGTTAAAGAGAAATTAAGGTGGCGAATTCGGCCTGTTAGTTGGAGTAGAAATACCCAAAACTCCTATCAGTATTTTCTTAACATTAAAGACACACCAAGCAGATTTTTTAAATAGACGGGGATGTTATGTGTATATATTAATGTCAAATTTATTACGAAGGACGAACGTTTTGAAAGGCCCTCTAAAATACAGCAATTTCGTTGGTTGCAGTTTAACGCACTTCGATTCACGCTAGCCGCTTCCGTCAAAGTTAAAGATCGCCATCTTTTCAATGGTTAGCGAAAACTCAAACGGATGGCGGCAAAAATATAACCGTATCCATTGCTTTACGTTAAGTAAACATCAAGCACAGCGCAAACGACGACGCGAGACGCAAACGTTTTCAATCTATAACTCAGGCTTAATTCTACTAATAAAAAAAGCATCCCGTTTATCTGATTAATAATACTAGTTATTATTACGCACGAGCCGAACAAACACTTAATATAAACATAGATCTCCTACTAAACACGTAAGTATATGCAGAGCAACTTTTCGTTCCCGCTCCGCAACCGCGGTCCCGCTTTTTTTTTTAGTAGTGTATTTAAAGTGTTTTAACAAATAATTTGGACAGCCATCACAAGGAGTACCTTAAAATTGAAAATTTTCAAAATAACCCAGTATTTTAAAAACTTTCGTTTATCAAAAAGTAGCAACACTTCGCGAAATTCCAAGTCTCTATCTTTAATAACCGAGATACCCTATAATGACAACGAAATCCGGACACCCTGTACTGTATTCGGGATTTTGAAAATGATTTTCAATCAAATTAATTTCATTAAATCGCCGGATAATACTTTTGGTTGTCCGAGTTGATGGTACTCGTCGTCCAGTTATTTGAATAAAAAAGATGAACTATTTGAACCTTTTCTTTCTTGCAATAACCTGTTTTCCGTACTGAATGTGAAACACATATGTCACCCCCTGAAGAATGCAAAACGCTTTGGCTAGCTCGACCACTATCATAAAAAAAGGAAATTTGCTATTGTTTTTGAACTTTGCGACGCCATATGTTTTTTTTAACCACCGTTAAAGATATTAATTTATATTAACCCCTGTAGGTGGAGGTTCACTTCCCGCTTAATCGGATATCAAATTCAAATGTTTTATCTGTCAAATTGGGCCCTATATGGTAGAGAGTGTTATAGTTCATTTCACGAAAAATGGTTAACTTAATCACTGCAATAAAACTACCTCGGTCGTTCCCTTTGTGTAGACAAGAGTTTGGAAATAAATAAGCAAAAAATAAATTTTTTACTTTCCTTGTAAGAGGAAAGTATTGTAATCATGAAATATCCCCTGATGCCGAAAAATCTGTCGGTCTGTCTGACTGTTCATAACTGAAGAACTGTATCCGATTGACTTCAAATTTTAGTCAAAAATTAAGGATCATGTAGGGATAACATGTTACCGAGTCATTTTTGGTAGGTTAGGTTTGGTTACTCCAATATGGCGGAACAAAATCGCGACTTCGGAAATTGTTTAATTGTTAATAATATCCATGAATATCTTTAAAGAGCAACACAAATAGCAAGGAAATGGTGGGTTATAAAGAAATTGCATTTTCTGTTTTCTAGTCAAACTTTATATACCAATCAACATGTTTTATATAATGCACAAAAAAGTTGTAATGTTTTGTTCCCCAGTGTAATTGGACTTCACTGCCAACTACATACCAAAAGTGTGTGCAACTTTAAAAAAAATTATCTAATTACTTTAACCGCCTTTCAAAATTAAAGAAAACTATTAATAAATATTACGTAAACTCTAAAAATGTACCTGATTATTATCAACTTATTCACAATATACGTGTCCTAGTTATACACATGAGTGTATAATAAGCAAATACAAATAAAATAGGTTCACTATCAGATTGTTTATGGATGATGTAGGTAGATAAGATACCTCTGATATTCGTTGTAAATACGCTTGTAAGATCCTTTCATCCTTACACACATAAAAAAAATGTTATACATAAAATAACGCTATATACTTAATTAAGCATGATGTAATCTGGGATCTCGATTGAGCTTGAGTATGTTTTAGAAACATAATTATGTACAGGCTCTGAAAATTTCAAGCACGAGAATACGCTGAACAGATAGTTTTGCTTTAAGACATTGCTAAAGACCCTTACATATGGCATTTATAATGGGGTACTCGAGTTATTTTTGATGATTAAAATTTACATGGAATGATCCAGAACAACTCTGCGCTATTTAAAATTGGAAAAATATAATTTATTTTGCTATAATTTAATTTTTAAAATAGGCTTTTGATCACGTCTCTAAAAACAGCACAGTCCCATATTTATAAAAAACTGAAATTGGGTAATATTAATAGATACAAGGGACTCCACGTGATTTTGGCACAATATCCCATTTAATTTGCTTTGTGAAATGTACAGTTTAAAGTAGCTAAATCCAAAAAAAAAAGCAAAAACCGTCGTCTATAGTTCACAAAATTCACTAATTCTCATATATCATTAATTAATATAATTAATGCATTGCTTCCCCTAAGCTCAAATTAAAAAAATTGAAAGTGTGGAGAGGTTAAGTTGCGAGCGGTTTGTCACTGAATAAGGAATATTAAAATTAAATACAAAGCGTTTTTTGTGCAATTTCGATGAGGGATATGACAAGTACGTGTGCGCAGGCACGGGAGATTTGCCGGTAAATAATCTAGAGGCCCTTGGGACTGTACAGTTGTGTAATTGTGTGGTGTGTTTTTTATTAAATAAAGGGTTCTCTTCCCAGAGTTTTTGTGAAAAAACAAATATAATAAATACGGGTAGGCCAAAGCTCGAAATGAAACATCTTACAACAAAAATTAAAACTTGCACACGACATTTTAGTGCCGATAAATATTATGAGCAGTATATAAGATATACACTTTTTTGTTGGCCTTGTTTGCTTTTTGTTAATGAACATGGTGTGTGGAATTACAACGGATTTGGCGATTTAAATAATTTACATAAAGTAGTAAAAGTTCACATTAGCTCTAAGAATCACTTGCAAGCTGTTATCAAAGAAAAAGTGTTTGGAAAGACACGAATCGGACACGCTTTAGATAAACAGTTACAAGTTAGTCATCCGCAACATAATGAATTAGTTAATAAAAATAGAGATGTGCTAAAAAGGCTTATTGATGTTGTGTGTTTTTTTGCCCTTCATGAACTTGGGTTTCGAGATCACGATGAATCAACGTATTCCGCAAATAGAGGCAATTATCTAAACCTTGTTTCTCTATTATCTAAGTATGATCCTTGTTTAAAAGCTCATTTGGAACTCGGCAGTGTGTTTCAAGGCACTTCTGATCGAATTCAAAACGACTTAATTTCTGCAATTTCGACTGTTATTTTAAACAAGACAAAAACGCGTTTTGTAACTATTATTTTGGACGAAACGACTGATATTACCAATTTTAGTCAGTTTTCTGTTGTGGTGCGGTTTATAAATGGAGACGGAAACCTACAGGAAAGATTTTTAGGTTTTACTAACATGTCAGAAGATAGAACGGCTAACACACTGTATTAAATTGTATATGACCTTATTAAAAATATTATTGCCTGTGAAAAGTTAGTTGCTCAAAGTTATGGCGGTGCTGCTATGATGGCTGGACATTTAGGCGGTCTTCAAGTAAAAGTGCGATAAACTTATCCGTGTGCGATTTGTATACACTGTTGTGTGCACAAATTAAACTTAGTTTTGTCTCAATCAGTGATGAAGGTAAAAGAATGTAAAGTGTTTTTGCAACTTTGAGTTGAATGGCTGCTTTTTTTTTCAAATCTACCAAACGCACACAAGCGTTGAAGATACGCGCTGGAATTTCAATGGTAGGCAAGTATTAACAATTTTTGAACATCGCGAGACTTTAATTGAATTATTTGAAAGTATATTGGAGAATAGCGATAAGTAGGATACAGAAACTTTAAATAGCTCTAGAGGATTTTTAGATAGTTTAAAAAATTATTTTAACTTTAACTTTTTATTTCTTGTTTTTCAGCAAGATTTTCATTTTCTGATAAGCTGTTTAATTTATTACAATGTAAAACGATATCGGATTATGTGAAAAAAAAATTGTGAGTTTAATAATATAATAAACAAAAAAAGAGATGACTGATAAATGTTGGGAAAATACGAATAGTATCGATTGTATCGGTTTGGAGCCACAAAGAAAACGCGTTCGCACGGATAATATTGGAGATATTAAAACGTGTTATCGAAGACTTTTTTTTTTCCAAATTTTGGATGACATTTATCAAGAAGTAGACAACAAGTTTAGAAACTTTGAAGACCTAAACTTTCTCGAATTGTTTTAATTTTAACTCCTTTAAGAGAAAACATTTTCCGTAAACCCAGTTAAAATGTGTAATGCGTTATTATGGGCAGTGCTTTGATTTAGTTTTGCAAGTGAGTTATTGGCTTTTTCGTTTTTGTTTTTCTGTCCTTAAACGAATAAAGACTTATCTGCGGAATTCATATAAATAATA
This sequence comes from Kuschelorhynchus macadamiae, assembly GCA_030620095.1. Taxonomy (NCBI): domain Eukaryota; kingdom Metazoa; phylum Arthropoda; class Insecta; order Coleoptera; family Curculionidae; genus Kuschelorhynchus; species Kuschelorhynchus macadamiae. The sequence goes on from JAUTXW010001380.1 coordinate 886,817, forward strand.
AATTCACATAATAAGATCGTCTTTCGGATGTGTCCCTGTTAGCGATTGAAAACAATCTTGTACAGACAATGTCGCATTATCCGCGTTTCTACGATGAAATTATATACGAGTTTGCAAGAAAAGATAGAAGAATACAACTACATTACAAATAGATAAGTTTTGAAAAATTTATTCCTTTTTCTCAAATTTCACCGCACGCCCCTGCCGAAACGTAATACTAACCAAATAATTTGTCTAAGGTTCCTCTTATAAATCATATATCAAATAATTTTCGCAAAAGTAGAAGCCTTTATGATAGCAGATTTTTTAACAAATAATAATAATAATAAAGGACTTTTATTTTAAAATATACATAAATAATACAAATAAAGTACAGAAAGGGCGAGATTCAGTTCATTTATTCTGGAAGGAATAAATGCCTGTTCTTACACCTAACCCTAATCTAGTAGATAAACGCATCACAAAAAATGTATAATAAACAAGAGAAAGCGGCAACAAACATTACATAGTAACACAATAGAGAAAATTAAATGCAATTCAAGCTACACTAAAGCATTGATTATTCACACAGAATATGTCAGTCATAAACATTGTACAATTGTGAAATATAGAGGTTAACATCAATTCGTAATTATATAAGTATTATTGTTCAGAAAATAGCTTTTTAAACACATATTGTTTAAATGCAGCTTTGGACTTTACATTTTTAAAATTATTAGTGAGCTTATTCATTACATTTGCAATTTGATACGAAAATGATCTCTTATACATTTCTGTTGAGTGGAGAGGAGGGGTTAGTGTACCTTTAAATCGAATATTCAAGTTATGAATATCCGTTCGATATAGAATTTTATTATATAAGTAAGAAGGTATTTTACTTGTTAAAATGAAATAGAAAAGCGTTGCAGAATGAAGTTGCCTCCTTTTTTTCATATTAAACCAATTGTTGAGGTTAAAAGTGTGCCTAATATGGTCGTACTTTCTTATGCCGTAAATCAGGCGCAAACAACTATTTTGAAGTCTTTGTATTTTTCTTATATATGTGGTTTTTAGACAGGAATCATATACGGTGTCAGAAAAATTAAGATGGGATAGGACCAACAATTCACAAAGCATAGATTTAGTTTTTCTATTTAATACAGCTCTGTGTTGCTATATTAATTTTAAATTAATGTAACTTTTTTGTAAGCATTTACTAATGTGCTGAGAAAATCGCAGGTCTTGGTCCATAATGAGGCCAAGATTTTTATAATGTTCATAAAATGTGATAGGTTTGTCTGTAATTACAATTTTGTCTTTAAAGGATGCCACAAAATTTCTCCTATCCATCTCCCTACCGAACACCATCACGGCCGACTTTGCCGAATTTAACTGCAAACAATGTTTATTGGAGAACGCATATAAGTTTTCCAAATCAGAGTTTATTGCAGACACCGCCTGCTGACTTTCTTGAAAATTAAATGACATATATATTTGAGTGTCGTCGGCATAATAATGCTGGGCACAAGAGAGAAACACTGAAGGAAAATTGGAAACATCACAGAAAAGAGAAGAGGGCCCAGGATAGAGCCTTGTGGAACTCCTGTCGAAATTTCTAAAAAATTAGAAATCTAGAATATACAAACAATCGGGTGGTACATCTATCTATATAAAGTTTATATTAGTATTGTTTTTATATTAAAATTATTGTGCGTATTATAGCACTCTTTCCTATATATAGCAACCGTCCCTATTTTCATCTACAGGTCCCATTTTGTCCGGCGCGGGCGTCTCGAATTAAATGTTTGAAATCCCGATTTCTGAAACATTATAGTTAATGACGCAGAAAGACTCCCAAAGGCTCCTTTATTTGAAATAAAATCAAAGAAGTATAAAACAAACAAAGAAAAAGGAAGGTAGCACTTTTTTATGTCGATTTTCACGAAGTTGTTTATTACCCATAAATAAAAAGCGATGACCTAGTCTCCGATATAGACCAACATCTGACACATCGTTATTTGCATGTGCTCCAGGGCGTTAATTTCGAATGGCGCGACCCTGGGGCCGATTTTTGAACATCTAAAACTGACAACCCTACCTTTGTTATTACGGCTAAGTCGCCGGCTTGTCGAAAAAAAAATTAAACGGAATTCTGGTTAGTTCATTTATTCTGCTCCTCTGCCTCATGTATTTAAATATGAATGTGTAAGATTACGTTCATATTTCCAAGAAGAAAAGCAAGCGAATGGATATCTGAACATTCGCTGACAGGATGATTTTTTTTAAGTAGTTAGTTAGACTAGGGCGGTTTTATTGTATAAACAGTATTGTACGGATTTAAAATAAAGTGTTTTATAAAAGTTACTATTACATTATTTCTAACAAATCAGAAGTGCGGATAATACTCAAAATTGCCTCACTAAATTGATTGTGCGAATTTAGTATGTAGAACAATAATTCTGTGAATTTAAGACCGCAACCGCCACCGGTCGTTGAAGTTGCAGATGGAATCGACACCTCCGTGATCCAATCTCCAAACCCCCATAGAAAGCACTTGAAGAAATCGAGCAAAAGAAAGCGGAAGACTGGAAAGGATAAGAAAAAGTCAGTTAGTAAAAGAAGGCGCCATCGATCATCGACGAGTTCATCATCTTCAAGTTCGACTTCTTCAAGTTTTACAGACAGCGAGACTAATAAGCGGAAAAATAGAAAGCGGCACTTTAAACAAAGTGTCAGATTTTCAGAACAGTGGAATATAGGAGATGAAAAAATGATCCCTATATTTGAACCGCAGAGGTCGGAACAGTCGATAGAACCTTGGGTTCATTGGGTTGACGATCTAGCTAAGGTTTATAAATGGGGTGACCTCTCAGTGATCATCTGACATTGGATTGGAATGGTATGAAAACACTTCTAATAAAACAGTTTGCAAAGCCTTTACCATTCGCTAAGCTACCCCGACAGGCCGCCTTTTATGAAACACTCAAGGGTCAAGATCTAAGCGAATATTGTTTTAACAACGTGGATAAATTGAAGTCCCTAAAGCTGCAAATTCCAGAAAATTATTTGTTTGACGCAGTAACAGGGAGAATCACAGATGAAAATATAGCAAGATCCGCCAGATCTTCGCGGTTTGCAGACACTAGCGAACTCTACGCCCATTTGAGCACTTTAGGAAGTTTGCCGCAAGGCTCCAAAACTGAGAAAGCAAGAAAAGTTGCCAGTAACATCCCGTCGCAAATAGCTAGTGACCACCAGTCAACAACCGTAAATATTGTTTTAACTGTAAAGGACCCCACCGCGCAAGAGACTGTCCTAAACCTAGATTAGAATATTTTAATTCCAAATGTCTAGGCCATAAACAAAACAAAAGCCCAGAGAAGAATACAAAAATCGTGGTCCGTAAAAGTGAAAACTTGAGCGAAATCGTACAAGTGAAAAATGTAAATAAAAATCCATATATAATGAACGTAGTGTTAAACGGCTAAAAATTGAAGTGCCTAGTGGATACCGGCAGTTCATGTAGTTTAATTAGTCTTTGAAAACCTAGGTCTCGAACTGCAAAATAATGACATTCAAGTATTAAAAATCTTCGCCGGCAATTTAACGATATCAGCTAGAACTGTTAAAGTGCACGTACGTTTAGGCCAACCTAGTGCCGTCTTAAACGTTATCGTGGTAAACGACACTCAAAATGACTCGTGATTGTATTATCGGGCGAGACTTTATTGATCTGCCGAACGTGATGTTAACAAAGATAAAATAAACAGTTTTGGAGATATCACAGACGAACAGCCAATTGAGTGCGAAAATCTGTTGACTGAATTTAAGGATCGAATTTCAACATGTATGTCGGATTTGTGGAAAACTGACGCGATAACAATTGAAATTAAAATGCTTACGAACGACCCGGTAGTATACCGACCGTATCGATTCCCACTCGCAGAAAAGGAAATATTACGAGGGATCATCGATGAGTTGTTATCTAGACACATGATTAGGGAATCAAAATCTGGATATTCTAGCACCGTAATATTAGTGAAAAAGAAGACAGGTGACGTCAATGTACGTAGATTACCGTCGTCTAAACGCACTTACTGTCAAAAATCAGATGGCGTTTCCGCTAATAAACGAGCAGTTGGACTTATTAGGCAAAGACGAACACGGTGACAAGTACGTAAAGTATATAAAGCTTATATTAGTATTGTTTTTATATTAAAATTATTGTGCGTATTATAGCACTCTTTCCTATATATAGCAACCGTCCCTATTTTCAAGTACAGGTCCCATTTTGTCCCGCGTCTCGAATTAAATGTTTGAAATCCCGATTTCTGAAACATTATAGTTAATGACGCAGAAAGACTCCCAAAGGCTCCTTTATTTGAAATAAAATCAAAGTATAAAACAAACAAAGAAAAAGGAAGGTAGCAGTTTTTTATGTCGATTTTCACGAAGATGTTTATTACCCATAAATAAAAAGCGATGACCTAGTCTCCGATATAGACGAACATCTGACACATCGTTATTTGCATGTGCTCCAGGGCGCCAATTTCGAATGGCGCGACCCTGGTGCCGATTTTTGAACATCAAAATCTGACAACCCTACCCTTGTTATTACGGCTAAGTCGCCGGCTTGTCGAAAAAAAATTAAACGGAATTCTGGTTAGTTCATTTATTCTGTTCCTCTGCCTCATGTATTTAAATATGAATGTGTAAGATTACGTTCATATTTCGAAGAAGAAAAGCAAGCGAATGGATATCTGCACATTCGCTGACAGGATGATTTTTTTTAAGTAGTTAGTTAGACTAGGGCGGTTTTATTGTATAAACAGTATTGTACGAATTTAAAATAAAGTGTTTTATAAAAGTTACTATTACATTATTTCTAACAAATTAGAAGTGCGGATAATACTCAAAATTGCCTAAGTTTTTTACTGCCCTTGATTTAGCATCAGGATTTTATCAAGTGATCGTGGAGGAAAACTCTATAGACAAAACTGCGTTCATTACACCAGACTCGCATTATGAGTTCTTAAGGGTACCGTTCGGACTTTGTAACGCGCCGTCAGTCTTTTAACGATTGATGAACATTGTGCTTGGACCATTGAAAAATTAAATAGCGTTTCCACACATGGATGATGTGATAATACCTGACGACTGTAGAGAAAGGTCTGAGACGACTTCGTTTAGTGTTGGAGGCATTCCGTAAACGTAACTTAACTCTAAAACTAAGTAAGTGTTCATTCTTCCTCAAACAAATAGACTATCTCGGTCGTGAGATCAGTGCTGATGGCATAAGACCCGGAAAACGCAAGATTGAAGCTATTCTACACATGGATGAATCAAAAACGGTTAAAAAAGTGCGGTAGTTTCTCTGACTTTCGGATTACTCTCGCAAGTTCGTAAAAAACTTTTGCGGCATTGTAAAACCCTTAACGCGACGAAAATACTCAAAATGGAGCTGGCAGACAGAACAAGAAGCTTTTAAAACTGTGAAAGCAGCATTAATTTCTAGGCCTGTGTTAGCAATATTTGATAATTCATTACAAACCGAATTGCATACTCTTGCAGCTCTTCTGCAGGGGCCGCAATATTATTTCAAACCCACGAAGGTGTTCAACGCATAGTTGCCTATTTTAGCAAGAAAACTACATTTGATCAGAAACAATTTAACTCCTACGAACTCGAAACCATGGCCGTAGTTTACACATTGCAATATTTCCGAGGATATTTGCTAGGGATAAACTTTACTGTTGTTACAGGCTGCAGTGCTTTAAAAACCACTTTTTCCAAAAAGGATTTGCTACCAAGAATTGGAAGATGGTGGCTCTAAGTGAAAGAATTCACGTTCGATATTAAGCATAGACCTGGAACACGCATGTCCCATGTACTTCAAGGAATACGACTTAAAAGACGGAAAAGTATACCGAGAATTACAAGATGGTCAGAGACTTTGGGCAGTATCAAGAGCAGCTCGACGGCACATACTAAAATTATATCATGATAAAACCGGTCATATGAGCGTAGAAAACACGTTGAAAAGGAATCAACTTAATTACTGGTTTCCCAAAATGCGATGTTTTGTAAGAAAATACATCAATGCATGGTTGAATTGTGCTTACTATAAAAATAAAACCATTACACATAGGGGCAAGTTACATCCAATTGAGAAACAGCCCGTTCCATTCCAGACAGTTCACTTGGACCACGTAGGGCCATTTGAAACAAGTAGCTCAGAAAACAAATTCTTACTTGTCATCGTAGATGCCTTTACTAAATTCACTATCATTGAAGCAATCAAATCTACAGAGGTGAGACCAGTGGTACGGGCTTTACCAAGTGCCATGTGTATTTTCAGAGTTCCCACCCGAATAATCAGTGATCGTGGTACCGCTTTTACGTCAAAGACTGTTCGTATATTTTGCGAGTCGTACGCAATTAAACATATATTAAACGCAGTGGCGAGCCCACGATCTAACGGACAATGCGAAGATATAATGGGACGATAATTAGTGTGTTGGCAACAACAAGTGTCGAAAATAAAAGTGATAAATGAGACTTGCATATAAAAAACATCCAAGGTGCTTTAAACACATTTAATAAATTTTAATAAAAGCATAAAACAACTCTAATACAAACATTATTTGGTTATCAGGCAAAGCCAATAGTAGAAGGTAATTTACTGAATTCGGTTCAAATAACCGTCGAGCGAATAAGGATTGCCGAACTAAGAAATAAAATAAAGGATCATATTACTGAGGAGCAGCAAAAGCAAAAGGCGCGGTATGATAAACATCAGCGCGAGGCGGAACAGAACGCTAATACCGGGGTTAGCAAAAAATATTACCAAAGATTGAAGGACCCTTTAGGTTGGTAAAAGTGTTGTTCAATGACCGGTACGAGTTGGAAGACCTACGAGAAGGTGTACGAAAACGTAATATTCGTATGGTGGTGGCAGCAGATAAGCTGCAAAGGTGGATATGCATTAATGTAAAATTGATGTTTGGGGAGTCACAAGACGTTAGGACATGGAAAACAACAGGCGAGACCGATACTGTCTACCTGTTGATGTAGTCGAGGCGTGCAACTTCGTTCTTCGTTAAAGAGGGTTGAAACTAGGTATGTGCCAACATAGAACGAAAGCTTTCTCGGTTTTGGTCAATTAAGAAATCATGGTTCTTGGGATTAGACCGTGTCAAATTGGAATTACTATCCGACGTTTCGCCTTCGATTGCACGAGGCATCTTCAGGGATCTTTACTCCAAGAGATCTGAACACTGAATGAGCTCGAAGAGATTCAACTCCGCCAAAGGAGAATGATAAAGAGCCACCATTAGGTAGTGTTGTTCTTCCCTACATACATGGCACTACAGACAAAATAGGACGATTACTTCGGCGGTCCAACATACGTACAATCTTCAATACACATAAGAAGATTGGACAATGCTTGCGATCCCCGAAAGATATTGTACCTTTTCAAACAGAAGGGGTATATAAAATTCCTTGCTCCTGTGGAGAAGTGTATGTGGGAGAAACAGGACGCTCAATATCAACTAGATTTAAGGAACATGAACGATGTATTAAAAAGAAACAAATTGTTCAATCTGCTGTAGCTGAACACCAGTATAACACTGGCCATATTATAAATGTAAAGGAAACTAAGGTTTTAGCATCGGTTCCAGGTTTTTATAAACGAAAAATTAGAGAATCTATTGAAATATTCAAACATACAAAAACTTTCAACAGAGATACGGGTTACGTTCTACATCACACGTGGAAACCGATCTTAACACGGTTCGGCGAGCACAAGTAGGGTATAAAAGTCCGCCTGAATCTCTTCGAGCTCATTTAGTGTTCAGTTCTCGTGGAGTAAAATCCAGTGAAACTTCCGCAGCAGAACACAGTTATCAACTTGTCATCGAAGCCGTTATCCAAAGCAGAACATTCCGTCCTTTCCAAGGGCCAAAATTTCGCAATAGCACCGAGTAGCGTTCCCGTAGAAGACATAGTATCTTCTGTTGAAGCAGCAATCAGAAGGTTACCAGTGGAACAAGCCGATGAATTCAGATATGAGACAGCGAAGATCATTAAAAATTCAAAACCACCGAGGTCGAGCCTCTCCGCAGCAGAAAAAAACAGCAATGAAAAGCAAAAACTCTGCACATTTCGTGGAAAAACTTAAGACAATCGAGTTGGATCCCGAAGATATTTTGCTCAGTTTCGATGTAGAATCACTATACACAAATGTTTCTGTCAACGACTCAATTTCCATTATATCAGACATACTGGATAATAATAATCTTATAATAAGAACTTAATAGACCTAGTGGAGGCTTGTCTTACATCTACTTATTTCATTTTTCAAGGAACTTTTTATGAACAAACTTCAGGGGCAGCAATATGATCTCCTCTATCACCTGTGGTAGCGAATATCTTTATGGAAGCCTTTGAGGATATTGCTCTAACATCCGCTCCACTAAAACCAAAGCACTGGTTCAGATATGTAGATGATACTTTTGTTGTTTGGTCTCATGGACAGGATAATCTCCTCATATTTATCATAATATCAAGTTCACGATGGAAATTGAATCTAATGGAACAAGCAGCATGTAACTTAATACAACCGAGGCCGATATTGCTTGCTTGTGGTTTAATGTGATGTAAAAGGAAAGAGTTGTATGAGTACGTGACGACGAGGAAGATGGCAACTGGGACCGAGACTGTCCGCTTGTTATCTGAGTTGCCGCGTAAATACAACGATATGCAATATTCATGGAAACCAGAGAGACAACAATTGGGGCCGTTACTGTCTATTTGTTTTCTGAGCTGAGGCTTTCTTGGGATTTTGCATGGCGGTACGAGACTTATCGCGGATCTAGGATGGCCGAATGTAAGATTACGTTCATATTTCCAAGAAGAAAAGCAAGCGAACGGATATCTGAACATCCGCTGACAGGACGATTCCCAGAGCCATGGCATCGAGGTATTGAACAGACAGAGATTCTTTTAAGTAGTTAGTTAGACTCGGACGGTGTTATTGTATGAACAGTATTGTACGAATTTAAAATAGTGTTTTATAAAATAATTATTACATTATTTCTAACAAATGACATGATACGATAAACATGACGATTCAGAAGGCAAATGTGAGCATACCATAGGCCATAGACATTTTTGTTTTCAAAAATCATTTAAACAAACTGCTTATCAACGTAGGAGTTACCGGCAAACAAACACGTCCATGGGTCAAGATCAGGCTACACATTAATTAACCCAAACCTACTATTTACTTGTGAATTAGAGCTGCATGCATTAAAAGAAGCCGAAGGTCAATGTTAAAAGCAAAAAAATACACACAGTTCAGGAAAATCCAAAAATAAACACGCACAAACAACGGTGAATACGAGATGGAAGTAGAGGGGCGTCGTGTCAGCGACACTAAACGTTTTATAGACCAATAAATAATAATATCCGGATTTTATCTTTATTCTTTCCGATTTACCCTACTTGTGATTCAGCAATAGCTGAACCGATTACCCATGAGCAAGCTATTCCGACAATACATTAAATTGCCGGTTTAATTTCTAGTTATTAACGATGATCTGTGTTTTGGACATTGACCTTTTAACATTAGAAGTGCGAGCCAACAACGCGTATTTTCCGATCTTTGGCCAGAAAATATTAAAAATAATAACCAACTGCTCCTGCTATTATTGTTTAGGAAAGTGACAACATTTTTATAAATGCTCGTAACAATTTTTAGTTGCATTTAGACCACTTAGCAATATTTTAAGTTTAAGACAAAATGTAAAAACATGATTCCATACAGATTTTTGAGATTCCCAGAGTATCAACAGATTTGTAAAATATTCCGAAATTACTAATATATTTTAATAATGACCAGGGTTATTGATATTTTTAAAGGATTTTCAAGAGATTCTTAGAGTTTCGATGATTATTTGAAGATGCAGGTGACAGTGTGTGAAAAATAAAAAATGATCAAAATGATATCGAAAACGAATTGGCGTTCCAACACGCTGGTGCTCCTTAACATTATATATTTTTTTCTGTTTGACAGCCTCTTAATTCGATGAAGAATGGATTGGAAGGGTGTGATAAAATGGCCAGTTCGATCACCCGATTTATATCCATTACATTTCTTTTTAATGATTCATATAAAAACTAAAATGTAATTCACCCAACTAGCTTCATTACAGTTATGGGTTTTGTTATCCCTATCTTTTAAATTTCGAATTTTGAGATAAAGTAATGACGCAACGATAAACGACCATGCGAACTATAACTAGCCCTCTGGCCTTCCTGTTTCGAATGCACATTAAAAAGAAAGTACCATGTTTATTGAAGTGTATTTTTTATGCCTACTTATGACTGCTTAGTAAATAAAAGTTCTTATACCGAGGTTAGTGGTAGTACTCACCTGGGTAACGACGAAGGATCCCTTAAAACTGAAAAGGGGCTTGTGGAACATATAAAACTGAAATCTGAGCTTGCCCATGTCATCCGCTACGCGGAAACTGTCCGCCAACGTGGTGATCCAGTTCACCACCTCCTCATTAGCGTAGGTGATGAGGCCCTGGCCAATATGGTGCTTCCCGTCCATGACGAAGTTGAGGATGCCCCGTACAGAGTTCTCGGTGAGGAGCGTTTCCTCGTCCAAGTGGACGATCCAGTCGTTGTCGCTTAGGATGTTCTTGTCCTCCAGGCAGTATTGGAGCGCTCTGGAATAGATTAAATGTTTTATCATCTGAAAACAATTTAATTCAGAACAAATTATTATCTCAATAATAACTAGTAGCGTTTATAAAATTATTTTTACTATTTCGAGCGAGATTACAACACTTGACCATGCAACAACAACATACAACTTGATCACGAAAAAAGGACCAGAGGCTTACAATAAGGGAGGCCAAATCTTATGTTAAAATTCAAGCAAGTTATAAAAAAGAGGAAAGGACATTACCAGGACAAACACAGGAAAAATATATACAAAGGTGCAAACATTATATACATATTAGAAACATTAAAAGGTTTAAAAACTTAAAATTGTTACATTAATAATATTACATATGCTACTTTTTGGTAAATTAAAATGTTTAGTTTAGTTAGTTAATTTACAAAAAAGTAGCATATGTAATATTATTAATGTAACAATTTTAAGTTTTTAAACCTTTTCTAGTATGTATATAATGTTTGCGTCTTTGTATATATTTTTCCAGTGTTTTTTGTTTTAATGAAAAAAATACTTTTTTAGAGATCAAGCAAACTAAAATAAAGTCTTGAGAAAGCTCAACACAATAAGCGAAACGTTACTTGATCTAAAAAATTGTGTTTTACTATTAGCCTAGGCCCAAGAAAATAAGGTTTCTAAATATAAATATAAGGTTAAAGAAAAAAATTCCCGATTTATATATAATATATATATATATATATATATATATATATATATATATATATATATATATATATATATATATATATATATATATATATATATATATATATATATATATATATATATATATATATATATATAATATATATATATATATATATATATATATATATATATATATATATAATATATACACATATATATATATATATATATATATATATATATATATATATATATATATATATATATATATATATATATATATATATATATATATATATATATATATATATATATATATATATATATATATATATATATATATATATATATATATATATATATATATATATATATATATATATATATATATATATATATATATATATATATATAATATATATATATACAGGGTGGAAATATATATAATATATATATATACTATTTAATTGACCACTATTGGTATCTTGTAAACGGTAAGGGTTACAGTCTTAGTTAAATTAGAGAAAATGTGCCTTTGTTAGAGGCCATTAAAAATCCGTTCACCGATGAAATTCCATGTAAAGATTTCAACAGTTATTGTACTTAGGACCCTTTAATCTATTTTCCAGATAGTGTTCCGTTTATAATTGCAATATAAACCCCGTTGAAATCTTTACATGGAATTTCATAAATAATATTACTTTTTTATTTTTGTTTTTTTTTTCTTTTTAATTTTGAATATATAACACTAGCTAATAAGTTGTATCCCTTGTGGTATACTTTTATGTTATGTTTTTCGAAAATATGTTGGAATTGTTGTGAGAGTCCATTTATAAATTTGATTTATTTTTAACTGGTTTTTGCTGTTTATATATATATATATATATATATATATATATATATATATATAATATATATATATACAGGGTGGCAATTATTTAATTGACCACTATTGGTATCTTGTAAACGGTAAGGGTTACAGTCTTAGTTAAATTAGAGAAAATGTGCCTTTGTTAGAAGCCATTAAAAATCCGTTCACCGAGTTGCCAAATTATTTTTTTTCCTAGTTAATGGGCGAATGTAAAAAACGGATAAAATTACTTTCTTAAATAAGTCAAAAACTATTAACTTGGCAGAAACTTCTTCAATACAAAATGTTCATTGTTTTTCCTGCTCTACAATATAATGTAGCTAGATTATCAATACAACGTTTTGTCTTTGAGACACCATCATCAACTTATTTTTTTTAAATACGGACCTGTATTTTTTATGTCATTGAAGCATGGAAACTCACAAATACAGTGATGTATCATACATGCCCAAAAATAATGTTTGTTTCTTACAAACTCACATGCATATAACTGTCCCTGTCTATCACATGGGTGTTTTGAAAAGATCTACTATAGTCCAGGGTTGGGTATCTACGTCGATATTAGTTTTCGACATGTAGAAACAATAGAATACTTAATTAATTGCATATTTAATCGCAAAAATAAACATTACTGGACCACAGAACATCACCATTTGTTGCAAGAAGTTAGACCTCAGGTGCGTTTTAGTTTGTGGTGCGGATTGGCTAACGGTCAGGTTACAGGCCCAATTTTTCTAGAAGGTAACTTAAACAGCGCATGATATTTAGATTCATTAGAACATGACTTGGAAGGTTTATTGGATGAATTGCCATTAGCTGATTTTAGAAATATTAAATGGTTTCAGCAAAACGGATGTGCAGCACATAATGCTTATAATATCCAAGAATTTTTAAATAGATGTTTCCCTAGAAGATGGATTGGGACATATGGACCTGTTCCATGGCCACCACGGTTACCATGTCTTAATCCGCTGGATTACTTTTTATGGGGTAACCTTCAAACCTCCACCTTCAGAAAATATCGAAGATCTAAGGCGAAGAATAGCTGATGCTTTTCGAACAGTTACACCCGATATGGTGAGAATATATATATATATATATATATATATATATATATATATATATATATATAAATATATATATATATATATATATATATATATATATATATATATAAATATAAATGTATATATATATATATATATATATATATATATATATATATATATATATATATATATATATATATATATATAAATATAAATGTATATATATATATATATATATATATATATATATATATATATATATATATATATATATATATATATATATATATATATATATATATATATATATATGTATATATGTATATATATATATATACATATATATATATATATATATATATATATATATATATATATATATATACATATATATATATACATATACATATATATATATATATATATATATATATATATATATATATATATATATATATATATATATATATATATATATATATATATATATATATATATATATATATATATATATATATATATATATATATATATATATATATATATATATATATATATATATATATTTATATATATATATATATATATACATTATATATATATATATATATATATATATATTCATATATTTATATATATATATATATACATTTATATATATATATATATACATTTATATATATATATATATATATATATACATATATATATATATATATATATATATACATATATATATATATATATATATATATATATGTATATATACATTTATATATATATATATATATATATATATATATATATATATATATATATATATATATACATTTATATATATATATATATATATACATTTATATATATATATATATATATACATTTATATATATATATATATATACATTTATATATATATATATACATATATATATATATATATATATATATATATATATATATAAACAAATATCGGGGATTCGGCTAAAAAGTCTATATACATTTAGTTTCTAATAAGCCAAGCTATCCAAATAATTCCTTTCTTTTTTAGTGTTCTATAAAATTACACAATATATTATTAGCAGTACCGTGATTATAGCAAAATTGTATATGCAACAGAGTACGCAATAGACCCTAGCACTTGTTTATTATATTAGGAACGTCCAAAATTTTAACCTGGGTGTGGACCTCGAAAACTTTGAAGCTTAACTTTAAATAGAAACTAACGGTTCAATGGTAGTACCTACACCCAAAAAAAAAAGTTAAAAATAAAATTTTATTCCATCTGGCATAAAAAAAAATTCGTGTCTTACTTAATTTTTACTGGCCAATAAGATGCGAATAACAAATCTAAAATCGGCAATGTTTGTTAAAATTTTTTTTTGGGACAGAAATCGTGGGCTGAAGTAAAACTCGTTTTTTTACATACGCCGAGCTTTCGGAAATTTATTGTTTCCTTTTTCGAGCCTGCTATATAAAACAGAACTTTACAATGTTATACTGTATTAATTTTTGATTTTTGGTTTAAAAAATATTACTAATTGTTTTATTATTAAGAATTTACATCTATATTTCTTTAGATTGAGGCAAATTTTATGGAAAGCTGTATTTATATACATACTTATAATAATATACTGCAGTGTTTGAAGGTGGCAGACAATGCAGAATGTTCATTAAACTCGTTCTGTAGGACTTGCATTATCTTTATTATTTCGGTTTCACAACGTTTCGAATGGTAACTACCTCCAATGGTTTTCAAGATAGGGGCTTATACAGCGTGAAGTCCCCGCCCCCCAGTTACCTGAACCGTGAAGTTTTAGTAGGTAAGATTGAGTCAGAAGTATATGTTTGGAATATCAACGCTAGGATTACTGATGCCATGATATCTTTCTATAAAAGCTGCTTCTATAAACTTTCATTTTCGCCAGTGCCGCTTCGTATGCAAAATTTTAGCCTCCGACCATTGCATCCGCTGTTGGTTTGACCAGACGTGTTCCGCTCTGCTCGATTTTAATGTCTCTCCCTTTTCAATATTTTTAAAATGCTCTTTGACTCTTATACTAAAAGGACGTTTTGTCTCTCCAATGTATGAGTACCACATTCACACTGAATTTGGTAAATGCATTCTTTTTTCTTATCGATGTCCTTTGGCTTAGTTTTTGTCAGAAGGCTTCTTAACATATTTTCCGATTTAAAGGCGGTTTAGATGTTGAAATCCCGGGGTATTCTCCGAATCTTTTCAGATGTTCCCTTAATATAGGTTATTGTCAGAAATGGTGTTGTTTCTTGTAGTCGTAGTATGATGATCATTTTGTAATTTTGATATTGTGTTACTTATTAATCTTTCAGAGTAACCATTCTACAATAGATCTTTTTTTATTAGAAGTAGTTTATCAGTTTGTTAAAACTGAGCGTTCTTTACTCCACGTCAAATCTAACACCGCTATTAGGTTCCGTCCATATTAGTAAATTTATAATTTTTATACGTTATGCCTGTATAAGCCAAATTTTTAATAGAAGTACTTTATCAGTTTTTTAAACTGGTGGGTTTGAATATGTACAAGTTCTAATGAATTGCTTATCAGGGCTTATGAGTTAGAGATCCAGAGGTGCAGGTTCGATCCCCTCTCGTACCATAACTTTTACTGTTGATCAAATATTTCTATAAAAAAAAACAAAAAAATCTCTTTTTATGTTATCAATTTCTGCCTCAAGGTCTATCGTATTATTACAATTTGTTACAACTCTGTTGTAAAGTATTCTTATAATGCCCTCTTTTGTTGCTGCATAATAGTTCGAAACCTGGCTGAGATATTGTCCCGAGTGTATGGGTTTACTAATGTTGGAGGTAGTAGTTTTTATCTTACAAATACATATTTTCCACATACGTCCAAGTTTGAAAATGGGTTTTCTCAGTAAAGCAATTATCAACGATACAATTTTTTTTGACACAGTCCCAAAATAAGGTTTTAATAGACTGACATCGAATGACTATGCTCATGTAGGTACCTATATATTTTCATTAAATATTAAGTTAATATTTACAAAGTCCGACTCAGAGGTACTGAATCTTCTTTAATTTTTAAAGGTTTTGATATACAATATACTAGTACATATAGTATTTTTAGTTCTTATGCAGTTTATTCTCGAAAAGTGAATATACCTAAATGATATTCTGTCAGTTTTGCCATTTCGGTTGAATTTATGATAAAAAAAAGAGAATTTTACTGCTTTTAGTACTCAATTTTCTAGTTACTCAAGAGGGAGGTAGATTCTCCCCCGAAACGGCCGGAAACCTAGATATTTTTCAGTCTCGTTCCTCGGGTACCTTCGCAGTGGACCCAAAGCTCAAGACTACAATTTAAAAGTATTATTATAATATATTATCCTTATTGCTAATTATTATTGTGTTGTTTGTTATGAGGCGAAATACCCACAATAATTTTCTTCTTGAATCATTAACAGTAGCCCAGGCAATATCATGAAAGTTTATACTTTGATATACTAATTAATACGTGGATTTTCGACTTTGAGCTGGAGCCACACCCGCCGACATCTTTAATTAATTAAACTGAAAGTCCACACATTGTAGTGTTTAGGATAATTTTTTTAAATACCTTTAAAATTTTAATTATTATTAATCATTAATTAAGTCAGCAATATTCTTGCGATATATGAAATGTATCTTATTGTAATAAAATATGCTAAATTTCTTTTTTTATATAGGCACAGATCCTCTGTGCGTATAATTCTATGTTTCTACAACAGTCAAATATAGAAAGAGAAAAAATTCTTTAGTTGTTACGACACAAAATCTCTAGAATATACTATTCCGTAGAAACACTTTAAAACAAAAAGGGACCGTTTTAGGGGAAAGCTTGGTTTCAAATAGTGTCATCGCGATTCTGTTTTAAATAGACTTTATTTACAATCATACTGTCGGCTTCATTTCTATAATTTCCACAACATCATGTAACATCATGTACACAATTAAAATAAAACTAAGCATATAGATCATATCAGAATTAATAAATCTAAACTAAAAATCTATTCAGATTTCATTAAGGCCCGCTGTAAAACAAAGCACGTGGACCGAGACGTGGACACATACATTTTGCAGGGCCTGTATTTTACTTTACGGTCTTGGAAAAAAATAAAATATACTTTTTTTATTATTCTATTATGCATATTGAATAATAAACATGTTCTGTACCTATACTTTTTGGAATGAATGATACAAGGTCTCCCAGGTTTTATCGCCACATTATAGATTAAAATATAAGTGGCGTTAAACTGAGTTAATAAGTCTGAGTAATAATAAAGTCAATTCCGTCGGTCTGTCTGTCGGTCTGTTCGCGATATAGCTAAAAAACTACTTACCCGATTGACTTCAAAGTTTAGTCAAAAATTAAGGGTCATATGGGGATGACCTGGTAACATTTTGGTAAAAATCCTATATGGCAAAACAAAATGGCAACCAAGTGAAATGTTAAAAAAATTATTACTAAAAAACTACTTATTCAATTTACCTCAAATATTGCACAAACATCAAATATTATCTAGGAATCAACTGGTAAAATTTTGGTACGAATCCAAGATGGCGGAACAAAATGGCAGCTTAATCAGATATTTAAAAAATTCAGCCTAAAAAACCTGCTTAATGGATTGATTTTAAATTTTGTTCCATAAGCAATTGTAGTATAGAGCTGAGCTATTAAAATTATGGTACTAATTCAAAATGGTGGAACAAAATAGCGGCCAAATAAAATGTTTGTAATCGTGAAAAAAATCACCATCTCAGGATGCCAAAAAATATGTTCTATCAATTCCATGGATCCGTCTGTCGGTCTGTCAGTTCGGCATAGCTTAAAAACTACTTATCAGATTGACTTTTAGTTAAAAATAGGGGGTCATTTCGGGATGACCTGGTAATATTTTGGTAAAAATTCAATATGCCGGCCTAGTGAAACGTGGTAAAGTCACCCTACCAGGTTTTTACAGATCTTCACGTTTTAGGGTCCCTAGATGCTAAAAACATGTTTTCTCAGTTCCGTTGATCTGTCGGTATGTCTGTCTGTTCGCGGTATGGTTAAAAAAATACTTACCCGATTGACTTCAAATTTTGACCAAAAATTAAGTGTAATATGGGGACAATCTGGTAACATTTTGGTAAAAATCCAATATGCGAAAAAGAGAGTGGCGGACTATTGAAATGTTATAAAAAATAATACAACTACTTTTTCGATTTACCTGAAATTTTGCACAAAAATCAAGTGTTAAATGGAAATGAACTGGTAACATTTTGGTAGGAATATAAGGTAGCAAAATAAAAGAGCGGCCTAATAAAATATTTAAAAAATCAACCTCAAAAATCAACGTAAAAAAATTTCATTCAAACGTAAATTACGTAACAAAATGTTAGTGTGTGTCAATGTAAAAACTACTTATTGAATTTATTTTAAATTAGTTATATAATTATATAACAAAAATCAAGTATGGCATAGGTAGAAACTGGTAAAATAATGATCCAATATGATGGATCAAAATGGAGCCCAATAAAAAAATTTGAAAACTCATATACACTGTAGTATGTACTGAACTAAATTGGGTCACACTTCACTATTCCCAATAAGAGGAAAGATTCGTAACGACAGAAGTTCCGGGTAAAGCAGATTTACCGATTTTTTCCTCTTATAGGTATTTTTGAATATTATCTTTTCTAGACACCGCCCATTGTAGGTATTGTTTCGAGCTTTCTCGAATGGTACTAACAGTACTAATAAAAGTCAGGCAGTACGTAAGCACTAAAAGAATAGACAATCGAATGTACTAAATGTAAACATAACTAAAATATATCCACCACTGTAAATACTTCGTTTGAAATTTGTAATCAGCCGCAAGCAGTGGGATCACAGCGAAGAGTGACAAAAACTAAATTGCAACCTGATGAAAATAGTTGCATGCCGCGTCCAATGATTAATAACCGATTCACCAATAGGAGAGCAAGAATTTGCCGCTGGAGCTGTTGTCTGGCGGGGGTGATTGTTTTGACGTGGCGTAAATGAAATTTAAATAGACTTTATAATTACAATAATAAAACTCGTTTTGGTAAAAACGTGTTTTAAAAAGTGGATTGCGTTTAAGTTAACCCTGGTTAGGTTCTTTTTTCGGATGATGTACAAATGCGTACCTGTATAAAAAGTGTATCTATATTAAAACGAGGATGGTCAAACGAAAGACTCGCCAAACGGCGGGACTCTTCGGATGTAAGAATAAAAAATGTGTGACCGGCGACAAATTGGTCCGTTAAATTGTCTTTCTAGTGCGTTAGCTAGATTTTCTGTGATACTTGATTATGGGGACCGAAGATGAACATTGCGGAAAGTTTGTGAAATATTTAATGATAAATATCCAATAGCAAAGCCTAGTGTGTACAAAATTTCGACAAAATTCAGCGCACTAGGACATATGCATAATAATTACGACAGGCGTTTAGAATTTCTATGAGAAAATGATGAAACTTTGTGACGTCAATCCAAATTTCATTTGTCAAATAATAATGTTTTCCTGTTAGTCGGGTTTTACTTTCAATAGAACCGTCAACCGGCAAAATTGTCGATATTGGGCGAGGAAAAACTCTAATTGGATACGAAAACATCACACCCAATTTCCCCAAAAACTTGGATTGGACTAGGACAACAGATTTCCCTCTAAGAAAAAATTGGGCCCTTTTGACGCAATTGTTTCCTAATCCTTGTAAGTTTTTTTTACCTGCAAAATATTTTTATGAATGTACACCCAAAATATTTTTAGATAACAATGCAATACCAAATAATGACATCTGGTTACAGCAGGATGGTGCGCCCCACACCACGTTCGAGAATTCGGGAATACTACCTACTTTTTGCCACCAGCACGCCAGCGGCTTAATTAATTAATTTAATTTTTGTTTTTCCATGTAAAAATTATAATAAAATAAACATTAAGTAGTGGTAACACGGTAGAGAGCTTTAATATTAAAAAATCTCAAAAAGAAATTGCGCTTATTTGAAATAACTGTGTTAGCAGAATTTCAAATGATTGCCATTGCCACTGGAATTCTGATATTTCCTAATGGAATTTTAGGAAATTCAAAGTACTTTTAACTAACACTATTTAATCAACTTCGTGATCAACAAAGGAGGGAAATAATAGCATACATTAATCTTGTAATAAAATGAAATATTGTTTTTCAGCATACAAATTGCCCCCCCCCTCAAGCTTATACCATAATAAAGAAATCCTTTTTTAACCCGCCTGGTTTGAAGCTTGGTGACACGAGTTTTGTTTTTCTAGTACTTAGTACCTCCCTCAAGTTATACTGAAAGTGAACTGGCCCTTTTAATACTTGTTTGGTTGGAGCTCAATCAGGTTTTTAAAGTAATATGATTCATTTCATCATTACTAAGTAATGAAAAGATGGATGAAAATATTGTTGAAAAGATTAATAAAATAAGTCAACAAATCCAAGGGCAATGGGTATATGTCATGATTATCTTTATGACATTAAAAAAAAATATATGTTTTTATCGCTGATTATAACATCATCAAAAGTAAATACATAATTATATTATTAACTCTGATCCTATTATTTCCAAAACGTGTAAAAATTATTTTAATCTTTAAGATGGTAATAAAAAGGCAGAAAAAATGTTACTTTTGCATTTAAATAAATTATATATTTTTTAGAAAGTTGGATAAGCAGGACAGTCAATTAATTCGATTTCAGATGTATCTAACTAGGCTTTAGACTACACTTAACTTGACACTTAAGAATTTCAGCACCACATATACAAATAAAAAAATCGGTAAATTTCCTTTTTCCCTCGTGAATTTTTCATTCTATTAGGAACAGTAAAATGTGACCCAAGTTAATTCCGCACGTAGTCATTTAGTAACACATATACTGTATTTTCAAATATTTTTATTGGGTATCAATTGTTGACCAAAATTTGAAGTCAATCGGTTAAGTAGTTTTTTAGGTATGCCTCAAACTGACAGACAGAGCGACGGAATATATATTTTTGCATCGAGGGACGCTAAAACGTAAAGATCTGTGAAACCTAGGAGGATGATTTTTTTCATGATACATGATCATAGAATTCGTAGCACAATTTTACCAGTTCATCTCCATACCACAATTAATTCTTGCACAAAATTTGAAATCAATCTATTAAGGTTTTTACACTGAATTTTTATATATTTTATTAAGCCATTTTATTACATTTCACTAGGCCTCCATTTTCTATCGCCCTCGGTTTCGCCCTAATGGATTTTTACCAAAATACTACCAGGTGATCCCCATGTGACTCTTCATTTTTGACCAAATTTTGAAGTCATCGGGTAACTAGTTTTTTAGCCCCGACAAAGCGACGAAATCGAGAAAACATGTTTTTCGGCATCTAGAGGGTTTGAAACGTAAATATCTGAAAAAAAACTGGGGGATTTTTTTTCAAGATTACAATACTTCCCTTTTACGAGGGAAGTAAAAGGTATCTAACATGAAAATGCTATATCTAATAAAATTGTAACATAATGATATGAATCTAGTTTAACAGGACAGTAAAGGGATGTGCTCCACTAAAAAGTAGGTATACATTTTGCCTCATAACTTTTTACTGCAGATCTTCAAGTTTCAGGGTTCCTAGATGACGGTCTGTCTGTCTGCCTGCCTGCCTGTTCGCAGCATAGTTAATAAATTACTTAGGCGATTCATATTTTGGTCAAAAATAAAGAGTTATATGGATGACCTGATAATATTTTGGTAAAAATCGAATATGGCGGAACAAAATGGCGGCCTAGAGAAGGAAGGAACTAATTATCCAATTCACCTCAAATTTTGCGCAAAAATCAAGATAGTAAAACAAAAATGGCGGTCTAAAAAAATCACTTATTATATTAATTTCAAATTGTGTGCAAGAATTAAGTGTGATATAGAGATGAAGTGTTAAAATTGTAGTAAGAAGTTAAGATAGCGAAACAAAATAGCGCATAAATAAAATGTTTGTTAATGTGAAAAAATTACTCTCCCAATTAACCTGACAACCTACTTATTTGATTGATTTCCAATTTTGTCTGATATAGAGAGAAACTGGTAAAATTGTAGTACGAATTCAAGATGGTGACACAAAATGGCGGCCAAAGAAAATATTTAATAAACCTCTTCATATTCAATTGATTTCAAAAAAATTAAATCTGATCTAGAAATAAACTGATACGAATTCAACTCGATGGGACAAATCCAAGATGGCGAGACAAAATGGCAGCTTAATAATTTTTTTAAAGATTCAGCCTGAAAAACTACTTAATAGATTGATTTCAAATTTTGGGTAAATAAAATATTTAAAAAGTCAACGTAAAAGAATCTTATTCAATTGCCTTCAAATTCAGCAGATAAATTAAATTTGATATAGGGACAAACTGATTCGATTTCAACTTGGCGGAATAAAATGGCGGTCTTTAAAAATCGGTATAAAAACTACTTATTCAATCTATTTTAAATTATGCCCAAAAATTCAGTGTGGCATAGATATAAACTGGTAAAATATTAATAAAAGCCATTATTTCGGAATAAAATGGCGCCCAATAAAAATGTTGGATAGTATATATGTGTTACTAAATGACTATGTACGGAATTAAGTTGGTCAACTTTACTATTCCTAATAAAAGGAAATTATCGATTTTTTTTCAAAATCGATGTTTCAGCTTATATCTTAATTAAAATGAATACAAAAATAGACAAATTACATTTTTCAATCAAAATTTTGTATTTAAACTCCGCCTCTATATTTGTTATAACAGAAATTATATTGTCCGAATATTATTATTAATAACTTTTAAGATCAATTTTTTAAGTAACTGACGATGTATTTCACAAGTATTATACTGTTTACTGCTAAAAAGCTCGTACTTTGAAATAATTCATAATTTTTTTTTCTTTTTAAACTATTAATGAAGTTTTAACTCTTCCGCTGTTTGCCGCTATTGACTTTTATACGGCCATTGATTTCTTGATTCATCAGTCAAAAGATAAAAGAAAAAGTGTCTGCCCCAATCCACCCCACTTTGTTCTATTCGAGCGCGGTAAGTGTGTCACAAAGTGGAAAACGAGAAACCCCCCGATTTGCTTTAAAGTTTAGGGATACTTTTGTTTAGCATTAATTTGATAATACTATTAAGTATTTAAAAAAATATTTTGGGAAAAGACCAATTTTTAGAAAAAT
The DNA here is from genome assembly GCA_030620095.1 of Kuschelorhynchus macadamiae. NCBI lineage: Eukaryota > Metazoa > Arthropoda > Insecta > Coleoptera > Curculionidae > Kuschelorhynchus > Kuschelorhynchus macadamiae. The sequence continues at coordinate 910,376 of JAUTXW010001380.1, forward strand.
ATAAAGGTTATATATATGTTTATATTTCCATATTTAACAAAAATTTAATTTTTCGGGTAAAATGTTCAAATTGATACATAATATACAATGTACTCAATTTAAATTAAATTATGACATGCATAGTCATACTTATCATATGAATGCTATCCATTTCGACAACTCATTTTAGTTCGTTCTAACAACGTCTACTGAATATGATTTTCTGAAACTTTTTTTTGGTGAGAATTATGGAAAAATTAAAAGACAGCCTAATTAAATCTACAAAATATCAGTATCAAAATACTATAGTCCAAATTTTATACAAAAATTAGGGGTGAAATAGTTATGAACTGGTAAATTCTGTCCAATCCTATATGTCAAAACAATTGGCGTCTTAACTAAATGATTTCGGTAAAATTCCATTTTCTAGAATAAAGATCTTTATAAAGGTAAATAATAAATGTGATAATCGATTTTTTTTACAGAATATGTAAATAAATTTACAAAAATAAAAACATTGTGAAAATATTAAAATAAAAATAAATTAACAACAAATCATATATTGGAATATCGAAGCAGTAGTATTGTTTAAGTAAATATAGTAAGTGAATGATTGTTTGTATATAAATATGTATATATGTATGTATGTATGTATGCATGCGTTTATGTTAGATCTTGACAAAAAAGTTGTAGAGATAAAAATATATATTTTTTTCAATCTGATTCAAATTCAAAAATCATTTCAAATTCTTACTTCTTTCTCTTTCAAGGTACCTAGACGAGATGACGAAAAACACGTTTTCTCGATTCCGTCGGTCTGTCTACCTGTTCGCTGCATAGCTAAAAACTACTTACCTGATTGTCTTCAAATTTTGGAGAAATGAGGATGAGCTGGTCACATTTTAGTAAAAATCCAATATGGCGAAACAAAATTGTGAAAAGCTAAATTTAAAAAAAATTATTATTAAAAGCTATCTATCCAATTTGCCTGATATCAAACATTATTACGCAGGAGTAAAATTTGGGTACAAATCCAAGATGCCACATAAAATGGCGCTTAATAAAATATTTTAAAATTCAGCCTAAACGAAACTACTTAATAATTAATTTCAAATTTTGTGCAAGAATTAATTCTAGAATGGGAACAAAATGGCGGCCTAGTGAAATGTTAAAAAATCATACTAAAAAACTGATTATCCAATTTACCTCAAATTATGAACAAAAATAAGGTGTTACAGGAAAGGACTGGTAACATTTTGGTACGAATCCAAGATAACAAAACAAAATTTCGACCTAATAAAATGTTTGAGATATCAGCCTAAAAAATTACTTTGATTAATTTCAAAATTTGTGCAAACTTGTGGTTCAAAATGGCGAAATAAAATCTCGACCAAATAAGATGTTTAAAAAATCAATGAAAAACAAGTATTCCTATTCAATTAACTTCAAATTTCGCAGAAAAATTGAATGTGATAAACGGATATACTGGTACGAATTTAAGATCACTGAACAAAATGGCAGTCTTAAAAAATCAGTGTAAAAAGTACTTATTCACTTAATTTTAAATAATTACGCCGAGATGGAAAACGTTTCCGGTTTAGAATTATATTAATTAATTCAATAAACTAAATCTTATTCCAGCCTATTCGACAAACAAATAGTAATGTTATAGAAAAAAATCAGGATTGAACCATAAACATTAAAATTAACTATTCATATAATCAGCTTTTTTTGGCCAAGAGTAGAGATCTGTCGAAAATAGGTTGTTTTTTATAGCCCAACTAGGTAGTAATAATTAGGTAGGAACTTTAAAAATAATGTGGCCTTAAAAAATCAAAAATGTTCAAATAGATTTGAGAAAGCACTTCTTAGTATCAGTTCTCATTACAAACAAATGCACTTTCACATTCCCCTAAAAACTTCATCATTTCCACTTTTTTAGCAGCTAAGAAAGCATACCTTCAGTAAGGAATGATCACTTAATGAAAGTAAACAATACTTTTTTGAATATAATAATGTAATCTTCTGCAAGAACTCAAGGAATCTCTAGTGCTACCCTAACATTGTCAAAAAACTGAAGCTAACTTCGATACGTAAAAAATATGAAGTTAATGATATAAATAATTATAAGGCCAATTACTGTGCATCTTGTCAAAGTTCTTTGAACATCTATAAAAAGAATCAGCTTTATCATTATTTGGGCAAAAATAATTTGCTTTTAAAACCAAATAAACTACTGCTGCTATTTTATATATGCTGGAGTATAGGTATAATTGATTTCTTTGGTGAATATATATATATATATATATATAAATGTAGGAATGTATATAGGAACAATCCTATATAATCTCTCCAAAGCCTTTGACTTTATATATCATGAAACTATTTCCTGCAGCCAGAACTTCCCTCATTATGAATCTTACTTTTTATTAGCAATAGTGAAATGTGACCCTATTTGGTTCCAAAACTAGTCATTTACTAACATTTCCCATTGAAAAAAACCAGTCAAATTTAATTATGGCCTCAATGATGTTTTTTATCTGAAGTAGAAACTATTAATGATTTGAAAGTGCTTTTTGATACAGAGCTCAATTTTAATGCACATGTAGATAATATCATACTAAAAAGCTACAGAATGTTAAGTTTTATCAGAAGAAACTGTGATAATATTAATGATACCAAAGCTTTGAAAACTTTGTACAATTGTTTAGTTCATAGTAATTTTGAGTATAATTGTACAGTGTGGTCTCCTTATTACAATTTCCATATCAAACGCCTTGAAATGTACAAAATAAATTCTGCAAATTTCTTTTATTTAAAATGCATTTTGCTAATACAGATATTCCCTATCAAGTAAGAACCCTCTTGGTTGGTTTGGACACGCTAGAAAGGAGACGGCGTAACGCGATGATGTTTTTTCCTTTAAAGCTAGTAAATGGAATGATCAAAAGTAGTGAACTTTTATCGAGAATTTATTTCAAAGCTGCAATGAGAATAACAGACATCTTTTTTATGAAAGGCCACACCGTACAAATTACGGATTTAGGGGAGCGACTGACCGACTTGTTAAAACCTACAATGATTATTATAACTGTGATAATTTCAGCTGTTCCTTTGAATGTTTTAAGAATATTATTTTAAATATGTAATTTTTTTTCATGTTATTGTTTCCTTAATGGTGTTAACTGTACTGTGTCACGTTAATACTTATATTGTATATATTCATGTTTGTTTGTTCATCATCAATCTTGACATATTTTTACAACTTTGTTTTTTGAATATTTCTATTTTTTTACAAATTGACTACTTATTGACTATTTCATTAAAGTGTTCTGTATTTTTTTACATATTCTGCACTCAAATGTTGTATTTTATATAAATTTGTACTTACGATCAATGAAATACCATTTGGAGCTTTGCTCTGTAGAGTACTGAGTGATAAATAAATAAATAAATAAATGATTGGGCAGCATCATTGTGTTCCACTATATTGGAATGGTTCATACCAATATTTTATGAGTTTCTATCTATGCCACACTACTTCATTTTTGTAGTACTAGCTTTTTACACTGTTTTTTTTTAAAATCTCCTTAGACTGCCATTTCCCCCATCTTTAATTCATACCACAACATTACCAGTGTATGTCTATATCACACTTAATTCTTGTAAGTATTAGGCCGCCATTTTGTTTTGTCGCATTTGATTCGTACCAAAATGTTAGCAGTTCATTATTATGTAATACTTGATTTTTGTGCAAAATTTGAGGGAAATTGTTTAATTAGTTTTTTTAATAATAATTTTCTTTAGCTATGCTGCAAACTAACAGACAGATCTACAGAATTGAGAAAACCATTGTTGAAACATGAAAATGTGAAGATCTGTAAAAACCTAGGAGGATGATTTTTTCATAATTACAATACTTCCCCTTTATGAGGGTAGTAAAAACTTAAGGCATTATAGGCTTAGACACCACAACATCGAGTTGATAGGGAGGAGATAGCCGAGTGTCCACCCCCCAGCTAGCACTAAAGTAGCTATAACTGTTTCCACTAATACCCTTTAAGAGTTTTTACATATTTATTACTAATAATCTTACTATATATCAATAAACACTTTGGGTTATGTAGTATTATGTATGTATTTGTTACTACGAGTATCACTTTATAGTAATTTTCCATGTAAAGTAATTATATAACAACTACACGTTCAAATGTACTCCTATAACATATTACTAGTCGTTGCAGAGTAAAGGTTATCGTCTATTGTTACTTTAAACTGGCTATTATCAGTCATTATTCTTCTGTTGCAACTTTGAAGTAAGAATTACAGAAATTATTTACTACAAATAAACTATTACCTCTTGTACTTGACGTTTCGGAGATAGGGGGCGCTGGTACGAGATTCCGTCTACACTCACTTTATAAGGACAGGGGCGACAATGTTCGGCCATAATGCTGCTAAAACGTTTTGTTTACTTTTTGCCTACATGGGTTTCTTATGAGGTTTGTTGTTAGGGTGTATTTTTTATCAGTTTTTGTGATTATTGAAGTAAATATTGATTCAAACAATAAGTTCTGAACCATTGGCCATATGGAGAAATGTGTTTGTAATTATAAAGTGTTTGTGATGAATTTGTGAATGACTATGACCGTCAATGTCTTAAGTTTAATCCAAGAAAAGTTATTAAATATTGCACATTATTATATTTTGGTTTTATTTTCCTAGAAAAAGCAATATTGTTTCATGTCTTAGTGTATGTTTTACTTCATTGAGCACCTAAATTTGAGGTAGAAGCTCTCAAAGATTAGCATAAAAGAAACTTTATTTTGTAGGCCTTCTTCAGTACATATTACATTACTAAATACACTTGACAGACAACTCTCATTAATCGCTTGCACAAATATTGTTATTTGTTAAAAATCTAAAGAAAAAAGTAAGTTTGCACTAGATAGATTGAATAGATTATTAAAGTAAAACATGGGACATATTACTCCTTGTAGAATGAAATTAATAATACTTTCATTAATTAACCTTTTAGCTAATCCAGTGTTCTTATAATAATGTGCTAAAGTAGATTAATTTAGTTATATTTGAGAAAAATTAACAATAATATGTGTACGCCCATTTAAACCTTAAAAAAAAAAGTAACTTTCGTTATACCTAAACAAAACATAAAGCAGTATTTTAAGGAAACGAAAAATAAATCCAAACAAATGGTTATGGTTATGATAGAATTATAGAAGTGCGCGCATTAAATTTTAAAGAACCAGTGGAATGTTCGCAAATCGTAACCGCTTGGTAATAATATATAATATCGGATTAATGGGAACTTTGTAGATAGTAGACTTCAAAGTAATTGGGTTGAATATTTAAAGAATCCAAAAATATAAAAGCCTATGGGGGCAGTCAAAGACACTTGATGATAAGTAATTTTCTCAGTAAAGAAGTGCAGCTAACTTAAAAGTAAAAGTTCAATAGAATGCCATTGTTTATTTTCATCTCCCCTATAAATATTTAGCTATGACATTTATTTTTGTGAGTATAAAGATTAAAAATGCATAGAAATTAAATATCACATTAAAGAAAGAATCACTCTTTATAATAAAATATATAATGATAATTACTATTTAAACCAAAGTCCAAAATTGCATTTTTGAGACTTAATTGGCCAATATATTTGACCAAAATCTATGGAAAATTAAGGAATTTTAAAGGCGTGTAATTTTTTTTACAATTATCATCAGCATATTCACCAGATAAATTACCTAAGTTTTAATTTTAGGTCCTTAGCATAGCTAGAAAACTAAGTGAAACGCATGTATTCTACCAAAAGAACCAATAACTTATCCTATACGCTCTTCACCATATTCCCAATTTCGAGTGTTTGTAGTCACCATAACTGTTTTGTTTGTATTAAAAAGAACCATACATATTTTTAAAATGTATTAAATAAAGAGAGAGATAAGGAAGTAACAAATAGGGTGAATTATTACTATTCGGCTACTTAAATGGAACTACACAATTCCATACTAGCTACTTAACAGACAAAGTCACAGTTACATGTTATTCACGAAATAGTTACCCTAAAATTGTTCCCCATTTTGATGATGACTACGTAGTCTCAGCTTAAACAGAACGTGGCGACACCAAGTTCCAGTTACTTCAACGAAAATACTTGTGGTAACAATGACGTACTCATGATTAAATGTGCTACTTGGGCTGTTGGCACAGCCATTTTGGATTTTTAAATATTGACTAAAGATTCGAAAGTTACACTCTTTAATACCCCTATACTGATTTTCAATTGAATAACAAAACTTCTGAGCCATATTGAAGCCACCACCTTAAATTTTTTAAAAGTGAAATTGTATTGCCACATGAACTGTATACAAATGAAAAATTTGAATAAAAGATTATTAGCGATTCTATGGAAGTGGGTGAAATCCATTCCAAGATATAAACCAGAAAAACATGTAGAGCACTAAAACTAATAAAAGGGTGGTAAAAAGCATGTTCTAAAATTTTATTATTAGTGTGTTAAAGAACTTCCCAGTGGTCTTCAATGCTCAAAAGAATTGTTTGTTTGCTTGGCATCACTGTAGAAAGAGGTGGTTTTAATATGTTTCATACTTCATACTTTCAACTTTCATACAAAAGTCACAGTTTTATATATAATTCTTAACATTATGCATTATTTCTCTGTTGAAAAATACTCCATAGATTTTTTTATTATAATTTATAATTTAACCTTTTATTAATATAGGCACATAATAAATAAAAAAGTTTTGCTTACCATAGCCATAAAATTTAAACTAGAAATATGCACATTGCATTGCTACAGTCCCGGTTTAAGTTCATTATTTAGATAGTGCCCTGCCATTTAGTTTTAAAATTGCTGTAATAGTGCATATATTCCATAATACCCCTAAATTACCCATCAATACCCCTGGATTATTCCTGAATTACATAAAATACCCACAGCAGTTTACCCCTCGGAGGCAACCGACCTAGGTGGAGTAATGTCAGAAACTTTAGAGATTAAGCATGGGGTACCTTGTGGAAGCATGCTATTTTTATTTTACATAAATGATATAAATATTTAAACTAGTTATTTTTGCAGATGACACATCAGCTCTTTTAAAAAATTTTAACCTAATCAAATTATCTGTAAATATTGGTGTTTCTTCTGATGACCAATCTAAAACTGATTCAGTTAAACTTTTAGAAGTTTATTTGAACACTACATTTTGTTTTTGATACTCACATAAACAAATCTTCAAAGAGGTTATCAAGTACCATTTTTTATTTCAAAAGAACTGTCAAACATTCAGTATTGTGGATGGCTTTCATGCTTTATTTGAATCTCATTGTATTTATACCCTACTTGTCTTCAGATATTACACAGGCAAGTAAAATATTCAAACTTCAGAGAAGGGCTATTAAGTATAAAATTATTATGAAATATATAACAATGTTGCAAAAGCACCTAGACTTAATCTCTATATGTACGTAATTCTACCTAGTTACATAAAAACTTATATGGTTTAAGTACTTAAGTCTAACAATTTTTACAGAATACAATTATAAACCTTGGGAGCAAGATAGTACCCGAATATTAAATAAATTCTTTGATGTAGACACAAAAGAACATACATAATACATACAAGGAACAAATATAAAGAATATAATAAAGCAGTTGTGTTGGATATCTTTAGCATACAAATTGTTTTTTAAATATAATTTTAATTTGTTTGTAGTTCAATCAGGCAGTTCTTGTAACAAACCCCCCAAGCAACAATACTAAATCTTATTAATAACTCAACTTAATATTTTATTGAGGATACCTTCCTTATTTCATGTTCCAGACCAACTATTTTGATATTGGTGAACTGAAGTCAGCTTTGCAGGGAAAATGGAATATAATTGGCTTTGCTTATATTTAAGCTTACTTGAAATAAATCAAGCCAATTTATATTTTTGTTATATCAGCCATTCTTGACCCCTTAACACCTTCATATCTTACCCCTGAAAATTACAACACTACCATCTGCATATGAGATTATTTGGCTATTTTCAACAAAAATATTTGTTAAGGAGTTTATATATGTAATTAACAGCAGGGGACCAAGGATAGTTCCCTTATTAATATAGTCTCTGTTGTGATCATCATGGTCATAATAATAGTCTTAAATCAAATATTAATTTAGATATAGACAACACAATAATGCTGCAATGCTTGACTGGAACCACATATACCAACTCAATGTCATAGATCAAAAGGTTGGGTTTGTTCATGAGTGCCTGACAATGCTGTATGATATTGATGCAACCTATAAAACTGTCACACTAGAATAAGCGTGATGAACCCTGGTTTACTCAGGTTCTAAAAATATAAAGTAGGTGGCAGGCTGATGTTTGGAATCAATTTAAAAGAACCAATATTTCTCACTGGTCAGATATACAGACCATAGAGTCTACCTTTACATATCTCCCCATAACTGTGGAGACACTGAAAAAAATATGTAAATTTAAAAACTTGTAGAATTGATAAAATATTTGGAAAAATGTCACAAATTTCAACTGCTTTTTGTCTAAATGAACTTCTACATCTTGTAAATTTCCTATTGAACTACCTGAAACCTGGAAAACATCAGTTAATTGTTCCATACGAAAAAAAACTGAAAAACTTTAAATGATTTCTGAACATAAGGCTACAATACTATACCTTAAACTGGCAGAATGGGCAATCTCAGACCAACTTACGAATTCCTGGGTAATAATAACATATTTCCAAAGGAAAAATCTGATTTTAGTCAGTCCCATAGTACAACAACTGCCCTCCTAGGAGTGCAACTTGAGATTCTAATAGCTCAAGGCCAAGGAAATGTGTCGGCTGGACATGGTTAAAGTCTTTGATAATATCAATTTTTGATGTACTTATTCTGGACTTATTGCAAAGTTGAAAAAATATAAATTTGCCAAAATAACAACACGGTTTATTGACGGCATATATGGTACAAAGCAAATTACCAAACTGAGTACTAACAGAATGTCTGATTCTGTTGATACCAGGTAGGGTGTTCCTTAGGGACCCAACTTTAATATCTACATATCTAAATATCTGATACTACAGCAGATAATCTTTCTGATATTACTCAAATTTTTGCCAGTTTTTTTTCAACTGTCTATTGTGATAATGAGTCTAGCAATGTGTTACTAATGGGAGCGTTGACATAAATGCCTGTGATATAACTTTACCCGAAATTTATGAATGTATTGATAATTTAAGTTGTCGTCTATCTGAGGGACCTGATGGTATTCCTGTAATATTTTAAAAAAATTGTAAGTGCATATTGTCTCCTATATTTTTAAAATTCTTTCATACGTCTTTGTTACAGGGTGTTTACCCAAATAGGTGGTAGTATTAGTTGCTTATATAGTTTTAAACAGGACCTTGCACAAATGTAATCTTTCTCTAATGTTAAGTATTTTTCTTTTTTTCCTTTCGCTTTTTTCTAACTTTTGACTTATTATAATTATTGATGGCTTTGTCAACACTTTTTGTATTTGATAATAAAGCTATATTTTGATTTTGACTTGGACTTAGAAAATATAGTATGCACTAAACAGCATGGGTTTATGCATGGAATACACAACTATTGGTTTATGTTGTATCCTAGTGGATAAGTTGAAAGCAATTGGCATTTTTGGTGGAATGGCTTTCTAGCTATTTGACTTGGCATACTCAGATAGTAAAAACAAAGAACTTTTTGTCTGACCCAATCAGAGTAACATCTGGTGTCCCTCAGGGCGCTATCACCCTTACTATTTAACATATACATACAAAATTGTAATTTCTTATTATTTGCTGATGATCTAAAGGTATTTTCTAGAGTTCACTCTGTTAATGATTGTGTGTTGATACAGGAGGATATTGATCACCTGTCGCTATGGTGCCGCTTAAATGGTTTGTCTTTTAATTTGAGTAAATGCAAGGTGATGCAGTTTTATGTAAGAAAAGTCTTATTGATTATGACTATAGGATTGATAATTGTAGTTTAGAGAAAGTACAAATTAGAAAGGATCTAGGTGTAACATTTGATAGGGAATTAAGTTTTAATAACCACGTTGAAATTATTCTAAATAAAGCATTAAAGCTCATGGGTTTTATGCAACGTATACTTACAGATTTTAATAATATTAACTGTTTTAGGATATTATATTGTTCTTCTGTATGATCTATTGTTGAGTATGCTTGTCCAGTGTGGTCTCCATATTACAGAGTCTATGTTGACCAGTTGGAAAGAGTACAGAAAAAGTTTTTTCAATTAATACAAATTTTAAATTAAAAATTCCCAGTAAGCAAATCAATTATAATGACATTTTAAAAATACTAAACATTGACACACTTGAGAATCGACGAATTATAACTGATCTGTGTACACTATATAAAATTGTAAATCCCTACTTCAACTGTCCGGAATTACTGGAAATGATCTCCTTTCACATTCTCCAATGAACAACGCGAGCCAATACATTATTCCATGTCCCTTTTCATAGAACCAATTATGGCTTAGCTTCGACCATTTCACGGTTCTGTACTATGGGGAAAAACATTTTTGAACAGAATGATATAGATATATTTAATATAAGTTTTAATTCATTTAAAAGTAAGTTAAGTGATATTATGAAACATAAGAAAAATTTTGTATTATAGTGTAAATGGCTTTTTAGCCGTGGAATTGAAATAAATAAATAAATAAATACATACACTGATGATTTGGGATTGTTTCTAAAATACAGCAAAAAGTATGGCTATGCTGAGCTCTACCCTGATGACATCCAATGTACCTATGTACCAATTACACTTTATTGAGAAGATTCACCAAATTAATGAGGATCTGGAAGGCATATCTAAGTGGACCAACAACAATTGTTTGGTCTTAAATTAAAGAAATGAGACAACCCAACCCCAAGTTTAGCCTTGGCTCTAAAGATCTTATCATTGAGATAAAATTTAAAACCTGGGTATCTTATTCAATACAACATATACTCACCATGTTTTTAGACTTTGCAGACTCATGTACCTCTACCAATTCAGAAGAGTCGTACTCACCAAGACTAAAACGATGTTGGCCGAATTTACTATCTTTACTTAACTATGGACATTGCGAGTAAGGCCCCAGCAGATTAAGACACATACAGGTCATAAAAAAATCAATGCATTTGATTCATCTGCGGTGTTTCTGTCTGAAGACTCACCCGTTATTTAAGAACCTTGGGTTTACTAATAGCTGAAGGAAAAAGTTAATAAAAAAACATTCTTAAAGTGGATTCCCCACAGGAAAAGGGATTAATGATAATTTAATTATTTTAACATCTGAAATCACAAAGTCTTTAGCTAATGGTCAGATGGCACTGGTTGTGTCCTTGGATAGAACTGGGGAATATAACAATATAAATATCAATAAGTTATATTTTAAAATTGGTAACCTGGGGATAGCCGACATAACACTCTGCTGGGTCCAAGGGGGGCTAATAAAGGCTACTCCATTTTCACCAAACTGTTTAACATTTATGTAAATTCTAACAATATCTTCCAGCAAATCTTGTGCGATGATAAGATGATAATTTCAAGGACTGCCTTGGAACTATCTATTCAAATTGCAATTGAATATTGAGGACATTCCCTGGATCAATTGCATCAGACATCTCGGGGTGTTTTTTGATCACTCCTACTAATGAAATTTTATCAGAGGCTGGTGAAATACAGCTGGACATTTGTTGGCTACCAGATTTGTGATCAGAGTTTATTCCATTCAAAACAATCCTGTTGTTGAGTACATAAACTTTTGATACATTAACTACAATACCAACCTTGGTTTTTTTAGAAGTAAGAAAATATATAATTACAGGGTTAAGTAGGCAGAGTAAGTTTTAGTTAAAATAAACCTCGAAATAATCTTTACAATTTGCAAAAAATATTTTTGAGTAATAAAACAGAATTAGCAAAGTTAAGCAACATTTTGAATTGTGCTATGGGACTGACCTCTCAATTGACTCTTGTAGACATGTAACCACTTTTTTTCGATACATCAAAGTGAAAAAAGCATCAACAGTTTATGCATTAAATAAGGAAATATATCAAAAGTTGTGACATAAGATGAACCTCAGTTTACCAACTATATTCTTAACTCGATTCTTAATGTTTCAGAAAGTTGTTAAAAAAAGTTTTATAGAAAGAACGCAGTAAAAATCATGCAAATGTGTCACTATAGCTAGAAACTAACATCATATTTTTTAAGTCCCTTATGAGCTTATGATATTACTCCTTCCCTCCTTTTACTGCAAATTCAATGCAAAAACAATATATTTATGTGTTTAAATTTTCTGAGAATTTTTTTTCTTTTCAGAATTATAATATAAATACTCAAGGAATTCCTGCAAAAAATTATATTCTTACATCGTGGAATTTAAATTTATAGGTAAAATGTCAAAAACCTTGTGTAATTTGCTTGATAATTTGTAAGAGATATGACAGGGTAATGTAACTTCAGTTTAACCTAAGTTACATTATGTATTTGCTTTATTTCTTTAGTTAATCTAAGTCTCAAAATTTATTATTACGCATCTATATTGGTTTGCTTTAAATATGAACCTAGCTATGAACTAATTTATTACTTCAATGCTCTTAATTTTTCCAGGGAGTAGTGTATAAGCCTCATCTGTAGTATTTAAATCTATAGTTATCATTAAAAATATCAGATTATGAGAAAATTAGATGAGATTTTACCAAGGATTTTACCCAAGGTTAACAAAACATAAAGCTCTGTCGGTGATTTTGTTTTTAGATAATAAAGCTTTTTTGAGTTTCAGTTATATAAAGAAAAACCTGAGGAAAAAAATACCAATCTATGTAGCAAAAACTAATAAGGTTTAAACATTTACCTTGCTTTAAATAGAGCACCAGTGGAAGTCTGATAATGTGGCGGTACAACCAGCTCCCGTATCCTCCTGTGAGGTTCCAACCCGATGGGTTTATCTGACACAACTTCAATTAAAAAGTTTTCTAATCCCGCATCTATACATTTGTTCATGTTTCGATTGACATTGTTCTTAACTAGATCAGGGTAGTCGCCCCTGGTAACCACTCTGATACATATAAAAGGAGCTAACAATGGGGATCCCTTAAGAGTAACTTTTTCTAGAAAACAATTATAAAAAATCAGTCCGATAACATTAAATATCACTTGAGGCAACGACAGGAACGTCACGAACCTGAGGGCATAGAGGACACAGGTACTGAATATCCCGTACTGAATCCAGGGGTCTATTTCTTGCGCCGGGTCCTGAAGTTCTTTTTCTGGTACTTTAAGGGAGCTAGAAAAATACTGGAAAAGGCAAAGTACAGTCACAAATAGGGTGCAGTGAAGAAAGTGCTTTGTTCGGCTCCCTAGGGAGGCGCTTGTAAGATCTCTGTTCAGCTCCATATTTTTATTTTACAAACCAACAGTCGTCCAATAACTCTAGTTGCGTTTTCCTGATCAATATTTGATGCCCCTATTTCTTTCACTTCGAGATAACAACATCAATTACTTTTGAGAATAGAATTTAATTATCAACGTTACGAGTTTTGTTTCACAATAACCCGGGTCGATTTCCAAGGTAAACTTTAGGATAATTTCACGATTTTTCCTAATCAAAATACCCCATACGCAAACCACAAACACTCCCCTCACCACACCGCGAATGACACTGGCATTAACAATGACAGCAGAGCGTACAATCGGACATAGGATGCTCTAGTGCTTTACCTCCAAATAGAGGACGTTCGATGTTCATATTTACGTTTTCAAGTTTGTTTATATACCTGATAATAGATTAGAGAACTACCACTCCAGGCAACTGAACATTGTTCCCATATATTTATGAGAGAGGATATAGCTTGTATCATAAACGCCGTATAAAAATAGTGACACTATTTAACAGATAAAAATTGTATAAAAAAATAGAACCGGCTTTGAAAATCACTCTAAAAAGTAAAAAATAATATTTTATGTAACAGTGAAATTTTGATCTATGAAGTCGGCGTCAAACTAATTCTCAATTACTTTATCACAAACACACATTTATATATTGAGTGTTTATAATAATTTTTAATTCACTCCCCTTTTTAGTTCCATTTATACAAAGTTTTACATTTTAAATCCTAAACTAAAAAGAAAAAAATTGGAGGTCCCTAATAAAATATATAATTAGCTAATTGCTTATGAAATTTTGCCAGGCACAGTATTAATATTATAAAAATTGACGAAATTTAAAAAAATGAGTAAAATTGAACTTTATGCCAATAAAAACATGCATATTTTTTCGTGATGATATGGCGAATATATATATATATATATATATATATATATATATATATATATATATATATATATATATATATATATATATATATATATATATATATATATATATATATATATATATATATATATATTTGGCTCCGGCGCTCACCTAAATAATTGAAAATGGCGTCATTCGTCATTTTTTAAATATGTTTGCTATGGGACCACTCCGGTAATATGCTGCATATTCCCTGAAAATGTCACCCAAATTGGTCAAACCATCACGGAGTAACATAAAAAAATACATAGGATCAAATTGTTAACCTCCTTTTTTTTTAAGTCGGTTAAAAAGTTATGGACTCAATATTACGCAGAAATTCCAGAAACGAATTTGAGCCCACCGCTCACTATTCGTTGATCCGTTCGTTCGCCCGCATAGTGTGGAGCTTAGACAAGGAAAAGTGTGGAGGGTCCGGTTCATCCGTTCGCGGAAATTCCGCCTTTTGGGCGTATAATTAGGGGCTTTGACCTCGACGAACCATCCGTCCGAATGCAATCTTTAGTTATTTTTTGTGTATTTTCAAACAATGAAAGCATTAAATCCACGCGGAAGTATTGAATAAAAATTGATAAATAGTGTGGATGAAATATTCGTCCATTCGTTCAATTCTATGAATGGATGAAATTGAATTAACGAATCGAACCGGATAGTGAGTAGCGGGCTTAGAAAATGAGAGATATTTATAAAACGTCCATTTTAATTTTTTTAAATATATTATGTTGGGCCCAAAGAAGAATTTAAGGACAATTGTTAATCGCCTAAATTATAAGAAAGCCTGCTATCCAATGAAAACTAATTTAAAATTTGGACATTCATTCTTTAGGTATATTCTAATTCTTGTTTCATTTTTGGACTGAAAACTGTAAGTTATGTAGGAAATAAAAGTGTGATTTAGGAACTTGTAAATATTTTTTTGGAAATACTTTTATTTTATTAATATGTATCGCATACCTACTCAGTTGGCAGGAAATAAGTTTTTTTATCCATGAATGTTGAAAATTGTTGGCATTGCAAATGATGCAGGAAATATTTTATGGTGCGGTACTTTTTGTAGGGATGGCAACGATATATCGATATTTTGTAAATATCGATATATTTCTTAAATATATCGATATATTTTAATCGATATTTTACTACCGATATATCGAAAAAATATCGATATAATATTTTCGATATATCGAAAACATTAATCAAATAAAGCATTCACTCATGCACATGCGACCTTGGTCGAACCACGAAGCTTGGGTCGAACCGAACCAGACAAGACAACCATACCAAACATGTAGGAATGTGGACATTAGATACGACCCAATATTTTACATTTGACGTAGAGAAAATGAATTACTTTTTCTCTATGTTTGTCACTTTGTGTTTTGCTTTTGAAATTTGATTGTACACTTCCGCTTCGGCCATTAAAGTGTTAACATCGCGGAAAGGAAAGGCTGATACAAAACAGATTAGTTAGATCAATTGTTGTTTTCTTGAAAAGAAGTGTGAAAGCAACTGATCTACTTCGTAAAATGCAAAGGGAGGCTGGAACACCTGAAGGAAGTTTTAAAAAAATGATCCTTGATGTTAAAACAAGGTGGAATTCCACATAACATATGGTACATATATTTTTAGAACTTGCGCCTAAAATTAGTACTATTATCCTCTCAAACTTAGATGCTCCAATGATGTTAAAAGGCACAGAGCTGGAACAATTAAGAGAAATAAGAAGATTGCTCTACCCTTTGGAGCAAATAACCAATAAAATTAGTGACCAAAATTACATAATAATTAGTAAAATTATTCCAATGGCAGCTTGCCTTTTTGAAAGAGAATGAACAAACAAAATTAAATTACGAAATTGAAAGAAACTTAAGAACAAAACTGAAGAAAGAGTTTCATAAGAGATTCAGTGGTATTGAGAAATCACTTTTGCCTCCAATTTCAACAGTTTTAGATCCGAGACTTAAAAACTTACATTTTAAGGATCCATTTGCAATATCAACTGCAATAAAATACTTGAAATCTGAAATTGCTCAAAACGGATCATTTTCCTCTTCATCTGATTCAGATGTGGTTGTATCGGAGCAGGAAGAAGAATCTTTTGACTTATGGGCGTACCACAAAAAAATTGCTCACACAAAAAAGAGAACTGTGACCTCTGATGTGGAGGCCGATGAAGTAACTCAATATTTGAGTATTCCAGTAAGGAGTTTAAAGGAAGACCCTCTAGAACTCTGGGGGGAAATGAAGGTCGTGTACCCAAATCTATTTAAAGTGGCAATAAAATATTTTTCTGCAGTGGCAACTTCCGTCCCAAGTGAGAGACTCTTTTCCAAAGCTGGTTTGACAGCAACAAAAAGCCGAAACCGTTTAACTGGCAAATGATTGTCTAAATTATTATTTCTGAGTTCTCTTCCAGAAAGCTTACAAATAATGTAGCATAAACATTTTTATATAAATATTTTAAGTTCGAGTAAGTTTGGTTTGTTTTAGGTATATGTAATATTTTTCAAAGAAATAAATTTTAATTTTGTTTTGTGTGTTTTATTAATCTATCTGAATAAACTCCCAGTTTAATTAATAAAAAAAATTGTATAAATATATCGATATATTCAAAATATCGATATTTTTCAGTCGATATATCGAGTGTATCGATATCTTATTTCGATATATCATATGATTCGATATATCGATATATTTTTTTATTTTGCCATCCCTAACTTTTTGTAAAATATCACATTTTTTTTTAGTTTAAGACTATTTTAATAACAATAAAAATAATAATATAATTATTTGTACATTATAGGTAAGATAGACTGAAAATGAATGGACAAAATGGCTGGCTTCAGAGCCCATCCAACTGTTCAGTTAACCAACTAAGTTTTAAATAATAATTAATAATACTTTAAACCTAATGCCTAAAAATACAATTCTACGAGTATTGTATAAAATTAATATAAAACTATTTCATTAATTTACGGAATACTTACGTGGGTAATGTTTAAAAAAGTAAGAATAAAATAATTATTTTTTGTAAAGAAACTGTCAACTCGCTAATAACTTATTCTGCACAAACTTACGAAATCTGCTCTGTGACACTTGAATGATCTCCTCCGGAAGTTCGTTCAAATACTTTGCAATGAGGTAGGAATACGAACGTTCGAACAGGGCGGAATGGTGTGCTGGGATGGTAAGCGGTAAGCTTACTCTTAAATCTAATATTCACATTTTGAACGTCTGTTCTAAATCGAGTTTTGTTCTAGAGATAGGGGGGAGATATTTCGCTAAGAATCTTGTGATATAGGCACACCATATGAAGGTAGCGCCGCTGAACCATCTTGAGCCAACCAGATTCAGAAATGCATGACCAATATGATCGTATTTTCTGATTCCAAAGATTAAACGCATACAAGAATTTTGTAATTTCTGTATGCGCCCGACCACTTGCGAAGAAATACAGGGCCCGTACACTTTATCACAGAAATTAAATTGGGACAGAACAAAAGCTTCACATAATGCTGTTTTCAACTGTTTGTTTAAAACGCGTCGGTGTTCAAATATCATTTTTAGGTTCATATAAAGTATTTGAAGGCGCTTGTTAATATTCTCTGAAAATCGAAGCTCATTATCCATTATAAGGCCCAAATTTCTTGCTGATTCTTTAATTTGCAAGAGATTATTATTCATAACAATAGAAAGTGAATACTTTTCTATAAATCTTTCTTTGTCATTCTTTTTGCCAAAAATAATAACGACAGATTTATCAGAATTTAGAATTAAGTTGTGGTTTTTGATACTGCATTAAAAGTGAATAAATCAAAGTTAATAGCTGAGATGCTGATACACTTGAGTGCCATCAGCATAATAATGACTTATAGAGGACAATAATGCCTTTTGAAAGCAAGAAGTGTACATAATAAATAAAAGAGGTTCCAAAATACTACTTTGTGGCACTCCACTCAAATTTGTAAGGAACATGGATGTTTTGCCATTATAGGTCACAGCTTGTTCCCTGTTATTCAAGAATTTTTTTAAAAATAATACAGCATCTTAGACAAATCAACATAATGAAAGATTGCGCACATTATCTCTTGACATAACGTGTCGAAAGCCTTACTAAAATCGCGTAGCTCTAAAATGGTTAATTTGCCTTTATGTTTATTACTAATTATGTCATCTACTACACAGTCAATAAAGCTGTGCCACAGCCATGTCTCTTTTTGAAGCCAGACCGGATTTTTAATATTTTTTTTTAGAGATAAGATCAGACAGTTGGATTGGGCATGCATGATGGATTCTAAAATCTTGGATATGGTAGGAAAAATTTTAATATAACTTCTCAACTGCGGGCAGCGTCCTTAAAAACAAAGCCGTGTCACTGTCAGATTCTCACATGGTTGCTGAATGTTGCATATTTGTTTAAAATAGTTTCAGTTGATTTAATAATAAATACCATTTCGTTATAAGTAAATATTAATTGTAAATTTCAGTATTCCAGATATGAACTGTTACGAATAGTATTTCTTTTCAATCCTTAATTTGTAACAGTTGCCTAAATTTATGGATAAAAATTAGTTTTTGACAACATGGTTTGCGTATGTGCAGAATGCAGATTCGACGATTCCGGTAACACATTTTTCAGATGCTTCACTTTTCGGCCATAACTATTCTTATCCCCACTCATAATTATATGGTTATAAGAGAATTTGGCAACATTACTGATTTTTTAGACCATATTCCTTAGTTTGTCGGATATGAATAATGTCTTGTCTCGTAATCCCGAAAAATTTGCATTGTCCAGTGCTAAACAATACAATTTAACTTTTAAATTAATATTCCAGGGCCCAATTAGCAGTGCTAAAAAGTATGTTTATTAATTAGACAAATTTACCATTGCCGATTACCCATTTTTCGATACTAATGACATCTTAGTTGTTGTTTATTCAAAGCAACTTCACTTACTTTGTGATATTGCTCAACTAAATTAATAACCCTTCTCACAGTTGGTAGTCCTAACCACCCTAACGTATATACCATTACTCAAACCGATATCCAAGAGTGAAATAACGATAGAAAAAGAATTTTGTCTATGTTGAAGTAGGCATGAAATAAAAATTTAATTGAAAATAGTGTGGATGAGATATTTGCCAATTCGTTGATTCGACCATTAGTTAATTCATATGTACGACGAGCCGTCTTGAGAGGGAAGCTGCAGCCTCAAACCTTTCGTAATTGGGACACTGCCCCGATTTCCCCGAAAGACGTTCATTTGTCCCGAATTTTGTTTTTTGATAGTTTCCTAAATAAAAACAACTGTTTTAGCTAGAAGTCAACAAAGTAAACATTCTGAATTTAAATGAGGAGTCCGAATAATTTCGATATTACGCGAATCTATATAAAAAGCTGCCTAATCGCTTAATTTCTCGCGCGGCAGTAATATCGTTGCAACCTGTTTCGCCCCGGTGTGTTGAGTGTGTAGCTTATGGCTGGTGCTGATTTACTGAAGGCATTCGGCGTGTGAGTACTAAATACTGAATCATCAGTAAATTACTTTCGTCTAGCTCCGGTCCGATTTACATTTAAACCTCAGTAAGTATCTGCAATAGCTTTGTGAATCTTAGCCCTCCAGGAGAATGTGACGTCCGAATTGATTAGAAAAAACATATTGCTCAATGTGTGCCGCCAGTACCTCAAACAAAGTTGACAATGTATTAAAAAAATATAGCGGAACAATGTGTCTGTAATATTTGTGATCATGTTCTAAAACCGAATAGACATGCTATAGAATGTGCTAGACGTTGTTCTTGGGTGCACAAAATGTGAATTTCAAGAAATTTTTACCCAGACCTAGAGCTCAATACTTGGGTTTGTAATGTCCGTACCAAAAGAGAGTTTAATTTGGTGTTAGACAACGTGTTTAATTTAAATGAAACCAGAGATCCTAAATCCCAAACGTCGTCAATTGGAACATTAGCGGCAACCGAACCGAAAATCAAAACAATGATTTCTGCACTTTTAAAGGAAAATAATGTCTCAGACAAGGACAAGGATGTTATATCTAGAATGTATATTTTAATAGATAATAGGGTAGTACTTAATACAACCTTAGAAGAAATAGAATGTGAATTAACTTAACTAAAAAAATCTGGTCAGGCTCAAATGAAAACTTCACAATACACTGATTATATTGAAGGAAATAACAGTGAGTAACCCAAATATGTCTTGTCTGACAATATTTTGATTTACAATATCTCCGAATTAAACTATAAAGAAACCAATAATCGATTTGAACATGACAAGACACAGACTGATGGAATTGTACAAAAACTTAAAGTCAGTGTCGATGGAGAGTTTAGAGTGATTAGTCTCTGGGTAAAGTAAATCTCGGTAATTAGAAACTTAGGCCAGTCAAAGTGATTTTTGCCAGTCAAGATATTGCAAAACAGTGCCTCAAGCCTAGAGAAACAAACAACTGAAATATTGAAGCTTTAGTTTGAATGCTGATTAAAGGTTGTCGCCCACCTGCCCTTCGCAGCACGACGCGATGTTGCCCATGACCTAACAGCGACGGATAGTAATGTTACCCAGTTTGCCGGCGGATACTGGCTCGTGGCTGACCGTGTCCTCAGTTGTGAACGGGGGTTAGTTTTCATCTATAAGTGACAGATTCACCCTGTTTGTCAGCAGTAGTTCCGATGATGAAGAAGTTGTGGAAGTGATGCTAATTGGCAGATTGCACTATTGGCAGAAGACGAATAAAGAAGAATCACAAGAGGAAAATGTAGATCCATCCTATTAACTAAAGGAGGGCAAATTTTGGAGAGTTCCATCATTTTAGAATTAGAATGTCGCCTAATTTACTTATTGTCACTTAAGTCGTAAATGTCCTTGTATTTCTTAACCAAAGAAATTAATTTTTTCTAATCCATTTTAGCTCTCTTTGTGTGTTCTGAAATCTGAACAACTACCAAAATATTGTAAAAACAAATATGCACGTGAAAGGTTTTCACAAATTGATGCTGGTCGGCGCTGGTCGGTGACGGCCAGACCATCACGACACATTTCGTTATTTGCCGGCCAGGCCCGGAGACCGGCAATCCATTCCAGCGGCGTTCGCCAACGGATCGCACCGCGCCGATCTAGTAAGCGTTAGTCTATTTACTCCAGTGGCGTAACTACACCCCCGCTAGCCCCCGCAACGCGGGGGGCCCGCTGATGCAAGGGGCCCGGCCGGCCCGTTGTTAAAATATAATTTTTACCTGCAAAATACCAATATGTAAAAAGCAGTAAAAATCGTTAAAAAAACACTGTCAATGAATATCACCATAAAAGCCAGTATTTTTTAAATCGCGAACGTACTCATTTACCTACCTGCTGTGTTTATCTTATTATTATTGGGGGTTCACCGAACAGCACAATTTTAGTTCCGAGAATCTTCAGCAGTCAAACGTTTGGCTGGCTAGTAAATAGGTTTTATTGAGTGTTTGAAAAGCAAATAATTTTTTTGTATAGGTGGTTGAGTAATATAATATTATAGCTTGGTGAGATTTAAGTGCGTTTGTATAGACAGTTGTTATATCTATAGGAACTTCAGACTTGAAAAGTACATCCCCTGAAGACAAAAACAACTGCCACTGTTAGTTGCATTTGCTATTGTACCAAAGAATAAAGGTAAAATATAGGTATAAAAATGTTTACGTCTTTTAACAACCTACTTATTGTCACAATATTTTGTTACTTGAAGTAGGTAATATAATTATGGGTAAAAAAAATCAATTAAAACAATATTTTTTTAAATCGTTTAAAACAGTCTAAAATAAATTGATAACGGGATAGTATAGATTTACCATTTCTACATTAAACAGCGAACCAAGGAACCCACATTTTTTTAAATATTAGAGTTTAAAGGTTGTTATTATTTTTGCTGCAGAAATGAATCCTGATGGCAAAAAAAAAAGTTTCACAAGTGGGGCGGCAAAAAAGCGAAAGAAAAAGTTATTAGAAGAGGCTAAAGAAAAACTTCCTAAAATTGATACGTTTTTGTCAGCTAATGTTAAGACAAAACTTGTAGATCACTCTACGAGCGCTCAGAATACTGAAGTAAGTCAAGACCAACCGAATAAAGATTTAGAAATACTTTCTATTAATATACAAGCAAACCAAGAAAGTAGCACATCAGTTACAGACAGTAAAGGTAGTGAACTTAATCAAATATCCGATAATATCGCAGATAGTAGTGTGTCAGGTTCGAATGCAGATGAAAACCATTCAATTAGTCTTTTTAATGTTAACAATGAGTATCCTACCGATTTCGCGCATTTCTTAGATGTTGACATAATACGCTGCAATAATTTAAGAGAACTAATTGTTCGTTATAGCAAGACCTAAGGGACCTTTTCCGAAGGATTCTAAACAAAGGTGCTTTTCGGAAAGTTATTATTACACCAACGATATTAACGATTTAACAAAAATTAAAGAACATTTTTTGGCTCAGTCACATCTAACGAACTGTTTTATTTATGATACTTGAAAAAAGATAATACGATTGACAGGGATAATATGGAAGTATTAAGTCATGAAGCAGACTTTTGGCGGTTACTTCTGGATAGATTATTTCGTATAACTTTATTATTAGCTAGAGGTATGTTAGCATTTCATGGACATACAGAAGATGTTAGTTATAGCTACCATGGGAATTTTCTTTCCATAGTTCACTTACTTTCTAGATATGATATAGTTTTAAAGCAAGTACTTGATAAGCCAAAAGGAACCATTAAATATCTGTCACCAAAAATACAAAATGAAATAATTTCAATGTTAGGCGCAAATTTAAAAAGTACTTTTTTAGAAAAAGTAAAAATGTCTCCTTTTTATTCCATTCTAACAGATACTACACAGGACATAACTAAAATAGACCAACTCAGTATGGTAATTCGATATTTGAATTAAATAACGGTGAAAATGGTTCAATAAAGTCTATACTAATTCAAGAAAGTTTTTTGGGGTTTATTAAAGTTATGTCACACTCTTCCGCCGGAATCACGTCTTATTTTAAACACAATAAATGATTTAGGACTAGATATACATAAATGTAGAGGCCAGGGATACGATGGGGCGAGTGTAATGAGTGGTGTATACTCCGGTGTACAAAAGAGAATTAACGATATAGAACCAACTGCTATTTATATGCATTGTGCCGCGCATTTACGCGATTAAAGGCGTGAAAGAGCTTGAAACGTTTTTTGTAAATTTAGAACGTGTATATTTATTTTTTGGATCTTCTTTCTACATTTACTGAAAATTCCTCAATAAAACTAAAACGGTTAAATCCTACCAGGTGGTCCGATAGATTACAATCTTTGACTGCCATAAGATTTCGTAACACAGATATAGTTAAAGCTCTCAGTAAAATTATATTAACATCTAAAAAAAAGAAGAGCGGGGTGAAGCAAAAACCGTATTAAATAATATTGAAAGTTTTGAGTTTGTTTTTCTGTGATTTCTCGACACAATATTACAAGAGATAAATATTATATCAAAAGCAATGCAAAATTCGGGTGCAAGTTTAAATGAAGTAGTGGCCCTTTTAAAGAAAACAATGGATTGTTTGTCTGAAACTAGAGATAAATATTTAGAACTTAAAGAGAAAGCCGTCAAAACTTCTCAAAAATGGGGTATAGTCATTGCAATTTACTGTCAAGAGAGCACCAAAAGTAAAAACGCACTTCGATGAAATTGGTTATGGAATTTTAGATTTTTAGATTCGGAACACAGGTTTAAAGTTAATATATTTTATGTAACATTAGATATTATAAGCGCTCAAATAAACCGCCGTTTTAAATCATTTTGCCATGTAAATAAAATGTTTAATTTTCTGAATCCGTCTTCTTTTTTTTAGTAACTAAAGAAAATATTATTAAAAAAGGGAAGGAGTTACAAACATTTTATAAAAATGACTTTACTGAATCAGAATCCCTGGGCCTCGAACTAGTTGCTATAAGAAATAATAGATTTGTATATAAGGATATTCAGAATCAAAATATTATAAGCATAAGCGAGTTCTTAAAATATTTGTTAATAGACAGAATTAAAGTGTTAATATTATATTTAACTTTACCCGTAAGCGTAGCCACTAACGAAAGATCTTTCTCAAAATTAAAAATTATTATCTATCTAAGAAATAAAACTTCTCGGGAGAGATTAGACTCTTTGTCTATCTTAGCCATTGAAAATGATTTGGCAAATGATCTTGATGTAAATAAAGCCATTACCGATTTTGCAGAAAAGAAAGCGAGAAAAAAAGACTTTTAATTATTATTTGTTTATTTATTGTTATATATGGTACATGGTCCTGTCTCACAGTTTTTGTGCCAAGCCGATAGAGATAACAGAAGGCATTAAGATAAGCAAATATGCGTAATAAATACCTGTCCGAAAATTAACCAACTGCAAATTTTTGGTCAAAAGTTTACTGGGCTTTGTTTATTTTGATGCCCTCTAGAAAGCCTATATCAGTTTGGCACAACAGTAATTGTAAAACACGCTATATATTATTATATGTTATGTTTTATTCTAATTTTATTTTTTGTATTTTGGTAATATATAGATGTACACCTACCGAATTGAAAGTTTTTTGTGTGGTTGGTTTAAATTATATTTGACCATATTGTAGGCCGATAAAAATTTTAAACTTTTAAGAGAATAATTTTTAAAAATGGTGAATGCGCCACTTATTTAATCAACCTATTGGCATTGGGGGGCTTTTTGTCGATAACTGCGGGGGGGCTCAAAATTTGTAGTTACGCCACTGATTTACTCACATCATGACAGATATCCTGAACGAACGACACCCTCCAAAAGTATTTTTGAACATATCTGCGGACCTTTAAGAGAAAACGATGCACGCCCCTGGTAAAGCTGTGCACCCATTTTTATCACTGAAATATGTTCTAGTTTAAATAACCTTTCACTTCAATATTTCAGTCGTTTTGCAGAAATTGGGAATAAACAAAAAAAAATATTTAACACTTTGAATCTCAGAAACGAAGCGGTTTCTGACCCATGTTGATATGGATTTTTAGTTTTACTTTTGGGTTAGGAATCTCCCCACGAGCGATGACACATGTTTCTTGAAACACCTGGTTTATGCTAATATGTTAAGGCGGCATTTTGTTCTGCGTTGTACTACTATAGGGCGCTATTGTGTTACAATGCCCTTTTAATGCAAGCGTTGTTTTGTTATAACGCTGTTTTAATATATGTACTCTATTTTGTCACGCACTTTTTTGATACAGCGGTATATAAATACCACTCTTTTAACTAGTGCTCATTTGCACAGAGCGGTTTTATTTACAGAGTCATTTAATATATAATTCAAGGATGATATCGATTTTAATTATGTCAATTTTGACAACTGTCAAATTTGATATTTTAATATAACCTACGACCAAAGCAC
Source organism: Kuschelorhynchus macadamiae (assembly GCA_030620095.1). NCBI lineage: Eukaryota > Metazoa > Arthropoda > Insecta > Coleoptera > Curculionidae > Kuschelorhynchus > Kuschelorhynchus macadamiae. The sequence goes on from JAUTXW010001380.1 coordinate 936,213, forward strand.
CATAAACTACACAGGATAGTTACTTCTCGCAAGCGTAACGTTCGCCAATTTCTTGCCGACCACAAAGGTCAATGACCGGGTGCGTGACGTATTCCGGCTCTCTCAGTCTAAAGATTTAGTATTAGTTACATTGCTCTATAATAGAAAGTTGCCTTTTAAGCATTGTTTTTTCAATACTCGTTAGTTTTTAGTGGTAATAGGTCACACAAGTTTGAAAAAGTGTTGAAGAAAGAATTAAAACAATTTTTATAACTGATATATTTACTTTTGCAGGAGTCTACATAGCAAAAAACAATGTCTAGGAATATGTGTGTTGTGTATAATTGCAAAAAGAGTTACAAAAATCACGTACGAGGCTATAGATTATAATTTTTTTTATTAATTTTTAAGGCAAGTTGTGTTTTCTTTTAATATATAGCAATTTTAATTTTTGCCCGGGATTGTTGCTTTTTTAGTATTAATGCACATCTCAACTTTCTTAATTAATCTGAAAGTTATTTATACTTAGGTATCAGAAACCTCTGTAGTTATTGTGTTTTTTGTTTCAGTTTTCATTGTAAAAGTGGTTATATTTAGGTATATTTATGGCAATAATAACAATTAGATAAATAACAATTTATATATATATATATATATATATATATATATATATAATATAAAAAAAAACTAAAAAGAAAATAAGATTTCATGTGGTGATTTTTTTCGTATATCCAAGAATTAAAATATGATTTGTATATGGCAATCGTCGGACATTTAGTTTCCCGTTATTTTTAAACCACTTTCACTTTACTGATTACTTTGAAGTTTTTTACATATGTAGATCGGAATATTTGATAATTGTAAAATCTATCAAAATATGACAGTTCACCTTCATTTCTCGAAAACTTAATGTGATTAAAAAAAAACGTGTATCATTGCAAAAAAAAAGAAAAAAGTCATTCACAAAATATAAATAAAACGAATTAAAGAATCGATTTTGTCTATTTTCACTGAATTTTTGAAAAAACTGCTATTTTTGGTTTAAGTAATTGTTTGATTTTTTCGAATACTATACCTTTTTTATAAACAAATAAATCATCAAGAAGAATTAAAAAATCGAATTATTTTATAATAATATTGAAAGGACCAATTTTTCATATATCAGGTGGCTCCTCCACTAGGTCATATGGTCAATGACCCCCCAATAAATATTTCCAAACAGAAACAAATAAATAAAATAATACATAACTTATATTTTATCAATTTTTTTTTATTTGAAAATTCTCTATTATTCTAAGCGATAAACTCGATTGACCACTTAATTCCGCGATACACTATCGATGCCTCGCACCGCGATCTCCGGAGATTTAATTTCGTTGGCATCGATCACGGCTGACGGCTCGCGTTGACCTCATGGTTATAAACGGAGGCGAGTTTTTCCCGAGTGTTCCCGATCAAATTTTCACAGGGGCGCATGGGTAAAATACGGCTTACGTTGGCAAAGCCGCGCAGAGGAAACTTAAATAATTTTGTCAGTTGATAAGTTTAATGTGGATCGTGTGACAGGTTGTGATTACGATTGCGTATTTTTATAGATTTTATTTTCAAGACTTTACATTTTGTTTGTTGATTTTGTGGTTTAAATTTACGTTTATAAAGAATACCTTTCTTTACGGTGTTTTAGAATATTAAGACTTTAAAAGCCGTTTTCAATTATTTTGGCTAGCTAAATTTTAGGAAACGACTTTAAGACCAGTAGTCAACCTTTGCCGAAAATAAAAATTAAGCAAACAAGTAAAGACAGAGAAGTAAATCGTTATTCTAGTATAAAAAAAATATCTGCTGTACGGTTTTCGGACACATTCTTAAAACCTAAAAATCGCTCTTGAATGCTTCCGTCTGTTTTAACGTAGCGTATTACTATAGATAATTGGCTAAAATTAGTGATCAGTTGTTTCGTCCAGAACAATAGCAATGAACCGCGCCTCGCCAATCTCCTGCTTAATTCTTTTAAGAATAATGATTGCAACCGCGTAAATTAAATCATTCTGGATTCGATTCGACGTTCCGCGAAAAAGGCTAGACTAGAGAAGTAAATCTTGAAAATTTCCTCTATTTGAAGAAACCTTTGTTTCGTCATGACCTCCAAATCCCAATTCGTGCTGTCCGAGAAAACAAACAACATCGATAAGTCTTCTTAATATTTTCCAACTGTTTATTAAGGGCGTGTTCAATTCTGGTTTTGCCGAAGACTTTTTCTTTTATGACGGCCTGTAAATGCGCTTTGGACATAATGTGACTTTTTACAGCTTTATGGAAATCGTTTAAATCGAAAAAACCAGTTTTATTCCAGAGAGCTTTTTCATTTTCAAAAAGCAATCAAGGCCAACAAAATATTTTACTTATATTTTCACACCCTGTTAGCCATTTAAATTGTTCGTATTGTTTTTCCGGATAAAAATGTCTAATTCAGTTTTTCATTTTTGTGGTTAAATTTTTCATAGGCGATTTTGCCCTGTCTTTGGAAATTATTTGAAGTTGAAGACCACATATTCACACACACTCTTCTTACTAAATTCTCCAATATTTTCAACGTTATTACCGACAGCCGAAGTTGACGGTATTTACATATCCACGTCCGTATTATTGTCTTCCATATCGCACCATGCACGACGCGACGTACGTATCACACAACACACGGATATCCGTTCAAACAAAGAACTTACTCCAATAGCTTCCGCCACCACTTAAAGCACGCGACTGAAATGCAAACAGCCAGTGGAAAGTTCATTAACCTCTGGCTCGATTCACAGGAAATCAAGCATACAGGACTTGCCTCCAGAGAAGTTAGCGGGCCGCATAGGTTCTATTCGATATTCTATTGTGGCTGCGTCGGAGTCAAGGCCGCATTTATTATGGGCTTGATAATTAAGATAATATTTTCGCATTTTTAATATAAACTAAATTAACGGTTTCCTATTTCAAAAATTACATTTTAGAAGATGTTTTGTAATTTTTTTTTTGGGGAAGCACTGCTTCCTTTGCTTCCATGGACTGCACGCCCCTGATATTTATACGAGTATAAGATGTCTTATATAAGATGTGTCTTGTGTGTCTGTGCGCTGTCAGTTGTTGCCATATAAGACGAAACCACTTTTTGTATACGTATTTTTGTGTTACTAAAGCGCCATGCTTACTCATAGGGTTAAATATGCCTACGTTTGTTTGAATATTCACTTCGACGTCTACATTTAAGGAACGTATGCGTGGGGTATGTATAAATATGTACAGGGTGGCCGTTCTATTACGGGACGATACCTTTTCTCGGAACCTGTAAAAGATAGCAAAAAAAGTTAAATACAAAAGTTGTTTGAGGTAATCTGAAGTTTTATTTTATGTATGTATTATGTCTACAGGGTGTCTAGTTTTTCGTGGTCCGGTACCAACTTTCTTATTTCAAATGGGATACCCTGTATATAGTGCCATTTTTGGATTCTCTACAAAATTCTAGATATAATTTATGTATATTATTCTATACATAAACCCAACCGTTTTTGACATATCTTATTCTTTATGTCAAAAGTGACGTTTGCAGGCGTCAACTTAAATGTAGATTTCTCCTGCTTAAAATCGTTTTTTAAATAAACATGATCAGGGTGGTCAAAAACTAGCGTTTAAAAATTAAATGAGAAAATCGCTAAAAGTATTTTTTTTTTCAAATGGACACCCCATAATTTTATAAGTTTATCTCATTAAGCATTAAAAATGAGAGTGACTTTGATAAAGAATGTCTGTTTCACACAATTTTGTAGTTTTCGAAATATTGGCAATTTAACATTTTTCTATTAAAAAAATTCTATACTTACAACTTTTAAAGTTTGCTATTAGTTGGCCATGACGTCCAGGCTGAAATAAAACATGATCGAGCACTACAGAAATGAAATGGCATTGATAGGATAACAAACTTTATTAAAAAAATATCTTATAGATATCTAAAAACAGAAAAAAAAAACGATTATACCTAATAATGAGAAAAATTTCTTTTTTAATTAATTACAAATAATAAACGTATCTATCTAATTCTTACTTAAAATTAGAAACTATTGCAAATATGGCCACAATTTTCCGCAATACATATTGTAAAGACTGTTTCTAAATGTAAAGCTGCCTTCGCTACAAACTGTCCTTGATTAAGTAAATTCACACCTTCTTGGATTCTTTGTCGCAATTCATTTACAGTCTTTGGCCTCTCCTGGTAAACAATACTTTCTAAGGTACCCCATAAAGAGTAGTCCATGGGAGTCAAGTGTGGGCTTCTGGGTGGCCAGGCAAGATTGCCGTTTTCTACAATCCAATATTGTTATCGATTGGACAGGTAGTCAGATATTTCTTGGTTCCTATGGTAAGGAGCGCCATCTTGGTGCCATATTAAATTTCTCAATTTTTTCTGGGGAAATCCGTTTTTAATTATCTGCTGGATATCATTTCTTAAGAGGTCATTATATCTTCTAGCATTTAAATTTTCCTCTTAAAATACTGGACCTAAATCCTTGACGGCCAAATTGGGCACCAAATCTTAACGGATCTTCGCCCTTCGGTTTTTACCTCAACTATTTTCTTTTCGTTTCTGTTGCTCCAGTAATGTATTTTTTTTTCTGTTAAATACCTTGCTTGCAAATATAATATAGATTCATCCGTCCAAACAATATTATGGAAAACATTTTCCGAAAAATGTTTATCGATTATAGTTCTGCAAAACTCTAACCTTCTATTATAGTCTTCTTCCAATTTTTGAACGGTCAAATACTTGTAAGGTTTATAGCTATTTATCTTCAAACACGTTTGGACACTAGTTCTTCAAGTCCAGAGTCCAGACTCTTCAAAATGTAACTATATATTTAACTGATTTTCTTCACTCAAGACATGGCGGCTTCTTTGTTTTTTCTGAATCAAACTGTAATTTCTTCAAAACATTCGTAGACTCTAGCAAAAACCTTCTTTTCCGCTTGACGTCTTAGAGGAAATTCGGTAACATAACTTCTTAACGCTAATACTGGACTTTTATTGCTAGATAAATAGCACTGCAGCATATCGGCTCTTTCTACTGGGGTATACATTCAAACATTAACATCAACAGTAATAACAATAAAGACTAACAATTATGTAGAATACACTAATAGCAAACTTAATAAGTCCTGATTATTTAAAAAACGATATTGAGCAGGAGAAATCTATATTTAAGTTGAGGCCTGCAAACGTCATTTTTGACGTAAACCATAAATGTCAAAAACGGTTAGGTATAGGTATAGAACAATATACATAAATTATATCTAGAATTTTGTAGGGAATCCAAAAAAGACACAATATACAGGGTGTCCCATTTGGAATGAGAAAGTTAATACCGGTCCAGCAAAAACTAAACACGAGATAAGGTATCGTCCCATAATACAACGACCACCCTGTACACACCTAGCAGCGTGTAACGAGTTTTCTTTGAAGTATCGACCAGCCAGCAGACCTCTCCGCAAGCACACACCATGCGGCAGTATTGCTTTGCTAATCCAGTATGCGACTTTATGGGTTTAACGACAAATGTTGAATTTGGTACCGATCCACATATGCACAATTTGACAGTAGTACCAAATGTATAAATTTAGTTTGATACAATTTTGTCCAGCAACTTTTCATACAGTTTCCCTGATTTCACTTAACAGTTTTTGATCAGTCTTGTGAAGGACAAGTAATTTGATCCATACGCTTCAAATATTTGCTTCTATGATAGGCATTTTTCAAATTGCCATATTCCATGGATGAAATGTATAGCATTTTTGTTAGATTTATTATCTTCCCTAATACAACTATAGTCAAACGAATAGGTATAGAAATTTCAGAAAAGCTACACATGGAATGGAATAAGATTATTACGAAAAACAGTACTTTTATTTTGAGAAATGAGACAAGTTTATCAGATTTGATTTTTTATTACAATATGCAAATTGATTTTGATTAAATATATACCATAAAACTAAAAACGCATTTCCTGGGGCTTTCATAGCTACCAAATATTTAACTAATGATACCCGGGCTATAGGACTTATAGAAAAAGATTTTGTATTAATTGCTAAGTGTCTCATCTCATATAATATATGGTTAATTATCACATCATAAATACGCCCCTAGAATTGTACACCCTTCGTCCAGTCGATATTATAAGTAATGGTAGAGGGGGAAATGAGAAGTAAGGGACTGAATGCACCGACTTGATATTCTAGGTTTTCAAAATATAGGTTATCAGAAAGGTAAACAAACACAATATCAGCATCAGACGAAAAATAAACAGGGTTTTAGCATATAAGTAAAAATAATAATTATTTTTACGGGTTTTAGCCCAAAAAATGATGCATGAGCTCATGGCTGCGCGTCTAATATTCGAGATGATGGTTAAATTGAACGTAATAATGTAATAATGATCAAAAAATATTGTGCGAGTGCCCCAGTCCTGGACTGGATTTTCAGACAAATGGGAGTCATAGCTGCACAGTGTTGCCAGCTTGGTAGATTTTTCACTAGATCTAGTGATTTTAATAGTCATTTAGTGGATTAATGTCATCAAAATCCACTATGGTGGAAATTCTAGTGGAAATGACATTTTTTAGCGGAATTTTTAGTAACATTTAGAATTTTTGTAGAGTGGTGGTGAATTGTCAAATTTTATAGTGCATATTTGGTATGAAGTTGCCAATTTTAATGATACAAATGAAATTATGACAATTGACAATCCATTTGCCTCCTTTGCCTTGGAGCTTTTGGACTTTGGTATTGCCTCAGTCAAATACTGAGGTTGAAAGGTTGTTTAGCCAACTTAGCCTAATTAAAACTAAAATTTGAAATCGATTAAATTTTGATACTTTAGTTTCCTTGATTTACATAAGGTGTGGTCTTAACAGCATACAACAGTGCTATGATAACTACGTAATACAAATGAGACCTCTGGACCATGTGATATGATTCCTGAGTATAATCTGTATAACGATGTAGATTTATTAGACATATTTGTTTAATTTGCTTCTGCAGTTCGGCTTTAGTAGTTTAATTAATTTAATGCGTTATGTAAATAATTTTTGTTGGTATATCTAAGAATCATTAGTTCCTTGTTTTGTTTGGAAAATTTTACTAAACCGGAAGTATATGTCAACTTGTTTATTTAAAATAGAATACCCTGAATATTATTTTATTTTTGGATTTTACTATTCTAAACAAATTTCATGTATAATGTCCTATAAGTCTCACGGTTGCTGACATTTCATATTAAAAATGACATTTGCAGGCCGAAAAATATCTGCCAATTTTTTCTAAACGGAAGCTTTTATTGTTTCACTTGGGTATGTTTCTTTATAAACAAAGATCTATTTAGCAGATTTAGTGTGAACTTTTGATATTTATTAATACAAGGTGTTCAAAAAATAAGAATGAAAATTGTATTTAAAAAAAAACTATCAAAAATAATTTTTTTTCAAATGGAAACCACCCATTTGTATAATCACTTCCCATTGTCCAAATGATATTGTTCAAGAAGAAATTGTTTCCCTTGTTACCAAGTTAAAATGGATGAAATTTATGTTTGCCTAATATCGTGTGAACTATTGATTTGGATAATCCTGACTCCAAGGCAGCTTATCTTATCGACATTATACAAAGACAACCAGTTCTATTAATTCTGAATGCCAATAAGACGAGATTATAAAAATTGGTGCTTTACATTTGAAAAAAAAAAAGATTTTTGATAGTTTTTTTCAATTTAATTTTTATTCCTTTCCACAAAATCTGCTAAATAGGTCTTTGTCTACAAAGAAACTTACCCAAGTGAAATAATAAAAGCTTGTGTATAGGAAAACGTCATTTTTGACATAAAATATCAAAAATGTTAAAAACGGTGAGAGTTAGGTATAATATGTTATACATGAAATGTCTAGAATTTTATGTAGAATCCAAAAGTAAAATAATCTACAGGGTATGACATTTAAAATAAGCAAGTTGACATCTACTTCCGGTATAACCGAAAGTGCCGCCAGCTTGAAAATATTTTAGCTGAGTGGTCTCCTTGGACAATAGAATAGTGACAATTTTTCCTAATTATAGTTTTTCCATATTCGATCGATGCAGGTGGGACACCCTGTATAATATGATAATAGTATTAGTAGTCTGCGCAATTTCTGTTTAAACTTTATTCTGTGCCACATTCCAGAAAATTTAAAAAAATTAGAAATAAATCACCCTTAAAAAATAACCGTCACTTATATTAAGGGTAGTTTTCATGATATGCTCGGGACATAAAAGAGCTATCCACAAAAATTCAGTTTCGCCATAATTTTGTTCAGTTTGACTGGGGTATTATAAAAGTAGTAACCAGTCTTTTAAGAGCAAACAAAAGGCAAAATCTTAAATTTTGTTACGTATTACAAAGTTTTAATTCCAAGTCAGTATTAATCTTTAAATTTGTCAAAGTTAGTTGGCAATTAACGTATTCTTGTTTTTGTAGTGGATTTCGAAATAGTTTATTAAAAATTTTTTTTCTGAGTCCGTCCATTATTTTCAACAGCTATGTTTTGATTTTGATAAGTTTAAACTATATGTTTTCTCTATTTTATTATGTATGCGTTGTAACTATAATTTTTTTCTGAATTCGTCCATCATTTTCTAGAGCTGTTTTGATTTCGGTAAGTTTAAACAAACTATATTTATTCTCTATTTTATTATGCATGTATGCGTTGTCCCTATCAAATAAAGTGTCACACTCCGTTTGGCTCTACATATGTATATACCATTTTATTATCTCTGTCCGAAATGTGATCCAAATCCAAAGGACCTCTCCTAAATTTTGGTCTTTAAATTAATTTCTATTCCCTGCATGTAATAATACTAATATTGATATCTTCACAATAGGGGAATTTATATTAGATATGTCAATCCCTAAGGGTTCTCCTTATTCCGGGATTGCCTGCATAATCCCGGGATTAGACAATGAAAAAAAAAGGTAAGTTTCCTTTCCCCCGAACTCCCCTCGTTATAAATATTTCCTTTTAACATAATAATTTCCTTTAACATAATATACTGTCTTTAAACGTTTTTATTGGGCGCCATTTTGTTCCACCATATCCGATTTGTGCCAATGTTTTACCAGTTTCTACTTATGCCAGTGGCGGCTCGTGAGTATATTGAAGAGTGAGGCTACATGAGGTTAATTTTGTTTAAATGTGAATAAATTTCCACGTCGCCCATGAGGTATTATTCTGCGACGCGTTGACCTTTTTTTTTTAATGGAGGTCATCGCCAATAGCCCTACTAAACCATTAAAAACTAAAAAAATAAACTCTAAAAAAAGTAAATAAAAAGTAAACAAAACAAGTAAAATATGTACATCTATCACTAAAATATAGCGGTGATTGCGTTAATAAAAACATAATTTAGTTTATTAAAACTTAAAATAAATAGTTGTATGAAATAAGATAAAAAAACTACTTTTTGTACATTAAATCGATATGTCTGTCTTTTAAGGTTGCAAATTTATCTATAATTTGGTCGTAAAAGTTTTGGTCTTCACTAAGTTCTGACAGTAATTCCTGCTCTATTGACATCATTGCTAAACCCGAAAGCCGTTCTTGTGTCATTATGTTTCTTAGGTAGGTTTTGATCCGTTTAAGACATGAAAAATTTCGTTCGGCCGATACACTTGTTGCGGGAATAGTTAAAACTAAATTAAAAAGCTTATATGCTTCCGCAAAAATTGCTTTAAAATCTTTAAGTAACAAAGCTAGACTTTTTTCGACATCTAAATTTGAAAATTGTTCATCCCTATACAATAAAGAAAGCTCATTCTTTAATCTATCTCTGTCAAAAATGTTTGGATAATTTTTTAATAAATTATTTAATAAGTCGTCTGGAAAGCATTTAACATATTCCGAATATTTTGTGCAATCGACTAAAGCAAAGAAATTTAAATTATTTAAATTTTCAAACCGCGTCCCTAATTGAAGAATTATACAATCTATTATTTCGAAATATAATATTTTATATTTAGTAAAAATATCAAAGTCGCTAGAACATTGCCCTCGACGTGTGTTAGTTGGCAGAATAGTGGCTTTTTTAGCAATATTGAAAAGTTCTTTGAAATGGTCCTCGTTTCTAAATTCAATAATTCGTTGCTTGGGAAGGTTTATTTGCGAAATGCAGTAATTTATATCTAAATGCTTTAACTGTAATATTTGAAACAGTACATCAGTGCAACTAAAAATTTGTTTATAAATATGCGTTAAAAGGCAAAATTCGAAATCATTAAAATGCTTTAGAAATCCTTTTGCACCATTAATAGATTCTGTTCCAGAACTTAAGTCATTAATAATAGTTTCAAATACTATAATTAAATTGTCCCATTCATTAGCCACTAAGTTTAAAATTTTAGACCGTGTATACCATCGCGTTTCTACAGCTCGCGGAATTCTTTTACCTACTATCTGATTAAGCACAAAAGACCGTTTTGGTGATTGGTGGAAATAATTTGGTATTCCTAATAAAGTGGCAAAAAATATACGACTTTGGGTAATCAGTTTTGTTCCCTGTTGTAAAACTAGATTTAATCTGTGGGCGCAACAATGAGTAAACATAGCTAAAGGAGCAATAGATCTAACTTTTGTTTGAAGCCCATTTATTTCACCTTACCTCAACACTAGCCCCATCGTAACACTGCGCGACCAATTTATTTTTAAAGTCATAAGGCTCTAAGCTGTTTTGTATTAAATGAAAAAGGCTCTCTGCTGTTCTATTATCGCTAACGTCAAAAAATCCTAAAAATCTTTCTTTTAAAGATCCGTTGGTCACATACCTAACTGTTATCGAACACTGTGATTTTTCTGTTATATCAGTACTATCATCCGCAATTACGCCAAAAAAACAACAATCGGTGTCATTGATTTCTTTTTTTATATATTCTTGAATATAGTCATGTATGCAACCAATTAGTTCATTTTGTATAGTCTTAGATTGCCCCGTAAAAATATTACTAAATTTAGCACAATGTTCAGTAAGTTCGGCATTTCTTTTTATTAAGTATGCAAATATTTCCTTAAAATTGCCACGGTTAAAAGAATCTGTTGTTTCATTATGACCTCGAAATGCCAAGTCCTGTTTACCCAAAGTAATAGTAACATCAATTAAATAATTTAATAATAAACGGTTTTTTCGAACATTTTCATTATAAACAATTTTATTAAGACTTGCATTTTCTTGTAGTGCATCCGCAATAGTCGCCCTATTTTGCTCCAGTCTTGTAAGTGCTACCGAATTTTTAATATGCTCTCTTGAACTTTCATGCGATTTTACTGCTCGTGAAAAATTTTTTAAATCCGAATATCCGCCCCCTCCAATTATTTTTGACGCAACCTAATAAAATTCAAGGCCAACAATATAAGCTTTCTTTATAAATACTTCCGCATAGCCACCTATAAGTTTCGTACCAAGATATTTGAAAAGTTCTTGAATATTTTTTACCTTGCCTCTTATCGTTAAATATTGCTAAAATTTTCGGCGTCGGACGGCTACCTAATATCTGTTTCTTTTCAGTTTCGCTTCTTCTTAAAAAAGGCGTTTCAATTAATGAAGCAATAATGTCGTGAATAGGATTCATTTCAAAAGCAAAAAACAAATACAAAAAATGGAACGGTCCAACTTACCAAATCAAAACAAAACAAAAACTTACTCACGCGTATTTATTCACCTTAAAAGACAGAACGCCCTCAATCAGCGATTATCGCAATCTATTTCCTATTTCTTTCTCAGCCGCACGCACCACGTAAAAAGAAGCCGTTGGAATATTTCGCTAGTCATGTGATTTAAATAACCAATAAAAGCATATCCAAGCTACAGATTTATCGCCTCAAGAATGCAATAGAAAACGCGTGCATCGGCAATCGCCATCCCGCTCTGTCGTAATCAGGTGACTCACCGGCATCGGCACCGGCCGTTGATAGATAGGTCAGAAGTCGAAACTTTCCAAGCTAAAATTATTTCGCCTCATTCGAGAGCACTTTCTTTAGGAATGGGTTTGCACGGATTGCACGGTCGGTTTTTTGATGTGGTCAGAATTTATTTTCTAAAATATTTATTATGGGATTATATTTTGTTTTTTTTTAATGTTATTATGTTGTAAAACTGTTAAAAAGTATTTCTAATTGGTAATAGATAAAAAGTTATTTAAAAAAATTCTTTTTTTTATATAACTATTTTCCTTTATTTTGGGGGTGAGGCGCGGCCTCAGAGGCCTACCCTGACGAGCCGCCACTGACTTATGCCACACTTAATTTTTAGGCATGATTTAAAATAAATTGAATAAGTAGTTTTTTACACTGATTTTTTTAAGCATTTCATTAGATTGCCATTTTGTTCCGTCTTTTGAATTCGCAGCAAAATTTTACGAGTTTATATTTATAGCACATTAATATTTGTGCAAATTTTGAAATCAATTGAAGAAGGTTTTTTGCGCTGATTTTTTAAACATTTTATTTGCCTGCCATTTTGGTCTGTCATCTTGAATTCGTACAACAATTTCACCAGATTATTTCTATATTAGACTTAATTCTAGCACACAATTTGAAACTCATCTAATAATTAGTTTTTTCTGGCTGATTTTTTAAATATTTTATTAGACCGTTATTTTATTTTGCCATATTGGATTCGTACCAAAATGTTATCAGTTTATTCCTGTTTAAGGTAAATTTGATAATGAGCTTTTTCACTAGGCTGGCATTTTGTTCCACCATATTAGATTTTTACCAAACTGTTACCAGGTCATCCCTATATAACCCTTAATTTTTGACCAAAATTTGAAGTCAATCGGGTAAATATTTTTTAGCTATGTCGCAAACTGATAGACTGGGCGACGGAGTTAAGAAAACATGTTTTAAGGCATCTAGGGACCTTAAAACGTTTAGATCTGTAAAAACATGGGACCGTGTTATTTTTTTAATCATTTTATTTTGTCGCCATTTTGTTTCGCTATGTTACCAAAATTTTATCAATTAATTTCCATATCACATTTAATTCTTGCGCAAAATTTGAAATCATCTAATAGGTAGTTTTTCAGGCTGATTTTTTAAAATATTTTATTAAGCCACTTTTTTTCGCCATCTTGGATTTGTACCAAAATTTTACAAATCCTGGATAAGCAGTTTTTTAGTAATATCTTTTTAACTTTTCACTAGGGCGTCACTTTGTTACGCCATATTTGATTTTTACCAAAACGTTACCAGGTTATCCCCAAATGACCCAAACCCCCGTATTTACTAAAAGGGTTTAAAGTTAGACCCGGTATAGTTGCCATGGTACTTAAAACTCTTGGTTCGCCAGTTATATTTCACTTATGTCACTGTCATTTTGTAATTGTTACATTTAGGAAAATTATCTGTTCAATTATTAAAAATGTCATCTTAAACCTATAACTGTTAAGTTAGACCTGGTCTAAATTTACACCCCTTTAGTGAATACAGGTGTTAATGTTTTACAAAATTTAAAATCAATCGGGTAAGTAGTCTTTTAGCTATGCCGCGAACAGACAGACAGACCGACGGAATTGAGAAAACATGTTTTTTGATATCTAGGTACCCTGAAATGTGAAGCTATATAAAAACCTGGGCGGGTGATTTTTTCACTACTTCCCTGCTCTCGCGAAAGAAGTAAAGAGAAACAATAATGACATTTAAAAATTCCTTTGTACTATGTTGAAACTTAGAACAAAAGTTCTAAGTTTACAAATTTAAAAAATAAATACGCAAAAATATTAGTGCAAGTTTATATACAGACCTTGCGGAGGAAAACATGTTTCAGGTTCCAAGCTTGTGAAACATTTATTAAAAATTCTAAGGATTTTTGAAGATTACGGATGTGACTGCCACTATTTGCGAGTAAATCAGTTTCTTGCCTAATGATGTCGGCCAACTACGTTTTATTTTTTTTTTTTGGTTTGGAAGGAATATCATTTTCGTCGGTGATCTCTGTTTCATAATGATTACATTTTCGTTGTTTAGTCTGACTTTTTTATTCTTATTTGATAAGATAAATACTTTATGTTTTGAAGCAATCATCTTGCTAAAGTTTATAGAGTCCGGATTTGTGAGATAATAGAGAATTTCAGAATAAATGGTTCTGCGTTGCTTGACTTGTGGTATTTTAATTTTGAATAATTCCTTCAACATGAGTCTTAAAGTTGTTCAAAGCCACAGGCACAATGCCACAATAATACAATTATCAACGCGTCAAAACCTAGCAGAATCTATTAATTAATAAATGTTTTAAAAAACGGGATTAATCCTATAACTGATCGGTCTAATCCCGGTATTTTCGAGACAGGTTTTTCCTCCGAGATCCCGAGGTTTACATTCCTAATTTGTTTACATGTTCTTTCATGTTCAAGGGAAAGGTTGAGCACAAGCAGCCATTTTAGAAAATATTAATATTTGTGGTTATTTTTTAGAGTTCACCATATAAAAAAATTAATATAAAAAGTGATATTGTGCATATCGATATTTTGAAAATGACATTGTTCGAAATTATCCCACTTTTACCGAGATAATATATAAGAAATTTGTTACTTATTTTTAAATCACGAACTATCTGTTGCTCGAAGCGCCTCCAAACATTTTAGACTTCCTCACTGCTCAATACTAGGCATTACGAGGTAAATATTTTTCTACTTTATCCAGTTCAGTTCAGAGAGACTTATCTATTTTGGCATCAAGAATATTAAAAATGTATTGCTTTTGACAGATATTTCTTGACTAATTTACTATAAGAGCAAAATTAGTCGAACTGTTAAAAGTTTGCATAAATTATATCTAATCTTGATAGTTTTTTCCTTGATTCTATGCCAATTTGTTATGGCCAGATCTTTGTCTTGAGTAAGTCAAGTATTAGAAAGTATTATTAAATGTCTTGGAAATGAAAACAAACAGAAAACGCATACTTCGGAGTTTTTTGAAATTGGAGTGAAAAATTACTTCGGGTAATGTTGTAGTACTGAGCTAGGAGGTCACAAATAATATTTAAAATAACAGACCATTAAGGTTTTTTTTTATAAAAACAGGTATGGCGAAAAAATTGTAAGAAATGTGCTTAACACTTAAGATTTTTTTTTAATATTTTCTTATTCGTGGGTTAGGAGAAGGCTTAAAAACACACTGATGAATTCCTGTGGGACGTTTCCTATCTTTATTGATACTTTTTCAAGCACTGGATACACAACACAGCGTAAAAATTCTGTTTCCAGTGCTTGAAAAAGTATCAATAAAGATGCGAAACGTGCACAGGAATTAATCAGTGTGTTTTTTGAGAGAAAATATTTTTAGAATATTTGGAGAGCGAAATTTTTGAAGAATTTTTTTTTTAAATATCAGAAAAATTCGTAAATTTCAATCCATTTTCCAAGATGGCGGCATGAGATTACTTTAGTTTCGAGGCGAGACCGAAAATCACACGGAAGACTTGAAAATGATGTCTACAAATTCCCCAACCTAAAAAGATCATTGCAATAACGGTCAAATTAGAAATTCGATTAATATGTCCTTTTATCAAATTGTATTTGAAAAATCAACAATTGTATGAAAAAAATACTTGTATTCGTGGAACTTTTTGTGCTACATTCAAGAAATATTAATTGTTCTGTATTCTCAAACAGATTGTCGCAAAAAAAGGAACAGTTATGAAAAAATTCCAATTTTTGATTTTAGACTTTTTCATGTAGCATGTTATATATCTAGTTTTAATAGTTATCGAAGAATAAATGTTCGAAAATTGAAATATTTCAGATGCTGAATTAAGTAGATTTTTACCATTTAATTCTTAGCACCCTTCTCCACGAAACTGAATCAGTGGAGGAACTACAATTATATGAACTTTTGGTTTTAAAATAAAATGAAGATTTATCTTAATTATGTCTACTTTGTAAAATATCGCCTGTTGGTATTTTTTTACAGTCCATGTATAAAATACAAATACTTTTTGGGTATTTTTTTTTGGTACAAGCAAAAAAACTATTTAATAAAAATAACTTTTCAAGTTAAAATCAGCAGTAAAAAACTTTTTCCATAATATAGGGCGATTCCGGACTAACTGTACAAACTCCTACCCTAGGTAGAGCCTAATAGGCTATATTTTTAAATGACTACTAAAAAATGATCAACACAGTTTTTCATATACAGGGTGATTTATCCAACATTACCGAAATTTTTAGAATTTCTAGTTTCTAAACGAATTGAGTAATTCGAATCAAATTCTAATGGTAAGAGGCCTAACCATAGTTAACTTCAAAATTAATTATATATTGTTAAAATTCCAAAAACGCATTAAATTAGTCTTTCTTGCACCACCCCAAAAACAGATACCCAGTATATGTTTTTTTTTTTGCTAGTTTGCGATAAGGTTTTTAAAAAATATAAATACACAAATTGCTGTTAGCAACAATTTTGTCGCACTTTTCGAAGATTAATAAATATGATCTAGGGTAATTTGTCCAATTTTTGCACAGGTAGTGGAAAACTATGTAGACGTAATAGTTTACATAGAAAATCATAATTTTATTATTTTTTAAATAGAAACCTATATATTATTGTTTCATTAAATAGGTCTCTTTTTGCTGATTCTAAATATACCAGGTTTCATCTCTTTATATTTAAAGAGAACTGAGAAAATCGGCGAAAACCCAGACTTGAGGCAATATATTTCTTTTGAATGCACATTTTTACGTAATGCATTTTAGGGAAAATTTTCTCAGTTTTCTTTAAAGATAAAGATATTAAACCTGAAGAGAGAACACACCTTTAACGAAGTAATTATATACAAGGGGTTCCATTTAAATAATATTAACTTTTTAATCTACCCTGCATACTCTTAAATTTCCATTAGAACTTATGCAAAAAGTGAACAAAAATCAGTAGAAGTTGACATTTTTCAATTTTTCGTAGTGACAAAAATAAAAAAGTTAAGGGGGATATCATTACGAGCAAATTTGCAGATTTTTAAATATTTTTTTTATTATTGTCCAAATTTAAATAATACGGATACGGATCTAGCAATAGAATATTTTTTTTAATGTTTGAAGAATGCAAAGAAAAAATCTGTTTATACCAATTTGCGCTAGTATATTTATGTTCTGTAACAACGTCACAAAGTAGCAAAAACCGTATACTGGGTATTTGTTTTTGGGATCTAATTTAATGCGGTCCTAGAATTTTAAACATTTTAAAAATGTTTTGGAGTTGACTGGGATTAGATCTAGGTAAGTCTGGGAGGGCCATTTTCGAATAAATAAAATAACAACCGAAGGCACCAAATCAACTGATTTGGCGTACATTGCGTTTATACTCACTCAAAAAAGTAGCTTGATGTAGGAAACTTATTCAATACTCTTTGGCATATTTTACAGCTGTAACTAAGCTTTGACAAAATGCAATAGAGGGATCGAATTAAAACAAAAAAAAAGTAAAATCAATCAGCAAATTTAATTAAATCTTTCTTTGCATTTGGAAGTTTCCATCCCATCTTATACATAGATCAAAAATATGCAAAACATTTTTGGGTGAATGTATATCAGCCCCGTGAGAGCCTTCTGAGCCAAAACCGTCTACTTTACAAGCTAAGGACTTTTAGATTTCTAGCATGCTCTAAAAAAATCAAAACTAATTCAGCAAATAATCAATAACACATCAATATAATTATTTTAAAGTAAAGGACGCCAAATACTTCCGTATTAGTTTTACTTTAAGATTAGTAAATCAATATTTAGTTTCTCTTGACGGTGAAGACTGTCAGAAGACTTTGTTATTTTTATTAAATCCAATCGTCCACTGAATTGATTACAATATTTTGCAAAATCCACTCTATGTATTATTTTTATAACATCCCTGAATACTTTGCGTTTGGTTTTTGACGTTAATGACCTTTTATATTTTTCCATTAACCTGTCCTATTTTATACTTCCATGGTGTGAACTACTTGTTTGCTAACGTGATGGCACAATGTCAAATTATTTAAAACCAAGTTTTCATTCATAAAAACGTTTATGATCTTTCTGATATGATAATATCGGATTAAGATTTTTCGAAAGTATAAGAAAGAGAAAGCTTTAAAAAAAACTATAAATCTTCTAACTAAAAAAGCATATTATACTTTATGTGAATTTTACGTCGCTAATTTAAATTAGCCCTCTTTTCCGTATTTGTGGTATTGTAATTATTTTTACATTAAATTTGTTCTTTCCGATTTTCTATTTGTTCCATTTGTTACAAACTATTTCATTTTTTATTTATTTAATGTAATTTATATTTTTGAAAAAAATGTTGACTCTGTTTTAATACAATAGTAGGATAGTCAAAATATAGTTTATATAAATTATTTTATTCACAAGGCTTTGTCAACAATTGTAAAATTATATGCCAATAAAGTTACTTTGACTATTGACTAATTAATCATTCAAGACTTAATTCACTCGAAGTTTAGTAACCATTTAACAGAAATAGATCTCCTCTGGATTAGTTTTAGCCCAAATTTATAGTATTTTGTACAGACTTTTAATATTGAAAAGAGAGCAATATACTGTGAAACGAAAAAAGTGCATCTTTAATTATTTCTAGTTAGAGTTTACGAGATTAGTTGCAACAATTTTAAATCTACAGAGATTACAACTTTGAAGGCAGCAACTATAACATTGGTGACAGGGATCAGAACAATAATGTAACCACATTTCTTATAAACATGAATTACAATGTGCAATTCATACTTGTATATTAACCTATAAGTGACTCTGATTTTCATAGAAAACATTTTCGGGAATGTATTTATATTCTCCTTGAAGAGCTGGTCAGTCGCTGTCGCTGACCGCTATCTGCTCCTGCGTTTCCACCACTTCCATGGGATCCAGAATTATTGGCTAGAAAATAAAAATAGAAATTAATAAAGGTCTGGAACAATTGATAAAAATAAATAGGCTTACAAATCTAATATTTATTTTAAAAACATAACTACAATTCCAAGACTTCCCCAACGACCCTTTAATCCAGAATCCGGCATCGCAATTAGATTAGGGATAGGCGATATTAGATTTTACCTATCGATATGCGCATCACGTATGGATATATCATAACTATCGATATGTATTTATTGCTATCGCTATATATCGATAACTATCGAAGTTATCGATATTCCAATAGTTATCGATATACCGATAAATATCGATAGTTATTAATATTTATTGTCCA
Organism: Kuschelorhynchus macadamiae; assembly: GCA_030620095.1. Taxonomy (NCBI): domain Eukaryota; kingdom Metazoa; phylum Arthropoda; class Insecta; order Coleoptera; family Curculionidae; genus Kuschelorhynchus; species Kuschelorhynchus macadamiae. Next base: position 955,490 of record JAUTXW010001380.1, read on the forward strand.
GTTATTGGTATTTTTCATTTTTCTCGTTATAAGTATCGAAAAAACCGCAGGTCAGAATTCGAATTTTAACATTTGGCCACATAGCTAAATATGTTATTTTCGGTACAGGTATAGTCAGGCAGAAGGCATTTTAAAGTGGTCCGTTCATTGCATATTACGCTATGGATAGTACCGTGATATTTGTGAACACAAAACTTAAGTTTTTTCGAGGATTTTTACTTCCTAGAATACGCGAGTGTGTACGTAGTTTTTCGACATTTTGAAGGAGTTAATAGTCGAATAATTATTATGAATTTTTCTAAAAATATATGTTGACAGTGTTAAGACACCGACATATTTTGAACTAAATTCGAAATATTTATTAAATTAACTAGATGTTTGGTTAGAGCTAATCTCACAATACAGTTTTTTAAACGTTATTAAGCTTGTAGAACATTTAAATGTACTCTTTATTATTTCTTGTTGTTTTACAAAGTCAATCTAGGATATTAAGGGGTTTGCTGAAACATATTTAAATATTGGACATTACATTTATGTTACGAATGTTCATACTTGCAAAAAACAAATTGTAATTATAACGTATCTACATCTCATTTTTGAGATAAGTGGATATGACATCTTATTTAGCACTTCATATGAAAAAATTCCGAAAGCCAATGTAATGCCGTTATTTTCCAAGTTACTGGTTTGAGAATAATCTTTTTTAGAGGATTGGAGCATTTACAAAATTTAATTAAAAGAATGTCTAGGTAGATCAAGTTTACAGATTTTTGTTAATACGATTTTTGCTAAATATAAGCCTTTCTTGGCAACTTGGAGGAAACATGTTTGAGCTTTCATCAGGGTTCCTCATAAAATGTTTCTAATTTCTATACGATGAAATGGTAACACATTTAGTGACTTTTAGCCTATTGCGAGTAATATTTCCAATTTCTATGGGATAAATACTCTACTCTACATAGGATAAAATGTTCATATGTGCAACGGAGTGGTTCGCCATTATTTTTAAAATAATCAAATGCTTTGAGAGGGAAAAATAGCGAAGTGTTTCACCCCAGGGCAACTGGTGTTTTTATACAAAAAAAAGCATTAAATTTGATCACTATTTAACAAAAATCTTTTTATAAAAAATAATTTTGTTTTTAGAGTTTCAACGTTTTTGGGTGATCCTTTATAAATATAGAAAAAAAAGACGAAAATCGCAGTTTTTAAAGAAGGCTAACTACCCGTTATTGAAGCAAAACATATTTTCTGTTTTTAAAAGCGGTTTTACCAACTTAGGGCAACACTGTATAGCGGAACAAAATGTTTTATATATAAAAAAAGAACAAATTACTTGTTTCGTTATTTTATGACAAGAAAAATGGAAAATTCACCTTCTTATAGGACAAAAAAATTGTTTTTATATGAAATACAATTTTTTTTTTAAATAAACCGACTTCAAAACAAAAACTTAATAGTCCATCGGTAGATATGTATACAAAATCAGCAATACAAATTGTCAAACATTAAAATTATTAGTACAATTGAAGTTCATGTCCCTAAAAACCATATACAACTCGATATTTTTAGATACCCTCTTTTTTCCTTCTACACTCCCCCCATACAATTAACCTATTGACAGAAGAAATTTATTGTGCTAAGAATAAAGTTATTTAATATTTCAGGAACCATTAAGATTTTGAATAACCGAAACAGTTTTACAAAAAATTAGATCATCCCCTCCCTAGGGCCTCGGGTCCTTAAGATAATTACTTTTTTGGTTAATTATACTTCACAGACCAAATTTGAAGGCAATATGTCAAAGGCAAAACTCTCTCTGGGAAAAATAATAAAAGTGGCGCCATTTCGCCATTTTAAAAAAATTAACCGAAATAGGTCAAACCGTCACGAAATAATCGGAGTATATACAAGAATACATATCGGTAAAAAATTAACAGAATGTATCGTGATTCTCTGTTTACATTTTTTAAAGGCCAAACATATTTATCACTTATACCACCGAACATTTACAACACAAGAAGGGGCACAGTCCGTCCGAACTTGTATGTTGTCCTTACAAAAACACGCCGACGAATCCGAGAAATTCATACATCCGTGCGGTTGCCCATGATTTTACGAGGTTAATGCAAACCGCTAGCTATTAAAAAGAATAAACATGCACTTACCGGAGTGGTTTAAATACGAGTTTAAGAATATCTATTCATAATTGTTATTGTAACCTATTTTGCTTTATATGAATTAAAAGAAAAACGGAGAAAACGTCAAGTTGTTTAATTAATAGATCTTCATATAATTATAAAAAGTACTTTTTGTAAAAATTAAGTAAAAAGGAAATTAAGGCGGAACAAAATGGCGGCTTAATAAAGTATTTAACAATTCAGCCTAAAAAACTAATTGTGGTATGGAGATAAACTAGTAAACCTGTGGACTAATTCAAGATGGCGGAAACGAAAGGGTGGCGAAATAAAATATTTATAATCGTGAAAAAAATCACCATCTCAGGTTTTACATATTTTCAGGTTTTAGCGTCCCTAGATGCCGAAAAATATGTTTCATCAATTCCACCGGTCCGTCTGTCAATTTGTCTGTCGGTCTGTCAGTGCGCGACATAGCTTAAAAGCTACTCATCAGATTAACTTTCATTTTAGGTAAAAATTAAGATTCATATGGGGATGACCTGGTAATATTTTGGTCAAAATCCAATATGCCGGAACAAGATGTCGGAATAGTGAAACGTTAAAAAAACTTACTTAGTTACTAAAAAACTAATTATCCAATTTCCTCAAATTTTGCACAAAAATAAAGTGTTACGAATAAACTGGTAATATTTTGGTATGAATAAAAGATAGCAAAACAAAATGGTGGCCTAATAAAATATTTAAAAAATCGGACTCAAAAAACTACTTATTAGATTAATTTCAAATTTTGTGGAAGCAATAAATGTGATGTACAGATAAACTAATAAAGTTGTGGCACGAATTTAAGATGGTGGAACACAATGGCTGCCAATATTTTTTTAAAAATTCAATGGACAATAAATTTTATATAAAAATTAAATGTGATATAGGGATAAACCTCAGAATAAACTGGCAGAATTCAACATGACCTAACAAAATGCCGGTGTTTCTCAATGTAAAAAGTAATTACTGAATTTATTTTTAATTATGTCCAAAAATCGAGTTTGGCATAGGTAGAAAGTAGTAAAATATTGATAGAAATCCAATATGATGAAAAAAAATAGCACCCAATAAAAAAGTTTAAAAGATAATAATTACTATTATACTGAACTAAATTGGTCCACTTTTCATTATTCCTAACAAAAAAAAAAGATTCATAACGAGGGAAGTTCCGGCTAAAGAAAATGTACCGATTTTTAATAGATAGCCAGTAATGTAAACACTACAGCAGCATTGCCGTCCATACTTGAAAGATTTATATAGCCGCATGCAAACACTTCTAAAGAACTATTTTTTGTAATTGTACATAGATATTTTTATATTCTTCGATCATATCAGGAGTTACATTAACCAAAACTTTATAAATATATACATTTTGTACCTTCAACCTCATTAGAGTAAGTAATTTCTTGAATGCCTTACAAAATTGTATTGGGGTTGGATTTCTCAAATTTCCACCACAATTTCTTATCAAGACAAAAAAAAATTCGAGGCAATCCTGATTAAGGTTTCTTGTTAAAAGAAATTAATAATGTTTACGTTTTAAAGTTTCCCATAAAGATAGAAAGGAGTTAATCGTAATTTTCCAGCCATTTACCAAACACAAAACGCTAAGTAAATTGGTAAATGCTTATTTTAATTTTAAAAAAATAAAAAATTAGTTTCACGCCGCGCGGCGGCATATTTAAAGGCAATTGGTATATATTAATGTTTGGTGGTATATTTAAAAAGCTTATTATACGACGGACAACCGGTTTATGCATCTTGCCCGGCAGCGACTTTGCGGGATCGAAAAAGCATAGCATCCGATATTCGAGTGAGATAGGCACATCAAGGGGAGGAGCTTCGAATACTCCTCTTGTCTTGTTAATGTTCGGTGCTTATACGTACTAAAACTTAAAAAATGAACTTCTACAGAGTTGTGACTGATAACTCGATAAATATCGCTATATTGATTTCGACCCATCGATGACTATCGAAATATCGATAGTTATCAATATACCGATAACTATCGATATATCGAAAAAAAAAAACAGTAAGTGTCTTTAAATTAAATATAAAATGGAAATTTTTAACTAAAATTGTTATGTGAAAATGCAAAATTCTGTTTCGTTTTTGACAACCCGACAGTTTTGACTTTTTTTTATTTTTTGTTTTGTTTCTGTGTAATTACTTTTAATGTTATGACTAGTATTTTCTACTAGTCTAAATACAGGGTTATCAAGTATAAAAGAAACAGTCCACTTTTTTAGCATAAACAATTTTTTTGAAAAATTCAGGACGGCCATATAGTGTTCTTTTTCTGAAGAATTTAAAAATGTTTTTTAAAACTCAAGCAAGAGCGCTGTGGAGGAAAAAGTGATTTTTCCCTTTTCAGCTGTATATAAACTGCTGTCAACTAAATAGACTAAAGGTTTAGCAGATTTTGTAACTTCGGTAGTGTAGGATGGTTTTAAAAAGAGTGCATCTTTGACACAAGACACAATTTCTTCTTACTAGTTATAGAAAAAGTTAATTTTTTTATTTTATTTTATAGAGTTGTTTGGAGATTGAATACAAAAAAAGATTTGGTAGATTATTCGAAATCCCCCCTAACTTTTGAGATACGATTTTTTTTATGAAAATGTTGATTTATTTACCCTGTACATAGCTTTATTACTTTATACCAAGTACAGTTTATTTTACTTCCTAAATTTGTTAAATAAAAGTCCCTCTTGTCTGCGTTGCCAAAAATGTCTACAGAATGTGGAGAAAATTTTAAATTTTGAAAAATATATGATTACTGAAGTGGATATCATCAAAACCAAAGCAGGTTTTTTAGAACCTTAGCTAACTTTTAACATTTTAACACCTTAAACTCGAGGTGATTTAATGATATTTTTGATAAGTCTGTTAATTATTAATTACCATAGTAATTAAATTTGTAATGTATTCAGTGCATTTAACATACCAAACAATATGACAAAATTCAAATCCAAAGGGCTTTCCACAAAATTTTTGAATAAAATATAGAAAAAACAAAGAAAATGTTTCGTTGTGTCAAAGTCCTAGAGTGGACCCGAAAGTTCTACAGTTTTCATAAACAGAGGCCTGCAAACGTTTGGGTGCACAGTTTACAGGTTGAAAATCACATTTTGCTATAGAACTTCCAAATAGTGCAAGTATTCAAAAAGTTTAAAGAAACCAAAAATTTCCAGAACAGAATAAGAACTCTAATTTTTACATTTTTACAACAAAGTTTAATTCCTTATTCTGATCTGGAACTATTTGGTCTCCTAGATTTTTTCGATATTTCGTACCGTTTAGAAGTTATTTAGCTAAATGTACATTTTTCAATTTCACATTTTGCTAACTTTCAAATGACCCAAGACATCAAAAAATTCGGTGTAACCAAAAGTAACAGAACATGATAAGATTTTTAATCCCAATGTCTCTTGGAATGTACGAGGTGTATCGAAAAAACTAAAAACAATATACATTTTAACATCCCGTATCTCGAAAACGAAACGTTTGTGGTCCCCTATTTATGTTTTTTTTTCTTATCTTTATGAGTTTAATCACTTTTCAACGTTTTAGACCTTTACACTCTATTTATTAGATATTCTAAAATGGGGGGCACGGGGTAATGTAATGTAATTATTTAGAAGCTATTAATTTTTAACGCTTTAAAACGGTTTCGTCAGACACATAATGTTTAACTACAATCTACAAATCTTTCCTTTTATTAGGAATAAAGTGTAACAGAATCAAGTTCCGCACATACAGTGCAATAATACATATATGTCTTTTCAAACTTTCTAATTGGGCGCAATTTTGCTCTACCATTTTGGATTCCAATATTTTACCAATCTCTACCTATGCCACTCTTGATTTTTGAGTATAATTTAAAATAAATTAAATAAGTAAATGTTTACACTTATTTAAAAAAAATCATTAGACCGCCATATCCATTCCATCATGTTGAATTCGTTCTAAAATGTTACCACTTCATCCCTACATCAAGTCAATTAAATAAGAAGGTTTTTTTTTACTTTGATATTTTAAACATTTTATTTAGGGTCTATTTTGTTCCCATTATTGAATTCGTACCAAAATTTTGTCCGTTTATCTTTACATTAAATTAATTATTGCACACAACAATAGACCGCCACTTTGTTATTACACATTGTATTAGTACCAAGATGTTACCAGTTTTGTTTTTATGTAAAATAAATTTTTTCTGCAAAATTTAACGTACACTGGTTAATTAGTTTTTTAGTAATAATTTTTTTGACAATTCACTAGGCTGCCATTTTGTTCCGTCATACTTAAATTTTTCCAAAATATTACCAGGTCATCCCCATATAACCCGTAATTTTTCACTAAAATTTGAAGTACATCGGGTAAGTAGTTTTTTAGATATGCCGAGAAATGACAGATAGACAGACCGACGGACTTAAGAAATATATGTTTTTGGCATCTAGACGTGAAGTTTTGGCAAAATCTGGAAGGGTGATTTTTCCACGATTATAAAAATTTTGTTTGACCGCCATTTTGTTTCGCCGTCTTGAATTCGTAGCATAATTTTACCAGTTCATCTCTATGTCATATCACACTTACACACAATTTGAAATAATTCTTTACCAATTCATTCCTACGTAATACGTCATTTTTGTACAAAATCTGAAGTAAATTGGACAAGTAGTTTTTTAATAATAATTTGTTTAACATTTCCCTATGCCGCCATTTTCTTCCGCCATATTTGAAACCAATCGTATAAGTAGTTTCCGAGCTATGCCGCGCGCGCAGACAGACCGACAGACTGACGGAAATGAGAGAACATGTTTTTCGGCATCTAGGGACCCTAAAACGCAAAGATCTGCAAAAATGTCGGAAGATATTTTTTCATTATTACAATACTTCCCTCCTACATTGCCCTCATAAGCAGAAGTGTATCTACTAATTTGATAATTTTGAAATAATGACATGAACATGAATAAATGAGATTTCAGAATTATAGACCTTGGTAACTGTTCTTTTTTGTATTGTTGTTGTTGTTTTAGTCAGTTAGAGGTAATACAACAGTTTTGTTAAAACTAAATATTTATAATTACAAAAATATGAACATTAAATGTAGATGCCGCGTTTTTGTTTTTGTTCAGTTAACTATTAACAGAATATTAAAAAGAGATAATAATGCAGTATCTACATACCTAGGAAAATAAAAATACATATTAAATGAGTAAAACCATAAATGCGAACAATTTTTGCTTAAAAACTATCAACGAGATCGACGTTTCGATTGTCTTTTCTTGGCTGAGGTTTCTGCAGTCACCTCAGGTAGTAATATCCTGTCATTTTTTTTAAAACGTTTTGATTTTTGTCTCTTTGCTGCGGTTTCGTCGGTCGGCTCAGGTAGATTTCTCCAGAATGGTTTTCGGTTTTCCGGTAGAATATTACGTAAATTGTGTAATATGTTATCTTTTTTTGTTTTGGGAATCCATCCTGTTGGACTTTTTTAATGGGAAACGGCATACCACCTCTTTTCATAGCAGATTCTTTTAAGAAATTTAGTTCTTTGTATTCTTCAGTCTCCTCATATGTCGTTTTATATTTTAGGGTATAATTTCCTCTGACAGCTTTTAAACAAACTATATCAGCAAGATGTAGACGCCTTACATCTTTGAATTTCCGGATGAATAATCATGCCAGTTATAAAAATCCGTGTGATACATTACTTTGACAGTAACATGGTCATTATTAGCTGCTTGAACGGCTATGCAAAAGTCGTTGAAATCATAAAATTTAGCCATTTTTTTCAAAGAGCTTACTATCTGGTGGTGAAAGCTGTCAGCACTCATAAACGAGTGTCCTGGTTCAAAATAATTTATTATAATTTCTTTTCAGGATATAATATCAGAATTTATAATAAAGACGAGTAAGCTTAGGAAGCACCAGTTTTTGTTCTGGCTACTGCAGTTGTCCAGCCAAATTTCTAGCGTTTCACTGTCACGCTGATTGATTAAAAAGGCATAAAATGTGCTAATCAGTTGTTCTTTACAACGACCTGAGATTCCTTTGTGCCAAATGGTTGCAAATGGTGGAGTTTTGGATTTTTCTCCCACTGGCACAAAGAATTCCTTGTAAACTGTTAATCGTTTGGTAAAGATTACTTCTTTAAAGGTATCCACACGAGGAAGCATGATCACCTTCTCGAATAGTGTACAGCTCTCTCATTCTTCTTAAAGTTATCAGCATGCTTTTGATACAGGGCGCGGCTTTTAGTATACATATCGCGGTGAATTTTGTAGGTTTTACATGTAGCACAATCCTCCTGCAAGTTATTCTTATTATGCTCATGCAATTTAAGATACTCGCATACAGAACACTATTCATACCAGGCTTAAAACCTATTTTTCTCAGAACTAATAATTTGGATTTAGTGATTTTTGCCAGAACGCCAACGAAATGTTCGTACTAATTACTCAACATAAGTGTGATTATTAAGTATTTATAATGTAGTTTTACCTGGATTTGCTGTGATTTCAAGGTTAGGTTTGGAGATGATGGTTTTCTTTTAAAGATTGTGATACTCTGTGCTTCGATGGTCATCACCCAGCAATTGGAATATTTTACTTGTTCTACTTAACATTATTTTAGCCTCAAAATTACACTGTCTTATTAGGCATTTACGCTCACTCACGTTTACGTTTTGAGTTTACAAACCGACACTGACAAATGACGTTGACATCAGCTGAAGTGCAGCAACTGCGCATAATGGCGACCGTTTGTTTTAACGTTCAAAGCTCAAAAGCGGCATTTGCACAAACTGAACAGAAACGCGGCTTCTACAACAGATACCGCATTTCTACTCAGTAGTGTCTGTCTAACATGTGAAGATACGGCAGTTTTTTAGATTGGAATTCAATGTTAGAGTGTAGATACCGCAGTTTTCTATTTTGGAATTGAAAGAAGACATGATTCAGAATGGTTTGGTGCAAAAAGCCTATTTTTGATTTTTTTTGTAGATACCGCACTTCTGCTTATGAGGGCAGTACAAGGGAACCGATAATTGAAACATTATTAATATTTTAGAATAATTACCTCAGTTTTTGACTTAAACACACATAAACATGACACATTCCATATGTACCAAAATGTACACTAAAACTGATTTTACCAGTTTGCAACTTCTCCGCAAATAAGGCGGTTTGGTTAATCAGGGCAAAATGTATAGTCGGTTTTCGTTCATTGCCCCACATTATTTTTTAATTTGAAAGTATAATTGAAAGTAATTTACAGAAAATTGTTAAAAAAAGGGATCACATTTATTTTTTATTTGGTAATTTTGTAATTATTCTTTTGAAATGTCTTGTAGATTGTAGTTAAAAATATCAAAACTGTTTAAAGATGTTAAAGCGTTAAAGATTAATAGGTTCTAAATTACATTTTTGGTAAACTTAAAAGTCGATTTTAAGATTTACTCTGCAGAAGGACTTAGCAGAAACAAAAATGTGTTATCTCATGCCCCCTTCATCAATTTTTAAATATCTAGTATACAGAGTGTAAATTAATTCATGTCAGAAAAGGCGAAAGAAACAGGGGGGCTTAGTTTTTGAGATAGAGGATGTTAAAAGACAATTATATGGACATTTTTTCTAAATAACTTTTAAATGGAGCGAAATATCGAAAAAATCTAGGAGTTCAAAAAGTTACAGATCAGGATGAGGAATTTAACCTTATTGTACAGGGTTTTCCATTGAGGAGGAATAACGATTTTTTTTGACTTCACCGTATTTCTCAAGAAATTCAAAATAGCCAATCGATGTATTTTAGCTCGGAGAATTCGAAAATCGTAACAAAAAACAATTGAATGAGAAACAAAGAACTTACGCCAAGGACGGAAACGGAACACCCTATATATTATTACATTTTTGAATTCTATGGTCAATTCTAAGTGTTTTTAATGAGGGGTACTATATCTCTATCTTCAACTGTTTTTGATTTATTGATGTTTGAAAATTTACATTTTTGCTTCTTTGAGCCGTCATAGCACCTGAACGGTTGCAGGTGATGCAGGTGATCATCTTACTTCAAAATCACTGTAATTTTGACGTATCAGTAGATATTATATTAGTTTGCCGTAATGAGATATTCGTTAAACGAAAAACTACAGATTGTAACACTGTATTATAAGTGTCAAGAAAACGCCAGTGAAGCAAGAACATATATTGACAATTTTCATAGAAATATATCGGTAAAAACAATTATAAGGATTAAAAACCTATTTGAAGAAACTAAATCATTACACGCTATAAATATTTGGGCTATACAGATGAACTAATAAAACCGTGGTACTAATTCAAGATGGCGGAGCAAAATGACGGCTAAATGAAATAGTTGTAATCGTGAAAAAATCATCCTCTCAGGTTTTACATATCTTCACGCTTTAGCGTCCCTAGATGCCAAAAAATATGTTTTATCAATTCCGTCTGTCTGTCTGTCTGTCAGTTCACGGCGTAACTTAAAAAACTACTTATCAGAGTGAATTCAAATTTTAGTTAAAAGTTAAGGGTCATATGGGGATCACCTGGTAATATTTTGATAAGAATCCAATATGCCGGAATAAGATGGCGGTCTAGTGAAATGTTAAAAAAATTATTACTGAGAGAACTAATTATCCAATTTATCTCAAATTTTGCACAAAAATCAAGTAATATATATAGGAATGAACTGGTAACATTTTGGTTTGAATATAAAATATTAAAACAAAAGCGGCCTTTTAAAATATTTAAAAAATCAGCCTGAAAACACTACTTATCATATTAAATGAAAATTTTGTGCAAGCATTAAGTGTGATATAGGTAAAGTTGTAGTACGAATTCAAAATAGTGGAACAAAACGGCGGTCAAATAAAATTTTTAAAAAATCTTATTTAATTTATTTTAAATTTTGCAGTAAAACTAAATGTGACATGGGGATAAACTGGTACGAATTCAACATGACGTGACAAAATGCCAGTTTGTGTTATTATAAAAACTATTTATTGAATTTATTTTTAATTATGCCCAAAACTCAAGTGTGGCATAACTAGCATAACGATCTAACGAAATGGCTACCAATAAAAATGTTTTAAGCCAGTATATATGTGTTACTAAATGACTAAGTACTGAACTAAATTGGGTCACACTTTACTATTCCTATAAAAGGAAAAATCCATAACAAAGGAAGTTCCGGTTAAAAAAAATTTACCGATTTGTTTATTTTGTAGATACTGGATTTTTACCAAAATCATTTCATCTCCATATGACCTTTGGAATTTGAAGTCAATCGAATAGTGTTTGAGCTATGCCGTACACGACAGAGCGACAGACGAAGACGGAAATGGGAAAACATGTTTTTCGGGATCTAAGGAGAGAAATGTAAAGATTTGCGAAAATCTTAAATGGTGATTTTTGCACGATTACAGTAATTCCCTTTTACAGGGGAAGTAATTCCTAGTCCATTTTCTTAACAGCGTGCAAAACTTGAAAAATATCTTCTATTATATTACTGCCTTATGATATACCTTCAGAAATAAACCCTTGAAGCCAGTGGTGTGTTTAGAATGACTTCCTGGGGAGGAAAAACCATGACATTTAGCGACAAAAAAAAAGAAAGTTCTCCCTTCTTATGAAGTCCTGATAATGTGCTATAAAATAAATTTTAATTTCAAACATTTTGCTTTGGTTAGTGACTCTAGGGGGCAAAGAGTCATTTGCCCCTTTTGCCCCATCTAAATACGCCAATGCTTAAAGCGAGTATTTTCTTCGATGCTCATAATTATATTTATATTTAACAAATTTAAAATAATTTCACAGCCATTTAATGAAAACCCAACAGCGTTGAGTTGTTATCTCACATTTGCTACAATTATAAATCCAAAGGAACGAAATAATGTTTTAATAAAGGATGTATGTCATGTCATGCCAAATGATGTAGGTAAAATTGCGATGTTTATTTGTGTTATACTTCTTAAAATATAGTCTGAAAAGGATTATCATGGGTTTAGTTTTATTTTTTTTATATAGTTTACATATTATATAAAATATACACATAATATATACATATTTATTAATTTCATACATATCAAATTATAATCGTCATATATTATTTTTTAAAATTGTTATTTTTGTTACACGTTACTTTTTACTCATACTTACTTACTTACTTACATTACTTCCTAACTCAAAACACGTTCCTTTATTTTATAAATAAATCTTTATGAATAATTTATTCCGTTTAATTCTATTTAGAAGAGAATGATATATGTTAAATAATTTGCTAACGTCACTTAGATGATTTACTGTATTTCCCTGGTTTATTTGTATAAAAATCATTTCTAAAATTATATGTTTATAAAAGTTAATTTCATGGTCTAGTAATCGTACTTTGTCAAACATAAAATTATGACCAGTATTAAAATGGTGTTGCACGAATGCCGTTTTTTTTTAGTTTTGCTGCCATATATGTGCTGCCTAATACGATTTTCCAAGTACAACGTCGTCTGTCTAAGTTTAGTTACATACAAGTTAGCTGTTGTTTAGATTGTAAAAAACAAATTTAATTTCTTCATCCTCAAACACCTTTTTTAATTTTATATAATAAATCATGCATAAATAAAAATCCAAAAGATTATGTTTATTTAATTGATTTTGAAAGACAGATAATTCGTTGTTGATATTTATTTATAATTAAAAAAATCGGTAAATTCCTTTACCCGGAACTACCCTCATTAGAATCTTAAATTTTAATAAGTTTAGTGAAATATGACCCAATTTAGTTGCGTACGTAGTAATTTGCTAACACATATACAGCCTGTTTGCGCCATTTTTTCCCCATTATATTGAATTCGTATTAATATTTTACCAGTTTCTAGCTATGGCACACTTGATTTTTGTAGTAGTAGTTTCTTTCCACTGTTTTTTTTTGGATTCTATTAGATTACCATATGCTCCATGATGTTGAATTCGTACCAAAATTTTACAAATTCAATAATCAAGTGTTACATAATAAGGTTTTTTATGTGGCCGCCATTTTTTGGTCCGCCATCTTGAATTCTTACCACAACTGTACTAGTTTATCCCTATATCACACTTTATTCCTGCCCAAAATTGAAATCAATCTAATATGTAGTTTTGTCAGGTTGATTTTTTAAAATATTTTCGGAATTTTGTTTTGTCTCTTCGATTCGTTCTAAAATGTCACCAGTTAATTCTTAGGTAACACTTGATTTCTGTGCAAAATTCAGATAAATTGAATAACTAGTTTTTGTTAGTTAATAATAATTTTTTTAACATTTCATTAGTCCGCCATATTCATAAGTCATGTATATATATATATATATATATATATATATATATATATATATATATATATATATATGACCCCTAATATTCGATCAAATTTTGAAGTAAATCGGGTAAATAGTTTATAGATAGACGGAATTGAGAAAACATGTTTTTTAGTATTTTGGTAAGGTGAAGATGTATAAAATCATTGCTGCCATGTTGTTCCGCCATCTTTAATTCGTACCAGTTCATCTCTATATCATATTTAATTGCACAAAATCTGAAATCGATCTAACAAGTAGATTTTTCAGGCTGATTTCGCCATCTTGGATTCGTACCAAAATTTTACCAATACATTTTTACGTAATACTTGTTTTTTGTGCCAAATTTGAGATACATTGGAGTAGTTTCCTAATAATATTTTTTTAAAGAATTTAAGTTAAACGTATAAATAATTTTTTAACTATGGCGCGAACAGACACACTGACCGAAAGAATAGAGAAAACATAGTCATATACAAATACACATATACTGTCTTTTTAAACATTTTTATTGGTCGCCATTTTGTTCGACCATAATGAATTCGTATCAACATTTTGCCAGTTTCTACCTATGCCACACTTGGGCATAATTTAAAATAAATTGAATAAGTATGTTTTTCATTGATTTTTTAAGACCGCCATTTTGTTCCGTCATGTTAAATTCGTATGCATTTATCCCTATTTAACAGTCAAAAGTCAACTGAATAAAAAAAATTTAAGTTGATTTTTTTAAGTTTTTTATTTGGTAGCCATTTCGTTTCACCATCTTGAATTCATTCAACAATTCTACTAGTTTATCTCTATACCTGCATACTTCCACGAGTTACTGATATTGATTTTTAAATAATTTTATAGGCCGCCATCTTGGATTCGTAGCAAAATGTTACCAGTTCATTTCTATGTAACACTTGATTTTTGTGCAAAATTTGAGGTAAACTGAATAATTCGTTTTTTCACTGACTGACACTGACCAACAGGCAGACAGACCGACATAATTGAGATGTATTTTTGGCATCTAGGGGCGCTAAAACGTGAAGATATGTAAACCGGGTGATTTTTTTTAACCATTACCATAATTTTATTCGCCTCCAAATCAATCTAATAAGTAGATATTTCAGGCTAATTTTTTAAATATTTTATTAGGCCGCCATTTTGTTTGACCACCTTGGATTCGTATCAAAATTTTACCAGTTGATTCCTAGGTAATAACTGGTAAGCAGTTTTTAATTCATATGTTTTTAACAATTTACTAGGCCTTTTTGTTTCACCATATTGGATTTTTACCAAAATGTTACCAGGTCATTTCATAAGACACTTAATTTTTGACCAAAATTGGAAGTCAATCGGGTAAGTTGTTTTTTTTAGCTATGACGCGAACAGACAGGCTGACCGACAGACCGACGGAATTGAGAAAACATGTTTAGGGACCCTAAAACGTGAAGATCTGAAAAAAACTGGAATTGTTATTACAATTTTTGTAATAAAAACTTTGCCAAATGACAATACTTCCCTTTTACGAGGGACGTAAAAACGAATAATATGAATATTCATAATTCATTCAAGTAAAAATTAAATACCTTGATATTTTAGGAAAAATATGTGGTTTATTTATTTGTGGATAATTACTCGGAATATGTGCTAATTCTTATGCTCATATCTCCGTTCAGAAAAAAGATAACTGACTGTAGTTTTCGTTATTTTCTTCGTTGTTCAGATTTTTTTATACATTTATTATAATATATCATTTAGTGACCCTAAAACCCTTTAGGAAATAAAGTTGCAAAATAAAGCAGCATATCCGATGGAAGTAATAAACAAAGCGGTCCTGACCCGAAGAAAGTTACACATTGCGTAATATTCCAAAATGTATTACGGTCACTTTCTAGACATTAATTACGGTTCGTCATGGGCCAAATTTATTAATTATCTTTAGAGCTGTACGAAGCACATCAAGAAATTCAAAATTGTAACGCTTGTATCTTGAAAATGAACCGTCCCCAGAGCCATGTTCATATGAACTTTTCATATTAATATCACGAAATTAATATTATCTTGAAACACCCTCTGTAATTTATATGTTTTTAGTAATGCACTATTTTATTTTTAAATGTCCTTATTATTCATCTTCTGTATTGAATAAAGAACCAACTGTTACTAAAATTTACGAAATATGAACCTACGAACTTATCTTAATTTAACATTATTAATGCACTTCCTTTAATTAGCCTTTGGTTTTGTAGAAACATTCTTTTATAATAAGACTTGAAGGATTCTATGGTCATTACCAAACAACTAAATTAAGTATATAAGGTGTAAAGTGGTTTATAATAGATCTAATTTGATTCGGTCTTAAACGTAGTTGATTGGAAGTTTAAAAATATTTACAGATTTGAGTAATGGCCTTGAGCTTTCGCCTATATTCGGCATAGCATTTTATAAATAACATTTTTTTTGTGTTTTCATTTTGACTGTATGCTTTAGTTTTTTCTTCTAAGTGTGTTTTGTATTCTAAATATTGTTCTAATGTTAATAGTTCTTTTGCTGCTCTTCGTTTAATCTTGCCTGATAAACCTGGTTTAAAAGGAATCAAGAGGTTTGTAAAAGGTCTAATTTGGTTTTGTCTTAAAAATGTGGTTGATTGTAAGTTTGAAAACATTTATTAATCACGACTTGATAATTATTTTGAATTAAAACATTTAAAAAATTATGTTTCAATAATGAAATTTTGCATACTACAAATAATGTTGGCTCTATCGTATAAACCTTTTACAACCTCATTCTTTATCGTTATTCAGCGATTAGAATTAAAGTTTATATATGTGTTTGTATGAGTGGGATATATGTATAGTTTAGTCAGAAAATTGTGTAAATCTTTTTTTATTAATATGTCAAAAATAATAATTGATTATTGTATTATTTATCTATTGTAAATTTGATAATAGTTTTTAGAACGTTCAACAGTATATGGATGTACTAAAACATATCACCAATATATCCCTACCAGCTTGCAGCTTTTTAATTACAATTTTGAATGCAATTTAATTCAAAACGGTCCATGAGAATATTACTTAACAAATGAGATAAAATATAACTCCATACCCATTCCAAAATCTTGTTCCTAATACTCATCATTGTATTGAAATGTAGTTTTTATTAAAATTTTAAGTAGTTCAATTAATGTATTGATATTTAATTTTATCGGTTCTGCAAGATTGTACTAATTTTCAAGTTTATTTTATGCAATAATTAAGGTTTAATCTACCGGTACAATTGGTAAAAGGCAAAAACGCAGGACTGCGGTAAGGTGATTGCGTCTCACACTGAAACCGTAACGAAATTCTAGCAGTCAATGCACTCCCCCCCACCCCAGAGATGGCAAAAAATCGAAAACATTCTATCAAAATTACAATTCCTGTTAATATAAATGTGCTGCGTTGTAGCTCAGAGTCATATTAATTAAAATCAATAAAACAACAAGTTTATTAGCAGAAGTGAGTAGATTCTTATATACAAGTGCTTTTGAAGAATGCGGTATAGGTCAAACAGGGGGATGCAGAAACGTACATTTTTAGCTGACACTAATACATTTGTTCCTCCTCCTCTCCTACTCTGTGTTTCTTACTCCGTTTCAACCCCTCTTTCTAAAGAGACTGGCTAGCATTAGTGGTTACACTTACACATAAGTTCTACCTTGAAAACTGTAACACTGTAATTTGTTGAGCAGTATTCCAAGTAAGATTAAACAACATTGCTGTGGCAAACAATATTGTTGCGGCAATCTCTCACCTTGAGACGTGTATAGTCTGTACAGAATAAGATTCTATGTCCCCTATATCTATATCTATATCTCAAAAAGTATAAAATAACATTTAATTATATAATATAATTAAATAATAATTGAACAGAACAGCGAAATATAAGTCTTTTTTTTGGTGTATTTCGTGAGTTGTACAATGAAAACAGGGAGAGAATCGTGCGGCTAGGGATGAGCTCTCGCAATTACGTTCAAAAACCTCGGAAAAAGATAACTGATTCTAACACTGATTGCCCTGTTCCTCAACCTTTAATTAAACAGGTTGATGCAATCAGCGAAATGGAGGACAGAAGCATAAGAGAAATATTATTGTTTAAAACATTGAAGAGAGTAAGTCAAACAATTCAAACGAAAGAATGGATCATGTCAAAGTTCATTTTGTAAGTGTTCTACAGAAGATTGATCTAAGAGAATCCTTAGATTTTAAACTTATTAGATTGGATCGTACAGGCGAGAAGACACGTCCTTTAAAGGTGATATTTCCTACTGAATGCTGCTTCCATCTGCTTAAAGAATATAAGAAAATTGAGAGACATCAATGTTGGCATCAAGTCTGATCTGAACATTAAGCAAAGAAACCAATTGAAAAGTCTGTATGAAGAACTGAATATTCGTAAAAAAAATTGTGAAAGTGACATATTTATACAGTATGGGGTTTCAAGAGGCTCAGTTAATGTTCATTTTTTCGAGTGTGATTGTCCTGAATGTTATTGTTTAATCTGTGTTATAAATATTACCTTTCTCAGTTCTCCAAATTAAGAAAAAAAACTCACATTGCCTTAAATAAAGCAAATAACTTTAAATTTATTTCCAAAACATAAATCTTATCTGCTTTAAAACTGATAACAATAGTAGATGGTTACATTTTTTTGGGGAATCACCTTCTTTCTTGAATTTAATTTATATGAGCAGAGTTTTAGCACTGCCGGATGCTAAATTAAGGAATTTTGGATAAATTAGTTCTCCTCTTGTTTTTCCTTAAATATTGTCGTGATAGGCGCCAGGACGAGAAGTGTGTCCTTGTAATATCCTTTTTTTTACAAAATACCTATACACTGGTTGATTTAGATATATTTATTTAATTAGTTATTAAAAAAGAAAATTCAAAGTCTCTTAAAAGTTATTAAGAGTTAAAAACAATTTCTTAAAGTTAACAAGTATTCATTTGCAATATGAGTCGTTCAGTTTGTTCAAAGTGTAAAAAACAAAGTTGGCATATTGTTAGTGAGCTGAGGGGACAAGCTGGCTCTTCCTCAACACATGAAGAACTTGATTCTAATATACTAAACACATATTATTGTTCTATTGCCAAAAGTTATTAGCAGAATTAAAGCCATGTGTTGACCCTTTAACATTTTTAAAAAATATATCTATGGCGGAAACTTTTTATTTATATGATTCAGACATTGCTGAAATAAGAAGTATTCTCTCTGAAATAAAACATCTGCAGTCATTGATGATGTGCCACTAACGAAATTATCTTCCAGTTAACGTTTTGCATATACTGGTATCAGTAATTAATATTTTATTTACAAGAGGTGTGTTTCCGGATAGTCGGAAAACGGCGTTATTTAAACCTCTGTAAAAGGGTGGAGATCCGGAAAATCTTGTAAATTATTGATCTATATCGCCTGTTACCCACATTATCAAAATTAATAGAAAACATTCTTAAATGTCGGATTATCTCCTTTCTGAATAAGCACAAATGATTGAACAGTTGTCAGTTTGGTATCCAAAATTTAAAAAATACAAACGATGGAATTTTTAATTTTCTTGAGGGGCTATACCTTGAACGAGGGCGAAGTAGCTGCGGCTGTGTTTTGCGATTTTTCCAAAGCGTTCGACTGTGTGAATGGCGAAATATTGTTGCGGAAACTGTATCTTTATAGATTTAGGGATGCTTCTCACAATTGGCTTACATCATACCTTTGTGGAAGAACACAGACTGTCAAATGTTATCTGAGTATATCTGATCCACTGATAGCAGTTATGGAGTACCACAAGGCTCCGTACTTGCCCCCTTCTTTTCTTACTTTATGTTAATGATATTAAAACTATTGACATAATAGGGCGACTTCCACTTTTTGCAAATAAGACTACAATTTTATGCATTGGAAGGGATGGCGATGACTTGCATCACAAAGTACCTACAGATTTAGTCAGCAGTGGTATGATGCAAACTGCCTCTCTCTTAATATCGGCAAGACAAGTATTCTTACCTTTAAATGCGCAATACCTAACTTGCCTTTAGACAATTCTATGCTCAAAAATAGAACAGTACCAAGGTTTCTATGTGTTTATTATATAGGTAGAGATTTGAAGTTTTCCGACCATATTTTGAATTTAAAAAAGAAATTCTCATCAGCATGTTTTCAGCTAACAACAAATCTAGTTGATGGTAGCCATAATACACAAAATGAAGCTGAACTAAGATTACCAATACCAAAAAGCACTACCTTATATGAAAGTTTAAAGATTTACAACCACTTGCCAAGAACGTATCGCATTAAAAATAATATAAAAAGGTTTAGAAAGGGTGTAAA
The DNA here is from genome assembly GCA_030620095.1 of Kuschelorhynchus macadamiae. Lineage (NCBI taxonomy): Eukaryota > Metazoa > Arthropoda > Insecta > Coleoptera > Curculionidae > Kuschelorhynchus > Kuschelorhynchus macadamiae. Next base: position 975,377 of record JAUTXW010001380.1, read on the forward strand.
GACGTTATTGCGGGTGTAAAGATGTTATCGCAGTGCAAAGCATATTATAGTTTGAAAGAATTTTATAATGACGACTTTAGTAGTTAATTTATATTAGCTCTTTGTTAAAGTTATTTATTCTGTTTTTTATTGTTGTGCTGCTTTTTTAATAAATTGTATTTTTTTTGACTACATACACTGTAGGAAAATCTTAATTTATGTATTTACTTATTGCACCTGGTTCTGTTTTAATGACATGAGAAGTAATGAGGGTTAAGACACAGCCAATTTGTATTTACAGTATTTTCGTCAGGTCCCAACATCCCAAACTGTACTCACTTTGCAGATCTTTGCATGAGATTTTTAATTTGTCCTTAAAAAAAAATAGTGAATATTTTGCGATATTTGGAAAAAAGTTGTTATTCCCATTTTTAAATCGAGTGCCCAGCAGAGATGTAAAGAGTGACAGTCTTATTTTTGACCAGGCATGGGAATGCCGTGGCATTGTGGGTTCATCTCAGCATGGTTTTATTTCAGGAAAATCGACCACTACAAACTTAGTGTAGTGAGAGTGACCTATTGGAGGCTGGAGATAGGCTCTCAGGTAGACTCAGTTTACACAGGCTTCTCCAAGGCCTTCGATCAGGTCAATTTTGCTCTTTTACTATCAAAACTTAATGCAGTTGGATTTTCTAAGCAGGTCATCGGCTAGATTCAAAGTTTCTTGACGGAGGGCTACCAGTGCATTAAAATCAAGAACTTTTGGTCAGAGTACTGTTTTACTGAGTTTATTCTGAAGTTCCACAGGGCTCACACTGTAATCCACTTTTATTCAATTTATTCATCAATGATATAACTTACTACCTTCATTTCTTTACTGCAATTTTTTATGCAGATGATTTAAAATTATATAAAGAGGTACGAACAATGAAAGATAGTCTAGACTTACAAAGAGACGCTAGACGTTTCGTGGGAATGGTCTCCGACAAACAACCTTAAACTGAATATTAAGAAATGTTTTTTTAGAAAAAATTCTAAATTACCAACATCTGATAATATAAATCAGTCTTAAATATGAAAGGATAATAAATATTTGGGAGTGTGGTTTAATGAGTAAGTGAATTTTAATGATCATGCCTTAAGATCACAACTGAGCTTGAAAATGTTAGGTTTTGTTTCAAGAAATTGTCAGGATCTGTCTTTAGAAGTTATGAAGACCCCGTACGTCTCATTAGTGCGATCTAACTTACGAGTGTGCTAGTGCTGTATAGTCTCCTACATATCAAGCTTACCTAAATAAACTCAAAGGAGTTCAGAATCGTGTTTTAAGAACGGCAGCATATAGACTTGGTTTAAATTTTGCGAATTATCATAGAGCTGATGTATTATCCCGCACGAATCTTATAACTTTGGAATATTTCTCGATGCATTTTTTGTCTTTAAATTAATAAATGGAATAACTGATGAATCTGCTCTGTTAACCAAAATAAATCTCCGAGTCCCTTATAGAACTCTTAGAACAGAGGAGCTCTGTCATGTTTTCATAGGTTTAATTACAGAACGAATTCTCCTCTTGTTCGTACTTTGAATTACCTGAATAAGTTATTAAGATTAATTAATGAAATGGTGATGCAGGCAATGTTTAATAATTAACGTTGTTTCATAGTTTTTATATATTTGATGATCTAAATGTAGGAGTAGTGTTGATAGCTCTACATATAGCTCTATAAAAATATTGTCTCCCATAAAACTAAATTTAATAATAATTACAGTAGGAATTCTCCTCTTGCAAGAGGCATTCATACCTCGAATTACCTAAATAACTCATTTGATGTTTTTCACTTATCGTTGATTGGCTTTAAGTGTTAGTTATTAAGGTTGATTAATTCTTACAAAAAAACTAAAGGCTAGTTTTCGTTTACTGGACATTAGAACCCAAAAAATACCTCTTCGTATTAGTATTACATTATTGATAAAGAGGGTGCTTTGACAGCTAGGCCAAACAAGCATATGTTTTGATATCCGAAATCTTTTATAGAGCATCCAGCACATTATTACATTTTTGAATCCTCTTTAAAACTTTAATTTTATATTCTAGATTTTGAAGAAAACATAAAAAATGTATAATTTTAATCGTTTAAAAACTAGCAAAAATTTTTAGTTTTGTTAAAGAAGTAATAGTGATTTTCAAATTAAATGAGTATTAGCAAAATCATTTCATAGAACTTGATGCATTGTCTTTATATTTTTTTAATTCATTAGGTTTCGGATTGTGACTATCTCTAACCATTTTCGAGTGTAAACTGTTGGAATCCCAAACGTTATTAAAGTAGTTCAGCAGTTTAATGTAGTTTAGCATTCTCAAGAAGGATTCCTGAAAAATCGAAATCTCGGTGTTGTTAAATATTGAAAAGGAAACAAGCCACGCAATGTTTTAACAGAAGAAACAGTAAAATATCGCGCTATATTTTAACGAAATGCCAAAATATAATACCTTTGTTGGATACTAAAGAATACTACCAAGCCTATATATATATATATATATATATATATATATATATATATATATATATATATATATATATATATATATCTAAATGTATAACATTCTTAACTTCAAAGAGAGGGTATCCCATTTAAAATAAGAAACTTAATACTTTGTTCAGAGAAATTAAGCACTCTGTATATATGACCGTAATAAAAATTATAAAAAAAAAAACAAAAAAGTAAAAGTTTCATATTTAATATTTTTCTCAACGACTTTCTGAGTTAAAGGAATAAAGTATCTTGTTCTGGACACCCTGTATACACACAAAGGTCTCAAGAGACGGAAACTTCTTAGATCTTCCCAGGTTCATTTAGTCTAATTTTTATCAAATTTAACTTACCGAATTAGAATTCCTAGAATCGCTTAAAACGTCCGCTTTTCTCTTCAGTGAATCGCTAGGGCTTACATAACTGAAAAAAAAAATAATGGAAAAGAAGTTTAAATAAACATTTTAAAAACTTACTCTGGATATTTTAACTTGTGTTCTTCTTCCGCCCTTTTCGCCTCCCTATAATATATATTTTTGGTCTCGGGTAGCAAGTTTTTCCACATCGTCCCCAGCCTTACAGATATCTCTTTATTGTTTTCCTCTGAAACAACAAATATGTTGATTTACAATGAGAGAATTGCAAAGAGGCTGAATAGGAATCAGAATAATTTGGAGTTTTGTTTTACTTCATCTACTCAGTTCATAAAACAACAATCATTAACGATTTAATAGGTGTGATACAATTTTCCTAAACCGTTCCCCTTAATTTATAGAAAGAATTTTATTGCATCTCAATGGTTTACTTTGTAACTATTGTTGTTATTATCTATAATTAGTAAGTTTTGCGTCTGTAATGTAATAAATAAATAAACAAAAATTTGTAAAGAATTCTGCATGATATCCATGGAATTGTTAAGCTTTTCTCTGATCGCTTTGGCACTGTTTCCAGGCAAATTAATTACGATAATAATGAATTTAAGTTTCAACCTCAAAACCCCAGTATATGTATATTGTACAGGGTGTTTCACCATATTTAGACTTCATCTACTGCCTTTATTATAAGAGATAGAAAATGGATTTAAAAAATCTCAAAAAAACATAAAAACTATTGGAACACTTTATAGTAAATTAAAAGACAAGATCCACTTTCCAACAAATCGAATTGTGTTTAATGTATTCCTTGTAATAATTGTGACGAAAAAATATATTGGTCAAAGTTCTCAAAAAATTATCAAAAGGAATGCATTACATAAAACTGACGCAAGATTAAACAAAAGATCTTGCGCAGTATCAGAACATATAAATGATACTGGCTACACATGCAATTTCCTACAACCTAAAATCTTACACGTAGAAAATAATACTACCAAAAGAATATTTTTAGAAATGGCAAAAAGTAAAACACAACCTTTGGCAGAGTATAAAAAAAGGTATCGAAAATTTACGTTCAATTTACTCATATTATATTTTTAGACGAAACAAAATTTTCCAATAATGATAATAGTGGTAATAATAACAATTATAATTAATTATATGAATGGTTCTAAAGTTTGCTTTCCTATACGTACTCGTACTATTTTTACCTAAAATTTAAACATATTTTTTCAAATATGAACATTCTCTTAACCTTTAAATTTTAAACTTTCAATTTTTGTCATCAAAAAAACAAATTATTTCATTAATTTATTTATCAAAATTCTACGTAAAGAAATATCTGCTTTGAACAAGCATTTTTCACAAAATTGCCATATATATATATATATATATATATGTATGTATATATTATATATATATATATATATATATATATATATATATATATATATATATATATATATATATATATATATATATATATATATATATATATATATATATATATATATATATATATATATATATATATATATATATATATATATATATATATATATATATATATATATATATATATATATATATATATATATATATATATATATATATATATATTTTATATAGATATATATATATCTATATAAACATATATATATATAGGGTGTCCCACAACGAACTGCGGCGATCGATTTCTCAGAAAGTATGCTTTAGAAAAATGGCAGCTAACTAAAGTCGATGGGGGCAATTCGCGCAAAATATTTTCAAGATGGTGGCACTTCCGGTTATACCGGAAGTAGACGTCAACTTTCTTAAATTAAATGGAACACCCTGTATATAACCGAATTTTGGATTTTGGATTCCTCGAAAAATTCTAGGTATATTTCATGTATAATATCCTATACCTAAGTTCAACTGTTTTTAAGATATTTTGAATTGTATGTAAAAAGTGACGTTTGCAGGTCTAGACATAATTATAAATATCTGCTTATCGAAGTCTCTATTATTTATTTACGGTTGGCCTCCTTGTCCAAAAGGATCCAGTTTAGTGGCCTGTGCTGATATTTTTATAATAAATAAATATAGGGTGATCAAAAACTGACATTATAAATATACTTTAAAAAATCGTTAAAAGTTACTTTTTTCAAATGGAAACCCCCAATTTTTATAATTTTATCTTATTTAACACTTAAAATAAGGGTGACTTTGTATAAAGTTGTCTATTCCAAAAATTTGTAGTTTTTGAGTTATTGACGATTTAACATTTTTTATTCTAATACCAGACGGCTTCTAAGTTTTCTTGTTAGTTGGCCATGACGGGGCGACCTGGCCTAAAATATTATTTATTTACTATAGTAATTATAATAATTATCAAACTAATAATCATGCCGGGGTGATTAAATTACACACACGAGGATTATTTGAATTTGTTTATTATCTATGGGGAATCTAACAGAGTTTTAACAAGAACATGCCAGATATTTGCTGATAGATATCCAGATAAACAGAAACCGTCACCGAACAGCGTTAAAAAAATGTTGGAAAACTATAAAAATTTTGGAAACGTGAAGACAAAAATTAATTAAAGAAAGCCTATTCCCATTATAGTCTAGTCTACACAAGAGCACAACTTATTTTTTCAATAAATGTTGAAAATGAGCACCTTGTACTTCCAAACAATTTTCGCATCTCCGAATAAATCCCTCGTGGGTGGCCGCTCTAATTGAAGCTGGAGATAAACTTTCGAACGCGTCCCTTACCCTTGCCATACAGTCCTCTTTCGTTGTTACTGGATTAAAATAAACGATTCCTTTTATCGTTCCCCATATAAAATAGTCTAAGACTGTCAGATCGGGGGAACGAGGAGGCCACAGGAAAGGTGCATGTTGGCAATCCACTTGTCGTAAAACGTAGCTTGTAAAAAGTTAATAACTGCAACGGTTCTATGTGGTGGGGTGCCATCGTGTTGGTAGAAAATTTGACTATGTTCTGCAATCTACACACGAGGATTATTTGAATTTGTTGGAAAACTATTAAAATGTTGAAACCGTAAAGACAAAAATTAATTAAAGAAAACTATTCCCATTATAGTCTAGTCTACACAAGAGCACAACTTATTTTTTCAATAAATGTTGAAAATGTCCACCTTGTATTTCCAAAAAAATTTAACTATGTTCTGCCAAAGGTAAATTACTTAAATATTCGTTGTCCAACTCTTCAAGAATATTCAGATATCTTTCTCCTACAAAAGTTTATAGACATAATTTTACGAAAAGAAATGCTTTGATAATATTCATCGATTTAATGATTTAAGAAGAAACAAAATACATCAAAATTCAATTAATTTAATCTGAAGAGTGCTCAATAAAAAAAAAGAAGGTTTAGTATTTTATGGCTTTCTAAAGTACTCTGTATAAATAGCTTGTAAATATCTAACTAAAGATACCTTGGGACGATATATTTTTTTAGATATGATGTGTTACGGTATGTGAACCGAAAACCGCGTGGGGGCCCAACATTTGTAGCTACGCCACTGACCCAAAGGGAGCTTTCTATTTTTATAACACCATAAAATTAATCACCAATAAGGGTCTTAGGCAGACAGGCAAATATGGTAAAATACTTCTTTATAAACCGACCTATAGTCTGTTTAGTCAATGCAGACTATAGTTTGTCTCCTAATATTACGCAATTATGAATATTAAAATAAACGTTTTACATATTATTTTGAATCTTACATTGTACGTTAAATTGAAATCTTTATCAAAAATTATAGTATTTGAGTATTATATTTTCTTTTATATTTATAAAATTGCTTAAAAGCGCATATTTGTTCTTTATAATTTATACAGTAGACACTTAAAGCCAATTGTAAATTTTTTGCGGTATCCGTATACGTATAAATAACATATCGAGTTACGTAAATGGTGGATTAAGCCCTTAAGCCACCGACGATCCGCATACGAATAGGAACTTTCAAATGTCATGTTTATATTTTGAAAGTAACAGTTTTATAACCCATCTTTTGATTTTTTTTGTACAAAAAAAAAGTAGGTTAAAAACTTTTTTTGACGTAAATATTTTTGACTCTTGACAGATCCATATCCAGAGTATTTATGTCCGTAATATAAATCTGTCAACGTATCGAGCTTAGCACGATGCGGATACGGATACGGTCGGAAATTTGACTTGGCTTAAGTGTCTAGTAACAGTATTCGCCATGAAGTGTGTTGACTACATGGCAACTCTTATATATTATCGATTTATAAAATATGAAAAACACTTTAGAGAACAATCAGTCTGAAATAAATAAAGAAAGAATACCTATACATATAACTAAACTAACTAGATTTTTTAAGCTAGACTAATAATATTTTTAAGGAAAACTTAATTTTTAAAAAATAAATAAACCCATTTATTTTAGTGATGCTTCTTATTTAAATATTTCTTTTGAAATGATTTAAATATTTCCTAAAACGATTTAAATTTTAAAAAAGATATACTATTTAAATCTTTTTTTTGTGCACAAAATGATCTTTGATTTAAATCATTTGTCCAGATAAAAAGTATCTACAATCTTTGAGTTAAATCTTTTCTAAAATGATCTTAAACAGCTCTGTACGATACCACAGTAGCAAGCAACAAAAATGCTAATGTGTGCAGTGAAACATATGAAAAATGATAATAATTATGGGTAGACAAAAATGTATAATAGGACTGACAAAAAACTTAAAATGTATGATTTTTTAATCACAATTTACTTGATTTATGAATTTTAAGAAAGAAAAGCAAAATGTATGATTTTTTAGAAATTTATGACAAGCGGCACCACTGTATTCCTTGATTACTGTTGTATAATTCAAACTGCAACAGAGAAAGTAATCATAAACTTTATTTATGATTCAATAAATAAATAAATGAAAGGTAATGACTTATTTGTGATTACATCAAAAAAATTTTCTCTTTGTAAAGGAAACTCTGACAAATGAAGATTAATGACATCCCATATGTTTTCAAGAAGGATGTACAATGAAGTTTATATGTTGTAGCTTCAACCTATAATATTACATATTATTACCTGGATGTTCGATGGTCAATTTTTTCCTCCACTCATTAGCAAAAATCATAAACGCGTGCGGCGGCTTGGGTACTGGATTTTTGAGCTCTACAGATGTGCTGCTACTTTTCGATGCCGGAGACTCACCATTTCTGGATATATTGTTTACTGTTACGGGCGGAACCTTAAATAACATAAAAAGACTTTCTTTATAAAGGGGAACATATGCAAACCCCTATGTTTAAGAGTATATGAAATATGTAACCTATGAAATCAATCACTGCCACTAAATGTTTGTAATATGTTGTTGAGGCTCAGCTACTCTGCAATTTATTCAGTTTATAAAATCTCTCTACAACAGTATTTTTTCTACAAGAAAATGCGTCAGCCTTGATATTTTTACTAACATTGATAAATGTTTGGTTCAGTTGTAACCGACCCCAGTCTATCATCTTGCAATATATATTACATATTATAACATTTCATTTAAAACCTCAAATGTCATTAATGTGATTAATTTATCTGCCTATAAATAATCATGGCCTACTTAATCTCTATAATGAATACATGAACTAATCATTTACAAATAAGATTCGGCTTACCCAGATGTAATGTTCAAAAGATTTATTCAATACCAATAATAGTATCAGTACCTTTAAAATTGAATTTTAATATGCTAAGAAATAACAGAAAAACCATCAAACTTAAATAAATAATGCCCATCTACTCCTGATTAGCCAATTAAGGCAAATTGTCCTAAGTGCAAATCAAATCAAAACAATATATTTCGTCAATTTAAAAGTATTATTACACAATAATTGAAGAAAGTGGTCATATGTTTCCTACACTAGTTAAAAAATAGTAAAAATATTAATTATAACTGTAAAAAAAGTTAAAAGTTAAATCAGTTTAAACATAACATAAACAAATCAGGTATCAAAAAACTCTCTTAATGTATAACAGTTTTTCCTTAACAATTCGGCCTGAAGCCGATTCTTAAATATATGAATGAATATTCATTGACTCTTTTATGTACCTACTTAGAAAATTATATATCTTACACCCCTGAAAGTAAAAGCTTCTCTGATAGGTTGTCATTCTGTGAGTGGCCGGAGCCAATCGGTTTTTATATCTGGTATTGTGGCTATTCAAAACTTGCTTAGACAAATAAAGAGACTTGTTTCTATTTACAAAAAGACAAATCTCCATAATATAAACCTCAATTAATGTTAGCGTTTTTAGTCTTTTGAAAATATCACGACACGACTCCTATATTTCAGATTTCCCAGTAAACCAACTGCATATTTTTTTAACAAAAAAACTCTTTCAGCATCTGTGCCCAACGCCCAGTTTAGAATACCATAAGTGACTATGAAAATTACCATGATAATCAATAATGTTGTTTTCTGTTCTCCACTTAAGCCTTCTATCTATTAACACTCTAAACATCTTTGCAGCTTCACTGCTTTTAATTTCGGAGTTAAAATTTCTAGAAAGGTATACATTGTCTACTGTGTCTCACCCCACAATAAAGCACGCGGTTTACAATTTGGTGTTATTAATTAAATGACTTTATCCGTAAATAAATAAAAAAAAACATTGTAGGAATCATTTATCACTAAGATATTGGTGTCGTCCGCGTAACAAACCACATGAATCCGCCCCGAAAAATAAATTATATAGTCAATTAAATCGTTAGAATAAATAAAAAAAAGCAAAGGACCAAGGATGGACCCCTGGTAATTTTTGTGAATTTTTAACGCGAAAAATTATAATACATGAGTTTACGATTTATAATTATTTATTTACCAATTAAAAATATGGACTTTAGTAGATAGGACTTGTCTTAGCAGAGCAGTACTGATAGTATTACCTAACGTATTTTTTTATTAACTACCTAAAATCTAACAAGAATATTTAGCCTCCCTGTTGGGAAGGTTACAGACCACAAAGCATAAATAAACCAAATATCACAATTAACTTACCACTAATCAATTAACCAAATAAAAAAACGATCTATAAATTATTTAACAAAAATTTGTCATGTGTAAACAAACAAGAAATTGTTTAGATCAATAGATATACATTAAAAATCTACTAGCATAGTTTCAAGAACATGTCAATATTAGACAATAAATAGTTTTTAAAACGTTTGTTAAATTTATTTTTATATTGCGTGTTTCTTATTCAAATAGGAATACTATTATAGAACTTTAGACCGAGGTAATTTAACATTTTTATTTCATCAACAAATAATCACAAGCAATGACATTAGACAGGTTAATACATGCATCTTAATGTTAGACATAGTGTTACAAGTTTAAAAATTTAAAAAAATAATATAAAACCATAAATTTTTGATAAATGTTACACAAAAATATATAATAATGTTTAAAATACAGTCTAGTAGCTAAACAACCGACAGTTTAGACATCAGTCAATAAAGTATTTGAAGCTGTAGAAGGTATTTGTCCAAAGGTACTTCTCTAGGTAGTTTTCTAAAGCAACTTTCTGTTTGGGCTCTCTTTGTTTCTGTTGGAAACTTATTCTGTAGTACACGAAAAATACAGAGATTTTTCATAAAGTGTAGTTGTGTGTTGTGAGACAACTAAATCATTTCTATGTCTTGTTTGGTAGCGGTGGAGTTCTTGATTCCGAGCAAAAATGGATTTGTTTTTATATACATTAGTAGATTTATTCAATTCAATAATAGTGTACAGAAAAATACATATTGCAATAATAATAATAAGAAAACCTAAATCAAGATTAGTGCCTAGATATAGAAAGATCCGTATGCACTTAGCAAATAAATATAATTTACAAAATATACCTAATTACAATATTTATTCTACATGTACTCATTAAGACAAAAACAAATTTATATTCAGAGACAACAGTCAATTTTGGAATACCAGACATACCAACAATACCACCAAAACAAACACCATACAAATACATACATATTGTGTATCAAGGAATACCACATGTAGGAAAGGGAAGCTAATTGTTATAGAAAAAGATCCTTCCTGTTCAAAATCACAAAGTTTTGGATAACTATTTAATTCAAAATAAGTGGAAACATAAAAATATAATTTTCATTTTAGAAAACTGTCAAAATGTGTCAAATTTTTAAAAATATGTTCTCTAGTAAGTTTAATAAAATTTTTAATCCTCTCGGTTTCTCTTATGTTTGTAGGTAAAATGTTATAGAATTTAGGTCCCAAGTAATTTATAAAACGTAAATTTATATGTTTGTGATTAATGGGAATATTTAAATGTCTACTTTCATTTTGTCGGGTAAAGTGAGAATGGCTAATAAAATTTTGCAATCTAATATTTTTTTGTAGAAACGTGCAACACGCAATTATATATAATGTGTAAAGACCAAGACCTTCAGTGTACAGCTAACTAGTTGGGATTTATAAACCTGAGTTAATAATTTAGTTGTTACAAATTCTCTTAGAAAATAAAATTTGTGTATTACTTTATGTATTTTAATAGTCAGATATTCTATATGGGCTGTCCATTTCAAATGTTTGTCAATTATGACCCCTAAATACTTTATTTTGTCAACTTCATTTATTTTTATGTTTTCATTTATGTCGATATTATTAAAAGAAGGTCTGTTTGAGTTTGTGATTGAAAAATCAATGTATTTGGGTTTTTGCAATATTCAAAGAAAGTTTAAATGAATCGAGCCAATGCTTTACTTTTTTTAAAACCCTTAACAGCCTTAGCTTTAGTCTCATTCCAATTATCAGCCGTAAAAAGAAGGACATTATCATCTGCATATGATATTTGTTTACCATTTATTTCTAAGTTTAGGAGAGAGTTAAGGTAAGTTATTATTAACAGGATAGGTCCTAAAATTGTTCCTTGTGGAACGCCAATTTGTATTTTTAATGGATCACTGAGAGTACCATTCACTCTAACATGTTGCACCCTGTCTGAAAGGTAGCTTTCAAACATTTTCAACACTGTACCCCTTATGCCATCCTGTTCAAGGACACCAACAAGTAGGTCGTGTGGGACAGTGTCGAAGACCCTTGAAAGATCAATGAATATGGCTAGACATTTTTTATTAGTATTGAGATTTTCTATAATATCAGATGACAGGGAATACATTGCATCTGATGTACTCAACCCTTCAATAAAACCAAATTGTTGTTTTGATATAATTTTGAAAGTACTGAAAAACTGTACCAACCTGTCCTTTAAACACTTTTCGAATATTTTTGCAAAATTACTGATAAGGCTTATTGGACGATAATTTTCAATGCATCTTTTTGACCCAGACTTATGTATAGGAGTGACTACAGATTGTTTAAAGTGGTTAGGTACTATACCTGTGGTGAAAATTATGTTTATTATATGTACCAAGGGTTTTAAAATATTTAAATGAATAATTTTTATAAGTTTAGAGGATATTTCATCAATGCCAGAATGTTTTATAATTTCTTTATCTGTAACTGGTTTCAAGTACATGGATGCATTATTAGAAAAATCTTGTCGTATACTCTGGTTTGGGGTTTTTATTTTATGTTCCAATTCAACGGCGACATTTGTGAAATATTGGTTACTGAAGTTAGCCATTTCTGTGTTATTATCAAATAAATTGTTGTCTCTATTTACAAGGGCAAGTGTTTCTTTCCCTTTTTTTGAATTGGTATTTGTGGCATCATTTATTAGTTGATACATTTTTTTAGATTGTTTTTGTTTAGTAGTATTTGTTCTTTGTAATAATTAGATTTTTGTGTCCTAATCAGTTTATTGAGATAGTTACGGTAATTTTTATATTCAGTGTGAAGAGCCAGAGAGTAATGGTTTATTAGACGTTTTTTGAGTTTGTCTCGATGTTTAATTGAAACAATTAGTCCATTCGTTATCTAGTTTTTATCTTTTTCCCCTTTTGATTGATACTAATCTTTTCTTTAGTAGATTTGTTTTTTAATTGTAATAATGTATTGAAAAACAAATTCATTGCTTGATCAGGGTTAGTAAAATTTAAAACTTCTGACCAATTTTGTGTTGCGAGTTTTTGGTTAAGTAAATTATAGTCAATGTAAATATGTTTAGCTTGCCCAGTGTCTGTTTGTAGATTATTAGATGTTGGTTCTTCTTGTGTGTTTATACTTAACATTATAGGTAAATGGTCCGTTATGTCACTATCTAGTTTAAAAGATTTTAATTTTATTTTATTTGTTTTTAATTTTATCCTGAGAAAAATATGGTCCAAGCAGGTAGAAGATTCAGCAGTAATTTTTGTGGGTGAAATGATATATGGGACAAAACCTTAACGTCCCATTACGGAAATGTACTCATTAATAATGCTATTTTCTCTATTTAAGATATTTATATTAGTGTCGCCAGTAAAAATCTCTATTGAATTAGTTAGTTGACCTTCGAAGAATGATTGCAAATCCTGAATAAAAGTCATTTCTGATATTGGGGGAGGCTTGTAGACTGCAGTTATGCCAAATGTTATTTTTTTTACAACAAAATTGATTCTACTGATAGGAGCCTTGGAGTTATCAAATTTAATATGAGTCACATCTGCATCTATATCAGATCTTATATATACAATTCCGTCGTTTTTGTTGTAGTCAGCACTATTATAGTGACTATTATAACTTAAAATCTGATCAGGTTCATTTTTTATTTGAAAGCATTCGGTTAGAATTATCATGTCACATACATTAAGGGAAAATTGCTCCAAAAGTAGTAAGAACTGATCAAAATTTTTATTTATACTTCTAATGTTTAGGTGCAATATATTAAAAATTTTATTAGTATGTATATTATATTGTTTTAATAACCCTTCATTCACCAATTGCCCATCCAATTCCTCTCCAATTAATCCCAATTCACCTAGTAACTCATCTTCTGAAGGAGTGAACTTACATACAAAAATAGAAATAAATAACTCTCTGGAAAATTAAAATCGATGGAAGAAATCATTCGGAGAGAATAAGAGACACATTTTATTATGTGTATGGATACCAAGAAAGGTATTTTGTTGTCTTTGAAGATTTGTTTACACAATTGCTACAGGTTCAGACCAAATATGAAAAATTCTATTACGTTTATTATCCCTAAATAGCCATTAGATGCTGATGAGCTTCCCCTAAATTGTCTCTCTATTTATTTACATTTACTGCCTGACTCCAGAGTATGAGAGATGTGGGTACACAAGAAGTATGCTGTTAAAAGTATACAAGCGATGTTAAGTTTTTTTGAAATGTGTTCAATCTGTGGTTCCCATTGAGTCTAAGTAAGTACCCAGTAACTTAACCACACAAGCAGGATCTTGTCAACTCTATGTTTAGTCTTTAAAAAACGCACAGTCTGAGTCTTGCTGCTATTATCACTTGATTGGAGAAGGACTAGCGATTCATGTCCTGACAGGCTCTCTTGGGAGTGTGCCTTTATTCCATACTTTCTGGGAGGAACATGTAGCAGAGCTGAGCAAGAATTTGTGCAAGATAACTTTTCTTATGCGGAGTCTGGTGAAAAATGGATCTCTGGGGGTCCTGCCTGTAGCATATCATGCATACTTTGGATGCTATGACCTATACATTTCTGAACTGGGGGCATTCAACTCATGCTGCCATGATCTTTGCCATCCCGAGAAGATGTATACGAGTTATGATGAATCTTGGGTACAGAGACTGTTGTCGCTGGGGTTTTGCTGAGTTGGGTGTTCTTACTTTCCCATGTGTATTTATTCTGCAGTCTCAACTTCATTAAGTCAAACATAAACCGTTTCAAAACACATGGGAGTATACACGAGTATCCAACTTGCAATAGCGATAATTTAGTTGCACCCTTCCTCAGACTAGCTATAACGAGAAATTGTACAGGGTACCTTTGTAAAAAGTTATTTAATATGCGTTCTGATGCCATAAGGCAACTGGAGGTCAAGAGGTTTAAAAATAAAATTAAATACTACTACCCCCTATGTGCTTTAATTTTCCATTATTTTAAATGTATATTTTAAATTTGTATTTTTGATCATTATTTTTATTTTGACTTGTAAAAGCACTTTTGTGTATTTTTACTAATAAAATTCTAGCTAATATATCTACCTCCACTACCAGCCATCATCTCGTGGATTTTGTTAGGTCATGTTATGAAAATAATGATATTGCCGTGGCATCCTTGTCTGACTAAACCAAAGCATTCGGCTGTGTCTGTCATGATTGGTAAATAAACTATCTATATACAAGTTTTCCAATAACAGTAGATTACTTATAAAATCTTACCTTTTAGATCATTGCTAAAATATAATACCAAACATAGAAAAGCTTACACAAAAAGTCCCGCAGTACTCTGTGCTTGATAGTTTACTCTTTTATTGTACATAAACAACATTGCAGTCTAATTATTGATCCAGATGGTAATACTATTTTTATCTTGCATCTCAGGATGTTGTTATAACTGCTTATTACAGCTTACATACATTGACATCTATCATATGCTGTGCTGGGGTCACAAAGCACGTACTTTTAAAGTGTTGGCTGTCCAAAGCTGTATCAGGGTTCTTGCAGGTTATAGCTATCGGGAGTGTTGCTGCATCACTCTTATTTTACTTAAAATACTTTCTTTTATTTATATAATAGCCTGTCTTACTCATCTCAGGCAAATTCGGCAAACTCCGATCCATAAATCCCAGATGAAAAACAATCTAGTTATAAACCATAGCAGAACTTACCATTAAAACTATTTCAAAATGAAATTAAAAATTACTCTAAAACCAAAGCTTTTTAGTGAGGATGAATTTAATCAATATGCTTTTATTTATTTGTTCATTACAAACGGGTCTAGGACCCAATCGTACAAAGTATAAATATAGAAGACTAATACTAGTTCTAAAATTAATAAAAATGTGTAGCACTAAGGAATACAATGCAAGTCAAAATAATATAAGTCATAAATAAAATATAACATAACAATGACAATCAAATAAATATTTTCAATTATAATCTAATCTGAGTAGCAACAAGTCTTAAATTTTTAAGTTTTAGCTATAGTGAGTTTAATGATATATGAAATAGATCACAGTCAAATGAATTTGCGGTCTTCATTATTCTGGAAATTGGCGAATTTTGCCCATATGAAGTCCTGTGAAATTTTATTTCAAAGGTTCTGTTATCTCTCAATAAACTAAATGGATGTATAAAACCAAACCAAAGGACTTTTTTTGTGCTGTTCTAAATGAAACATACTCCATTACTGCACTTATGGAAACCTGGTTGGATCCTGCAATCAACGATGCTGAATTCATTGATCCACGTTATGTAGTGTACAGAACTGATAAAAATACAGAAAATAGTACAAAAGGTCGAGGAGGTGGTGTCCTTCTGGCTGTGAAAAACAAGTATAAATCTCATCTTCTGTCTATTGCTGATCCTGTCATTGAAGAGGTGTGGGTATCAGTAAAAATCAGTGATGTGGTATACTGTATTGGTTGTGTTTATGTGCCACCATTGATGGATACATCTTATAACGAATCTTACTTAAACTCTGTGTCTCGTGCCTGTGAAATGTTTGAAAATGTCCTACTTGTTGGCGATTATAACCTACCGCAGATATCATGGTCTCCAAGTGATGATTTTCTTGGATTATTACCATGCAACATCAACTCAGCAAAACAAATTATTCTGTGCGATACTGTCGCTTCTTTAAGGTTATCACAATATAACGAAGTGCTAAATGAAAACAATTCGGTATTGGATTTATGCTTTGCAAATATTGACATTGATTCTGTTGACAAATGTATTGGTTTAGTAAATAGTGATCTCCATCATCCAGCATTAACACTTAAACTAAAATGTACAAAAACAAACTATTTGCAACAAGCAAACGGTTTTTATTATGACTTTAAATCAGCAAATTTTGGTCTCAGTAACTTTTTTCTTTCATATGACTGGATGACAATTTTAAATAATGAATTAGAGATCACAATTGACAATTTTTACTCTGTTATATACCATTGTTTTGATCTGTTTGTACCTGTGAAACAGTGTCTTTCAAATAGTAGATTTCCAGTCTGGTTTTCACACAAACTTAAAACTTTAATATTTGAGAAAAAAATTGCTCACAAAAAGTACAGGCAAACAAAAAGTGATGCTGATTATAATTCCTTTTCTTTATTATGCAGACAATGTTGATCATTAACAAAACAATTTTTTAATTATTATATATCAAATGTGGAAAGTGCTATTAATAAAAATCCCAAATATTTTTGGAACTTCGTTCGATCTCAGACCAATCATGCTTCTATTCCCGGAGAAATGACTTGGATTCCAGAAAGACTGATAATTGCACAGATATAGCAAATCTTTTTGCCCAGTTTTTTGCATCAGTCTTTAATCCAAAAACAAACAGCAATATAAGAATCTCCCCTGACAGATTTGAGGTAATATCAGACATAACGGACACGGATTTTAGTAAGGCATTTGATAAGGTCAACCATAATATACTGCTCTCATCTCAGAAAAACTATTCTCGTGGATTGCTTCATATTTGTCAAATAGAAAACAGCAGGTTAAAAATTGATGGACACTTGTCTGCAAAGTTTAACGAAACATCTGGGGTACCCCAAGGATCCCACTTGGGGCCTCTTTTATTTAGTTTATTTATTAATGACTTAGGTAACTTACACTCCTCCAACTTCTTGCTGTTTGCTGATGATGTGAAGTTGTTTCGTCGAGTATAACTTGCTCAAGACACTGTCATCTTGCAAAATGATCTAAATGTGGTCTTTTCTTGGTGTCAGTTTAATGATATGTCACTCAATACTGATAAGTGTTGTTTTATGAGGTTTAGGCGATTAAAGAATACTGCCTGAATAATTCCTGCTGATTATTTCCTTAACATTGTTGCTCTTGCTGAAATGGCTCTGATTAGGGATTTGGGTGTTTACTTGGATACTAAGCTAACATTTACGAATCACATAGATAACATAATTGGTAGTGCCAATAAAATGTTAGGGTTTATTAAGAGAACAACTAGAGACTTTAAAAATGTATTCACTTTGAAATTATTATATACAGCTCTTGTCAGATCTATATTAGAGTTCTCAAACATAGTTTGGTCGCCAGATTACGAAATACATTCTAATAGATTAGAAAATGTGCAACACAAGTTTATTAAATATGCGCAATATAAACTTTTTTGTAATGGTATCAATCTTGATGGGCATCAAACCATGGTCTACTTAGATTTAGCCTTACTTATCCGTAGAAGGGAGTATTATGATGTGTGTTTTGCCTTTCAGATTTTTAACAATGGAATTAAAAGTCCAGAATGCCTTGGAGCATTTCAGATTCATATACCTACCTATCATACTCATAAACAAACCCTTCTACATATACCAAACTGTAGAACATGGTATTTGTTGTTTAGTCCTGTAAATAGAATATCAGCTACTGTAAAAAATTTTTACACAAATCTGGATTTTTTTAATGTGAGGGAATAAATTTAACCAGATGGTCAAAAGAACTATTTTAAGTTAGTCTAAAACATACATAACACATAACAATTTTGTACTGTAAATGTTTATATGTTGAAAATAAATAAATAAATAAGTAATTGTAGTTCGAATAACAGTTCAGGACAATCAATAAAGTTGTTGATCAGTTTATAGCACAAAATAATGTCGAAACCGGTTCGTCGGTTTGCTACACTTTAAACTGATTTTCTAATAAATTATAGTTTATGTTGTTATCTAATTCAAAATATGATTTAAAGGCAAGGTAATGCCTTTAATCATATCAATTTCTTTATACCCTGTCGAGTTTGTTAATATAGATTTCGAAATATGGATTCCAAACAACCGAGTTATTCTCTAAATGTGGTCTCACTAATGATGTATAAAAAAGTTTTATGGAATTGATACTTTTAAAGTCCCTTGTATTTCTTTTTATGAAACCCAAGATTTTCAGAGCTTTATTATGGCGATTTTCAATCTGCACCGAAAATGTGAGTTTAGAGTCAATGTGAACTCCAAGATTTCCTATTACGTCAACCTGTTCTACTACTGAATTGTTAAAATGATAGTTGATTTTATTGTAGTTGGGTGACTTACTGAATCTGATACTTTTGCATTTCTCTACATATAAAATCAATTTGTTACCATTACACCAATCATAAAATCTGTTGAGGCCTTCCTGCAACTCATAAGAGCTGTCTTTATTTTCTATTTTTTTGAGGAGTACCTTGAGGTACTCCTGATGTCACTGTGATAGGACTGGAGAACTGATTGTTGATTTTTACAATTGGTTTCCTACCAAGTAAATAAGATTGTATCCAGTCCAACATTTTTTCCATTAATTCCATAAAATGATAATTTATTTAATAATAATCAATAGACAATTTTATCAAAATTTTTTGAAAAATCACTATAAATTTAATCCAATTCATGACCATTCTCTACAATATCAGAGATATAATTGGTGTATAGCAATAGGTTAGTAGTGATGGACCTTTTCTTAACAAAGCCCTGTTGTTTTGTTGTTATAATTTTATTGAGTGTGTTATCAAGATATTTTGTAATTATGGACTCCATACTTTTAGGTATTAAAGAAATTTTTGAAATTCTGTAATTGTTAATGTCATTCTCATTACCATTATTTTTGAAAATAGGTGATATATGCGTTGTTTTCCAGAATAAGGGGAATATAGCAATACTAAGAGAATTATTGAAGAGGGATTGAGAGATAGAGAATGCACAGCCCTTTAAGAGTTTTGGATGGAGATTGTCTGGACCTGGGACGTTGTTCAAATGTATGTTTTCTAGTCTATCCAAAACAACAGATATTTCAAAATAAAATGCAATTTAATTTATTTTAATTCTGATCTGATTAGTAAAAATACTTTATATATGCATTCTAATAATTTATCAATAAACATACATTCATTCACTTAAAAGGGTTTATTAAAATTGTAAATACCAACTTAAGGATTGTCAGACTGGGACGCACATTTGATTTAGTTTGCAAGTAACCGTTTCTTGTAATGTGAATGACTATCAGAGTATTGTAAGATATTGTTTACAAACGGATTTTTTTGTCCCACTTGTAGAGCATTTTTTTTGACGAGAACTTTCATTTAAAAACCAAATTGTAGTGTTTGTATGGGTGTGATCAAAAAGTGACAATCACATATCAAAGTTATTGGTATAAATTATCATATATTAAATAAAAAATAAACATTGACACCCGTATTCATTAAAGAAATTTAAATTTAGACCAGGTCTCACTTCACAGTTACAGGTTTAAGATGACATTTTCAACAATTGAACAAATAATTTTTCTAAATGTCACAATTACAAAATGACAGTGACATAAGCAAAACATAAATGGCAAACTAAGAGATTTAAGTACCATGGCAACTAGATCTGATCCAACTCTTAAATCTTTTTAGTGAATACGGGGTAAATGAGTTTCAGAAATGGTGAACCTTCTGTTCCATACTATCTAAATATATTTTAATAAAGTTGATAGAAAAACACTGATTCTTATGTCATAGCTTTTGATAATTTTCTCATGTGTCTTTAAAGATATCCTTACCTATCTTTAAAAACATAGTATGCATAAATAGGGATATTTTAAATACTCTAATGAAATATATAAAATTTGCAATACGTCAAATATTATAAACTCTTTGTAAATATGTATATTTTTAATCACCAATTATCCTACCTCAGGTACTGTTGGCTTATTGAACAATACAGCCTGGGAGGTAACGGAAGATATTATAGGAAGTCGGTTTTGCTGAGGTAGTTGATTAGGTGTAGTGGTTCGTGGGGCCTTGCGCTTGCTAAAATCATACGGAAGCCCATTGTCATGTCTAAAAAAAATTAATTTGAAAAACATATCTATATTTTCTTACATAATATACCTTAACCAAAGTCAATTTGCTTTATTGTGAAGACAATATGAGTTCTCATTTATGAGGCTGTAAAAAAAGAATTAAAAAGGCTACACGAAAATATATCTTAAAAATTAATAAAATACAATAATAAAATAGTATAATTCAATGTAAAAATATTTCACTTCACATACAATAAAATAGCAATTTCTCCCAATGCAAACAGCATGAGGAGAAATATTTGGTTGAAACAATAATATTATGTTACAGAGAATGGTACAATATACATGAAAATTAAAAAAAAATATAACAAATTATAAAATTGTTAACATTTCAATACAAAATATTTGTTTGTCATTTTAATTTGTTTGCTGACACCATTATGAATTCTGAAATACTTATATTTAGAATATTTAGGTTTTGACAATTATTTACTGAAATCATTTGTTATAGTTTTTTTTTGTATGTACTTTATTTATATGTTGAATATGTTAAGACTAATGTATATTTTACTATTCATACATAGATTTTTGTATTTTAATATTATCTCACTATAATCATTGTTTTTAAATTTTTACTGTAAATTTTAATTTGCTACTGCTTTGTCAATAAAATTTCTTTTTCATTCTTTGACAATAAAGCTTTTTGAGTATGAGTATGAGTAAAACACCATTTAAAAGCAAATAAAAAATATCACAGTATAGCTTATAAATCAGATTAAGTAAGGATAAAAAACTAAAATTAAATTAAAAAAAACTAGATGTTAGCTTGTTAAAAACTATTTGAACTTACATAGGGATATGGTAGGGTACTTCGCTAGGCAATGGTCTGGGTGGTGTCAAAATTGAAACATTTGATCTTTGATCTTTCGGACTGGGCTCCTTCTTCTGGTTTCGCTTAATTGGTCGTTGAGACTGTGGCTGACCCTCGTCAGGAGGCATATCTCGTAGCTTCACAGAAGACAAACCTTGGAGCAACACAGAAATTATTATTTTGTATAGCTTTAGTTACAATTTTCCCCCATTTCAAAAACAATGGTTATCCCAAAAGAAATGTATGTTTCAGAAACTTGCATATTTTTAATAAGCTTAAATTTGACAATTTCTTGTTCTCATAATGACAATCCAATTTAAATATAATTACAGTTTAGTAGAAGACTTGGGATTGAAACCTTTTTTAAAAAATTTAACTTATCCTCAAGTGGCTGTCTAGAATGATATCTACTCAGATATTTAGTAATATTGCTCGTAGATCATTTATAGTAAGATTCTAAATATAGACTAAATATTCTATAGTATTTCTGCAGACATGTCAAAACCTTTGATAGTAGTGCCAAGAAAATAGCTTAGACTTCTTTGCCTTTTTCCTTGAAAAACCTGAACCAATTAAATAACTTATAAAATAACACTTGAAATATGCTGTCAGACTTTAAAGACTTAAAGAAAACTGAGAGTACTACATGGTACTACAGGAAACATTCTTCACAAACTTACAATATCTACTGATTGATAATTTTGCCATAAAACATAAAATGCAGATTCTAATATGAGGTGAAATATTTTGAATATTACAGAACTCACTATTATCATTCTATAATAATATTTATTTTTAATAACCCTTTTTACAACTAACAATAAAACAAAAAAAAACAAAATATTACCATCTTCTCCCAATTCATGTGCTAACTTACCTTTTATTTGTAATGATTCTCCTAAAGCTAAAACATTAGGCAAATCTTTATCCACTACTTTGACTTCCCCATGGTACATAAAATGTAATATGTATTTCAAATCACTAAATTTAACACCATTTAATAATATGATAGGATGTTGAAGACTTGCATGGACCTAGAAGAAAAAAATTACAATCTTTATCAAACCCTATCTGACTTTTTATTCCTTTTTATTATATTATTGGTAAACCTAAACATATTTTAATACAATAGCTTTAGAGAAATTAATTGGTGACTGAGAAACGTCAAGTAACAAAGTTTGGAGTTTGTTCCTATCTCAGCCAAAATAGAGTGATTTTTTGTACAATTCCTCTAGGTTTTGGTTGTTCTCTAATATTTTAAAACATTCTGTTTTCTTGCTTGTGAAATTTGTTGCAAAATTCACTTTACAATGGACAAAATATCCAACTTGGCTGCCAAAAGAAATTTGGTTGCTGCAAAGTGTAAACAGCAGAGCATAAAATGTTGCAATAATGCTATCTTGTCTATATATTTACTTCAATATAGCAAGAAGTTGCAGATAAAGAAATGCATAGCTTACAACCATAAAAAGAACAGAAAACACCATCTATCTATCTGTAAAGTTATAGTTTGAAGTCTTTACTTTTTGAGGGTAAGGTTTTGTATTAATGTACTCCTGAAAATGAAAAAATTGTTGTCGTCCAGTTAAATAGAAGCCGCCTTAAAAAGTATCTTAGGAATGTGTTGCAAACTACAGAACAGTGTATAAAAAAGAATGAATACTTTCAAACAAGTGTAGTGCATCCACGTCTGAGACACGGCAACTATTAATGCTAACCTGATGCAATATGTATACCAAACAGAATCAAGCAAACAGTTCTTGTGAAATATAATATTGATGGATTTTGGACTTTGTGTTTTATTCCCTAAAAAGTCTATCTTATACCACACGCCTATGTGGAAGTAGTCACTACCAAACAAAACATGATTTTTAAATTATTTTATACAAAAATTTGAATATCAAAATGTATTACCCTATTTAAGCCTTTTTTGTTAAGACATATTGAACATTACTTCTTTTCACACTTTATTTATTTACACTATATTACAATTATTTATAATTAATATATAACATAACATATATTCAATTCTCACATCTTTTAATACCACTTAACTCCCTATTGAGTGAATTCAAACTTATATGCAATATACCTATATTTTCTATTCAAAATGGTTGCTTCCTGTAGTACAGAATCTTGTAATCAAAGAAGCTAAACCATAGTTGGACCTATGGAAAGGTATATAGAATAGTGTATTTATTATAAATCAATATTGTAATATATTATATTCTATACTATTCTATTATTCTTTGAAGAATGTGAAAGGATATCATTTCCAGTAATTCAAGACAGTTGAAATAGGGATTTACAATTTTATAAAGTGCACACAGATCAATTATAACTCATCATTTCTCCAGCTTGACAAAGTTCAGTAATTTTAAAATATCATCATAATTGATTTGCTCACTTTGGTATTTTTAATTTAAAAGCAATTAACCTTAATTTTTTTTCTAATGGGTCAACATAGATTCTGGTAGATGTGGTCTCCACACAGCACAAGCATACCTAACAATGAATTAAAGTTATATGCAATACAAAATGTTTTTTATGCAATTTTAATAAAAGTAATAGAGACATTTAATAACAATTGAAGATTAACAGTGAAAATATAATTTATCACTGCAGAAAACATACAATTTTATATCATATTCATTGAATTGAAGTTTTTTTTAAAAGGTATTGTAATGACAGGACTGAAAACCATGAAAAGTCAAAGGAAGCAAATTAAATTTTGATGTTACATAGGTCCATAAAGACTGGTTATTCTGTCTAGAGCAAGGTCTACAACTTTCAGGATATTAATATGTTCCTTCCAACATGCCAACCCAGTGAAGTGTCAATACATAAGCCCAGAAACTTAGATATCTTATTATCAGCATCAGTATTACTGCATAGCTGAAATTTTAGAGCAATTGTTTTTATTTCATTTAAAAACAACTGAATGGCCGTAAACCAAACCTTAGACTCCTCCAGTAGACTCTGAAAAATTGTTACTCAATGAGTTTGCCTTGACGCACCTGACTAAGGAAGTATCATTGGTATAAAGAATTGTAGAATATTGAGCTACAGAAACAGCCCCAGGGAGGTCATTGATATAAACAAAGAACAATATTGGTCCCAAAACAGATCCTTGTGGCACCCCCTCGCTTGCCAGCCACTTTTGAATTACTCTTTTCTGGCAACATTCCTTAAGGTACAACTTAAAAATCTGAATTTTGAATCTCTGAATCAAATAAGTCAAAAACATATTCTGTCAATTGATTTATTGCATCTGAGGTTGATATTTCTTCCTGAAACCAAAGTGGCTACATGCAAAGAGTTTATGGTGCTCAAGAAATTAAAGCAAACCCTGACACAGGACCACTTCAAATGGTTCTTGTGTCATTAACAAACCCACATATTTGTAGTTTTTTTTTTTAATTTTAAATGATAGCTTATGGTATATAGAGTATATTAAATAAAAATTATTGTAAAGTACACATTAAAATAAAATTCCAGCTTTAACATAAACTTTACAGTTGCTGGTTAGTCACCCTTCACATATGCAAAAAAGGGCCTCTATGAATATATCACAATGTTGTGGTGATGCCGCAAGCACTATTTTGATGATAGTAAATACTGTGATGTGGCCATAAACCTTTATAACTCACAGTGGTAGTTGGAATACTTGTTTAGAATCAAATCTTTTACACTGTTTTTTTTTCCTAGTAAACTTATAGAAACATCACAGAGCTTACAAAAGAAGCTCTCTGAGCCTACAAAAGAACCACTCTGAGCTCTACCATTTCGATAGGATATAAATAAACCACAACCTAAAACCAGAAACTTCAGCTAACATAGAACGGGAGCTTTCGCGGCTCTGGTCAATTAAGAAATCCTGATTCTTCGGATTAGACCATGTCAAACTGGAATTACTATCTGATGTTTCCCCTTCGATTGCACGAGGCACATTCACTGTTCAGATCTCATGGAGTAAAGATCCCTGAAGATGCCTCGTGCAATCAAAGGAGAAACGTCGGATAGTAATTCCAGTTTGACACGGTCTAATCCCAAGAACCATGATTCCTTAAACTTCTGGTTTTGCAATAGTATACAATACATTTTTAAATAAAAAATACAAGAACAAAATTTTTTTTAATATGCAATTATTAATAGCTTCTGCTTTGGTTATTCTTTACTCACACAAAATAAAAACAAATTATTTCATTGTTTATGCAGAAAACAAAATTCTATTTGTCCTGTAGTAAAGTCTGTATTGAAAAAAAATACTTTTCAACACGTCTAGTATTTCAGATGGTGAATCAAAACAAAATTGAAAGAGCAAAGCAACATTTAACTTACTTTTACTACAATGAAAGAAATTACTCAGTTTTTCAACACAATTTTTTTCAATAAGTGTTGAAACTAAAAGTCCCTGAACATTCTTTATGGTAGTAAAATAGTATACATTACTGGGATGAAAGAACTCGAAGGATTTCTAAATATGCCCCCATTTGTATTACACTTATGTTGTACTATTATATATACCTATGCTGCAATCTGATGAAAATTTTATTTGATTTTTGTATAATATTCATTTTTCCACTCTCGTCTGCAATTCATTACCTGAAAAATGCTGTGAAAGTAATCACTGCAAGCAGATAATATAAGCTTGTGTGTTTTAATATACTGCCCTTCACAAGACAATGTAACATCCACAAGGGATTCCCCATGTTGATGTTCAATGAAGGTTTGAACGAAATTTGCTAGGTGGTTATTCCATTTAAGGTTATACTGATCTCCACTATTGGGCATTTCCATCTTAAAGCATCCTAAAATAACATTACGGATAAAATAATATAGCAGCTCATTTACCTTGGTGAAATATTTTGGAAAATAATTTGAAACAGAGGTATAAAAATAAATATTATCTCCTCATGAAAATATATTACATACCAAAATATCTGCTTTTCCCCTAATTCTAAATAAAGAGATACGATATTCCTTATACTTTTTAGGTGATGTAAAACTGATAATGCTTATCTGATAAGGCTGATTAAATATTGTTTTCAACAAGATTCTTCTACAGTCGCGAAAATACTTTCGGGCTTCACAGATCACTCAGGCGCCATAAATATAATCCGGTCAATGTTGCCGGCTATTACAAATTGAGAAAAAAATTACAGGATAAATCTATTATGACAACAGCCCAGTAGTTCAAGGCCACGATACTTCATAATAATAAAACTTTATAAGCGATACTGGTCCACAATTTATAGTTTTTCTATCGCACTACAAAAGCTTTTCGATGCGTCAGTCTAAACACTAAACCTGCTGTTGTGCAACAGTCATTGTGGTAATGCGTTCTCTGTTTTATTTTAATTTTCAGTGCGTGCGTTGCTCTTCAAAAGCGAAAAAAGAAATTTCTTAAATAACGATATAGTGCTGTTTAATATTGTCTTTAATATTAGGAAAGAAAAATCTATCCAAAGTAAAATTTTATCTACCAAAATCTGACTGACGTTAAATAATTAAGTAGTCTGCGCCGCTTGCAAAACTATTATCTAAACATCAACTAAACATCTCTACTGTCTGAATTTTTCTCTTTTTGTTATTGGCATATAAAAAATTGTGTTTTAAAAAGCGGATTGCGTTGCGTTTAGGTTAGCCCTGGTTAAGTTGTTTTTTTTATGGGATTATGTAAAAAAGCGTATCTATATAAAAAGTATATCTATATTAAAATAAAGATTGTCAAACGACAGACTCCGCAACTGGCGTGTTTAAGAATAAAAAATGTGTGTGACGCTCAGTAGGGCAATCAGGGAGGCAGCTTTTTTTTAAACTAGCCGTTATCTTTGTCTGTTCACCCCCCCCCCCCCAGCTAAAAACCTGGTTACGTCACTGGTATCGCTTTCCAAATCCCAATGATCCCGGTAGTAATTATATAACATATTAACAATCCTGTGCTTTTAAATCTCAATTTGTTTATAGAGTTTGTGCCAGACATTTCTTCTAGAACCAAATATCCAGGGGTGGGATATATACAAAGTTGGCCGAATAATTCCGGTTTTTCTGTGCTTTGCGGGAGACTCTCCTAGCTCAGAATGGGGGCTCTCCACGCTAGAATCAAAGTGGCGTGAATTCGAAGATTACCTGTTCTTTCGGGAATTTACTTCGTCAGTCTGTGCCAGCACAGTATTGGAAACGTGGTAGCTCTTTTAGTGCGGGGGTAAGTGTATTTCTGAGAGAATTTGACAAGAGGCGTTTTTACATATGACCAAAGACTGGTCTTGGAGGAGCGTATAAAAGCCCGATGCTTTTTAGAAGTTTAAATTTTCTTTTGCAAAAATAGAGTAATAAAGTATTCAGAAATACATACACGCTTACTTCGCCGGATTCTTTTTTAATTGAGCTGGCAGATTGTTTATTAGTAAAGCTATAATACTTGGAAAAACCAGGAGTAAAATATTTTGTCTTCTATGGCGCCACTTGCTGTGATTGACTTAAATTGGTCACATTAAATTTTTAATGTGAGGCCTGCTAGCTCATTGGTATCAGATTAACATCGCAAAGGTCCTGTGATCCAATCCCGACTCGGTCAATACTTTTTTTTTTAGTTTTTTAACAAAACTTTTAATTTTGTATGTAGGGGTGTTTTAAAAATTGGACTGAGTTTTGGTAAGCCCTGGTTAGGTCTTTTTTTATGTGACGTTAAAAGGTGTATCTATGTTAAAACAAAGAGCCAGACTTTTATAGGTTTTTTTTTACAAAATCCATAATTTTGTGTGTAGTCTTTTAAAAATCGGAGTGTTTTTTGGTTAGCCCTGTTTAGGCCTTTTTACGAGGTGATGTAAAGCTGGCATCTATATTAAAGCAATTCAACAGGGACGGGTAAATAATTTACTGCGGCGGAACAATAGTACACTCAACTCAACTCAAAGAATATCTCTAGAAATCTTGCCTTAATTTATATTTTTATGAAAATACCTCAATCGGGCAGTTTTCAGTTTTCGGATAATGTCGGAACAAATGGGCAATTTTGGGATACCGAAAAATATTACAAAACAAATGTAAATAAGTTGCTTCGAAGATATACATTAATTTTTGAGGGCTTATTTTTGGCCTTTCTACAAATGATATTGGATTTATTGGTTTGCTTTCCTTTCATTACTGAACCAAAAATAATTACTTTAAATGTCCATAATATGTTAATTAGAGAATATTCCATTTATAAATAACAGAAAAACAGTTATCTTAACAAGGGTTCTGAAATCATTAATTTTAGATATTCAGACTATTGAAACATGTTTTTTTGGGGCGGCACTTGAAGAGATATTACGAAATAAATATTATATCTTTATAGGCATTTTTCTTCGAGGTCTCATCATCAACTTTATTTATTTTTTATTGCGGACTCGGATTTTTTATAAAGCTATTTTTAATAAATCCTTCACCTCTCAAAATCAGTGATGTAATGCATTCATATATTTAGAGTATTTAAAATTCTCCTTTGTAAATTTAGCAAGATTCTGGCTTTCCGGCTCATTGTCTCTAACAGACAAATCTTAAATATTTTGTTCAACATTAAGTGTGATGATTTTAGAAGGTCGAAAGCCTGTCAAAAATGCAATAAAAAATCCAGGTCCGTTTTTAAAGAACCGGTGAGGTCTCGAAGACAAAACGTCGGATTAAGTCTTCTTGCATTTTCTTTTAAAGGAGAAAAAGTGGCTATAAAAATATAAAATTTATTTTGTAATATCTCTTCAAATGCAGCCTGAAAAAAATAAAAAGAGTTCTCACGATTTTTTGCTTTTTTTGCAAGTATCTTCGAATGGCTTATTATTCAACATTAAATTGCGCATCTTTGCTTTAATTTAACCAGCCTCGTATAACTTACGGTTTTTGAAATGCCACTGTTATTCCACCAAATTTGTAACACCCTGTATATATATATTTTATTTATGTTTAAAATATATCCTATCTTTATTTAAACGAATATTTGTTTTTGAACGCCCGGACAGATGATATAGTAAGACCCTAGAAATTCATAAAAGAGGAGATTTAGTACAAAAATATTTCGCTGACAGTGCTAGTTGGTTTGATATATTTATACGTAACCTCAATCTCAAATCCAAGTGAAAAAAACTAATTCTTCCTTTTACACATTTTACTAAAAAATATGTTCAAAAAGTAGGTATTTTACTTTTAGCTTTCGTATTATTCTACTTCGTTTTAATATTATTTTAGATTCGATGAAAAAGAAAGCATATCAGGTGTTTTACAATTAAAATCGTCCGTTCAGAAATCTATTAGATCTAAAATTTTGGAAGCTTATCCATTTTTGGAGAGTTATTTGGATGTAATTTTGCCTAAAAAAGATGCATTTAAGATAGTTAAGTGGTAAGTACCTTTAACAAACTATGCTGAGTATTTTATTTATATTTAGCTATGAGGATCCATTACATTTTTAGAGTTTTAAGTAAGGTAAGCTCATTTTTATGATTGCTAATATATGTTTAACTGCTAGATATGTAGTTTTATTTTTTAACGCCCTGCTAATTAATTTTTCTCTTTTAGTCATGATCACATTGAAATTGTAGTCAATTCGGCTGGAGAGCAGCAATTTTTCAGACACCGAGAAGGACAGTGGATGCCAACCTTAAGACTGCTTCATAAATGTAAGTAATATTAAATTATAACTTTTATTGATCAAATGTTTAAATATTCACACATTTTTTCAAATCTTCATTTTTACAGATCCATTTTTCTTACCTATGCAACAAGTTGACAAGGGAGCTATCAGATTTGTTCTTAGTGGAGCTAATATAATGTGTCCTGGTCTTACTTCTCCAGGTGCGCAAATGTCTGAAGTACCAAAAGATACAGTAGTGGTAAGGAAAATTGACTTTCCTATATGTTTTCTAAAGAGTAATTATTAATTATGAATTTAAATAATTTTTATTTTTACTTATAATGTAACAAAAAGTAAACCCAGTTTATCATGAGTTAGTTGGCAGTGTAATGGAAATTTACCATTTTTATCTAAAGGAAGTTGATCTTCCAGGCTCTTTACTGCAACTCCTTAATCCATTGGTGGCTATAGTTATTAGTTATAGTTTTACTTTTATAGGCAATAATGGCTGAGGGCAAAGAGCATGCTCTTGCCATTGGAAGAACCACACTTTCTACTGAAGATATGTGAGTATACATTTGTGTTATTTATTTCATTTATTAGTACCAAGTGACACAGGAGATATGTAACAGGTAGCAATTCTTTTAGTTTCAAACATATTAATTTAAAATTTGACCGATCCATATACCTCAATATAAGGCAAATTTTTTATAGGAAAACTTAAAAATTACTTCTAATTATATTGAAAGTGACTCCTACTTTTTTATTTTAAATAGAACACTCTATATATTTATACACTATCTTATTCAGACTAAAATTAGCTTTTCAACAATATATCACAGGTTAAATATTGTCTTGAAAAATTACTCATGAAAATTAAATTCTGATGCTTTATGAAAAAAATTCAGTCATTATTTATATATTAAATTAATTTTATAGTTCTATAGGCAAGAACTTACTCTAAGAAATTATTTCTGACACAGATTCTAGAATTTATTTGGATGATCTCTACATCAATTACCTATTTGTTTTTCTTTGCTCTTGCAGATAATTATGAAATAAAGAAAATATTTTCAGAAATGAAATTAAAAACATTTCAGGATGTGATGAAAACTGTCAGACACTGCCCGTCAGTCTTGGGCAAAAGCCTTAAATAAGTAATTTGTATCTGTGTTTGGATATTTTCTTCTTGCTTAAAAAGAGCCACAGTGATACCATTATTTAGCCTTTCAAATTTAGACCTACTCACTCTTTCTTACCTTATTAAAAGTAATAGAAAAGTTGGTGAAAACACAGATACTACAATATTTGAGGTAAATAAAGTGCTCAACAATAACTGACCAGCCCAGATAAAATAATTGATTTAGCTGAAACCAAGTTTCTCTTCTTGTACAATTGAGATTTCAAAACTAAACGAAATTTTATTAACTGCCAATTGTACAGGGTGTTAAAGAGAGCACTGTATAATGGTCAAAGGTGCAACCATTTAACCTGTCAAAATTTTTTTGTCTTGGCACATTTTATTAATCACTAAGATCAAATCCCCAAACCTTTTTGGAAATTTGAGTTTTTCACATTTGTTCTGGAAGATAACCTAATTTCATCAAAATTTTATTTCTTTTAAATTTTTTTTTTTCAAACAAATCCTTTATTTAATAAATTTATAAAAATTTTTAACAATGTATTTATAAAAAAAAATTAACAAATGTATTAATCTAACTTAGATCTAAAGTAAACTATACATATAAGGCAATCTCTTAAGCAATACTTGAAGTATTGGTATCAGAGAGTTTTAATAATTTTGAAATTGTAAGGCGTTTTTTTATGTAGTCAACATTATTAAGTTTTTTCAGGTTTTTAATAAATTTTTTATAAGAATTCTCATATTTTATGGAGTCTGGAACACTGTTAAATGTCTTTGCAGCTTCACTTATAGGGTTATGCAAGGCTACGTTAGTCCTAACATTGTTTAAATAGATATCATTACATGCTCTGGTATGAAATTAATTTGTATGTATTATGGGAGTATTACATTTTTGCATATTTGACTTTATCCTATATATTAATTTTGATTGTTCAATCTTTAAGATCTGGGCTATTGGCTCAATTTTTAACATATTATACAAGTCAATAGTGTGTGTTCGATAGTCGAGATTAAATAAAGTCTTCAGAACCCTGTTTTGGAGAACGCTCAAAGTTTTAAATGTAGTTGAACTGCAATTTCCCCAAACTGCTCATAACTGAGAGAAAAAATGTGTTATATATTTTATATCTTGCATTATTACTTAAAAATGTTTTACATCTATAGCTTGCTCCCATAAGTGGGACTATTTTATTCTTTACATGTTCTATATGTGCAATCCAGTTTAATTTTTCATCCAGAACAAGGCCTAAATATGTAATAGGACTGATTTTATTTAAAGCTACTCTATTTACCATAATATTAATGTTATTTACAATTTTATTTTTTTGTTTAAACAACATAAACTTGGTTTTATCCAGGTTTATTTTTAAATTATTATTTAAAAGCCATCCATAATATCTATCCAAACCATTATTAACTAAGTTTACTAGTTCTTCAATGTTACTGCCACTATACACCAGTACCATGTCGTCAGCAAAGGTGTAATAAGCAATTTCAAGATATAAAAACATGAATTCTGGTAATATGGTATATAGGTTATACATTAGTATTAACATTTTATATAATTTTTTTTTAATAATATGTACATAACACTGACATGGAACCTATTATCAAAGTATCACATAATTATATTTACAGTTGATATAATTTTTCTTTTTTTTTTTAACCTATAATTAGTGATTTAATATATTAATAACTTATTCAAAATACATACAAAACTACTGATGATAGGTTACTTATAGATTTTTGGCAAGATATTTATCATAAGTAATTTACTGTATTCTTTAGCAATTGTAGCTCTTGACTTTGAACATGTAAATATCATATAATGCCTTGATTGATTTGTTTTCAATTCTTCCCAATAATGGAAGAACATTTTTTGCTGCATTACTTCAGCAGAGTATGATTTCTCAAGTGTTACTCAATAAAGCTATGTTAAATTAGTTTCTTAGCCTCTTCATTTAGGTATTTTCCACAGCATTTCAGAGCTTTTATCATTGTCACTAACATTTTAGTTACTTTATTGATATGATCACTCCACTGTAACTTTGTATCAATTAAATACACCGAAATACTTATAACTGACACTGAATCTTTTATAACCAAACTTGTTACATTTGGTTGATGTTTTTCTTTTATCAACATATATACTGTTTATTTTTTTAACACAAGAGATAGCTTATTTGTCAGCACCCACTGATAGCATATTGAGAGATATTGTTTACACTTTGTTTCAGTGTGTTTAGACAGCCTTCTGAGTAAACCAATACTGTATCATAAGCAAATGTGATGCAGTATCTTCCATCCAGTCATGCAGGTTTTAAGGAGTGCACACAAAGGAGATAGTTTAAGTCACAATTTTGCTGTATTGTCAATGTCATAAGTGTTGACAAAGTCATTTTCTACACAAGTTGTATAAAGGTCTTGTTTCAACATATATAGGAAAAATATTTCTCTTAAATTTAACTAAGAATGACTCTTTTGAGGATGGTTAAATTATTTTTTTACTACCATGCACAAAAGAATTTCTAAATTGCTCTTGGCAGTGGTAATGTTAACATACAAACTTGATGATTGTTATATTCATGGGAAAGTTGATCCAATTCATGTTTGTATTTTTGGTGGATTAAACATGTCATTGACAAATAACAGCAACACATATCACACATCCCTGCTGGACACTTATGTCTAACAGTCCCTAGATATAGATATTCCTAGATTATTAGAAATAACTCGTAAAACATAACAACCTAATGAAATGTTTGCAACCAAGTTAACCATGTGGCTATGGAACTTAAGGGAGTTGTCTATTCATAATCCCAGGAACTTCGTTTAATTAGGATTTTCAATTCTGCCATTATTAAGGTAAATATTGTCTATTACACTTAAAATTTAATATTGTTGTTTTGGATAGGTTAAATGAGAACATGTTAGTATCACACCATTCTTTTATTTTAATTAAATCAGCAGAGACATTTCATTTTATTGCCCCAACATCTGTATCATGCTAAAGAATGCTTGTGTCATCCACAAAGATAGTAAATTTACCCTGAATTGGAAGATAGGAATATTTTAGAGAATATATTTAGTAGATATGAGTCTCGCTAGTTTCAGTTTTCCACTCTTGTGCCAGTTTCAATAATATTATTATTTAACTTAATTAGATAAATACACATCATCAAGAATATGCATCAAATCTTTTTTCAATAGCCCACCATCATGTCCAAGTGCTGAGGAGTTTTTTTAGTGATTTTATTATTGTTTCAATTTCCATTTTGTCCACTGGTTGAA
Source organism: Kuschelorhynchus macadamiae (assembly GCA_030620095.1). Taxonomy (NCBI): domain Eukaryota; kingdom Metazoa; phylum Arthropoda; class Insecta; order Coleoptera; family Curculionidae; genus Kuschelorhynchus; species Kuschelorhynchus macadamiae. The sequence continues at coordinate 1,010,056 of JAUTXW010001380.1, forward strand.
GAAATTCAGATTTTGGATTTTCTTCTTTCCCAAAGTCCTTATTGCCATCAAGTATTTGTTCTGAAATTGTTTTTGAAAAATATTTGGAAAATTCATTTGCAATTACTTTGTTCTCAATAATATATGTGGCATTATCTATACTTTATTTTTATGATGAATTTCACCACCACAGATCAGTCCCCCAAATGTTCTTGAAATTTTGAGCCTGCCTTATTTCTTCTGGGAGAATTTTATCAAAATGATACATTACCAAGTGCATTATACTACTGTGTCTTCGTGTCTTCCCCACAGTGTCAATCTGACAGATTGACCTGTATAAAGTGCTTTTATAGTTTTCCTTCCTTGGCTTTTCTATTAATACTAATTTAGAGGTTTTCCGTGTATTTGGGAAATACCATCTTTCCAGGCAGCCATTAGAGACTTAGAAATTTGGTTACTGATTTTATTTGATGGTATGGTGGTTTGCCCAGAACATTTTAATTTATTCTTGACTAAGTTGCAGGCCATCTTCTAGTTCTTTGCAAACTTCTTGGCATTTTTGCCATTTACTGTTCATTATTTCATGTTTAAGTTTATTTTTGGCATCCCTATATCTGGTTTATGTTATCAAAGTCAAAGTCAAAATATGCTTTATTATCACAAGAACAAATAAAATTCTTATTGACAAAGCTTTAAATTAACCTAATGATACAAAATAATAATAACATGTTTTATATAAATATTGATGAAAAAACAGTTAATGTAACACTATAACAACAAACAAAAAAAACATATCTGAGATGCACTAACAATAAAGAAATATATATAAACATATACACATACATACACACATACATACATGTATACATATACACACATACATATACATATATACATACACACATATACATATACAATAAAAACAGATCATTTCCCTTCTCCTCAGAAAAGTCAGTAATCCATTATCATCATTAGGCTTTCGGGGGTCTATTTTGGTTTTGGGGAGTCTAGTAAGCTCTCCTCTTAATTTTATACATTCTTTCCTCCGTAGTTTAATTTCTGCATTCTACCAGTAAGCCGAATGACTTTTGTTTAAACTTGCAAGTCTTTTTTTAAAATATTTATTGCACATTTTTGTTATTTCCACTATTACTGTTTCAGCAGTAGGATCCTTTATTTTTTGCAAGCTATTTGGATATTTTTCTTTCGTTTTTTTGACTTCCTCTTCGCTATCTACCCGTCCTGTTAGTGGTTTGACCGGTTGGTTTGTATTCCTTACCACATCTTGTAAGTGGAGCAGCTCATATTTTATTGTGCGATGATCGCTAAGATTTTCATCTTTTGCTAACACTTTCCAGTTGTTATTTGGGCATATGGTCTCCGTGTTTTCGTAAAATCTATTATAGAGAATCCTTTCTCCATCCAGAATGTAGGTGTGTTTCCTTCATTCAGTATAAAGAGGTGCAAGAATGCTAACCATTCTTCAAGGAATCTTTGTATTTTGTTCGCCACTCAAGATTATTCCTTTTTGGCTGCTTCTTGTCTTTTTTCCCATCTGCGTCATTAGTTTTTCGTAGTCTTCCATGTATCCATTGGGAGAGAAATAGCAGGACATTACAATTCATTTTCAAGTTCAGCTAGAACGAAACATATGTCCCTGTGTATGTTTATCACTATTTTGCTTTTATCTATATATAGTTATAGTTGGGTTCTTGCCCGATTATAATACTTATATTTTCATCTTGAATTTTCTGATAGAGCAGATCTTGTGCAGCAATGCAGCGGTTCAGATTAATTTGGAGGAATTTTAACATTATGTTGATGTCCTGGACAATCTATCATCTCCTTGCTCTGTCATTAAGTCTTTATGTTTTGTACATTCTTGTTGTACTTACCTTTATTGCCTTCTACCACCACGGCATAGGTTTTTCTTTCTGATTTGAAGTGAGCTCTTTTGTTGCCTCTTATTCCATCATTAGGGGTTGCATAGATTTCTATTTTATTTGGGGAAGAATGAAAAACAACTATTATTACTATAACTACCATTTTCCTTAAACATTACATATCAATCTCCTTTATTTTGTGTAGAGCGATACCTTTGTCCCCTTTAACTTCATCCCTTAGCTTACATAGTCCTTCATTTATTTATTTATTTGACTACATTTGTTAAATGAAACATTATAGCAAGTCAAAAATTTGAATATAAAATTCAGGTATTTGGCAAAATTTAAAATACTAGCCTGTCACGTAGCTAAATAGCAAAGAAAGCAAGCATAGAATCAATATTAAAATCAATACACAAAACATAGAAAAAATATGTGAAAAAAACTTTACATATAAATTGAAAAAATAAATTAACAAGTCAAAATTTCTCACTTAAAAAGTGGTTAAAATTACTAACTAACATTTAAAGAATATGTATTCATGTAAAGAATGAAAAAATAGAGTCAAGATGGTAATAAAACAACCATTTGGTGCCATTAAAAATATTAGATTAAATTACTCTTTCGATAAAACAAGAAGTAAAAAAAAATAAAATGCAGTGGGATCAAAAAAAATTTTTAGATCAGTGTTCTATAACAAATAAGTTTATTTCGAGCAGTTTAAAACAAGTATTTTATAGTGACTTTATTTTTCTCATAAAGCACCAATGGCTTATTTTCAAAAATGACTTTTTAGCCACCAAACCCACTAAAACTGGAAGTAGTATTTGTTTTTTCATCAAAAATTTTCCTTGTATTGAGTTATATCGGTGTGAAAAATTTCAAATTGATATGTTTAAAACTAAAAGAGAAACTGCGGCCTGTTACATGTCTACCAGGTATATTAAAAATATGTATTTTCAACACCTTGTATTTCCAAACAAATGATTTCTGAACTCCTGTTAATACATATTTTTTGGTATTTTTTATGAGAAGAGTATTTACCAGCAGTCTGCAACATCACTTGATTACCACTCTGTATTAAACTCTTTTCTTCTTTGAGCTAATTAACTATGAATACGTTTAATTCATTCTACTGACCAATAAATATAAAACATTCTATACAAATAGTATTAACGGGCATTATTTTGGTTCAGTATTAAAATGAGAGAAAACCAAGTCAATAAATCAACAATAATTTGTGACTCATGGCCAAAAATAAGCTCAGAAAAATCAATATGTACTTTTTATATGGACTTAAAATAAAATATGTGTAATCATTTTATCAAGACACTCTACAGACCGAATTTTATTATTTAAAAACTTATATTTTATACAGTGTGTTTACATACATTAAGAGATGAGATTTGATATTGAGCCAAATAAAATTGTATTCAGTATATAATATCTTAGATTTTGTGAACCAATAAAGTAGGGATCGACCGATATAGAAATTTTGGCCGATACCGATAATCGGCCGATACCGATATTCCGAGGCCAATATATCGGCCGTTCCTTTTCGTACCGTGATAAAAAAGAAACATCGGCAAAACAAATAATCACTATTCACCTATTCCTATTATTCGTCGGTGATTCCCAGTGTCAAAAAACGTGTTGCGAGTTTACAGCACACTACAAATAAATATGTTGCCGAATGTCAACTCCGCTACGCCTACAGCAGAAACCTTTCCAATTCCAAGCAACTATCGCATAAAACATTAATATTTTATTTATTGTACTTGAAAAATTGTGAAACCTGGTTTTAATATTATAACATTGAACATCGAAAGGTAAACATAGATGTCGACATCAGTGTTCGGATTTTCTAACATCGATATTTTAAAAACATTGACGGACATCGCCCAGCATCAACCGTGTAGGTTGGAAACCCCACCATATTGATGCACGTTATGTTGTGTTATTGTGACACATTTTAATCACTCTGCAACTGCTTGCGATAAGCTTAAAAAATTACAAGAGCAAATTAATGTTCCAACAAAAAAACTGATCCCAAGATATACAAACCAGGTGGAACTCCACATATTATATGCTAGAACGACGTCTAGAACAAAAAAAGGTAATCAGCAATTAATATCTTGGATAACCCAGAATTGACAGACCTGACATTCCACCAATGGGAGTTGGTTCAAAAGCTTATTAACCTTTTACAACCGTTCGAGTAAATTACTAAACTCTTGAGTAATAAAGACTGCCGTATATCAGAGGAAATTAATTAGTTAAAACATTAAATTCATATTTAAGTCACTGTTCAAGGAGCTCCATGTTTTCTGGCTTAGCCACTTTAAGGGATGATCTGCAAAAAAATTTGGAAAGAAGATTTAATCATATTTTTATTGACGAATATTTTAAGCTGGGTACAGTATTGGATCCACGTTTTAAGAGCAATTTTTTTGACAATGAAGGTGAAGAAATCTACAATTACAATATTAAAAATCAAAATTACTGCTCAAGAGGAAGACAGCCTTACAGTTGAAATTGAAGATAATGTGCCATTAAAGCTGCTAGCTGTGGAATAGGATTCTTGGGAATCAAAGACTGTGCACGATTTATTTTGGGATTCTTATGAACATTTTGCTGGAGAAGGTACATCAGGTTCGAACTCGAAGCGCAAACGAAAAAATCAAAGGAGTAGTTTTGTTGAGTTAGTGGAAGATGAAATTAAACTTTATCAAAACGATCCGGTAATCCCCAGAGATAAAAATCCTGTTCATTAGTGGAACAGTAATAAACCCAGATTCCCCAAACTTTTTCCGTGGGCTACCATATACCTGTCTCCACCAGCTGGAAATGTCGCTAGCAAACAAGTTTTTTTCCGAAGCTGGTAATATTTACGATGCAAAACGAAGCAGGCTAGTCCCTGATAGGGCAGAAAGCCTATTGTTTTTGCATCATAATTTACCGAAGCTAAATTATCAATATTAAAATATTGTGTTTAATTAAAAAAAAATGCTCTGTTTAATCATGTTATAGGTTTATTTTATTACTTCCTCTTGACCAAGAATGTTTATTTTCGTTTATATGTTATTATTTATATTATTACATATATTTTATGATCAATCAAGATGTATTTTTTAAAAAATATCTGTCGATATAGCCTCTTATATCGGCTGATACCAATAATCGGCAAATGTGGCCGATATAGCCGATAGGCCGATATAAATATCGGTATCGGTCGATCCCTACAATAAAGATACAATTTTAAATTTGGTGTTCTCTAATAACACAATAATCTTTTTTGGTTCATGCGTCTTGTGAAAGGTCTTTTTAATCGTAATCACCAAAATTATAAAGACATTAAAAATGCCTGTTTTAAAATGGCAGCTATTCGTAAATGTGACAGAAAAACAGAAAAAAATGGATAATAAAAATTCTTAAAGGCTTATCTTCTATGAAACTTAAAGGAAACCTTACAGATTAGTCTAATTTTAAATAAATTTCAATTGGTCTTCTTTATAAAACATTTTGTAAGTAAAGAAGTACAATAATTAGATGCCATACCCATAAGAACAATTTAATTAAGGACCACTCACGTCGGAAATAAAATACCTACTTTAGTTTCATAAGTTTTCAAGAATTATTACTCTTCCGTTTTTTTTTGTTTCTGTTACATTTACAAATGATAGCTATTTTTAATTAGGTAACTTTAATGTCTTTATATGGGGGAATTAATTAAGGTTGAAAAATCTAACATGGTCGATTTGGCACCTCTTTATATTTAATGTTCCTCTACATTGGCCTAATGAGCCCCATATAGGGCGAAAGGTCGTCAATTATTCCAGTAAAAATTGCTACGCTCTTGGCCTTTAGTTCATTTATTCGGAGTGTATGGCGTTAGAAAAAACAAGATTAAAAAAATGAATGAAAGTTTGATGACTTCCCATACTGAAAGACCCCTAGATTTTATAGGCACTTACTTGTTCTCCGGTGCTAAATCAAATATGTATGTAAAAACCTTGACTTGTACCCTAAATAAAGCAACAAACATTTAAAACAACTATCTATTGATAAAAAGGTTAATTTAGGTTAGCTTTAAGGCTAAGTTAGGTTAGGTTAAGATTTTTAAATGAAAAAATTGTACAATATAAAAATCAACGTCTGCACAATTATTGGACACGTTCGGTGCAGGTACTGAGAATAAGGAGCAATGTGCAAATATTTTTGGCTGCGCCTGTGGTAAGTAGTATTCATAGTTCATTATTTTTGGACCCTATACGAGAATAAGCTTAAATTAGCACACACACCATTTATCCTTCTTGTTTATGTGTCTATAGATGTCTATTTTTTTGGCACTGCTAATTGTTGATGGATGATACAATCACAATTTTATTTATTATATATGTTTTATGAGCCTTGCAACTTTCTGGTTCATACCACGGAGGTTTTTTTTTTGTAACACTGGCGTAGCCCACAGCCAGGGGGGCAATGGGGCAGCTGCCTCCCCCAAACGCATTTCAAGTTTTTATTTAAAATAATTTTATACAGTACAATTGTGTATTAAAAATATACTTTATTCAGTACAAACACGACATAACAAAATATACAACCGAGAGTTAAAGAAAAGACGGTAAAAAGGCTTTTTTTATTCACTTGTTTTTACTTTTTTAACCGCCCGAGATGATATTCTAGAAACGGCCTTACATTTCTGCTTTAAATTTTAGACCTCCCCCCCCCCCCAGACAATTTTTCTGGCTACACCAGAGTTTTTTTTCTAATTTAATTTTAAAGAGCCTTCCAGCCTTCTTTAAAATTAAATTAGACATTTTCCGCCCATCATTTTTTAAAAGCATATATTTAGAGTAAGGACTGGGAGGGCGACTTCCACTTGATCAATACAATAGTTTCTTAAACATTCTGCTACATTGTTTTTACATCTCATTCCCCAAATGTACTTACCAAGTCAAAGCAGAATCATGTTGGGTTAATGCAGAAATAAGAAGTTTTGTTAGTAATGTTTTGTTTAAACAAACAAATAATTCAAAAAACAGTTTACTTATGTTTTATTCCATGTATTTTTCGTCTCTGTTTTACATTATGTTTTTTATTTTAGTTCAATTATTTATACATCTACTTAGATTTTAATATTTGTTTAAACTCAATTATACTAAATAATTTTAGTTCAATTTATTTTACAGAGTTTCATCAATAATATATAAATAATTCTTAGGAAATAGAGCATAATTTCTATTATTTATAAAATACTTGTTTTAAACAGTCCAAAATAAACTGATTTCTTAATTTTTTAGAACACTTTGACCAAAAAATTGTTTTGGGTGATATTCGATGTTTTTAAATTTTTTCTCAATCTTTGCTATTTAATATTTTTAACGACAACTTGTATGTTCTTTTGCCGTAAATTAACTTTTTAGGATATATCACATGTTAACCTTGATGTTGAAGATGACAGTATAGTGGAGTCAATCTACCAGATATTTTCGTTAAAAAAAGTGATGCTCTCCCCTTCAGTAGTTTTTTGGTATCAGCATGCGTGATATATAATAATGACCGGGAGCCATATTTTTTACTTTTGTAGAAAAATGTCGTTGTTGACATTTATTTTTTTAACAATGACATAAGTTATTGGTAACTGGTCATTTGTTGGCCCAATCACAACAAAAAAACAGTTTCTTTGCTTTCACATTTTCGTCAAAACTGCACTGGTTTCAGATGTCTATTATGCCCAATACATAACCTACATAACAACAAAATCCATATGTCAAAGACTTTTCAAATTGTCTTCATAATTTCACTAGTGTTTAATGCATTTTGATAAAAACTTGGGAAATATATGGGTCACTAGTAAGCATATCAAATTTTAGTAATTGTATGTAATGGAAAAGCTAAAAACTGCAGTTCAATTTGGGAATTGTTCTTTTTGTACAAACCAGCCAAATTGAATGTTTTATTTTTTCAATGTAGGTTTTTTGATCTCTTCAAAATGTCACTAAGAATTATCTTTTACGCTGTTGCTCCTTCCAGGCTAACGTGAACGAATCGTCGGAAAGACGGTTCCCGTTAAATAAGAAAAACTTCTGAATCTATGTACTGAGCGTTTTGATGTCTAATACCACGAGTATAATGTCTTACTGTTTCTTAGTTTATCTTAGTTTATCGTTGATAGGTAATTAAAATTTTCCAGATGCAATAAAATGTTATTTTTCATTTTTTTGAAGTCGGTTTTTTATAAAATGTTTTATTTCATCCTTTTTAGTTTTATTTATACGAGTTTTATTGTAAAAGTCAAGCACCACTTCTGGATCCACTGTATATTATGTAACATCATTGTATAATAACATGTCTTATTATACATTGGTAACATACATATTTTTTTTTCCTGATAGAATGGTGAATGCATTATTGGCAAACGCATATATTGTTCAATATAACATCGTGTAAACCATCAAAAATGCAATATGCTTGCTATGAGACCACTTCGGTAACATCCTAAATATTCCCTAAAAATGTCATCCAAAATGGACTAACTATCGCGGAGTAATCGATGTACATACATAAAAACAAACATATGATCGAATTGATAACCTCCTCATTTTTTAATTATGAAATAAAATTGATTTTAATTTAAATATAGAATGAAAATTAATTTTAATTGCTTCTTTTTTGTTTAAAAATACGCGTTGGTAACTATTTCGCCTTTTTTTTTTAGTACTGCCCCGTTCTCTACATTTAATTATAAAAATAATTATTTAAAATAAAAGAAAATATTTTTTTACTTAAGAAGAATTGGAAACGGAACTTCTTATATGAAATTTAGTTTTATTTGTCATTTTGAAGAGAAAAAATTTAACTATATTCAAAAACATAAAACATTCAATTTAGCCGGTTTGCACAAAGATTACAAGCGAATCAATTTTTCTATTGAATTACAGTTTTAGTATATACAAGGACCTAAAATTTGGTATATGCTTATTACTGCACACTAGAATTATCATTTCACAGGTTTTTATCAAAATTCATGAAACATGCAAAGTTGTGATGAAATTTCGAAAATTGTTTGTTTTGTAGGTTAGGAATTGGACGTAGATGTCTGAAACACAAGACTTTAAAGCCCGTACGGCATCCGCCATTCACAACATTTTAGACTGTGCGCATATTTCAAATCTGATTTTCGATTTGAGGTGGGCTCTAATGGCGTTTTTATGAACGAAACGTTTTTGTTAAAAAAATCCTTGTTTTAATATGGACTCGCAATTTTGTTGGCAACACGCGCTTTCTTTACAGCAAATTTAACCAATTCTAACCTAAACTAATCCGCATTTTTATTAATTACAAATTTTGTCGAAAAAATAACTAAAAAAAAAGTCATGGCCTGAACGGGAATTCGCGCACCCATGCGTTGCATCCAAAGCTGAGAATCCTACCACTGAGCCAGAAGCTCATACTGAACATTCAACCAAACTTGTTTATACCCCTCGGAAACGACGAACCAATAGAAAGCACATTGAACAATCTGTGTTATTATTGGCGGATACCCTATGAGATTCAAGGTTTTCTGTCTAAAACTGGCCCAGTTTTGACAGAAATTTAAAAACGAAGGAATTGTTTTTTTTTTTGTTGCTATTGGGCCAGTAGAAGCCGCTATTCTTATGTTTTTGCAAACAAAAATATTTTGGCAAACATGGTATGTATGTAAATTTACCAACAAATCCTAAATAAAATTATCTAAAAGTTATGACGATTAGGCCTCGTAAAATATGAATATATGATATTTCTTTTGTTCCAGTCGGCCAAATAATACTTACGTTATTATACGACACAAATCATACCATATTGCGTAAGCGTTCAAGGGTCTGCAAGCAAATCGGATGGAGATTTCGAGCATTTCTTGCTTGTAATTTTAAAAATATTTGGTCTGCTGTGAGCACCTGCGTTTTCTTTGATTTTTATGGAGCCAGGGATATAGCACGATGGGTTTTTATTAGTTTATTCTCATTAAGCAAGTGTCTTAAGAGTGTCCCCGGGTCTCGTTTTATTTCCTAATTTTTTTTTGTTATTACCTATACGGGGTGAGTTTTTTTATCGTTTAGTACATGAATCTCGGAAAATATAGCAGATATGAAAAAGAACGAAAGCTTTCACGGCTGTGGTCAATTAAGAAATCATGGTTCTTGGGATTAGAACACATTCAGTGTTCCGATCTCGTGAAGTGAAGATCCCTGAAGAAGCCTCGTGCAATCGAAGGCGAAACGTCGGAAAGTGATTCCATTTCGACACGGTCTAATCCCAAGAACCATGATTTCTTAATAGATATGAAAAAGCTTAAATGGGAAAAAATTGCAATTTTTGTACGCTCTACTCAGAACCAATTTTAAATTCGCAAAATTCGCATTTTAAGTTTTGAACTCTGTATTTTTGTACAGCCATCTGTAATAAATGAATTTAATTTTGATTTGGATAAGGACATTCCAAATTTATTTTTCGTTCGCCATGTTTAGATTTCTGCAAATCAAAAATAACATCATATCATTTTATTTGGATTTTTGGGAACAATAAATCTTTTGTTGAAACGTTTTTTTTTTTTAATGTTTTTATTAACCGCAGAATATACTTATTATTCATATTTTTTAAGAGTTTGCATTAAAAGTAAAATAATATTACAAATTCTACACTTATAAAGATTAAAAGTTTAATGATGTATAACTTGAAAACGAAATATCACCTGAAAATGAGTTCAGATTGGATATCTATGTCCCAAAATATGTACCATCATAAAAATCATTAAAATCGGTGAGAGTAAGTACAAATGCTTTTTTAAAATATTTTTTTCCAATCCTAGCGTTGCACGCTCATGCTTAATAAAGAAAATGCCGTCTAAAACACGAGTTCCAGTTTTTCTGCTTTTCCGATTGACTTCGTATAAACTTTACTTTGCCTCTCTGCGGTTAAAGCAACCACGATACCTAGTACTTAGACCTTCCGCCTTCGTTGTCTCCCCATAGATAAAAAAATATATTAATTCATAGTAGACACATTTTACAGCTAAAACTTATTAGTTTTTTATTTTTGAAGTGTTAATGTCAAAATGAGAATACACACATTAAATCTACTAGAAACAACTTTTAAAGTAATACAGTAAAAAAGAAGGGGTTGCTCCGCCTCGAACCGTAGAAGTTTATAAATTGCAATAGTTAATTTTGAGATAAGTTCAAGAGACAGTCACGCTAACATTGTCAACTTTAGGTGATCTCATCTATACTCTATTTTATGTTTGTTGTGTTGCTTAAGGTGACCATAAATTTGCTTCTCGATGTGGACAAGCATTATCGTTTACTAACTCAAAATCTTGTATTCATTCCACTATTTCCAACAAACGAATTATACAGAATTTTAGCAATCCAACTCTGCATATTCAATAAGCTTTCTAAGATGACATTTCTGACATTCTTTTTTTAACATTACAGTGGTGTAAGTTATGCTATTGTGCATACCTTTGCGATTTAAAAAAAGATGCCTCGTAAATTAAGCAGTTGCGATCTTGCAAATTTATTGCACCTAAGACGAAGACGATAAAATTCAAAGCAACACGTATAAAAAGAGCAAACGTCCTTCGTGTATCAATGCAAACCGATCAAAGTTCACCGTACCACTCGCAGAATATAGTGGATGTAGGGTGAACAAAGAGAACGATATAATGAAGATATGGGAGGAAAAGATGATTTTGGAGGTGGTGAATAATTGTGGGGTGGGACAGTGTAGAGAGCAATGAAAAACTGAACTCATTTTATTAGAATGATCAGAGGTAGGTACATTATTGAAATTAATAATAAAATACTTTGTTTTCCTCTGCTGAATAATAATTATTAGTGACATACAGGATACTCAATTGAAAAATATTTCAGCAAAAATCTTCAACATCTTTTGTTATTTTTAAAATACTTTCCAGAATATTAGAATTGGCTTCATGTTCTATAAAATGTGTTGGGCTCCCTATTCTGTCTGTAGCCCTCAAAACATTTTGCTCCAACCAACATGTTTATACAAAAAGGAACGAGGGAAAGAGCAGTTTCTTTTCACGAAGTGTTCCTTTAGATTGCCTCCATTATAGTATATATAAAACCAAGATGCATATTGGAAAAACAAGTCCACCAATGATCCCACGAACATTACAATAGAAAATGTTGTGTTGACAGCACGTCATCAAACATTTTTATGGCCGCTTGAACAATAGAAAGCAGCTATCGAACCGATCGCTTGCTGATCACTGTTTATCAGATCAAATATACATGGCGGATATTTGAAATATGCTATAGTATGCCAGCCATTTTTGATAAATCATGATTTTTATATTTAAAATATTCTATCATCATATGAAAATAAAGGTTACCATACATTTTTAAAAAGATGATTTTACGCGAAAGTTACTACGAAAAAAATATACAAGCAAGATACCATTAAAATATTGGAGTAAATTATTCTTTCGATAATACAAGTGGAAAACGTTCAAAATTTTATTATCACCCAAAGTTTTCTAAAAAATGAAGAACTAAGTTTATGTTTGACTGTTTAAAACAAATATTGCCTAGTATCTGGATTTTTTGCACAAAGCGGCACTGTTTAATTCTCAAGATACGGCTGATCAGCGGCCTTTTTGAAAACACAAAATCAACTTGTGAAACATTGTTGAAAAACCAATCTTAGGCTGTATATGATACTTTCCAAAAATATGACATATCACTTTTGGCAAAACCGAAAGTAAGTTTTATTAGTTTTTTTTTCAAAAATTGCCGAGCTTAATAAAGGTGTCAAATTTTAAATTAATATGTTTAAACATAAAAGATTGGCTGCCTGTTACGTGTTTCCTGTGGCAACTAAATCATAACAACCATTATTAAGTTAAATAACATAGTACCAGATCTAAATACTTATTGATACTTCAGTTCAGGCAATAAATAAAAAGGTTAAATTGGTTCTAATTTAGACAGAAAATGATACAATCACAATATTCTTTCCAACAAGCTTTGTAAACTGAGTTTTACTAATGGTGATTGTATATATATTAAAAAGAAATTTTAGTCAGTTAAAGTCCAATATACCTAAAAATAAAAAAACTCACATTGTATATCAGATTCCTTGCAATGATTGTCATGGAGTTTATATCGGACAAACCAGCCAAAACCTTGGTAATCGTATAAACGGTCATAAGTATGATAAAAGAAAATAAAATTGTGGAAAATAAACATTTTTTTAAAAAAAAGTATGGACTACCCCTAATAATTTGGTAGTCTGTAGGTTTCAAGAAAAAAGCACACGTTAATTTAGTTTTTTAGTTTCCTACATTCTGATAAAATTGATTTGTTTTTTATTGACATCTGTCAAAAATATGATGTAATCGACATTTTTTTTAAACGGCAACGTATGGCATGTGAAACGTTATTTGAAAGCTCTTGTTTCACTCTTTATGTTCCTAAATTTTAGTGCGATTCTGTTGTGCCATTTTAAAATGGCGACCGTTCAATTGTGCGTGGAAAAAAATATGGACTACGACGGAAAATGCTCGGATACGACAATTTAGTTTTTTATTTTCCCACATTCTGATAAAATGTATTTCTTTTTTTATTGACATCTGTCAAAAATATGACAAATGTCAAATAATTCAGCAAGCGCCATTTTTAAACGGCACGACAGAATGGGACTAAAATCTAGGAACATACTGAAACCAGAGCTTTCAAATTTTGTGTCACATGCCATATGTTACAATTAAAAAAATGTCGATTACGTCATGTTTTTGACAGATGTCAATAAAAAAAACTAATAAATTGTATCAGAATGTGGGAAAGTACAAAACTAAATTACCGTGTTCGAGCATTTTCCATAAAACCTGAAGACTACCAAATTATTAGGGGTAGTCCATACTTTTGTTCCACGCGCAATTGAACGGTCGCCATTTTGAAATGGCACAATAGAATCGCACTAAAATTTAGGAACATACTGACTGAAACAAGAGCTTTCAAATGATGTATCAAATGCCATATGTTTCCATTTAAAAAAAATGTCGATTACGTCATATTTTTGACAGATGTCAATAAAAAAAGAAATAAATGTTATCCGAATGTGACAAACTAAAATACTAAATTAACGTGTTCGAGCATTTTCCATCAAAAATACAGACTACCAAATTATTATTAGGGGTAGTCCATACTTTTTTTCTACGCTGTATATATATATATACATATATATATATATATATATATATATATATATATATACTTTATAATTTCACGGCTGTTTGAAAATGAAATGGACAACACGAAATAGCGGGGTTGCAGCCTAATAATCCTATTGATGTTACTGGGACATTAAATAGATGACTCTATTTACTTTGTGAAAGCTTTCGGATTTATTTTAATCCTTCATCAGTCACACTACAAAATGGTTTGTTAATATAAAGTAAATTATTAAAATATTTTAGACTTACTGTAAGTGAGGTTACAAATATAAACAGCTATCCAATAGGAAATTCATTTCTGTGAATGAAAGGAACACCTCTTTATATAAGTATTTAACACAAAACAAACAGACTGGAAAAAACAATAACAAAAAATTTTTTTTTTTTTTTTTTTGGTTACACACGAAACCGTTGAAAGGTAGGTTTCCAATGTATTCGACCGGAGTCGAGGCTTAACTAGAATATTAAGAATAAAATATATGCACCTATTTGTTTCTTTTTTAGATAGCAAAAAAAAAAAAAAAAAATAATAATCCTTCTTTTGTGTTTTGAAGGCCAGGACGATTATTTGGTTTTAAGGTTTAATAAATTGCTATATATTATATTGAGATTCTGTATATCCGATTTTTTATTCATCGGGTTTTCCTGATTATTTATGTGCACCATTTCGAGAAAATTTCTTTTAAAATAATTAATTTCACATTCGAGAATCTCCGCCTCTGCGAAATTTGCTGAATGACCTGTGTCTCTTACGTGTTGGGAAAGGGCACATGCTTCGGGTTTTATTCTTATATCACTTTTATGAGATATTATTCTATCTTTTAGAGGCCTTGAGGTTTGCCCTATGTATTTTTTATTGCAATGTAAACAATCTATTTTATATACTACATTTGATTTGTTATGCCTTTTTGTTTTATCTTTAAGAGAACTAAAAAGTTTGCTCGTAGGTTTAACGGCTTTATTGGCTATAACAATATTTTCTTTTTTGAATATGTTCGCTAATTTAGGGGTTAATTCCTGAACGTATGGAAAGGAAACATACTTTTTTATTATTGGAGGGCTAGTAGAAACAGTTGGTGAATTGTTTGGTACTATAGTGTCAGTTGAATAGATTAATTTCTTTAGCAGGCTTTGAGGGTAAGAGTTGTCCAATAGTAGGTTATTTAGACGTTTTAGATTTTGATCCTTTAATGACTGATGACAGATTGACAAAATTCTATTTTTTAGGCCAAGTATGAGGTTTATTTTCATTTTTTCGGAATGGTATGAGAAATAATTTAAATATCTACCTGAGCTGCTTGGTTTTATGTACCAGTCCAATATAATTTTATTACTGTTGGTTCTAATAAGTCTTGTATCTAAAAATGGCACACTTCTCTCAGATTCCATTTCAATTGTGAATTTAATGTACTGATTATAATTATTGAAAATATTGAGTAGCTCTGTTTCGCTTCCAATCGGAATGGCGCAAATTAAATCATCAACATATTTTTTTAAAAAGGGTATTTCAAAGTTCAGTTTTGGGATGCAATCGTATAATAAATCATCCATTACGTATTGCGCTAAAATGGGAGACATTTTTGAGCCCATAGGGGTTCCGAAAACTTGTTTGTAAAATTGATTGTCAAAAGAGAAACAGGTATTGTTAAAAACAAATTCTATTATTTCTAAGAAGTTTGATTGATTTAAAGAACAGTGATTTTTGATTTTGGACCAATTTTTTTTAATACTAACTTTGACTAATTCTAATGGGATATTGGAAAATAAAGACGTAACATCTAAGCTTATAATGTGGTAATTTTCCGGTAGCTGAAACTCGTTAATAAAATTTGCAAAATTAAAAGAGTCTGCTATGTAGTATTCGTTATTATAATCGTATGCAGTGTTTAAAACCTCTGTAATAAAACCAGCTAGTTGAGCAGTTGGGGAATCTATGGAGGATATTATTGGTCTAAGAGAAATTGTGGGTTTATGTGTTTTTGGCAAACCGTAAAACTTGGGGCAAATAGAGTTATAAATCATCAATTTTTTCGCAGTAGCGTCCGATAGTTGTTTTGATTTTTTCAATTTTGAAATTATTTGGTTGGCTTTTTGTTGAATTGTAGATGTAGGATCGCGTGGAATTTTTTTGTAATAAACTTCGTCACTAAGTAAGGACATAGCCAGTTGTAAATATTGTTCTTTGTAAATTGCGACCGTGACGTTGCCTTTGTCAGATCTCGTAATGTAGATATCTGGGTGTTGTTTTAAAAAAATCTTGGTTTTATTATACCATTTAGTTGTTGGAAACCCCATTCCTGATTAACAGATTCTTTATAATTTCACGGCTGTTTGAAAATGAAATGGACAACACGAAATAGCGGGGTTGCAGCCTAATAATCCTATTGATGTTACTGGGACATTAAATAGATGACTCTATTTACTTTGTGAAAGCTTTCGGATTTATTTTAATCCTTCATCAGTCACACTACAAAATGGTTTGTTAATATAAAGTAAATTATTAAAATATTTTAGACTTACTGTAAGTGAGGTTACAAATATAAACAGCTATCCAATAGGAAATTCATTTCTGTGAATGAAAGGAACACCTCTTTATATAAGTATTTAACACAAAACAAACAGACTGGAAAAAACAATAACAAAAAAAAAAAAAAAAAAAAAAAAAAAAAAAATTTTTTGTTATTGTTTTTTCCAGTCTGTTTGTTTTGTGTTAAATACTTATATAAAGAGGTGTTCCTTTCATTCACAGAAATGAATTTCCTATTGGATAGCTGTTTATATTTGTAACCTCACTTACAGTAAGTCTAAAATATTTTAATAATTTACTTTATATTAACAAACCATTTTGTAGTGTGACTGATGAAGGATTAAAATAAATCCGAAAGCTTTCACAAAGTAAATAGAGTCATCTATTTAATGTCCCAGTAACATCAATAGGATTATTAGGCTGCAACCCCGCTATTTCGTGTTGTCCATTTCATTTTCAAACAGCCGTGAAATTATAAAGAATCTGTTAATCAGGAATGGGGTTTTACCAGGAAATTTCTACTACATATGGTTTAAATTGTGCAAATTACTTGAGAAACTGGGCAAAACTCAACATCAAACTAGCTTCGCTGAAAAATAGGAAGATATTTCTTCTCCAGTGCAGACGTCTTGGGTTAACCCCTAGGCATATTACCGATCAAATCAAAGGAATTACAGGCCTCGTGAATGTCCAAGAAGGAAGAACTGGACAGATGATTTTTAGTTTTAGAAACAAACTTAGCCGTAAGATTTTAAATTTAGAGATTAAGATAACACACGGAAATGTTGAAAGAATGGAAAAGGCACTTAGCACATATCGACTGAGAATAGAGGAAAATATACCTATAAACATTCATCTTGAGTTTTTCCGGAGACAAAATATAGTGTATAACCAGGCTTTTTACAAGACAAAAAGCAACAATCTTAAAAAGATTGACGAACTTAAATCAAATAAATTAAATCGCATTAAAATTAAGGACTGTTGGTTCAAAAATCTTACACCTGTCGTTTTTCCAACAGAAGCAAAAAATATCCTATCATTAGGGCCCAAGTTTTGTCTCCCCGTTTCCAAAAAGGACGTCTCAGTCCCACATATTTTAGCAGACGTTGAATTAACAATATCACACGTAGACAATATGCGTGAAAAAAATATTTACAGTGCACAGGCGGCCAATGTCATCACCAATTATTTTCATACAGAAGAGGTTACTTTCTCAGAGACAACTAAATGGTATAATAAAACCAAGATTTTTTTAAAACAACACCCAGATATCTACATTACGAGATCTGACAAAGGCAACGTCACGGTCGCAATTTACAAAGAACAATATTTACAACTGGCTATGTCCTTACTTAGTGACGAAGTTTATTACAAAAAAATTCCACGCGATCCTACATCTACAATTCAACAAAAAGCCAACCAAATAATTTCAAAATTGAAAAAATCAAAACAACTATCGGACGCTACTGCGAAAAAATTGATGATTTATAACTCTATTTGCCCCAAGTTTTACGGTTTGCCAAAAACACATAAACCCACAATTTCTCTTAGACCAATAATATCCTCCATAGATTCCCCAACTGCTCAACTAGCTGGTTTTATTACAGAGGTTTTAAACACTGCATACGATTATAATAACGAATACTACATAGCAGACTCTTTTAATTTTGCAAATTTTATTAACGAGTTTCAGCTACCGGAAAATTACCACATTATAAGCTTAGATGTTACGTCTTTATTTTCCAATATCCCATTAGAATTAGTCAAAGTTAGTATTAAAAAAAATTGGTCCAAAATCAAAAATCACTGTTCTTTAAATCAATCAAACTTCTTAGAAATAATAGAATTTGTTTTTAACAATACCTGTTTCTCTTTTGACAATCAATTTTACAAACAAGTTTTCGGAACCCCTATGGGCTCAAAAATGTCTCCCATTTTAGCGCAATACGTAATGGATGATTTATTATACGATTGCATCCCAAAACTGAACTTTGAAATACCCTTTTTAAAAAAATATGTTGATGATTTAATTTGCGCCATTCCGATTGGAAGCGAAACAGAGCTACTCAATATTTTCAATAATTATAATCAGTACATTAAATTCACAATTGAAATGGAATCTGAGAGAAGTGTGCCATTTTTAGATACAAGACTTATTAGAACCAACAGTAATAAAATTATATTGGACTGGTACATAAAACCAAGCAGCTCAGGTAGATATTTAAATTATTTCTCATACCATTCCGAAAAAATGAAAATAAACCTCATACTTGGCCTAAAAAATAGAATTTTGTCAATCTGTCATCAGTCATTAAAGGATCAAAATCTAAAACGTCTAAATAACCTACTATTGGACAACTCTTACCCTCAAAGCCTGCTAAAGAAATTAATCTATTCAACTGACACTATAGTACCAAACAATTCACCAACTGTTTCTACTAGCCCTCCAATAATAAAAAAGTATGTTTCCTTTCCATACGTTCAGGAATTAACCCCTAAATTAGCGAACATATTCAAAAAAGAAAATATTGTTATAGCCAATAAAGCCGTTAAACCTACGAGCAAACTTTTTAGTTCTCTTAAAGATAAAACAAAAAGGCATAACAAATCAAATGTAGTATATAAAATAGATTGTTTACATTGCAATAAAAAATACATAGGGCAAACCTCAAGGCCTCTAAAAGATAGAATAATATCTCATAAAAGTGATATAAGAATAAAACCCGAAGCATGTGCCCTTTCCCAACACGTAAGAGACACAGGTCATTCAGCAAATTTCGCAGAGGCGGAGATTCTCGAATGTGAAATTAATTATTTTAAAAGAAATTTTCTCGAAATGGTGCACATAAATAATCAGGAAAACCCGATGAATAAAAAATCGGATATACAGAATCTCAATATAATATATAGCAATTTATTAAACCTTAAAACCAAATAATCGTCCTGGCCTTCAAAACACAAAAGAAGGATTATTTTTTTTTTTTTTTTGCTATCTAAAAAAGAAACAAATAGGTGCATATATTTTATTCTTAATATTCTAGTTAAGCCTCGACTCCGGTCGAATACATTGGAAACCTACCTTTCAACGGTTTCGTGTGTAATCAAAAAAAACCAAAAAAAAAAAAAAAAAATTTTTTGTTATTGTTTTTTCCAGTCTGTTTGTTTTGTGTTAAATACTTATATAAAGAGGTGTTCCTTTCATTCACAGAAATGAATTTCCTATTGGATAGCTGTTTATATTTGTAACCTCACTTACAGTAAGTCTAAAATATTTTAATAATTTACTTTATATTAACAAACCATTTTGTAGTGTGACTGATGAAGGATTAAAATAAATCCGAAAGCTTGCACAAAGTAAATAGAGTCATCTATTTAATGTCCCAGTAACATCAATAGGATTATTAGGCTGCAACCCCGCTATTTCGTGTTGTCCACTATATATATATATATACATATATATATATTTATATGTATATATATATATATATATATATATATTTATATTTATATATATATATATATATATATAGAAATATAAAAATATATATATATATATATATATATATATATAAATGTTTTGCTAAAGCTGGGATACCTCAGGTAGAGTTTTAGGAGAAACATTTATTGTTGTTTGTTTTGTTTATAAATGATCTGCCCTCACCATTGATTTCTCTTTAACTCTTTAAGGAGCCAAAAATTAATGACAAAAATGTCCTACTGGAGCATTACATATTTCATTATAAAAAATGAACAAATCTTCACACATTTTGCTTAAACTAAGGTAATAATGGTCAAATAAAATATATTTTTTGTTTTTTAACTTAGTTTTTACATATATTAGGTGGTATATTATATGTACCACAGAACCATCAGGGTATAAAAACAGATTTAAATACACAAATAATTACTTTTAATTACCATGGTACAATTAAAAGCAGTTTCTTTTTTTTTCCTAAACAGAGAGGAACTTGGCATATAGAACAAATCCGATCTGCTCTTCTTTGACGTTTTTTTGTGGTGCATAAAGCACATCTTTTTCAAGAACTACGTTCGAGTTGATGCCTAGATGATTGAAGACGTATTTCTGTAGAAACAAAGGGTTTAGATTTTTTTATTTCTAATGCAGCTGTTTGTGAACTAGTTGACGGTCTTTTTTTGTAAACTAACGTTTCCGCTATATACAAGCCCATTTACTATACTACGCCGAAAATCGTTTGCAGACATTTTTGTATCTCTAACAATTTATAAATACAATAAGCATTTACAACTGATGCATCAAGGAAATAAAAGAAAATTCGGTGCCACCATTTCCTACTGCGCCGATTAATTTTATAATTTGATAAGAGCTGGTCGAAGATATCCACATTGTTCATATTAGAGTTATAATCAATGATAGTATCTGGACATTGGATTTGGATTATATTGCCGTCCCTTTCTTTTCTCTTAACTTCACTGCTTTTTTCGGTATCATGGTAATTAGAAAGCATAGGGACTGATCGTTTATCTTATATTATATCTATATCCCCTCTTCTCATGTGCTTATCTAACTTAAATATTGGTAAATATCGACGTGATACATTAATTGTGCCAACAGCATGTGTACCTTTCTGTTTTAGATCTAATAATGATACGTTTGTAAAAAAATTGTCAAAATAAATAATGTGGTTTTTATTAACTAAATTGGCTGTAAGGGTATGACTAACACGAGAACCGAGACATTTTGTTATACTATCGGATTTGCCTGTGTAAATATCAAGTTTTAGGCAGTATCCTAACTTGTCTATCAGCATCCATACCTTATAGCCTCGTTTAATTGTTTTCCACCGCTACTCTTTGGCTTGGGAGTAAGCATTTTTAAAAATTTGTTGACAATAAAATAAGCATTGGGCGCAACTTATATAGCTTATAGCTTGTCATAATTTGGAGATAAGCGATCAGGCATAACAGAATTATCATTTACATGCAGATGGGATAAAAGCCAGGAGAATCTTTTTAGACTCATAATGGAACAAATAAAAGCATCATTTAGGTCTGGTGCACTTGATCAATAATCTTTGTAACTGGGTAAATGTTTTATCCTCATAAGTAAATTAATAACCAAAAAGGCATTCATTTCTTTAGCATTGGTAGGGATATATTGTTTTCCTGGTGATGCCTTTATTTGCTCTGCAAACAGATTTGTTTCAAAAACTAAGTGGGTTATAAACTCGTCATTTATAAATAGTTTAAAAATATTATACGGAGTAGAATTTGGAATTACTTTAATAACATTTGGAACACCAGAAGCTTCTACGAAATCAGAAGGTGCTGTAGGTTCATTAGCCGTAGACATTTCCGGAGGTTTGTAAATTGGAACTAATTCAGATACATTAAAAACCGAATTATTAAGATTAGCTTTTCAGTGTTGACATTTTTCTGAAAAAGAAAACAAAACTTTTATATATAATATAAGAAAAGGATCAGTGGTCCACAATGCGTACCACTAAAAATTACCATAATTATGAGGCAAAAAATTAAATTTAAAGTTATTTGATAAATTTGTACTTAAATTATATTGTATTTGATTATTTTTACCTGATAACAATATTTAACCGTTCACAAAGCAACCAGGTAGGGCAAATTGGCGCCACAATCGTTACACGTTATTTTCAAACTAAGCAACACATTAGGTACGATGCTTAGCTGTCGCGTGACCGGTGGTTCAGAGGATATACCACTAAAACCCTTGCAAAATAATTTTGAAAAGGCAGTCTATTTTATAGACCACTGCCGCTAAACACCATGCGGTAAGGTGGTACGTAATTTAAACCCGGGAGACCTAAAGAGTTAAAAAATGTTTGTAGAGTGTCAGTTATTTCAAAGTGATTTTGATTACATGGTGAATTTGATAAAAATAAAATGACTTTAAATTTTAATAAACGTTAATTGATTACATTTACTCACATATTAGTAGTTCTTTGCTGGTAACAGTTTCAGATTTAAGAAGCTTCACTGTTTCAATCATATGATGTCCTCAAATTGAATGAAATAATAACTTGGTACAAATTTAAAAGATACAAACACAAACTGCCATCAAAACAATATTGTTATTTACTTTCCTTGCAAATGCAAAGGGAAGCTCTAATTATAGGTAGGTTCAAAATGGCAGCACAGTGTTATAATAATTATTGATTGAGGTGTTTTATTATTGATCTGTTTGCTACACTCGTAATTTAAGGTAATCAAGGTAATAATAATTATTGTTGTATTAGTATGTAGCCAAATAAATTATTTATATTATATATAAAACTGGTAGCTTTATAATAGGTCATTGCTGCAAATGTACAAATATTGTATTTTTTTACAGAGCAAAAGTCAACAAAGGAATAGGTGTAGAAAATTGTCACTATCTCAACGACGGACTTTGGCAAATGAAACCTGTGAAGTAAATTGTATATAGTATTTATTTGTATAATGTTCACAATTTAATAAAACAGATTTTTGTTAAATATTATATTTTGTTAATATCACCTAGCACCAAACATACAGGGTGGCCCAACAGTCCGTTTAAGTACAATAGCTCAGTTATTGTGGGAATTAGAAAAAAAATTATACGGAAGTAGGGACTGATGAGAGCTACAACCTAAAATTGTTTTCGGTTATACAGGGTTGACGATAAGTTTGCCACAAACCAAACTTACATTTTTTAAATGAAACAATCTGTATAATGTTTTATTTTCAGATTCCTCTCTCTCTAAATAATGCTTTGCTATCAATTTTATTGTAACTATCCAAAGTTATTTGACTATTCAATCAGTCGACTCGATACATTTAAAAAACATCGATGCTGTATCACGATGCATTACATCGCAAAAAACATCGATGCATTTTTTGTTGTGCATCTCTAAACAACAGACAACACCGGTTTGAACCAACCGCAGATTTTTTATTCTTAAACATAAGTCTTTCGAATCGCCTCGTGGAAGGCATTGTCTTTAACCTTTCGCCTAACGCCGTTAGTCGCGCTAGGTCCGGTGGACCTAATGAAGTAATGCGACTGTTGCTGATTCTTATTGTTTATGGAATTCTGGAACTTGGATTTAAAAGGTACCTCAATATATTCCTATTTTCTCTTGAGATGTCTATCTAAAACATAATTTTTTTTAACAGATGCTCAAAAAATATCCTATGAAATTATACCATTTACCTAACTGTGTTATACATTATTCCAGAAATACATTTTTCAAATGGAGAGCAACCATTAATTCTTAAATTGAATTATGATATTTATTTACCTCAGTAACTGTGTAGCAAGCCAAAACTATTAATTTTTTTATTAGCAAGAAATTAATGCCTTCACCATAACACCATAAGCCTCCATGACTTCATAAGCAGTATTTATTCATAACTCGAACAAGCTTATTTATTTACAAAATATAAAACATAATATAATATTTATTCAGAGTACAAGTCTATTTTATCGTCTGAATTTACTTCTAAACATTTTTGGCATAATTTTTTGGTATGGAGACGCAAACATAAAAATTTCTTACACCTATTACATGAATATTAAGTTTTGAATTGTTTTTTTTTGTTTCTTTGTAACAAGGTCCACAATATTTTCTTTTGCTCTGAGTAATTGCACTTGGTTCAGCTTGCTCTTCTTCATGTGTTGCTACTGCTGCCGGTTTATGTCGCTTTATGTGGTTCTAAGAGAATATGCAAATTGGTTGACAAATTTTTGATTATCGACTTTCTTTGTAATTGGGGAGCTACTAAATTTAGGGCTAATGTCCTCAAATAATTCCTTCTAGGGGTATATTCCATTCCGTTTCCCAGACGAATTATCCTGGAGCTAATTCCAATTCTAACAGACGGAAAAATATTACCATTGGCCATCTTCTTGTTGATCGAGCCGTGTCGTAAGTCGTGCACAGCTTATCAACGACATCCACACCTGATTTTGTTTCTATTCCGAGTCCATCGGTTGACCAAAAATCAGAAAGACTTTGATGACCGCCACGAAAAACTCCAGCCAAATATAAAAGGCCTATAAAAGCTATTTGACCGGTTTTTTGGTATCTCTTATACGAGTGAACTTTTCTTTAGTCGTAGCTATATGAATATTTGTATTTTCGGCTAATAAAGTCAAATTGTGTCATCGAAAAATAGTCGCCAACAATCTACTTTGTTCTTCGCGTTTTTAGAATTTGACATACTACTTCGGATAATTTTACTAATATATTATACGGAGGCGTTCGGGCAACTTTTCAAGGTGTTTTTGGTACGATCCCGGCCTGTAAAAATAAATAAAGGCCTGCCAACTTTTCATATGGGTTGTTTCTAGATATGAAAATATAGGTTTGTTCCAATAAAGAAAAAAAAAACAGAAATACGTTGAATAAGTTTTGACTTACTGCAAAAAAATTTTCATCCTCCTCCTCGTCTTCCTCTATAGCGTTTTCGCCGATCGACCATGCGCGTTATCCATCCGACTCATCCAGGCCGTCGTCCGATATAAAATTTGCATCAAACTGGCAATCTTCAAACGCAAGACGATTAAGCTCGTCAACATCTTTAGAATTATCTAAGTTGAAGAACTTTAGTCATCTTCACACAATTGTTGAAAAAACTATTATTTTCATTGATTTTAATTTGATATATAAGCAAGTTTTAAAGTTCTAGGACCACTGGACCTATATGCGGTTAATAGAAGGGGAACATAAGTGGTTCCACGTGTTCGGTTTAGCTGCTTTGGTTCGCGGGGAGGGCGAGGACTCAATCGCTCAGTGTGGAAACTGACGACCCCGCTAGAAAGGGAGCAGCCGCTATGAACGTGTGAGGCCCCGTTGTTCCTGAATTATATTCTACATAGAATATTAGCGAAATGGCCGTTATGGTGCGGGAGTAGTAAGGGGTGGGGATAGCTTGAAAGAAAAGGTCATCTCGTGATACCAGTAGTACTCTCATGGGGCAGTTACTGGAAGCCAAGAGCTTCAGAATATATAGAATAATTTAAAGAGAAGAATAATTAAAAAGATATTTGAAATAAACGGGGTGTACCGTGGGTATAAGAGCTCGACATCCTATATAAAACGTCTCGGCCTATAGTCCTAGCAGCTCAGGCAACACCTCCTAAGGAGTGTTGGCTCAGGGCCGTAAAACCAAAGACAGAAAGAAAGAAGATTCTTTAATGTCCCCAAGATTCCCGCCACTTGCCGAGTCTTGGTTCCTGTTTTTTTTTTAATTATTGGCACAAAAAGAAACGTGTTTTAAAATGCGGATTGCGATTAAGTTAGCCCTGATTAGGTTCTTTTTTTTTTGGGATGATGTAAAAAAGAGCATCTATGTAAAAAAGTTTATTTCAAACAAAAGACTCGCAAGCGGCTGGACTCGTGCCGATGTTTAAGAAAAAAAATTGCCAACCACCAAGTCCAAGACTTTTGACGTTATGGATATGGACGGCCCTCGCTAGATTTCAGTTTCTGATACAGTTGCAAAAGCAAATTATATCCTGTGATTTGATTGGTTGCTGTGGGCGAGGGACAGTATATAAATAATTTTCGTCGAACATTTGACATGTGCTTTCTAGTGCGTCGGTAGAATACTCGATTTTCGATTGGGCGGTATGTGTTCGAATCCCCGTTCAGGAAAATGACTTTTTTAAAGTTTTGTTAAATTAGGTTAAGTTAAAATTGGTTAGGTTTGCTGTAAAGAAAACGCGTGGTAACGCGCCTACACGATTCCTAGTCTATATAAAAATATAATATGACCTTAAACCAAGAAAATTAGGAAAAAAATATAAAAATAACTATACCAGAAACTGAATTCTCGCAGGGCCCTCCATAGTTATGGTTATACCTAATTAGTATGCACATTATTTTTCTGAAACATCCGCACGAATCCCGCCGCTTATCGAGTATTCCGTTTGATAATCCTTCTTTTAATATAGATGTATTTTTTGTATAGATGCGCTTTTTTAAATCATCCCAAAAAAAAAGAACTAACCAGGGCTAAGCCAAACGCAATCCGCTTTTTAAAACCCAAATATTTTTTGTGCCAACAATAAAAAAATACTTCAACCAAGACTCGGCAAGCGGCGGATCCGTGCGGATGTTTAAGAATAAAAAATCTGCAATTATTATTAACAAGGACATCTAAGATGATATCCGTCTATATAGATCATTGTTCAAAGGTCTAGCCCCCCCCCCGCTGGTTCGTTTAAAAGTTTATTATATTAATGAAAGTTATAAACTGAGGAATGAAGTAAATTAATACAGGGATTCCTGACAAATAGGAGTCATGACGGTTACAAGTCTACTAGGTTTAGAAATCTAGCCAGGAGCATTGTGGATTTACCTCAAACTATTTACAACGCCGTTTTTGATCGGGATATATACAATAAATGTCTTACCCTAATTAATCGTGTAGATAAAAACATTTTTAAAATATCTTTCTGAAATAAATTAGAAATTACTTGCTAAACTTTGTAAAAAATATTTTTTAGAAGCACCGCCATTTTTTCTCTAATTTGTTCCAGTTGTCGGGCTTCTAGGCAACCAAGAATACATGGAGCTTTAATTTTGGTATTTTTTAATAAACTTGGTTTTCATACGTGCACTTATTACTGCCAAATAGTTCTTCGACAGTTTTTTTTGTCAAATAATAACTTAATAACTACATATTTAGTGATTTCTGGTCATAAGATACAGTATAAAAAAATTCTTTCTTCGTTTCCGAAATCTAACGACAAGACGCGAGTCACTCCCCGATCGTTTGGCATTTTTGCAGTGGAGTGGCAGTGGCATCCGCTGTCAGTCTCACCAACAACAAGGCACTACTGAGATTATAATTTTAAGTTAATTTTTTCACAAGAAGAAACTAAAACTAGTGCTAAATTTAACAGTTTTCTCTTATTAGTTTAATCAACTCAAGTGGTAAGTGAATTTTTCGCATGCGGCTTTTGTTTAGCTTATAGAAAACCCGACGTTTAATGGGCAACAACTTAGGTTTTGAAACGAGGGGTTTGGCTGCGTCAGGGCCACATTGCTTTAAAATTCATACGTAAAAGTTTTTTTTTCAATTTTTCTAGTTATTTTGGATGTGTTTATGTCAGAAGCATTAGGGTTTTCGTGTATATAACCTTGTTTTAGTTATTTCCTTTGTTCTTGAAGGTTGTGATGTGCGTTGGATCTTAATACTTCCGACAACAATTTACTGGCAAATTTCTTAGAATATTTGGAGCATCTAACCAAAATTCCCAAAGCATTATCATCTCGAAAATAGTTCCGGTTAGATTCATCACCGATTTTTTAGTTTCACAATGCCACAAAGTGTTTTAATATATTAAAACCGTCTTTAAAATAAATACTTTCGTCACTACTTTTCTGTATTTTCGGAATTGGGGGTTGTAAATCGAAAATCCACACCCCCACAACAGGTAGTAAAAGGTTTTGGTCGATTACCTGCCGACTTCCTAAATAAAAATAACTCAAGCATATCCTTGGAATGTGCCTCTAACTAGACCTTGAATCTTGAATACAGCCAAGCGCTAGGTCGCTGACCTCCCACCGTTCTTTGTTGGACAGGTTTGCGGCTTTTTTTTCTTTTGTGCCCATTAAATCTCTTCCTCTAGTAGCAATCGACAATAAAATTGATTTTATTGTTGCACTTAAAATGTTGAAAATTAAAAGTTAAGTAGGTAATTGTTTTTTTGTACCACCTCCGATTTAGATAATTCTTGGCACCCCAGTAGATTTTGGGACGCTGATTACGTATGGAGTCAGATTTTTTCGACGACGTTTCGTTTTTGTATTATTCATAATCAAAAATTATAATTGGTTTTTTACTGTTTTCCCATTTTTTAGGATATATTTGGGCAAATTGTAGAATTAGTAGGAAAAGTAAAAGTGTACAAATTATACATAAATAGTAATTTTTACAAACAATAAAAACGCAAAGTAAAGTCATTTTTTTTTCACTATTTAAATTAAAGAAATTATAAAACAACATCCAAAAATAACCAAAGCCATACTTCGTACATTTTGGACTTCTCCTTTGTATGTTGGCATATTCAAAGCAAATGATAGATTTATACAGGCAAATAACAAAATAAAAATAAAATAGGAAATTACATAGAATAAGAGCTGGCGATTTTGCATTTCAGATTAAACAGGCTGTGGTTAGCCATATGCATATAACTACTACAAGTTTAATTTTCAGATAAAATAAAGACAAATCTTACTTTATTTTCCTGTATAAATGGTCTAATGGTATTCCTGTAATTTAACTTATGTTATTTTTATTTTGTTATATGTCTAAACTAACAGTGGCAAATTCTATAATTGAGGTATATAAACACTGTTTTATTTGCAATTCAACAATATATGTTATTTTATAATTCAACATTATTTTTTCATTTTATAGTGTATATTTGAAATATATAAATGAGTTATTTAATACCTAAATACAAGTACAAGTAAGTGACAGTAAAGGACGAATCACTATTCTTTTTTAATTTCTTCTTTATTAAAGAAATTAATTAGGGCTAATTTTGCCATTTGCTGGTATTCATCATCGACATTGACATTTTCCAAGAATTTTTGACATATTTTTTAAATTACATCTCAAACTGAACCTGTCTAGCTAAAATCCCTTGTGTAGGTTTATTTACCCTACATAAGTTGAATTGTTATCAGTGTAATAACTATCATTAATGTTAAATAATTTACTAAATCATAATATTGCATGATTTATAAACTTCAAGTTTAAGTGTTCTGGGAGCAGTAACAGAGTATAGGGTGGCCTCTTTGATTAATGGCAGCCCTTTTATTTATAAATTAAAATGTTTATTATTAAACTATTAAAATATGTTTTGTGGTACTTTCCACCTTTGTATCTTATTTTATAATCGCTTGTAATAAATATTATTTTTATTTTATTTGTTTATTGATGACAGTATCACGGGCAAATTTAGGGAGGTGTGGGAAGCTAAACCCCCCTAAAAATATTCAAACTTGATACATGCACTAAAAAATGAATTAAAAAAAATAATATATATATATATATATATATATATATATATATATATATACATCTATTCATATTCGGGTTGGGCTTTACTCCCCAGATCTGATGTCATAACTCTGCCCATGCCATACTTAGGGCTTGGGGGGGGTGTAATTATTTTTCAACATGGTTGTTGTTGCTGACATACATTATCCAAAGGGAATAGGTAGAAACATAAAAAAAATTAACATATTCTAGTATTGCAAATCTATTTTTATAGTAAAATTTTTAGCAAAAGAAAAAAATTGAATTTAAAATATGTTAATAATTTGGCTATACTTAAAAAGTCTTGGGGGGATATGTATCTCCCCCGTGGCTACACCAACCGATTGGGGTGAAAAAAAAATGATGATACTGGTCACAAAAATTTAAGTTGTATACATATTAGAATCCAATAATGTATTTTAGAAAAAATAATATTTCAGTCGATTTGTTTGCTCTTCAGAGGAAGTATCATATTTGCAGGTTCTTGAATGATTAATAAAAATGCGTAATTTTTCTTGAAGTTTTGGTCAATTTTAGATTTTACTTAAGAGGTTCTCAAACTATGGTACTGCAGACTGCTGGTGTTATGCAGATATTCTCAAAGTGGTATGCAAGCAGTATGCCACTGATGGTGACCACATGAGTGATATTTATCTATTTTATTTTGAGGCATTTGTAATTTTTTATTAAAATTTAAACAGGTTCCAGCTTGGGTTTTATATATAGAAAAAAGTAAAGAAGTGGTTTCTCAGAAATGCTTATTTAGATTAATATGTATATATCTTTTTTAAGACAGATACGTTGAACAGTCACTTGAAATGAAAAATTCTGCTAATTAAAAATTGTGTTTTGCTAAACTTTATTATTTTAATAAAATGTTTACGTATTCCTGTGGATGTTTTTTTTTTGAGATAGGACCAGGTTCCTATAACTTTTATTCCAAAGCTGTTGTCTCATTATTTTTTCCAGTGACCAGTTAATGATCAGCTTGTTTTTTGGTACAACTAGTACTTTTTTAAGAGTTTTTAATCAAATTTTGTGCATAGTATACTATGACTAATTTAAATACTAAATCATAATAACCCCCACCCATTATTTTTATGGTGTCACTGGCAATTCTTACAACAAACTTAAATTTGCATTATTTAGAAAGTATCTATCATAATTTCTATTTATGCTTATTTAATTTTAAAGTCATAATGCAATAAAATTACCATCTCATCATTTTCCCCAGTCTCGCATGCATTATGACTTTAAATAGCCCTATTTTGCTAAATATATCTTCTAATGGTGCAAATATTGAAAAAAACCTAAGAGACCAGAAAGTTACAGAACCATAATAAGGAATTTGATTTTGTTATAAAAATAGCTAGTGACATTCTAGTATAAAATTTGAAGGTGTCAAAACTTATAAAAAAACTCCACCCTGTTGATTTTTCTAAAATTTATTTAGTCACTCTATTGGCATCAGTCACGTTTACCAAATTTGATTTAAAAATCTCTATAAATGTATGAGATATATAAAAAAATTATTAACATTTAATCTTGAAAATGAAATGTTTTGGAACTTTTGTTTATATGAATTTTTGTTAAATAATTTTTAAGGTGATTTATACCTCAGAAAGGTTTGGATATTAATTAAATAACACCCTGCAAAAAGCTATTTTCGATATGTTATTGACTTATTTTTTAACCTAACTGGCTCTTGTATAGGATAAAGTAAAGACTGTTTTACATAGATGCCCAGCCTAATAAACAAAACTGCCTCACTAGAATCAGAGCTGAAAACATTTAAGCCGAGTATTGTAACATATGAACTTGAAATTCAGTGTTAGTGAAGATAAGTG
The DNA here is from genome assembly GCA_030620095.1 of Kuschelorhynchus macadamiae. NCBI lineage: Eukaryota > Metazoa > Arthropoda > Insecta > Coleoptera > Curculionidae > Kuschelorhynchus > Kuschelorhynchus macadamiae. Next base: position 1,041,565 of record JAUTXW010001380.1, read on the forward strand.
ATCAGGACGACTTCAGTTTGGAAAATTTCTGGTTGAAATACCTGATAATAACCTTGGACATGCCATTTGGCTCAGTCTAACAAGAAATCTCCACTGATCAAGTCATTGATAAAATTGGAGAGAGATTGGCTGTAGAGGCATGGCATAAATCAACCAAACTGAAAAGTGCTAAAAATTCAGTAGCAAAAGAAGCATTAAGTTGACTGCTGCTTTAAGCATTCTCAGTTTTATGGTGGCGATCTGGATGCAGGATCTTCTGTTTAATAATTGATTGAGGCAAATTAGAGCTACAAGTACCAGTTCATTTTTATGTAACACTTAATTTTCATCCAAAATTTGAGGTAAATTGGATAATGAGTCTTTAAGTAAATTTTATCATTTTACTAGGCTGCCTTTTTGTTTCTCCATATTGGATTTTTACCAAAATCTGGTACTTCTCTGACCTAGTTTTAATTGATATATTGCCTTCCTTTCTCTATTTCTCAGAAAAGGTAAAGGTGTTTTTTAAAAAGTAATACTAGTGCTAAGTAAAAGACGAATATTTTTTATTGACGTACTGTACATTATGTCAAAACAACAATTTTGGGACTGTGATAGTTATGCTATTATTCTGCCTCCTTGCAATATCCTTTTACAACTGTTACTTAAGGAAGTAAACACACTCCAACAATGTCTTGATGGCATTGAAGAAGAGGTGGATGAGGTAAAAGAAAATGTTATCAATCAGCAGGGAAGGGGTATCTTAAACATTGCAAAAACTATGGAACAAAAAGCTGGAAACAAACCATAGGAGATAAAGCAAAAGCTTGATAATACCAAGTCAATGAAATCAATACAACTTCGGGAACAACAAATCTTTTTCAAGGATACAAGCTGTCAAGTTGAACAGAGACAAATGATTATTCCTCAGGGAGAAACCATACAATTATACCAAAACCTGCTGAAATAAAGACAATGCCAAAGTATGCTCAAAAAGATAAAATCAGCTTTGGTTCTAATACCAACAAATTGCCAGTTGCAGCATTAGAAAGTCGCAGACACATTTTTATATCCAGGCTGCATCCAGAAACAATGGTAGATCATCTATAGAAATACATAAGTGAACTAAATACCATTCAAATCGAAAAACTTCAAACTCGATCAACAGTGCTTAAAGTACTAATACGTCAAAATGTAAATTTGAAGCTTTTCTTAAAAGTTCTAAAATATTTTCAATTTTCTGTGTTTTAGTGAACATTTCTTATCAGAAAAAGAAATAGATCTTCTGAAAATAGAACAATTTAATGATAGTTATTTTTTTTTGTAGAAATTATAGTATACATACTTTTTCTTAAAAATTCTAAAATATTTTTCAATTTTCTGTGTTTTAGTGAACATTTCTTATTAGAAAAAGAAATAGATCTTGAGCTTTATATCAAAAAGTCCGGTGCAATATTAGCTGTCCAAGTAAAGATAAATAATTATTTAATTGTCTCTATATATAGACCTGTATCTTGGTTACCGTGAGGTGATCTAGCTCAGAACCAGAATTGTGTAATTATCACCCTTTAACCCAAAGAGGTAGATTTGAGATTTTTAATATTCTTGATAATCATCAAAGCAAATCAATATCCATACATACATATAGTGTTATTGAAATGGACAATGTTAGTTACCATAGTAGGCAGTTCAATAAAGTTCCATTCTGGAAAAACACAAATGCCAAAATCCAAGACTATGTGTGATAATGATATTTATTTTTATGAAGATTATACAAATAAAAGCAATTAATAGAAGTTCTAAATTGTTTTAATATAAGAAAAGAGTATGTATGCGACAGTTATGCAAAAAGTCTAAGTTATTCAGTATTAAGACTTCCACCATATAATTGCATATTTAATCCAATCGAAACATATATGACACGAACTAAAATCCGAAATTATATTTCACCTACTTCAAATGTTTGTATTAAATCTTATTGACAGTCGGGTATTAAAAATGCCTTTAGGTTAGGGCAAATTGTGTTTGACACATACAAAAATTAGAACAGTTTTATAATCATATTTCTAATAAAATAGTTAATTAATAATATAATACCATATTTTGGTTTCATTTCAAACAAGATAATTATTTAAATATGGTATCCAGACCTGTATCAATAACCTCCCAAATTTACTGTACTTTATCTCAAATTATATTATTATACTAGAGTCAAGTCGTCATTTTCTTATATATCTGAATGTACTATACATGTTATAACACAAGAGTAGGAAGTTAACAATAATATATATATATATATATATATATATATATATATATATATATATATACACAATAACTAACTCTACTGAAATAGATTTTGCTAAAAAATTTGAAAAGAAAAAATCTCAAAGGAAATTAAATGGTTTCATGATGCTATCTACAGCATGAAAGAAAAATTAAAAAGTATAAGACTATGTGAACTATTATTATAATATTAACTTCAAATGTGTTAAGACAGTCACATGTGATTGATCTACCCCTTAAGAAAGAGTATAAGATAATCCTCTTTAGTTAAACTGTTTGCTAAGTTCATTATATTCCAGTATGATTTCTTCCAAAAGTAGCATCTGACAAAATATATTTTCCTTGACTCACTAGTATTAGTTTGTTTCTTAATTAAGTCTCCTAATTTGTCCATTTCAGATTTTATCCCCAACAGTTTTTTCTTTTTTCTTTTTGTCTTTTTTATTATTGTCATTAGTTGCTCTGTTATAATATTGTCTCCTATTGCAATAAATCTAAAGTTCTTGATGAATTTGTTGGCTTTCAATACAGCTTATATGCAGTATTAACATGCATGCCAAATATTACTAGCAGGTGGGTTCTTTTTTATCACTACAACATTTTAAATAAAATATCTAGATAAAAATCTACCAAAAATTGGTAGATGTTTGGTAGGTCTTTTTAATGTTCAAAATTTGGATATCATTGATAACAATATTTACTCCAAGTGAGGCCATAGGTGATGTCTTCACTTTGATTTGTAATATATTTGTACAATTTTGACTTGTGCTATTATATTTAAGGGTTATTGTTAAACACTGATTTTTTCGTTATAAATGCAAATAAGCTGAACACACCAAAACCAACATCAACACAGGGATTATTAAGTTTAGATAATTTATTACATTTATTATAAAATTTATAAAAAACGATTATTGAAAAGGAAACCATTATAGTTTAACCTGATCCCAAAGATTAGATCACAATTACTTCTAATAACATTAAAGTTCCTTGACCATACACACAAAGCATTGAAAATGCCTAATTAGTTTGATTTTTTAATTTTTCTTTGGTAAATAAACCTTAATCATTATACATATTTCATCAGAAGCATTTCTCATAATAGGAACATACCATCTAGTATGTTTCTCTAATAATAATACATTTTATCTAAATAAAACAATGGCTTTAAGTTCTGCATGTGTAAGATATATGTATTTAGCTTTTTAACTTCTTTCAAGTTTCTTATATTACTGCAAAAAAGTTTATTTCTTTAAAATTCATCTTACCAAAAAATATGTACTAATTTAAATATGAGTTTGCAAAAATAATATAATTTTATTTCAATGTTTGAAAAATCTTTTTTTTTTTAGTAAAAATAAATCTTTCATATACAGGTAAATTGAAAACCTGTGCTGCCAAAATATGTATACCCTAAATATATTTTTCCCGAGCTAATGTACAAAGTTTGACTTATAAGTTATGTCTCCTCCTATTATAAAATCAAACATAAATATATATTATATTAATAAATATACAATATATTAATAAATATTACCCATAAATAGTTTAATATTGTTTTAAATCCAAATTATAAAAATATTAAAATTTGAACACTTAATATAGGTTCATATAATCATGTATGAAATATGCATATTTTTAGAAAATATAGAACCATCTTAATAATTAAGGTTGTTAAAAAAACAACTTACCGTATGTATATCATGTTGTCAAATAATGTATATTTTTTCTGTACCTTACGAGTACATACAACATCATATTTGTTTTACACCACTTAATAATAAAAGTATTCATACATCTATGTTGTAGTCCCAAAATGTTTATACATTAATCATAGCTAGCCTAGATAAAACAAATGTACGCTAGAATAGAATTGAAAATGTGAGTTGTCGAGCTCTGTATTACAGAAACCATTTTTGCTGGAGTGTGCAAGGTAACACTTTCAATATGGAAAGAAAACAAAAAGAGAGAAAAAATATAGATACATACATAAATAGTACAGTGAAGGACATTTATACAAAATTTAGGACATAGTAAACAGGAGCTTTGCAACAGTCCAGTACATTGTCAGTAAGTTTAAAAATGAAAACTTAACGGAATGGAAAGAAAGAAAAATAGTGCAACAATTAAGTCAAAATCCAAAAATTAGTGCAGTTCAACTGTAGAACTAAATACAGCTTTCAATATGAGCCCTGGCACAGTTCACAGAATGATAAAGAAGGCTGGTTATAAAGCATGTGTTGCGAGAAAAAAGCCATTAATGAAATTAACAGGCAAAAATGGCTTGATTTCACTAAAGTACATTTAATCTTAGTTCGGAATAGTGTGATTTTTTCCGGTGAGAGCAAATGTAATATTTTTGGGTCAGGTGGATGTCAGTATGGTGAAAGGCAAGAGAAGCTCTAAAAAAAGAAAACTTTTGAGGCACTGTTAAACATGAAGGTGAATCAGTAACGTTATGGGGCTGTATGTCAGCAGATTTTATCAAGACAATGATCCCAAACATATGGTCACTGCTGTTCAAGAATGCCTGCTTTATAATGTACCAAAAGCTCTTAAACCCCCTCCTCAATCACATGACAAAAACCCTAAATTTTATTGATCAAGTATTTATTCCTTTAAAAATATAATTTAATTAAGTAGTAATAATTTAATTAATGCATAAATACTTTTGTTTACATTTATTTTCATATTTGTGTAAAAGATTAACCCAACTATTCACTAAAAAACTTTAAGAATTAGACCAGGTCTAGTTGCCATGGTATTTAAAACTCTTAGTTCACCAGTTATGTTTCGCTTATGTCACTGCCATTTTGCAATTGTGCTATTTAGAAAAATTATTTATTCAATTGTTGAGAATGGCATCTTAAACCTATAACTGTCAAGACTTGGTCTAAATTTAAACCTCTTTAGTGAATAGGCACATAAATATTTTTGCTACCAAATTCATCATAAATACAAGACATTTTAAATAAAATATACTCAAATTTATGAGAAAGCAGTTTTTATTATTGACATCCCTTACAAAATATCAGAAACTTATGAATACTTATGCTGCAAACATATCAGTAATCAAAGTTCTTCTGTAACAATTGTCTTAGATAATTTCAAATATTGATGAGTTTATTCAAGTAAACAAAAGGCCTTATTTTCACTGGACAAATAGTTCATAGTTATTTTGCACTTTGTGTTAGCTTTTGTGTGATGCAATTTTTATTACTAGTGATATTAGTCAAAATTACATTTTTGTTCCAAATTCAGTAAAGCCAATGATAATAAGTCACACTGATCACATGTGAATACATTTATATTTATTCTTGGAACTAAAGTTTTAGAAGATTGTATTCAAATATAGACATAATTAATTTGCAATCAGGTTTTTTTTAAAACTGAATAATTATTAAGGATGGAATTTTTCCAAGAAAGTTTTGTAAGTAACATTTTGTAGGTCACCATCTCAAAAGGAAATAAATTCTCATACAAATTAGTTAGTGTCAAAAAGTTGTACAGTTAAAAATAAATAGTGTGAAGTGAATTACTCTTTATTAATATTAGGTTTTCTGTTATTGTGGTGACAAAAAAAATTTGCGAGATGATATTAATAGGATATGTGTTTGTTCTCATAATAATTGTAATAATTTAGTTTTAAACATAAATAAATGTGTATATACAGTGCCCTTGAAAAAGTTTGCATCATATGGGATTTTTTTATTAGGTAGTATTTTATAAGATATCAAAATTTAGCACAGGTAAATGGGAATACTGGTTACTTCTTTAAATATAAATATTGGCTTATTCAAAAATAGTCACGTGTCTTGTGTTACCTGTCAAATTGGTATTCCTTTAAAGAAATCCCAGAAAAATTTGCTAAATTAGGAAAGTGTTATTAAAAAAGTGGTTTATTTTCCAGTTTTATCTAATTGTACTGAATGTTTTAATTAATTGGTTTTAATTTTTATACATTCCAAAATTCCTTAAATATGTCAAAACATTTTATATAATTAATCTATACCTAAATATCTTAAAAACACACTAACTTTGCATTAACCTTGACATAATTTTAAGGAGTAATTTTAATTTTTCTCTGAAAGAGACAGTTTTATGAAATATTTAGATAGGTATAAGAAATTATTATTCTTGTAAGGTTAGTCAAATAAAATATATAATATTAAATTCGACAATTTATTATTTCCTTAGATTTTTTGAAAAGCAGGAAATATATTTAAATATAAACATTAGAATTTCGAACCATAATTCGGTACATAAATGAAACTAAAGAATAAACAACTTTTCTTTCTGTTTGCAGCTCAAATGAAGTTTATACCCCTTTTTGTTATCAAATATGCATGGGACTATATTAAAACTCCTTTAAACTTCATCTTTAACCTAAGTATAAATACAGGATTTTTTCCTGAAAGATTAAAATATGGGGAAGTAATTCCCTTATATAAAAAAATGTAGAATTTTGTACAAAACTATAGACCAATAACTGGTTTGTTGTACTTTTCAAAAATTCTAGAAAAAATAATAAAAAAAAGATTTGAAAAATTTCTACAAAAATATAACTTGCTCACAAATGCCCAGCATGGGTTTAAACATGATTACTATACAAATACTGTGGCTTTTAGTTCTGGCCAGTTTATTTATTGTTCTATAGACCAGGGTTATTATACAATGGCTCTGTTCTTTGATCTGACAAGAGCCTTTGATTTTGTGGACAGTTCAATACTAGTGGAAAAGCTAAACTGCTTTGGTTTTCGGATCTATACAAATGATTTAATTAAGTCGTTTCTCTCTAAGCCAAAAATTCGAGTAAAACTTGGTAATATTAGCTCAGAGTATCAAGAGTTAAAATGTGGTGTACCTCGGGGAGGTGTTCTGTCTCCTTTACTCTTTTTGCTATTCATTAATGATCTTGAAGCTGCACTAAATCTTGATTCTGAATCTACTAGTCATCATATCAGATTTCACACTAGAAATGGATGGTACTCAATTGTAGAAATGACTAATAAATGTAAGTTTCTAGGTTTAAAAATAAATAATGATCTATCATATTGAACATATCGTAGGCAAGTTGAAATCTGCCTATTTCGCAATTATAAATTTAAGAAATCTATATATCAAGCATTACCTATTAGAAAATACTTTTTATTCATTGACTGAATTTTTTAACTGTTCAGTTTAGATGTTTATGTGTAGTAGTTTTATTTTTTTTTTTACTTTTTTTACTTAGACTGTGCTTTTATATTAACACTTTTATAAAGTCTTATTAACAATAAAGAAATAAACGAATGAAAGAATTAAAAATTCAAAACTGCGTGTAACGAAAATGAGCAAAAAAATAAAAAGATTGTTATTAAAAGTACCTAAAAAGATATACAGCACTTCTCCTTAAACTGGAAGTGGTATTGAATCCTTTTAAATCCTGAAAGTTGTGTTATCACTTATTAAATTACCCCAATATCAAAACAATATCCTAACAACACACCCTAACTGTAAGTGGGCAGTCTTTTATCAACATCAAAGTTTTAGTTTTATGGTTATAAGAAGAAACATCAACATATTTATATTTTGTGTATATTATGAGAAAATATAAAATCGTACACCATTATAGACCTATATTCCTCATTGCAGGCAGTTTTTAACAGCTAACTTTGAAATTATTTATTAAAATCACCCTATTATACATGTTTATCACCTATATTTAGTACTGTTTTATTGAAGGCTGCCATAACAACGCATTCCTCGCATATGCATATAGTAATTGATATCAATAAATCTATAAACGGTACTACTAGCAGCGGTTAATGGGCAGAACGGTTTCCTCTATCGTCGGTGCAAGGCGGCGATTATTCAAATTGCTATAACGTCCGATGCTAATCGTTTTTATAATCAATTAATTTCACATGATGCTATCAACCATTCAGATTGTATTTAGATGGGAGTTTACTCAAATAATTTGATTTAGTTTGTAATATTATGCTTATTATTTATATATATATATATATATATATATATATATATATATATATATATCTATATATATATATAGTTATATATATATATATATATATATATATATATATATATTGAATAAGAAATACATAGTTAGTAATAATTTTTATTTAGCAATCGTCGTCAGCAGGCGATAGAAGAGCGGCGTCCGTTTTATTAATATAGTGCGCTCGATGACGAAATGATAAAAAAAATATAGTATAGTAGGCTTTATTAAAGTAAACATTGTGAATTTTTCGCTCTTCGTCAGATTTAATTTTTAAGAGCTTAACAGTAAAAATAATTCTTAAAAATCTTGTACATTAATAATTAAGTCACTAAAACTGAGTTGGATGTGTTAACAAATAAGTAAGTCCACTGTTTTACCATAAAATAGCTTGTATATCACATATAAATCTACACTTTATCAGTTCATAAATCCACACAAAGAACATTCCGACAAATATTCAGTGATAAGCAGCTCCCTTAAACGTTGGAATCAGGCCTACTATATAGCATTTAGACCGGAAAACAAATGGGAAGCGAAAATGTAACAAATGAGCAAATATTTGCATTGCTTCAAAGCACTAGTCAGAATGTCCAAGATATTAAGCAAGAGTTAGCGGGTTATAAGGAAAAAATGGACGAATAGGAAGCCGTGACTCAACACCTACAAACGGAGAATATTCAAGTAAAGCAAAAAATTTTAATTCAGGAAGAGCAACTTAAAAGAAAAAATATTTTAATTTTTGGGCTTTCAGAAACTTCTGAAAAGTCATTGGAGGAAGACGTATTGGAATTTTTAAATAAATTAAATATTAAAATTACACCTAGTGATCTAGATAACTTTTATAGGATTGGCGAGAAAAAAACAGATAAAATCAGACCAATTTTAATTAAATTTGTTAGGGAAATAACGACACAACTGGTGCCTAAAAGCTCTAAAAAACTGAAAGGCAGTGGGGTCAGTATTGCCCAAGATTTGCCGCTGGAAAAAAGAGAGGAAAGGAAAATCCTTTACGATTTCCTAAAAATAGCTAGAGAAAAGAAGTTTTCTGCCAAGATAGAAAAGAATAAATTAGTTGTTAACAAACACGAATATACGGTTGAAACTTTGAAAAATATTGAAAAGCGGACATTTTTAGAACCAATTGTTAACAAGTCAACGTTATTTCCAAACAGTAGTGCACCTCCCACTCCCACAGTTGATAATATAGAACAGGAGAGCTCAGAAGACGAAAACGTGTTTGAATTGGAGGACCCACAGGAAAAAGATAAACATATTACTCAGAAAAAATCCGGACAGGAAGGCAAGGAGGGCAAAACAAAACCAAAACCAAGAAATTTGACTGCCTCCTTACTAACTCCAACTTCTGCTAGAACTAGAGTGGCATCAGGGGGTAACAACCAACAACCAGCCAGAAGAGGGCCACCGAGGAAATAGAAACGGATGAAGGCTAAGTGCCAAGACCATTTTATAAGTCCTGGCACTATAAGCAGAGTATTGTATAATTTAAGTTTTGTGTCGTCGGTGTTTGTTCGTTTTTGCTCTTTGCAAGGCACATTTTATATCTACACCCCATATATATTTATATATTTTTTTAATTTTTGTATTACTGGTATTCTATATTGTATTTAAAATTTTATTTTTTAGGTGTATACACATTTATTTTAAATCTATAATATATAATCTCATCTTTGTTTCTACTCTGCTGCAGTTTCTGCTGACCTTAAATGGATAAACTTATGCTTGCCCACTTGAACGTCAGATCATTGACTGCACATTTTAATGAATTTCGAAATCTTGTTGTTGATCGTGAGTATGATGTTATAGGAATTAGTGAGTCATGGCTTAATTGCTCAATTTCAGATGACCTGTTGTATATAAATGGCTATAAATTAGAGCGTTGTGATAGACAAGGCAGGGGAGGCGGCGTCGCTATATATATTAAAAATTATATAAAATATTCAAAATTATCATCAAGTGCTCAAATTGAACAAATATGGATCAAATTTGAGCTTACTGGACAGCTCTTTTCCATAGGAGTTATTTACAAACCGCCAACCACCAACTACTCAGATTTTTTTAGCAACTTGGAAACCTCTTTCTCAATTATTATACCCACCGTTCATCATGCGTTTTGCTTTGGCGATTTTAATGTTAACTTGCTAAATCTCGCTAGTGTTGAGACTAATTTCATTTATGATTTTTTAGAGGGACTTGGCCTTCATCAAATTGTGGATGCTCCCACCAGAGTAACTGATCACTCAATGTCTCTTATCGATTATATATTATGTACTTCAACAGACAACATATTAGAAAGAGGGGTCGAGCCAGTGGATTTTTCAGACCATAGTCTAGTTTTCTGTATAGTAAACGTAAAAAATGTAAAACCAAAGGTTGAATATAAAACGGTCAGAAATTTTAAATATCTGAACTATAACCAATTTCAATCGGATTTAAGATCAATCCCTTGGAATAATATTTATTACATAGAGGACATTGATAAGAAACGGATGGTTTACATGCTATAAAAAAGGATAGAGACAAGGCACTCACCAAGTTCAAAAGAACAAAATCGCAGACGGATTGGGCTAACTACAAAACCCTGCGTAATATGTTTACTACTGCTGTTAGAAAAGAAAAGAAAATTTATTACGTAACTTCATCTAATTCTAAGAATTCTAAACAAATTTGGTCTGATTTAAAACTTCTTGATATAAAGTCTAACAAAAAAAACTGCATTCCTGAAGATCTCGCAGACGTTGACTTGATTAATAGTAACTTTATTAATTCAATTCCCACACTAAGGATACATAATGACACGGTGAGTTTCTACCAGAATAATAAAATATCAGACGTTAACTTTAAATTTCGTACTGTTAGTGAAAATGAAGTGTTCGAAACATTGACAAAGATTAGGTCGGCGGCAGCGGGATCTGACGGACTGAACATAAAATCCATCAACTTGTGTCTTCCATTTCTACTACCGTACATAACACACATAATTAATTATTGTATTGAACGTAATGTTTTTCCGTCTGCTTGGAAAAGGGCACTGGTTATACCAATTCCAAAAGTGAGTAAAGTGGAATCTTTGCAACAATTGCGTCCTATTAGCATTTTGCCTACCATGTCGAAGATTTTAGAGTCCATAATGCATGCCCAACTGTCTGACTATCTTATGTCTGAAAAAATCATCCCAATAACTCAGTCTGGCTTTAGAAGGGGACATGGCTGTTGCACGGCTTTGCTGACTGTTATTGATGACATAATTGGTAATATAGATAAAGGCAAATTAACCATTTTAGCGCTACTTGACTTTAGTAAGGCTTTTGACACGTTATCTCATGAAATAATGTGCGCAATATTTCATTATGTTGGTTTGTCCAAAAACAGCATTATTTTTAAAAAATTACCTTAATAACAGGGAACAGGCAGTGACCTATAATGGCAAAACATCCTCTTTTATTAGAATGCTGAGTGGAGTGCCACAAGGTTCCATATTGGGACCTCTGTTATTTATTATGTACACGTCTTGTTTTCAAAAAGCATTTTTGTTCTGTACAAGTCATTATTATGCTGATGACACACAAGTCTATCTTTCTTTTTCCCCGGAGGAAAGCAGCCAAGCTATCTCTGCTATTAACTATGATTTGGCGAGTTTTAGTATGGTGTCAAAGAACCACAACTTAATTCTAAACTCTGATAAGTCTGTTGTTGTTTTTGGCAAAAAGAATGACAGGGAGAAATTTGCCGATGGGTATTCACATGCCATTAGTATTAATAATAATCCCTTGCAAATTAAAGAATCAGCAAGAAACTTAGGCCTCACGATAGACAATGAACTCCGATTTTTAGAGCATATCAACAAGTGCCTTCAAATAGCTTATATGAACCTAAAAATGATATTTCAACACTGGCGCGTTTTAAACCGACAATTGAAAACAACACTATGTGAAGCTTTTGTTCTATCCCAACTTAATTTCTGTGATGCTATATACGGACCCTGTATCTCTACTCAAACGGCAGGGCGCATACAGAAATTACAAAATTCTTGTGTACGTTTAATCTTTGGGATAAGAAAGTACGATCATATAAGTAATGCATATGTGGAGTCAGGGTGGCTTAAAATGGAACAACGACGCTACCTTCATATGATGTGTCTATATCACAAGATCTTTATCGATAAATCTCCTCCCTATCTATACAACAAAATTAGATTCCGAACAGACGTTCACAATGTGAACATTAGATTTAAGGGTAAACTTACTATTCCAGCACACCATACAGCTCTGTTCGAACGTTCCTATTCCTACCTCATTGCAAAGTATTTAAAGACTTCCCTATTGACATCATACACCTGTCACAGATCAGATTTCGTAAGCTACTGCGGAACAATTTATTAGCAAGCTAACAGTTTCACATCTTTAGATATAATTAGTTACTTATTTTTTCTTTTTTAAACTTTACGATAATAAATATTTTGTAATTTATTTGTATTATATTTGTTATAGGCACTAGGTTTAAGGTACTATTACTGGTTTACTATTATCAATGGTTAGCTGAACAGTTGGTTGGTCTCTAAGATCTACCAAACTGAAACTCGCCGTTTTGTACAATAAATTTTTGTTGATTTTGTATATTAAATCTGTCTTACTCATAATGTACAAATAAAGACCTTTATTATTATTAATATTTTTTACATTTAATTAAAATTGAAAAAATATATAAACAATTTTTTTAATCTGAATCTCTGCTATAGTTGTAGTGTTCAGCAGTATCATCGGTTTCTTCTAAGTCGGATAGACCAGACTCAGCATCTCTAAATTAATAAACGTGCAATGAGTTCAATTAGCATGAAAATTAAAAAAGTTTGGCAAACGGGCGTGCAGTTATTTATTACCTGAAGCATCATTGCGTTGCGTTGAATTATGACATCTCTTACAAATGTAAGGAATTGCTGCCCCTAACTCGTACCAGTCAAATTCTTACTGATTGTTTTCCGATAACCGCCAACCATTTTCCGTTGGTACCATTTCGGTCGGTATCTGCCGATGTGCGTTAACCCAAACATTTATATATATGCACTGCGATGAATATGTTTCATGAGCTCGGCTTTGCATGGCGGAAGATTTGATGCATCGTAATTCTGTGTGTGAATTTTGAAGATGTGATTTTTAACCTCTGCGTTTTTGTAAATATTGCAAAACGAGCTATTTATTACAAACTCAATTTTTTTTTAGACCGTACAATCGACAGACGAATTCCTCCTCTTTTTATATTACGTCTGTACGATTATTGTCACTTAATATGCTTATATTCAAAAATGATCTTTGAAATTCTTCGGAATGTGCTAATAATACATAAGGGCGCTTTTTTCCTTTTCGGAGTTCTGGTCGCAACATTTCACTGATATTTATAAATACTGGACAGTTATATACGCCAACTTCCATCCAGATCTTCACATCACATGACTTGATTTTTGGGCATAATTTAAAATAAATTGAATAAGTAGTTTTTAAAGTGACAAGCATCGTCATTTTGTTCCGTCATGTGGAATTCGTACCTGTTTATCCCTATGTCCCTATGATTGAATAAGAACATTTTTTTACGTTGATTTTTTAAACATTTTATTTGGCCGCCATCTTGAATTTGTACCACAAATTTATCTCTATATCACACTTAATGCTTGCACAAAATTTAAAATTAGTCTATTAAGTAGTTTTTCAGGATGATTTTTTAAATATTTTTTTAAGCCGCCATTTTATTTCGCTAACTTGGATTCGTACCAAAATGTTACCAGTTCATTTTTATGTAATACTTGATTTTTGTGCCAAATTTGAGCTACATTTTTTGATTAGTTTTTTTAGCAATGGTTATTTTAACGTTTCACCATCTTGTTGCGCCATATTGAATTTTTACCAAGTCATCCCCACATGATCATTAATTTTTGACTAAAAAAGAATTTTAAAATATTTTATTAAGCCGCCATTTTGTTTCACCATTTCCTACATAGTACTTGATTTTTGTGCAAAATTTGAGGTAAAATGTATAAATAGTTCTTATTTTTTCAACATTTAATTAAGCCTCCGTTTTTTTCGTTGGATTTTTACCAAAATGTCACTAGGTCGTCCCCATGGGACCCTTCATTTTTTACCAAAATCTGAAGTCATTTAGATAAGTAGTTTTTTAGCTATGTCGCGAACGAATTGAATATTAAAAAAAAAACGTTTTTTCTTAAATTTCAATAAGTAATGTTGAATTAAGAAAACAACTACGTAGTTAAATGATTTTTTTATCCACGGACAGAAGAATAAAGACATTTTTTGACCTTGTGAACCCGTGATCTGGTGGACACCAGAAGAAAACAACCTAATAACTACAAATTCGTGTGTCTTAATCTCAAAATAGACCTCATGAGCTTTATTAGGAACCAAACAGTGTTTCTAAAAATATTGTTACAACAAAATTTTAGATACATATGTAAAATAGTAAATATGTTGTTTTTCCTTGCAGGTAATTGGGCCACTTCATCGCAATTAAAATTTTTTCTTTACCCCAAAAGCAAAGTAACGCACACGCAATTGGTTGCCCGCAGAACCTCACCCTCACCACGGAGAGCCCCAGGCAGTCGGGGCCACAAGCAGCTCGTGCATCGGGGAAGGTAATTAATTTTAAAACTATAGCTTGTATTTGATTATTCTGTTAATTAATTAATGCTTTATAGAGAAAATAGACTGCTGCTTATAAATTGATTACTAGCTTTTTAGGATAAATTTGAAGTCAAATATTTCGAAAACCAATTTTGTAAATAAACTAGTGTCATAACTTTTTCCAAATTAATAGGTGAATTTTTATGTGTATAAGAAAATCGTGATTTTTTCAAATATTTGTGACTTGCATGTTTCTACAAAAATGTTGCATAGTTTTCTTCTAATATATCTTTCGAGAGTCACTTAAAAGAATAAAACAAGTTTGTCAGTTTTTGGATCCATCACGATTTTTCCAAAAAATGTGCAGTTTTTCAAAAATTCCTTTTAAAGAGTTTTATATATTTAGCGTGAGGCAATAATGTTTAACTAAAACATACTCTATGAATTATTCTTTTTTCCAATCCAAGCCCAGTGGGGTGTATAAAGTTGAAATATCGGGTTTTCTCGATATCTGTGCGCTATAAAGATTAGAGCTACTTTTTTAATGCAACGAACTGGATAAATGTTAGTTCTCTTCCACGAAGGAAGTAAATAAATTATGCTTCCGAACTTTTTACTAAGTCATCGTTGGTTGTTTTTACAACAAAGTCAAATTCCTCATCCTGGTCTGTAACTTTTTGATCTTTAATTTTCTTTCGATATTTTGCACTATTTAGAATTTATTTGTAAAAATCTTCATTTTTTTCGTGTTTCCCGCATGCGTTTTGACTAGGGGTAGGCAATATAATCGATTATTCGATTACTTTTGTGAAAAAAATCGATTTTTCGGTTAATCGATTTGTCGATCGATTAAATTTTTAAATTTAAAAATTTAACACGTTTCGTTCGCTGGCGTCGTTATATGATGCATGGTTTAATTGTGCTTGGACGTATGTGCTGATCAGTCAGTTTGACGTGGCGGTCACAACGATAGAACTAGGTGAAATTACGCTGTCACGTAAAAAGTAAATGGAACCTATTTGGTATAGAATTTTATAAGGTTTTATTTTATATACAAATATATTTATCGTATATGTTTTTCGTGACTTCAAAATCTATTTTTTTTTTAATTATGCTGCTTGATATTTCCATTTTTCACATGGTTCTTGTGACCCAACACCTGGACTTATTATGAGCAGCAGTTTATTTTCCAAAATGTATTACAAGTTTTAAGTAATTACGTAAAAACGTCAAGTGGTTTTAAAAAGGTTTTTAAAGTAGATATTGACTTATTAAAAAATCTATATCCTATGAGGGCTATTCATTGGCTTAATTCATCACTTTTTTTTTGTTTAGGACGGCTTAGCCGCCCCTTCCGCCAATAAACGACGCTGGGTCCCACCATCGACGCTTCGGCTCCGCGATGCGGCCGCCACGCCTGAGTCACGTAATGACCAGGTTTTCCGCAGGGTGAGTCAAATGTCCATTTATTATTGTGGTATGCCTCTTTATCTTAGAAGGTGAGAGGTAATTAACAAGATATTAAAAAAAACGTTTTAGATTTATCAGATATACTTTTATTTAATCTTTTCTACGACTGCTATAAGAACGTCCAGAAAACAGACAACCAGTAAGGTCTGAAAGCGAGTAAAGTGTATTTTGTTGTAATTCTTTTTAATTTTCTTAGGTCCGGGGCATTCTCAACAAGCTCACTCCAGAGAAATTCCAGAAGTTGAGCGATGATTTGCTTCGCGTCGAGCTGCAATCACCTGTCATCTTGAAGGGAGTTATTATACTTATCTTTGATAAGGTACGTACCACCACCACTGTAATTAATTTTCTTTTGTATAAAATTTTTTATTTAATGTTTTTTAAGGGAATCATATATTATTCGACACTCTTAGACACATAAGACTGTTTATGGTTTTATGAACTATAAGAAAAAAATAATTATATTTACTATGGGAACCAATAAACTTTTATCCTCTGAATGAAATAAAACAATTTCGTATCGCTAGCAATGTTCAAGCTAAACTGACTTATATAACTATAGATACAATATCTGTAAATAAATACTTTAAGTTTCATCATTTTCTTATATTATTGATTTATGGATAAAGAGAAATATGATGTTTAAAAAGCAAGCGGCCCAACTCTACTTCCATACAGTGCTATTCTTTAGTAACCCCAAAATAGGAATTTAGTACACTTCAATACAAAATTCAAGACAAAATTCTCCCTTTTTGTGTACGTTTCTTTATTGTAGGTTTCAAAATGGCCACGGCACGCCATTTTGAAAAAAAATTAAATGGAAATGGGGCTGTTAAATATGGAAAATAAACCTTCGTGAAAATATACAGAACTCAAGTATTTTTAGTGTGTTCTCTAAGTATAGTATAGTTAGACCCACGGTTCTACCACCACGACGTCTGAGGCACAAGGGGGTATAATAAGGAAATTGTGGTGCATAATTTGAAATCATAGCCGTACGCAATACGTTTTCACTATAAAGAATATATTAAAAAAATACTTAAATATTATAGTTCAATGTGTTAAAAAAATATATTTGACCAGGTTTTATTGTGTTGGTGGCTGATTTTCAGTGTCAGTGCTGTTATTATCGTTTTCGCTATAGCTACTGTCACCAGATAGCGAAACAATTAGAGGCTCAACTTCGTCCATATTTTTATCGTTTGCCCAAAATTTGTTTTCAATGTCAATAACATGGTTACATCTCTCCCAGTTCTCCTGTATTATTAACTCGATACCACTTGTAACTAATTCCTTTAAAAATTTAATTGTAAATTGCCCTGTAGTATTTTGGTTTTTAATATAATGTTTTAACTGAACCAATGAACTATTTCGAATAATTCCCATTTTCTCAACTTTGGATCAGGTTGTATGCCTAAAATAAAAATAGCTCTTTATATGTTGTCTCTGGTTCAGAATACCTGGTAGTGTGTACACAGATTTATTCACGCTCAGTGGCCTATTAGTAGAGTATATTATTACATTTTTGTATTGTTTGTAAGATTCTATACGCATTCGTTGTTTAATTATGTTGTTTATAAATGGCGCTATAAATTGACATTTTTGGCTCTTTGAAGCTGTGTAACTCCCAAACGACATAACTTACATCGAAATAAATTTCACTTTCTTATCTTGGTTTTTAATTAATTTTTACCCACATCAATTTTTTGTTTGACAGGAGCTGTAAATATTTGACATTTTCTGTCAAAATAGAAATTTGTTTCAGGAGATATAAAACTTACCCGTTGAACTTATATAACTGATTATGCCAAATATGTGATTGCTTTGCCAGCACTTTCTAAACGTCAAATCATTGTCGACCCATCTTTCGTCAGTATATACTATATTTCGGCCTTCTTGAAAATCCATGTCTATCCAATTTTTGCAACAGCTTTCTTTTTGTAGGTACAATTTTCATTTCTAAATAAAATAATTGCACTAATTCTCGTATTAAGGGGCAGCCCGATAGATTTTGTGTTTTAGAGGTAACCGCACAAAATTACTATTGCCTTCTTCACAAACTCGATATACATTCGCTATTACCTCCCTAGCCTGACCATTGTTCCGCTTGTATACGAATTCATTATAAACATTAAACAAATACTAATTACTCGCTTCGAAACAACGTTTACTACGACACGGGTAAAAAAAAGCGTGACTCCTCCCTATTTCTTCACTTTAGCCAATCAGATGTCATTCAACCACCTGTTAGGTAATATTCAAGTGTCTGCTTTTACATGTTTCGAATTTTAGCAAAAGGACAAGTTGAGTTTTAATTTTACTTAAGGTATTACTTGATTGGAGCTGGCATACGTTTTTTAGAATTTAATACTATTAGTTTTAACGTAAAAATAATAGATTATAATTTTAAACAAAATATGTATTTAACTTAGCAACATCGTAATTAAATGTTCCTTGATATTTGGCATTCTTTAAATTCTTTTCACAGGGTTAGATCCCTGTGCCACAACATACATATCTATTTACAGGTGTTTTATAAATGAGAAAACTTGAAATTTATTTAAAACTAGAATACTCTGCAAATAGGCACTTAGTACCCATGTTTATAACAGTATTTCAATTATTAAGGATTACGCGAGGAATAAACTACTTGGGTTTTGTAAGTTTTTGATAACTTTATCACTCCGTTATTCAGGTCCAGTGTCCATTTATTTTGAAATCAATTATTTTAATGTTCCCATGATTTGGAGATGCATTGTGGTTGAAGTCCTTAAAAGATGTGCATCTCGACCGTCCCTCTTTGTTTTTCGTTTAATTATTTATTTCACTTATTGTGGGTTCAATATTATAAAATATCTATTAGATAGGGATGGGACAAATATAAGAACAATACTTTTGTAGTACAAATATTTATCTTTAATTATCAAACACAAAAAATACTTATTTATTCATCAGCTTTCGTGGGGCGATTTTTCATTACGTTTCTATGAGAAGAATGTACGTTCAATTAATTTTAGACAAAAAGTCCCACGATTTTTTGCATTGTCATTGAATTGTCAAGGGGAGAATGCATATATCGTAATGAAATGTTTTAAGTAAATCACTTTATTTTGCTAATTTTAGTGCATTATTGTTAAAAGCGTGCTTTCTATTTTTTTTTTAAAGCTATAAGTTATTTTTTTCTTTTTAGTGTTTAACGATGTCTGACATTTGACTGGTAATGTATTGGGCCCCGGAAAAAAAACTAAATGAGTCCTAACTCAAGGGGTATATTAGCTGGTACCATCGAGCTGATTAGAACATTTCGATGCTACTAAATTATGTCTTGTACTGGTCCTAACAAGCCAAATGAGAAAAACTCTAGGGCTAGTATTAGCGGTATCATTTGTAACCATCAAGTTAATCAGATCAACTCGATGGTACCAAATAATTGTATTTTCATCCAAATTACATACACCTGCAAAATTTTAAATTAATGCATGAGTTAAAAATCGATCGAGTACTAAATCATTGTATTGTCAGCCGAACTACATACACTTGCAAAATTTCAAACGGAGACGATAATTAGAAGTAGGTGAAAGCCAATCAGTAGATTAAAATCGACTTACTTGATTTGTTTACTTAAATAGTTATATGAAAGTGTAGCTAATAAAAGCGTGTTAAAAAAGCAAAATAAAAAACTGTCCAGCTTTCCTTAAATTTGTAGGCGCCTTTGAGTAATATTGCCCATTCCTACTAGTATCATCCATCGGTACTACGTCGGAATTTCTTCATAGGAAATTTCCTTAGAGTAAGAATAAAAATAGAGTTCATTATTTACATATTTAGTCATTGCCAAGATTACCTCACAGTATAAGGTCGATCGTACGACGGTGCCAAGCCTAGCCAGGAACTGTAATGTTTATACTAATTTATATTACGGTGAATATGTTTAAACATGATGCAATAAAATTTTCATACAAAGAATAGTAATGTTGTTCCAGTATTAGTTTCTAAGCAGTATAAAGAAATTACTTTTATTGCAAAATAGTAAAATATAAGCTAAAATACCCAAAGCCTCAGATCAGATTACACCAGTAACAAGAGTTTTAGTTAGATATGGCAACCCCGATCGACAACTCCGCGTATTAGATCATCCCACTGTCATATTAGACCATCCCACTTTCATTGACCAGGGATCCTTATAGTAAAAAAGTATAATAGTCTACAGTAAAGATTGTTACAGGGTCACGTGACCGGCGTGGCTTAAAAACCAATAGCGGGTCCTGGAACTACAATAAACTTAAACATTAAAGAAATTAATTTGCTAAAAAATATTTCAACCCAGAAATTAATTCAATTAAAATTTTCATTAGGTAGCAAACTTTTCTTAGCTTCACTACTGCATGTGTTTTAATGTGTTGTGTAATTGCTGATATGGTTTAAATCCTCTAATTATATGTTCCGTTACTTCAAGAAGCAGCGTTCTAAAGGTGCGGTGACATTAGAACATTGATTTTTTTAAATATTTACTAAATAAGTTTTAATTACTTTATCTTGGGCATTGCAAAACTAGGAGCTTTAGTTGACCTAACTATGGTGCGGCAATGTGAGTTTGTAAAGCAATGACCGTTTAAGTTTGGAATTGTCTTTTAATCATTAGGTAAACAGCTAGAGTTCCTTTTTCGGGGGACTTGTTATGTCTAATAGAAGATACCTTATTCACTTATTTTGGGTCACATGACGTATTGACCAATCTTGTTCAGTATAATAGAACGTTTATTTCGTCGGGTCATGTGAGAATCCTCAGAAGCAAAATGATACAAGAAAGACTGAGGTGATTTTTTAGACGATTACAATAAATAGTTTTTTCTATCAGAGAATTAAAATAATTATAGAATATGACTATACTATAATAAAATAGTCAAAGAGCGTCTCACGCTAAAAAAAACGTACTGCGATTTCGAAATAGATGAAATCTGGGGAAATAATAAAGTTTCGGATGATTTCGGGCCTTTTTTTTTCACTTGAGTTGGGCCAATTTTTTATATAAGTGTTGTGAGGTAAAGGAATTTAAATGGTGATTCTTTGGGTAATTAAAAGTAAAAATGTGTTCGTAAACATGTTCTAAACTGGTTAGAATTTAAGAATTAGGATATATTATGAAATTAAAAAAAATCTTTTATTTTTTAAATTTAGCTATTAACATGGACTAACAACATGACAATTGGTTATTTTATTTTTATCTTACAACGCTCGGCTTTTTTTACTTTCCTCGGAAGTGGGAAGTATTCTAGTTGCAAAAAAAACATGTTTTCTCAGTTCCGTCGGTTAGTCTGTATGTCTGTCCGAGACAAAGCTCACGAACTCTTGTCCTATTTACTTCAAGTTTTGGTTAAAAATTAAAGGTCATATGATGATGACGTAATAACATGTTGGTAAAAATCCAATATGGCACATCCAAAATGGCGGCCTAATAAAATGTTATAAAAGTCAATGCAGAAAATTACAGCGTCGATTATGTTCAAATTTGGCTCAAAAATCAAATATTATATAGGGATGAATTGGTAAAAATGTTGAGACAAATTCAAAATGGGGGAACAAAACGGTGGTCTAATTAAATGTTTAAAAATATATGAAAAAAATACTTATCGGATTGATTGATCATATCCCCATTTTGAATATTTATTACTAAAAATGTATGAATTGTTCACTTAATATCGATTTTTAATCAAATCTGTATAAATGTTAAAATTTGCTCGCAATCTAGGCATTCCTACTCTCATTTTTTAGATATTTACTAAAAATGTGGCATTCTCAAATACCCCCAGATGCCTACTTTCTTTCAGCCAAATCTATACAAATGTTAAAATTCCGCCAACATGTTGGCAATACAATCTTGAGTTTTAAAAATGTTGACAAAAATCCATGATTGCAGTCTCAAATACCCCTAAATGCCGAATTTTAATCAAATCTGCAAAAAAATTAAAATTAGTCTGCTATGTTGGTTCCGCGATTTTTAATTCTCAAATATTGACTAAAATTTCAAAACTTTCATTCTGAAATACTTCTAGATATTGATATTTCAGCCGAATCTGTACAAATGATAAAATTCATTCGCTATATTGGCGCCACTATTTTGATTTTTGTTGTGCATTTTTAAATAATCTCCACAAATGTTAAAATCATCCGTCCGACATGTTGACATTGTTATTTTGACACCGCTATTTTGAATTTTGAAATGCTGACCCTCTTAAATTTTCCTAGGCCCGATTTTCAGTTTAATCTATACAAGTAACAAAATTCGTCGGCCGTATTGGCGCGGCCATTTGACGTTGACTAAACAAAATCGGAAAGTATATGCATGTCAAATTTGAAAATAATCGGCGATGGAAGTGGTGAAAAATCCATTACAGGGATTACAGGATTTGATTATTTGCCTCATACGAATAGGTAAGAATCCTTCCTTTTAAATAATGAACGATAATGAAGCATGGCCCATTTCTTTATTTTCGTACATCAAATATTTTAACAGGTCGTCATTTTGTTTCGCCATATTGAATTCATACCAATATTTGACCAGTTTTTTTTGGTATTAGACGTAATTTTTGCGGAAAATTATTTCAAATTAAATTAATCGAGTAAGTGGATTTTTTAGCTCTACCGGAACAGACCTGGGGACCGACCGTGGAAAACATGAAGATCTGTAAAAACCCGGAACGATGATTTTTTTCACGATTATTGATATTTCTTTATGCGGGAAGTGAAAACTCGCGCCGCCACTGGCATTCGTCAACAAATGTCCACGGCTTGGACATGGGCCATCCCCACTTCTTGTTTTATCGTAAACATTGGTCGATAGAATGTGAAAAATAGGGGAACCATGTTGGCGCATACCCCTAACGTGATTTATGAATGAATTGTGACCTCTACTTTAATTCTTACTCTAAAGAAATTTCACACAAAATATGGTGGGAAAGATTTTACCAAATCGATTCGTCGATTTGGTAAAAGAAATCAAATCGATTTTTCGATCCGAATCGATTTTCCAATTCGAATCGATATTCTGATATGAACCGGTTTTCTGTTTCGAATCGAAAATCGATCTACTATTACTATACCCCAAAAAAAAAAAAAAGAAAGAAGGCCTTCCGTTGTTATGTCACGTCCGTGGTCGCCGCTCGCTGTGAAAATTTTGGTTGACGTGGGCAGTAATAATGCCGACATTGTCAGATAAATTTAGCGTCGTCCTATGGTAAAAATTGCCATTAAAAATAGAGAAATAACCTTTAAGACAAAACATTTTTGTAAGGTCTGTAGCATATGATCCGAAAGTACGGTTCGCGTCTGGGTTCTGGAAGTGGGATTATTTTTTTATCCTTTTATTGAATTTCGTTCCTTCAAATAGTTTTGATTAAAGTTTTTAAACCAAAACAAATAATATGGTGTGGTGTATTGCTTAGTTACGTTCGTTAAAATAATGTGGTAAACTTTTATTCAGCATATTTAGCTTAAAAGTTTAATAACAGAATCAATCTTCGTAACGCATTTTCTTGATGAAAATTGGGAACTGACGTCAGCATGCTTAACATGCAGATAAGTTCCAGAAGATCAGACTGCTATTAACTTAACGGAGACGATTTCGGATATATTAGAAGAATACCGGATTAGTGAGAATAAGGTAGTTGTTTGTACCACAGATACCGGCGCAAGCATATTAGCTGCAGTGGATCTTCTTAAGTTTATGCACATCAGTTGGAGGACTCTCTCTTAATACTTCAATTAGTAAAGTACTATGGACAAAATTAAAAATCGAAAACTCCTTTACCCGGAGCTTTCCTCGTTATGAATCTTTCCTTTTATTAGGAATAGTCAGTAGAGTACATAGTAATTGTCATATATATGCTGTCTTTTAAAACATTTTTATTCGTCGCCATTTTGTTAGATCATATCGGATTCCTAGCAATATTTTACCAGTTTTTACCTGTCACACTTGATTTTTGGGCATAATTCAGAATACATTCAATAACCAGTAACACACATCGCCATTTTATTACGTCATGTTGAATTCGTACCAGTTTATCCCTATATAACATTTCATTTTTCTACAAAATATTAAGTCAATTGAATAGAATTTTCTTTACGTTGATTTTTTTTAAATTTTATTTGGCCACCGTTCTGTTCCGCTATCTTGAATTCGTACCACAACTTTACCAATTTATATCTATATCACACTTAATACTTGCACAAAATTTGAAATCAATCTAATAAGTACTGTTTTCAGACTGATTTTTAAAATATTTTCTTACGATTTTGTTTTGCTTTCTTATATTCATACCAAAATGTTACTAGTTCATTCCTATGCGAGTATAACACTTGATTTTTGTGCAAAATTTAAGGTATATTGGATAATTAGTTTTTTCGGTAATAATTTTTTTAACGTTTCACTAGGCCGCCATCTTATTTCGGCATATCGGATTTTTATCAAAATATTAGCCGGCCATCCCATATGGCCTTTAATTTTTGACTAGAATTTAAAATCACTCTGATAAGTAGTTTTTAAGCTATACCGTGAACAGAGAGACGAACCGCCACAATTATTTTTGGCACGCAATTTGAAATCAGTCCATTAAGTAGTTTTTCAGGCCGAATTTTAAATTATTTTTCTAAACCGCCAATTCGTACCAAAATTTTACCAGTTGGTTCCTACATAATACTCGATTTTTGTGCAAAATTTGAGATAAATTGGATAAGCAGCTTTTTAGTAATAATTTTTTTTTAATTTCACTATACTGCCATTTTCTTTTGACATATTGTATTTTTCCCAAAATATTACCAGGCCATCCCCATAAATTTTTACCAAAAATTTGAATTCAATCGCGTAAGTAGTTTTTAAGCTATGCCGTGAACTGACAGACCGACGGTATTGAAAAAACATGTTTTTCGGCATCTATTGACCCTGAAACGTAAAGATCTGAAAAAATCTCGGAGGGTGATTTTTTTACGAATACAATACTTTCCTTGTACGAGGGCATTAAAAACATATACAACAAGTATAAAATTAATAGGAAGAGGAAGCTTAAGAAAACTCAAAAGAGATTAGGTATAACAGAGAGAAAGTTTCCTACCTATTCTCCAACAAGATGGTGGTTCATATTGGGTCTGTGGAAATGTGTGTTGATCAACATTTAGGTCTAACGTCAATGGGGAACGAATTTCCTGTATTTAGAAATATTCTGTTATCACAACGAAAAAGTAGTTTTTCAGGTCGAATTGATGTTTTAAAAGCGGCAATTTCCGTGATTAAGCCTTTATCAGAAATATCTGATCATATGGCTTCAGAAACAATGGTTACTATAAAAATCTAATAAAGTTAGGTTTCCATATCTTCTCTGCACTAGCTAAAAAGTATCTATCCGGCACAAAGGCGGTTTGAGTGTGGAAGACTCAAGAACATCGCTTACATCGGAACATGTTGAACAGCTGTGATGACTTCTAGTAATAAAAACTACATTGTTAAACTTTTTATTCATAGTTTAAAACCAAATTTTAATTCTACTTGTTATTCACTCCCAATAGTTGGAATCCGAAAGTTATTCCAAGAACATTATTTTAATCCATGCAATGGGCGCAATTTTTGTTTGTTTCTTTATATTTTAAGTAAGTTGTAAGAGTAACTTTAAAAATTGAAAATGAAAAAAAAAATGTGCATATTGTGTTATTTGTTGTTTTTCTTGGTAACTTAGCGTTTACCACCGAATATTTAAATACTTTATAATTTGCATCGAAGAACGTTATAAACGACCTATTTTTAAATAGCCAAATTAATATAAACATCATTATATTGATCACAATTTATTTACAAATTTAGTCAGTAAAAATACCTAAAGTGCACTTTATTTATTTTACGGTTTTACACGGAATCTACTTGTACTGTCAAAAGACAGTACAAATAAAATAACACAAATACAAAATTTGTAACATTTAGCCCATGATTTATTTTATAGCAAATTCCAGTTTTATTTACTGTGCAATGAGTATACAATAATTGTTATCAAGTCACAATAGAAAAATATAAAGATACACCCAGTGAGTCAGCGATATGTACTTTTTACACAGTCAAATTCCCTATTACCTAAGTTTTTATTTTAGTTTTCATTCCTCTAAATATTTTGTTAATCTGGTCCCATGTTTTATTTTCTAAAACTACGACAAGATGAAGAATGAAGATCTTTTTTATACAAATCTCGTTCTCATTTAGATTACTAGTTTTTACATGTACTCGTTTTTTGAATCATAAAAAAATTAAATACTAATCTGTAATAATTTTGCAACTCTCATCAATATAAACCGATTCAAATCGTAAATCGATGTTTCGAATCCAATTGATGTGATTGATTTTTTTATTCGAATCGATGTAAATTCATTCGATTCGAAGTAAATATATTTTTCGATTGGAATAGGTGTGAATCCATTATACGAATTCCCGACGAGATTCGACCCGATTTATCGATTCACTAATTTTTGAATCGCACGGTCCTGGACATGTCACTACCACGCTGTTTATAAATTATACAGGATGGAATATTTAAATGGAATAAATTATATAACTTGTGCACAGTTTGTAAACCGAATCTTTTGGTACTACAGATTTGACCTATATAAGAATTACGGCGTGTCATACAATGAAAAAAATATGTACATCACGTATATATTTTTTGAGATCAATGGATATTTCAAAGACTTTTTATGTAATTATGTCCTACCACTTAAAAGTCCTTTATCGTCAAAACACTTAAGCATAGAAAGAAATTACTTATCCTATCTTAACTTTTTGAAATCTATTAGACGACACCAACTTCCGATCAAAATGCTTTTGATCCGAAGAGTCGAACTTTCGGCTAAATCGGAAGTAGTTTTCAGTTTAAATGTGCTTTATTGTCTTAAAAACTATAAAATACTCATACATTCTTATTGACAGTAAATCCATTTAGATTCAAATTTTTAAAACTTAATATATTAATTGTTTGTTAAAATGACAAATAAAATCAAAACATTAAAATATCAATTAAAAATTAGATAAATATGCCGAAAAGTTGTCATTTAAATAGTCCTCCAAACGGTAAGAAGTTCCAAGCATAATTTATTATACATTTTTAAATCCTAATTTAACATCAATAATAAACCGTAAGTCTTGGGATTAGAAGTGCATATTCTGACTTAGTCTGGTGTTATATGATGAATTGGAAACAGTGTTGTGGGAATTTCGGGGACCAGATATACCGTCTCAAAAAGGAAGAACCAATGGCCTTTAAAATTTTGTTCTTAATCAATAATGGCTTACAGTGTTCCCAATATTTAACTCTGTCGTATATCTAAGAGCTCTTTTTAAAAGGATCAAAATCGAGTAATATACACTGAGGAGTGCTACTTCCCCAGAATGCAATATCATATGTTAACCTTACTCGAAAAAGAAGTCATAAGCCATTTTTGCGGCGAAGCGCCCAAGTTCTACGAATACCACTCTAATCGCAAAACAAGCTAAAGACAATATCTTACTTAATACAGAGGTGTTTTTTATGGCTTTGGATATATCTCTGGTCAGCATCTCTCTTTGTACTAATAATCAAAAAATGTTAACTAAAATTCCCCGACATTTGCCTTCACAAACATGTGAAACTGACCTTTATTATTTTTCACTACACGTTAGTTACTAAATCTATTTATAATATACAAATAAATTTCTTTATTTTTTTTTTGTTTGGATTAGTATTTTTTTTCTTTTTTTTTTTTGCTTTTTTTTTCATATTTTTTCTTAAATTGGTAACTATTTAAAGTTTTATGTTTCTGTCCAGTAGCGAATTTTGGAGATCCCCCCCCCCCCCCCCCCCCCCCCCCCCCCCCCCCCCCGTGTATATCCAGTGGTTACAATGTTATGAATAAAACAAGCAAGGCATCAATTGAAAATCGTAATTCGCCCCCCCCCTTATTTAGCGAGATCTATAGATCCATCCTTTATCTGTCTTACATGTTTAAACACCTTAATAAAATTCGCCTACCAAAAAGTCCCC